>JANAVB010026200.1:2506720-3246720 GCA_029216955.1 Iris pallida
TATGAGTGGTGGGCTGGGCCAAATTTGGACGCGCTATAAGGATTAATGTAGTTGTTTTAATAAATATGATGAGTACTGGTAGGCTAAGCTTGTATGTGTTTGGACTTAGAATTAGAGAGAATTATGCTGCAGAGTAATTGAAAGCGGCTGGGCTGAGCTGGTGTAAGTTTTGGGTTTAGGTTGTGGACTAAGAAATGAGCTGGGGTGGATTGCTTACTATTTTTTTGTAATTCCTGTATGAATAATAGTTATATTTAACAATTTTAGTTAATAATAATATTGCTAACTATTTTACTGATTTACATTAAATTCTTTTTGTAATAAATGCTTGTAGGTATTTTAGTTATATTTCTGTTAAGTATATATATATAAATATTATATATATATATATATATATATATATATATATATAGTTGATTATATATGATAATTAGTTATGGTTGAGAAATAGTTAGCTAGCAAATACCTTCTAAATCAATAAATAAATAAGCTAGATACTTTAAATATCTATTGAATATATATTGGATAATTATATTTGATAATGTTTTCCTTGCTAATATAGTTTAAAAATATTTTCATAAATGCTTATTGTTGATCAAGCTATATATATTTTTTTTGATCAAGCTATATTGTTGATCAAGCTATATATATATATATATATATATATAATATATATATATTATATATATATATAATATATATTATATTATATATCTAAAAAAAATTGTTAGGATTATAGTAATGTCACGACCCGCATCGCTTTTCGGGCGCGAGCTCGTGAGCAAGCCAGCTACGTATCGAGCGGACTCCAGCCGACTCGAATACGTAAACGCTTGTCAAGGCTATGGTATACTGCCAAATCATGGCAATGCAATCTATATCTCAATCCACAACAAGAATATGAAACACGGATGAACAATTATGGGTCATGGTCTGCAGACATTATCATATTGTCCGATTAGACTCCAAGAATGATATGAGTCTATAAAATAAGCAAAATATATCATGGTACGGAATATAAAGCACGAGAAGATAATAAAGAAATATCCAAGCAAAATACCTGTATCCATACATCGCAATCCTCACCATCCCGCTCTGCTAACTAACTCCATGCAGTCGCTAAACCTGAAAAGATCATCAGGTCCTCAGAGGACATAGCAAGATACATATAAAACATGTCTACTAGCAGTTCAATCATGATGATAATATATAAACAGGATATAACAAGGAATGACACTTAACATGGCAAGAGACTACGACCAAACTGCTAATAAGTGACTAACGACAAGTGGCTACCGACAGGTGACCTGAACACGAATACTAGAACAATTACGCATAAATAAACTGCCAAAGAAACAAGCGAACAAGATCAATGAAATACCAAACCCTCGCCCGAGTGACTCGCAGGTTTTGAACTAATCACTAACCTCGTAGAGTGTGGACTCTCTGGCTAGTACTAACCCTCGTCCCGAGTGTGGACTCTCTGGTTAGTTCACGGCAGCAAGGCACCCTCGTCCCGAGTGTGGACTCTCTGGTGCAAGTATAACATCCTCGTCTCGAGTGTGGACTCTCTGAGTAAACACCCTCGTCCCGAGTGGACTATCTGGTGCAAGTCAAGTCAACACCCGCGTCCGAGTATGGACTCTCTGGTGCAAATAATCGACATCCTCGTCCCGAGTGTGGACTCACGGATGTAAACAGATCAAGGCAAACACCCTCGTCCCAAGTGGACTCTCTGGTGCCAAGGAAACAATAACAGGATTTAGCAGTTCAATATATACGCGTTCTATGACACGACTCAAGCAAGGTACTGGTGAGACAAGGTGCGACTCAGTCAAGATACGGTCAAGTCCAGTAAACTACACTGCAAGTCAAGCAAGACCATAAATGGTAAACACTGGTATATAGAAACTAGATAAAGCAAGTCGACAAGAAAGTTAATGAATCATATAAAATCTATACAATAGAGTATCTATGATAATACAATAAAACATGAAAAATATAACATAAAATTAAAATGTAGAGGGAGGCAATGTATCTTGCCTGGAGGTTGCATGCAATCCAACAAAAATATAGCCAACTGATAGCCATAAAGTCCCAAATCATCACAACTATCTCCGAAAGCAGAAATAAATATTGCCAACATTCTCAGAATAGTCAAATTAGCTAGGGTTGCTGTCTTTAAGTCCAATTTGGACACAGGGGCAAACGGTTAATTGGACAAAAATGGTCCGCGTTGGACCCGCTTTGTATCGAAAAGCGTGCCAGAGTCAATGGTCTCTAAGTTGTCAAACTATACGTCTACGAATTCGTTAGATTTATACGAACCCAACGGTATGTCAGTTTTAGATTTCGGTGGGGTCGTGCACAAAACTGCCCGTTGAATGGATCGGGGCCGCGAAAAGGCAATCCAATCAACCGTCTCAGAATTGGACCAAACTGGCTACAGGACCAAAAAAATGACACCGTCCTGTTGGCATAAGTTTCGTCTCTTGACGAACGTGCACAAAGTAATGGAAAATTGCACAGAGGCCGATACGGTAAATTTTGACGGATACGCATCAAATTCGTCGCGCACACGCAACCAATTTGAATTCCGTCAAAGCCCACACGTCCTCGAAGCCAGTACGCACCTTTTAATGTTCGGTTCGCGACCACGTCACGGATGGCGGGACGCACGTCGTATCGAAGAATTTTCAATATTTTTAATATCTTGAAACAGATTTTTCGTCCAATTGGGAATCCGATTTCTCGACGAACAGTCGTCGAAATCGGCTCCGTTAAAAAGGATACGCAGCCGAATATACCATCTAGGACTGACTTAATTATTTTTAAAGAAAACCTAATAAGACATTCGAATTAGTTTCCGAGTCGATGATCCGACAGCCTAAACATAGAGTGCATTGGTACTGTTTGTCGAGGTTTGACTCGACTTTCCTAGCGTTCTGGTCATCGGGATTTCGAAACGAATTGAAGGAAAGAAAGCTGTATATATTTGATTACGACGAACAATCGGTCCGTCGATTGACTATGAGATGAAAGAGTATGTAATCGAACCTGGGTACCTGTTGTCGCTGTGTGTTCGTGCGTACTGTCTGCTGCTACGCGCCGCGATGCCTTGGTGGCTCGCGTGGCCGCACGCGGCGGTTTAGGATCACGTGTCGGGCGGTCTATAGGTGGTGCGCAAGAGTCGAGTTAGGGTTTAGGGTTTTCCCTTCGAGAGAATCTCTCTCGGTGCGCGATTTAAGCTAGCGCGGGAGTCGGCGTAGTTGGTCCCGAGCGGCTGTGGGGTTCTTGGGCTCGGGCTGGCTTGGGATTGCTGGGGATTTTTTGGCCAGGTTGCCTGGGGAGGCTGGGTGTGTTGGGCTCTACATTTGCTTGGCTGGGATATTCTATTTCTTTCTTTTTTATTTCTATATACATACTTATACATATATACGAATTTATATATAGACATATACATATATACGAATATTTATATATAGACATATATTATCACACCCATACAATCAAATAAATCTATATTCACACACACACACACATAATAATATATATATATAGATATATATAGATATCTATATAATATATTATAGATATCTATATATATATATATAAAATATATAGATATATATATATATATATATATATATATATACACACACACACATATTTATATATACAATATAAAAAAAAACTATACAATATAAGTATATAAATACATACTTACGCTACAATGAATTTAACATTCATGCGAAAAAAATAATTATACCATAGCTATTTAAGAAAATATATTTATAACTATATAAAACTAATCCAATATATATATTATATAATATATATATATAATATATATATATATATATATATATTATATATATATATATATATATATATATATATATATATAGATATATATAATATATATATCTATATATATAGATATTAAAAAATATATTTATAACTATAAAACTAAATCCATATATAATATTATAGATATATATAGATATATAGATATATATATATATTCTATAATCTATATATAATATATATATATATATATATATATATATTATTAGTATATATAATATATTAAAATATATATATATATATATTATATTATATAGATATATTATATATATATATAATATATATATAAAATATATCTATATTATATATATTTATTTATTTATATATAATATATTAATTATATATATATATATATATTATATATATATATATATATATATATATATATTAGAACATAATCTCATGTATTTTATATACACATATCTTGGATGACATTTATACACATGCACAAGTAATAAATAATATACATAGTATAAAATCCTAGGAATCTAGAAATGTATCGCAAGAAGGAGGTTTTCCCATATTATAAAATAAAATACTAATTTAATATCAATAACACATTTTATATATGAATCAGTCGCCTTGCAACAGATTTATTATCCCATTTAAAAATACAAAATTTACATAAAAAGCCACAACATGGATGTCTTAGGAGTCACTATAAGCCTACCGGGCTTGGGCTCGTTCGGGCCCAGTCCGGACTAGTTGGTATAACCGAATTTCCTAAAAGTCCAATATTAATAAATAACTAATTAAACTATTTATAGGAATTAACTCGCAACTTGGCCTGGTTTTCTTAGTTAGGACACACTTATGGCTGGATCTTCCTTGGCATGGCTGATACACTAGTCAAGGCATGCCACTGCACTACCCGTGCCATGATTCCTAGTCGTCTTGTACTCCAAAACTCCACCATGGCTAAAGGCATCTACCGTAATAATTAGTTAAAATAATTATTTATAAAAATCTAAAAAATCACCATTTAAATTAAATTAAAAAAAATATTTCAAAAATTTCGGGAAGGGAGGCTACAAATCTACCCACCTTAAAATAATTTCGTCCTCAAAATTCTAATTCATAATTATTCCAAAAAAAAAAATCAAAGTCTACTATTTTCTTAATCTTCTCAAATATAATTTCTCCAAAAATATTTATGACCTTCTCTAGTCATTTTGTAACTACGAAAACCTCGAGAATTCTACCCATCTTAGTCACACTACTCCACTTACGATCACTAAAATCTTATAATCTTCTAACTAGTTGCTAACAATTTTACCTATAGATCTCTAGGCAATGACATCTATAATCCCTCATATCTATAAATAGCCAAATATTCAATAATCAAGCAATATTATACTATAACTTAAGAATCTCTGATGAATTCTAGCAGCACGATCGTTCATCACCTCGAAATAAAAGGGGACGAGAATCAATGGTACGGAAAGCAAGGAAGTATAATCGAGAGCAAATATAGAGTTTTCAAAGACGTAAAGAATTTCTAGGAGAATTTCAAGGCAGGTGGATTAAGATTTCTAAGGTTTAGTCATAGTCGCAGGCTCGGATCAGTACAATTATGTAACCGATACGATATGCTCTGACCTGCATGGGCCACCAAAGAAAAACTTGTCACGACCCGCACCCACTTTTCGGGCGCGGGCTCGTGAGCAAGCCAGCTACGTATCGAGCGGACTCCAGCCCGCTCGAATACGTAACGTTGTCAAGATGTAACACCCAGTTTTCCAGAAGAGGGTAATTTTGAAATTTTATAATTATAATTATTGTTTAATGATATTTATTTTATATGATTTTTAGTGATTTTAATTATTTTTAAAGTATTTAAATTCATGACTTGTGATTATGGTGTTTGCTAGTGAACAGTAGAGACTGCCTACCCTAGAGCCTAGCAATGTGATCAGGGTATTTAGACATTTTGGGGTTATTTGATTTATTTGAATTTATGGGAATTTTTAGGAATTATTTTGGAATTGTTTAGATTAGGTTGACTTTGACTAGTCTTGACCCTTGTAGACAAACCTAGGAAAACCCTAGTTAGTTGGACTTGGTTAGGCTAGGTGACTCTAGTCTAACCTAGCATGACTTAAGTTAGTGGGTTTAGATTCATTAGAAATTGACTTAAGGAATTAGGAATTAAATGGGTTGAGAAATGACTTGTGGTTTCACAAGTCATTTTGTGACATAACCTAATAGGATTAGCCAACCTAGTTCAAACCCTAACCTAGCCCATCATGGCCAGCCACCACTAGTTAACCTAGGGATTCCTCCACTATAAAACCCCTCCTAAAATCTAGGGCTAGCCTCCCTTCCTTAGGAAATTTATTTCAAGAAGAAAGATGTGAGTTCCTATCTTTAGAAATTCATTATAAAATCTATTTTAGGTCCTTTTTCCCCCAAACTAGTTGCATTAGATCCTAATATCAATGGTCTTGCTGTTGGTATTGATTGTTTACAGGAAGGAAACAATTTGTGAGATTTTGGTGGTTGAGGAAATCTTTCCATTTGGGGCTTTTTCACCCATAGTTCAAAATAGGTAATCTCTCCATTCTCCATGGATTTTCATTTTATCTTCATCATTAGGGAGCCCTAGGAGTCCCCTAAGCATCTGGATAGGATTTGTGTCGGGTGTCATGGGTTTCGTGTCCGTTCTGGACACGTATCAGTCCATGTGCATGACTGTTTGTCGAAATGCCTCAAAGGGCATTTCGATCTTGTTTGTTTGATGTTTTTAAATAGGAAAATTAGTTTTACTGATGCTTATGCATTTTTGATCTTCTGTGGTGATTATTGTGTTGCTGGGTGTCGGATTTGTTGTTTGGACACGTGCCGCACACGCTAGCGCACGTGCTACAGGGATCCCCTGCCTATCGGGGTCTGTAGCGGACACGACACGATACTATTTGGGATAAAATTTTGGTGACACTTGGGACACGTGCTGACATGACACAGACCAATTTTAGCTCATCTTATCGAGCGGATTGGGAGAAATCCCACCCGCACTGATTTCATACTGCACTGTGCATTGTTGATTTTTGCCACTGATACGGGCCTCGTGTCCGACACTGACACGTTGTGGACACTGGCCAATGGGCCTATAAGGTAGCCCCATAGGTGGGCTACCTATGTGGGTGACCACGAGACTCCCTCGTGTCTTGTGTCGTGCACACGACACAAGTGCACGTGTGCACGAGGCAGTGCACTGGACAGTGCACTGTGTGTTGTTTTTTTGAGTTTCTTGTACTGGACACGCCGTGTCAGGCCTTGGGTGACACGAAATGGATGTGTGGGGTTGTGCACATGGGTTGTTTTCAATTACCAACCATTAGGTTCATGATTAGTTAATTTTTCCTATTCGATTTCTCAATTAACCAATGTTAACTGATACTTGCATTCTGTTTTGCCTCTCCAGTTTTCAAACTTGAGTTGCCTGATTAGTTTAACCTGTTCATCACTGATTAATGTATATTTTATAAGCTCTAATCTATTCTTCTATATGTGACCTATTTGTGGTTAAGTTTGTGTGGTGTTTGGTGGGTTTTTGAATTCAAATTGGCATGTGACAGTGTAAAAACTGATTTGAACTCAGTTGATAACTTTGAGTTGTTTTTCTTCCTATTCCTGTGTTGATAGGTTTGATCTGAACCCAGAACTAGTTATAAATGAATTTACACTCTCTTGCATGAAATCTGAGATTGAACTGAGTGTTGGTTCACTGTTTTACACTCCTATTCACTCACTATTTTTTCCTGCACACACACACACACACACACACACACACACACACACTTCCTCTCTCCCTGGCACTTGAACACATGTAAACCCTCATACTTTCACACACACACATGTAATGGACACCCTATCCTAAATTTTTCCCTGTACACTACACCCTCTATAATATTTCTGTTATTTATTTCCTGGACACTAAGTCACACACCCCCATATGCATATAACTAAGAATGATTTTCCTAAAACCAGAGGGTCTATTCTTCCTCCTGAGATTGTGTTCCATGTTAACATGAACCTTAGTTTGCATTCCCCCTAATAACTGAAATGAACTATTTTCCTAATATCAGATATTTACTGTGGTTCCCAGATTTCCTAATTTGATTTTGAGCATCATTTTTTAACCTACTTTTAACTGTTAATTAGCATGGTTTAAACCCAAGGTGAATCACCTGTTTGTTTTCTATTTGTGTGTTGATTTTTGGATGAGTTGGTGATGCCTAGAGCTCAAACTGGATGGTTGTTTTGAACTGGAAATTTCATTATGAGTTTCCTTATTTCTGAAATGAATGTTGTTCATAACCACAGCTAGTATTCACTGATTCTTCCCTTCACATATTCATATCTGTACACCTACTAGACTGAACATTATACACAACCCTATATACAAACTGAAAACATGAATTGTTCCCCCATATACACACCTATGTACACACTAGCCTAAGTACACAAATCTGAGATTCAAACTGTGAATGCTTGAGGTCATGAACCTAAGTTTAAGGTTGTTTACTATGTTGAATATAACTCAGTATTGAGCTTATATTTGTGTAGGGATAATGTTAACTGGTTTTCAATAATAATATTGCTATGATAACCCTTCACACAAGTCTACATCTTACCCCTCACTGTATAGCCTATAGTTCACTGATTTTTCTATTTCCCATTGGTACCACACAATCATGTATCTCTCTAACACTCTTGCACATGCCACACCTTGACACAGGAATCACTTCACTGTTTGTGTCTAGGATTTATACCTCACTGCCTCATTAACACATACACATGTTCTTGTGCACTTTCTTTCACACACACATATCACTTGGCACATGCACATGTGCCCCCCTCTCTACACCTATGCATATATATATATATATATATATATATATATATATATATATATATATATATATATATATATAAGTATTAACCTATAATGTTGTATGGTATACACATAGCCTATATGATCAATTCTAAGTTATTTTGTATAGCACATCAATATGTGTTATCCTATTAGCCTATCTAAATAGATATATGTGTATTCCTATATTAGGGTATATTATGATATCTATGTTTATCATATATTAGATATATGTGTGTTGTATATAAATGTTTTGAGGGTTGATTTAGCATGGTTTGTCTATTGGCCCATGGTATAGCTTATTAGCCTATGGCCTATGTGGTGTTTGCTTAGCTAGTGAGTCTAGTTTAGACTTGTTTAGTCTTATTAGACCTAGAATGGACTAGTTAGACTAGTATAGACTAGTTTGACTTAGTTTGACCAGAATTGACCTAGTTTGACTTCTAGAGTTGACCAGAGTTGACCAAGAGTTGACTTTAGCCTAGATTGACCTAGAATCATGTAGAATGCATAGTTGAACTTTATTTTACCATTTTAGACTTGTTGTGACTTGTGCTGTTCTGATTAGGAGCCAGACACCACTCCTCGGACAGTACGTTTCATATTGGACACTCAGATACAGGCGAGTACATTCTCTGATCATTTTATATCCTGCTTAGAATTATTTCCTGCAGTAGATTACTTTACTTGTACTGTCACGTTGGTCCCAGGATTAGTACTATACGGATTCCTTCTTGAGATGTTATCCTTAGGGAGCATCGGGTACTCTACGTTCTGTGCGTTTCACTTACATAGCGTACCATATGCTTCTTTGATTACTTGTGACATATACCCTTATGATCACAGAGTCTCCTAGAATCTCTTATCCCATTTACTGGGTGTCCTAGAATCTCCTAGAATCCCCATTTTTGGGACTACTATGTACCACCTTCGGGGGCTTACCACCCTTCGGGGGCTATTACATAGAATTATAACATAACCTGTTTGGATCTTTGTGTACTGATTGGGGTACGGGGGAGTAGAAGTAGACATGTGAATAATACCCAAGTAGTATCTTATCAGAATCTCTTCCATAGTGTCTTATCAGAATCTCCTATGCCATTTACATGTCTATATTGTACTCTGACTCACTAGCCACATGTTAGTTCTTTATTTATAGTAGATATTTCTATTACAGCTTTCTCTCTCTGTTTACATACTGCACTTCTTTCAGTACTTGTATCTTACTTTACTGCATGATTATATCTTCTAACCTGCTATGAACTGTTGAGATGTACTGTACTCGCTCCTGTCCTGACTGGACCTGTTGAAAATATTACAGAGGACGAGGAGGAGGCCTGGGAGGATGCCTTCCACGGGACGGCTCTAGCTGAGGACATCACCCCACTGCCTAGACTAGTTTAGCTAGGCCTTATCTTATTTTCTTGTTGTCTTGAGACTGTTTAGCTAGATTTTACTTCTGTTCAGAGATGTTGAGTTGTATATATTCTTTCTTATTCAGTAGCTGAGATATGTACTCTGGATATTTGCTGGGATATTATCTTAGACTTTTCTATCTTCAGTATTTCCTTGAGTTCTATATCATATCGTATTTTCTTCCTCCTTAGTTGTGATTTAGTTCATTTACTACTTAGTATTATATTGCTAGATGTATGTTGACCTAGGACAGCATTCTACCGCCGATACTGCGGCGTAGGCTGGGCGTTGTTACGTTCTCGTACCCTCACAGTGGGTGCGGGTCGTGACACAAGGCTATGGTATACTGCCAAATCATGGCAATGCAATCTATATCTCAATCCACAACAAGAATATGAAACACGAATGAACAATTATGGGTCATGGTCTGCAGCCCATTATTATATTGTCCGATTATACTCCAAGAATGATATGAGTCTATAAAATAAACAGAATATATCATGGTACGGAATATAAAGCACGAGAAGATAATAAAGAAATATCACAAGCAAATACCTGTATCATACATCGCAATCCTCTACCACCCTGCTCTGCTAACCAACTCCATGTAGTCGCTAAACCTAAAGAGATTATCAGGTCCTCAGAGGATATAGCAAGATACATATAAACATGCCAATCTAGCAGTTCAATCTTGTATGATAATATATAAACATGATATAACAAGGAACGACACTTAACATGGCAAGAGACTACGACCAAACTGCTAACAAGTGACTAACGACAAGTGGCTACTGACAGGTGACCTTGAACACGAACACTAGAAACAATTACGCATAAATGAACTGTCAAATGAACAAGCGAACATAAGATTAATGGAATACCAAACCCTCGCCCCGAGTGGACTCGCAGGTTTGAACTAACACTAACCCTCATCCCGAGTGTGGACTCTCCGGCTAGTACTAACCCTCATCCCGAGTGTGGACTCTCTGGTGCAAGTATAACATTCTCGTCCCGAGTGTGGACTCTCTGATGTAAAACACCCTCGTCCCGAGTGGACTCTCTGGTGCAAGTCAAGTCAACACCCTCGTCCCGAGTGTGGACTCTTTGGTACAAATAATCGACATCCTTATCCCGAGTGTGGACTCACGGATGTAAATAGATCAAGGCAAACACCCTCGTCCAGAGTGGACTCTCTAGTGCCAAGGAAACAATAACAAGGATTTAGCAGTTCAATTACACGTACTCGTTCTATGACACGAATCAAGCAAGGTACTGGTGAGACAAGGTACGACTCAGTCAAGACACGGTCAAGTCTAGTATTACTACACTGTCAAGTCAAGCAAGACCATAAAATGGTGAACACGGTATATAGAAACTAGATAAAACAAGTCGACAACAAAGTTAATGAATCATATAAAATCTATAACAAATAGAGTATCTACGATAATACAATAATAACATGAAAAATATAAACATGAAATTAAACTGTAGAGGGAGGCAAGGTATCTTGCCTGGAGGTTGCATGCAGATCCAACAAAAATATAGCCAACTGATAAGCCATAAAGTCCAAATCATCACAAATATCTCCGAAAGCAGAAATAAATATTGTCAATATTCTCAGAATAGTCAAATTAGCTAGGATTGCCTGTCCTTAAGTCTAATTCTGGACACAGGGGCTAAACGGTAATTTTGGACAAAAACGGTGTCCGCCTTGGACCCGCTTTGCACCGAAAAGCGTGCCAGAGTCAATGGTCTTTAAAGTCGTCAAACTACATATCTACGAATTTGTTTGGATGATACGAACCCAACGGTATGTCCAGTTTTGGATTCCGGTAGGCCGTGCACAAAATCGCCCGTTGAATTGGATCGTGGGGCCCGTAAAAAGGCGATCCAATCAACTGTCTCAGAATTGGACCAAACTTGGCATGCATGATCAAAAAAATGACACGGTCCTGTTGGCACAAGTTTTGTCTCAATCTGACGAACGTGCACAAAGTAATTGAGAAATTTGCACAGAGGCCGATACGGTAAATTTCGACGGATACACATCAAATTCGTTGCGCACATGCAACCAATTTGAATTCCGTCAAAGCCCACACGTCCATGAAGCCAATACGCACCTTTCGATGCTTTCGGTTCGCGACCACGTCGCCCGGATTGGCGGGACGCACGTCGTATCGAAGGAATTATCAATATTTTTAATATCTTGAAAACGGGTTTTTCGTCCAATTGGGAATCCGATTTCTCGACGAATAGTCGTTGAAATCGACTTCCGTAAAAAGGATTATGCAGCCGTATATACCATCTAGGACTGAATTTAATTATTTTTTAAAGAAAATACTAATAAGCCATTCGAATTAGTTTTCGAAGTCGATGATCCGACAGCCTAAAACAGAGTGCATTGGCACTGTGTTTGTCGAGGTTTGACTCGACTTTCCTAGGGTTCTGGTCATCGGGATTTCGAACGAATTGAAAGGAAAGAAATTCGTATATATTGTGATTACGCGAACCAATCGGTTCGTCGATTGACTACGAGATGAAAGAGTAATGTAATGACGAACCTGGGTACCTGTTGTCGCTGTGTTCGTGCGTACTGTCTGCTGCTACGCGCGCGACTGCCTCCGGCGGCTCGCGTGGCCGCACGCGGAGGTTTAGGATCACGCGTCGGCGGTCTATGGGTGGCGCGTAAGAGTCGGGTTAGGGTTTAGGGTTTTCCCTTCTAGAGAATCTCTTTCGCGCGCGTATTTAATAACAGAGTCAGGAGTCGGTTGGCCGAGCGGCTGTGGGGTTCTTGGGCTCGGGGTGGCTTAGGGTTGCTGGAGATTTTTGGGTCGGGTTTGCCTGGGGAGGCTGGGCTGTGTTGGGCTCTACGTTTGCTTGGGCTGAGGTATTCTATTTCTTCCTTTTCTATTTCCTATATACATACTTATACATATATACGAATATTTATATATAGACATATACATATATACGAATATTTATATATAGACATCTATATATTCACACCCATACAATCAAATAATATCTATATTCACACACACACACACACACACACACACACACACACACACACATATATATACTATATATATATATATATATATATATATATATATATATATATATATATATATATATATATGTGTGTGTGTATATATATATATATATATATATATATATATATATATATATATATATATATATATATATATATATATATATATATATATATATATATATATATATATATATATATGCATTGGGTGCATATATATATATATATATATAATATATATATATATATATATATATATATATATATATATATATATATATATATATATATATATATATATATATAGATAAATATATATATATATATATATAGATAAAATATATATATATATATATATATATATATATATATATATATATATATATATATATATATATATATATATATATATATATGCATTGGGTGCATATATATATATATATATATATATATATATATATATATATATATATATATATATATATATATATATATATATATATATATATATATACACACATATTTATATATACAATTTTTTTTTTTATATATACAATATATATATATATATATATATATATATATATATATATATATATATATATATATATATATATATATATATAATATATATACATCAATAATCATATATATATATATATATATATATATATATATATATATATATATATATATATATATATATATATATATATATATATATATATATATATATATATATATATATATATATATATATATATATACGCACATATTTATATATACAAACTATATATATATATATATATATATATATATATATATATATATATATATATATATATATATATATATATATATATATACGCACATATTTATATATACAAAATATATATACGCACATATTTATATATACAAAATATATATATATATATATATATATATATATATATATATATATATATATATATATATATATATATATATATATATATATATATATATACAATATATAGTATATAAATACATACTTACGCTACAATGAATTTAACATTCATGCGAAAAATAATTTATACCATAGCTACTTAAGAAAATATATTTATAACTATATAAAACTAAATCCATATATAATTCTATATATATATATATATATATATATATATATATATATATATATATATATATATATATATATATATATATATATATATATATATATTAGAACATAATCTCATGTATTTTATATACACATATCTAGGATGACATTTATACACATGCACAAGTAATAAATATATACATAGTATAAAATCCTAGTGTCACTACCATATTTCTAGTTTGAGGGTATTTTTAACATTTTTGGGGTAATTTAAATTTATTAGAATTTATTTGAATTTATGGGAATTTTTAGAAATTATTTTGGAATTGTTTGAATGAGGGTTGACTAGGTTGACTTTGACTAGCAATGACCATGGTAGACTAACCTAGGAGATAACCCTAGTTGAGTTTGGTCTTGATTAGGTCATGCCACACTAGTTAGACTAGAGTTGACTAATAGTATGGTTATTTGACTTAAGTAGAGTTTTAAGTCATAAGCCATGACTTGTGATTAACCAATAAATCAATAGTTAGCCAAATAAGCCCAAAGCCCATTAGTCAAGTGCCCAAACCCTAACCCTAACATTTTGTCCAGCCAACCTAGGGATTCCCCCACTATATAATCTCTCCTAAAATCTAGGGCTAGCATCTTCTTTAGGAATTTATTACAAGAGAAGAAAGAGGTAAGTCTCCATGTTCAAAAATCCCTAGAAAATCTATTTTTCCCTCCTTTTTAATCCAAACAAATTACAATAGGTTCTAATTATTGTTTTTTTGCTGTTGGAATTGATTGTTCTCAATTTTCTATCAATTTGGAAGAGTTTGGCCATCAAGAGGAGCACCTCTTTGTGGAGCTTTTTGAGGCTTTGGGTACTCTTAGGTAACTCTCTATCCACACCATAGAATCCTGAGATTTTGCATCAATAGGGAGCCCTAGACCCAACCTAACAGTAGGAAGAGGAAACCCTAAGTTTTCGTGTCCTTTCGTGTCCAAACAGGACACGTATCAGTGCACTATTCAACGTGTTTGTGGAAATGCCACAGTGGAACTTTTCGTGTTATTTTCGAATGAAAATTTGTGTTTTGGTGTCGTTTATCCATTTCTTGTGCACTGGGATTGATTCGTGCACATGTCGTGTCGTTTGGACACGCGTGCACTCGGATTTGGCACGCTCGTGCACGGCCTAGCGGATCCCCTGCCTATCGGGGTCCCTACAGGACACGACACGGCGTGTCCTGACACAAAACTTCGTGGGGAGCTTGGGGCACCCTCTGTCATCACGCTCCCCAAGTTTCACGAGTTTGTATGATCGGGTTGGGGAAAAAATCGGTCACGCACGGGGATGTACTGTTCTGCGCACAGTGTACATTTAGCCACTGATACGGCTCTAGTACTTAGGACACGACACGCGAGGACACAATGCAGACACTTAGACACGCGCACCTAGACCTAGACTAGGTGGGGACACAAGCACGAGGCCTGGAGTGCTCTGTGTCGGGTGCACGACACGCGTGCACACCCGCACGAGACAGTCCAGTCTCTGTGTTTTGATTTCCTGTTTTGGATTTTGTTTTGAATGGACACGTTTGTGTCCACTTTTGTGGCCACAAACACGTCACACAGCACGTGTCCTATGTGTTTATATGTTACCAACCATGGATATGGTATTTTAGCTCGATTTTGGTTTTCAATTCTCAATTTATCCCAATTTACTGAAACTGGATAGCAGTCCTTAATTCCTATTATTCCCAGTTTTCAAAAATGAACTTTGGCATCTATTTTTATCCAATGTAATACTCCTAATTGCATGTTTACATCCTAATATAGTTCTTCTATATATATTCTACTTATATGTCAAGTTTGGGTTTGATTTGTGGTATTTGAGTCCTAAATCTGGGAATTAAATATGGGACTGTTCTGGACAGGTAACTGTGGGTTTGATACTGAGTTTTTGGTTGTTCTTTCATTTCATTTCTGAACTGGGTTGGTGGTTAGGAGCTGATAGAAGTAGGTACTGTTGGGCCATGTTTATTTACACACACACACACATTCACTCTAGCCTACCACTCACACATACACATATATCACTATGACACACAAGTTTCAGTCCTTACACCTATCCCTGTCATTTTGTACAGTCCACACACACACACACATGTTCTCTTCCTCACTGTTTTGCCTCACTCCACTGTCACACACCCACACAAGTCACCCACACACACATGTAACTGGGAACACAAGTACCTCACTGTCCTACTCACTGTTTAGCTTTTGTTTACTGTTTTTCTCACTAATTTACACACTCATATGCCTATGTCTAACACACAACACTCATGCCTCTCTTGACACTAACTCACACACACAAGTTGCACACACAAACCCTCATGCACACATCCACACACACATGTAGACACCACACACACACACATACACATGGACACTTGAGTTTCCCCCTCTCTTTGAATCCTATTGTATATACATATAATGTAATGTATATATACATAATGTAGTGTATATATATATATATGATGTGATATGTGATATGTGATATTATATGGTTTGGTGTATCATATAGGTATCTAATATAACTATTTTTGCAATGGGTTATAGGTTATGTAGTATAGATGTCTCAAGTATTTGTGGCTTGTGTGTGTGCACTATATATATGTATCACATATATATATGTGGGTTATGGCTAGATTACAATATACATATCAATAGTGTATTGCTTAGAGATGGAATTGGCATGGTGTATGTGTTTGGTTTGGCCTAGATAGAATAGCCTATGGCATGTGTATGCCTGTTTGACTAACAGGCCTAGATTAGGCTTGTACAGCTTTATTAGACCTAGAATAGACTTACTAGACTAGTGTAGACTAGTTTGACCTAGTGTGGACTGGTTTGACCAAGTTTGACCATAGTTGACCTAGTTTGACTACTAGGGTTGACCAGAGTTGACCAAGAGTTGACTTTGGCCTAGATTGACTTAGATTCATGTAGAATGCATGGTAGAACTTCATTTTATCATTTTAGACTCATAGTGACTTGTACTGTTCTAATAGGAGCCAGACACCACTCCTCGGACAGTACTTTTCAATTGGACACTCAGATACCAGGCGAGTACATTTTCTGATCATTTCATATCATGTTTAGGATTATATTTCCTGCTTTAGACTATCTTACTTGATGCTGACACGTTGGAACACGGATTGGTACTATATGGATCCTTTCATGAGATGTTATCCCTCTCGGGAGCATCAGCTACTTTTGTCATGTGTGTTTCACTTACATCACGTATCATATGCTTCTATCATCATGAATCTTCGGGAATCAGCTAGTGACTCATGTACCCTCATGATCACCGAGCCTTCACGAATCAATTCATGAATCACCCTTTATGGGTAACGTAGTATAATCATGAATCTTAACGTAACTTGAATGGATCCTTGTGTATTGATTGGGGATGGGAGAGTATAAATGAACATGTGAATAAATCCAAGTAGTGTAATCATGAATCAATTCCCTGTAGTGTAATCATGAATCAGTCCTTAGCCATTCACATGTTTATGCAGTACTCTGAATCACTAGCACTGTCTCTCTTTACATATATCATAGATATTTACTTACAGTCTCTCTCTCTCTTACATTATGTTATTCTTCAGTTTTCTGTATTTTATTCTCTAGCATGATTATATTTCCTTTTCTGCTATGACTTGTTGAGATATTTTGTACTCGCTCTGTCCTGACTGGACCTGTTGAAATATTACAGAGGATGAGGACGAGGCTGGCTGTCCTACCTATTACGGTGCTACTTTAGATGAGTGCTTGGACCTGGACCAGCAGCAGGTCCCACTAGCTGTGGATGACACACCCTTAAACTAGGATGCTTTTATTTCAGTATTTCATGGATAATTGTACTTATTGATACTTGGAATTTGGGATTTGTATTATCTTAGACTCTCTGATGTACTTGGGATTTCCTTTCATTTCAGCAGTTTCATTTATCTATCTATCAGCTATGTTATCATCTGTTTTTCCTTGAGTTTTATATCATATCGTGCTTCTTCTTCCTTAGTTGTGATTGAGTCTACTTTTATCATGTCACCCCCCATTCGGGGAGTATAAACTGTTTAAGCTTTATATTGCTAGATGTTGTGACCTAGGACAGCGCTCTACCGTCGACACTGCGGCATAGGCTGGATGTACCCACGTCTCGTGCCCTAACTCTAGGGTGCAGGTCGTGACACCTAGGAATCTAGAAATATATCACAAGAATGAGGTTTTCCTATATTATAAAATAAAATACTAATTTAATATCAATAACACATTTTTATATATGAATCAGTCGCCTCGCAACATATTTATTATCCCATTTAAAAATACAAAATTTACATAAAGAGCACCTATATGGATGTCTTAGGACTCACTATAAGCCTACACGGGCTTGGGCTCGGTTCGGGTCCAGTCCGGACTAGTTTGGTATAACCGAATTTCCTAAAAGTCCAAATATTAGTAAATAACTAATTAAACTATTTATAGGAATTAACTCGCAACTTGGTCTGGTTTTCTTAGTTAGGACACACTTATGGCTGGATCTTTCCTGACATGGCTAATACACTAGTCAAGGCACGCCACTGCACTACCCGTGCCATGATTCCTAGTCGTCTTGTACTCCAAAACTCCACCATGGCTAAAGGTATCTACCGAAATAATTAGTTAAAATAATTATTTATAAAAATCTAAAAAATCACCATTTAAATTAAATAAAAAAAATATTTCAAAAAATTTCGGGAAGGGAGGCTACAATTATGGCTACGGACTAGCAAATTAATGGTTAGCATGTAAATTGACTAGCTAATTGTCTTTAAATTTAAGCCCTAACCAACTTGTACCTAAATTCTTGGTGGACAGATTTATGCTCTACTATTTTCGGACTTCCAAAGCAAGGCAAGTACACCGACTCGAACTCTTTACTCTGTATTTCTGTCTTGCTTCATGTTCTCATATATAGGACACATTGTACACACGATTGTTCATTGTTCTTCATTCATCGTTCATAGTTCATTGTTCAGTATTCTTTACTCGTGCATTGGGGTGGGAAAATACTACAGATATGTGACCAATTCTATATTAGCTAGGCATTAATTAATAGCTTAGGTCTCACATCGTGCACGTAGAACTCTAAGCTATAACCTTATTCATGTACTCCTGTGCTCTTGTACCCTGTACTACCCCAGCCGGTCACATATTCTGATAGTTATTTCAAATACATTTTACACTGATAGTCTAGTTTATTGTTCAGGATTTGGTACCATAGTTTCATCGTTATTCATGTACTATAATTTTATGGTCCAGTGCTTGTATCATAGTTCATCGTGCAGCACTTCAGTTTACTTTGTTTAGTGCTTCTTGTCGGGGTTGTGCTTTGCTCATTTCCTGACAGGATACGTTGCAGGTGAGCTTGAGGCCATTGAGCATTGGGGACATCATGGAGGTTGCATGATTTAGTTCATTGCTTGTATTTTATTTCCTAGAGTTTGTATTTTGAGATTCATTGTATATTTTATTTTACCGGATTTGTCTCTGGATAACATTGTAATAAGACTTGGATGATATGGTGATCTTGTATGAGACGTTTTATAGATGCTGTGTTGATTTTAGCATTGTGACTTAGAGTTTTCTCTAGTATTGTACAGCTTACTTCGTCGTGTCCAACGACGAAGGCTGGGCATGTCCGACATGTACCCGATTATTCGGGAGCGGGTCGTGACATTGGTGTTCTATACGTCTTTTCCTACAGCGATCAAACCTGTCCCTACCACCACCTCCACCAAATCCATCGAATCCTATGCTAACACCACCTGCTACACCCTCTACTACCACCAGGACCTCCTCATCCCCGTCTCAAACAGATCACTCCGTCACTCAGTCAACCTCCACCTCCCAATCTTTCACTTTCGCTACCTTATCCGCCATACCTCCACCCTCAACTTCGATGCGAAGTCACCCCATACCAGCCAATCTACCCGACCCTAACCCTACCGAAATCATTACTCGATCTAAAAACAACATATTTAAACCCATTCAGAAGCTTAACCTCACTGCTTTTTTACAATCTCATCATGAACCCAAAAACATCACCCAAGCCCTAAAAGATCCGGATTGGCGTCAAGTCATGGCTGTTGAATATGCTACCTTATGTGATAATAATACTTGGTCTCTGGTTTATGCTGCTACCTGCATGAACATTGTTGGATGTCGTTGGGTTTTTTGCGACTTCACAGAGACATTCAGTCCCGTTGTTAAAATGGCCACAGTTCGCACCGTTCTCACCATTGCTGTCAGCTCTGGTTGGTCTCTACGACAGCTGGATGTCAACAACGCCTTTCTCCAAGGCACGCTCCAAGAGGATGTCTATATGTCTCAACCCACGGGTTTTGTCGACAAAATATTTCTCTCTCATGCTTGCAAGTTGAAGAAGGCAATTTGTCACGCCCCAGTTCCAAATAATCGGATTGGGAACACGTGGCATGCCAGCTGTACAATCAAGCATAGCTAAACCCAATTTAATGGACTATGATATGATCGTAGTACGCTGAAGTAAAACTAATAAAGTAACATCACAGGCAGGTAAACTAGTCTCATCCATGAAATAAAGTAAGAGATAACTGAATAGAAATTTATCAGTGCCACAGAGTCCAAATATCTACTATGACTAGTGGAGAACAGTCCACTAAATAAGTAAATGAGTACAACTGGAATGAAATGGAGTAGTAAATAGAAATAAACGGAATACTGGAAATGAAACCCACGTCTGAAGATGTAGCTAGCCTCCAGAGGATCAAGGTTGCGGCTCCACCTCAAAGTCGTCGTCAACCAGTCCCTCTACTCCGTAATCAGCCGGGAATAAGTGCTCGTCAAGCTCTGGAAAAGATACCAGGTCCTCAGAGGGACATAACAAATACACAGGAAATCGACATGCATGATAATACTGAGCAGTAATGTAAAAGTAACTATAAAGTATGCAACCAAGTATTTCCCTAACCAACAAGGACAGGAAATACAAGATAAGCAATAAAGGTGTTCTAACCATCTATGTGTAAATGCTCTCGAGACATCTCTAGTGGCACATGAGAGGGGGAGAAGAAGAAGAAACTGCCACCAAGCGTTCTACGGTTTGAGAAACGAGGGGCTACGAGCATCCAGCGTACATTAGAAACAGAAATTCTTATACACCACTAGTAGACTCTCCCCACCCAATGTACTCGTACCGTATATGCGGTACGAACAATATGCAAGATGTCATAGTAAATATAATGTAACTAAACCAAACTGCTAACAGACTCAAGATCATATGTTAAGGGCCAGTCAACACAGAACCTCTGCACTCAACTCACTCATATGTGATACGTGTCTGAGACGGTGTTAAGTTTATACTAACTCTATACAAGGTAGTCTTCAATGGAGACGAGTGCACACAATAGTAATAACTGGTCAAATGTAATTACTGTATAGTAAATGTCAAGCAAGGTGTACTTGCCTGTGTCCAGCAACTGAGTATCCGGGTCCAAAGTAGAGTCCGAGTCCCGAGAAGCAAATAATCCTAAACAAAATTTATCTCTAATTAATTACTAATTAAACAAATTAAACAATTTATTTAATTGCTAAGTAATCTATAATTTAAATTAATCTATTATTACTAGCTAACTAGTATCAATATTTATGAACAATAATAAGTATGTAAAATATACTTATTATCACACAATTTATATTCTGAAATTTATATATAACCAAATATTTAATAATTAATTAATTATAATTAATTAACCAACCAATTTAATACACACAGGTATATACAATTCCTAATAATACTAACAAAAATAGTAAAAATCCTGAAAATTATTTTTAGTCTATTTATTAATAAACTAAATAATATCAGAATAATAAATATATATATATATATATATATATATATATATATATATATATATATATATATATATATATATATATATATTTACAGAAATGAATTATTACCATTAAATCTATTTATTAAATGAATAGTTAAATAATAATAATAAGTACTTAATAATTCTAAATAAATCCTAAAAATCACCACAAACCTTAAATTTAACCATTAAAGCTAATATCACTATTCTATACAATAGTAACACATAATTAATAATTATTTAAATTAATAATAATTATTACACAATTTAATACATAATCCTAAAATGAATCTAAAACTACTTTTAAATCTTAAAAATTTGTAAATACATATAAAATACATGAAACAATTTCCTAAATATCATAATTACATATTTCTAACAGAATCTTATCACTTCACAAAATTATAATATTTATATAATTAATAACAATTAATTATATAATATATCTAATTTATTAAATAATTCTAAAAATTACCCAACTAAATCTAAATAATTATAAATAACTATAATTAAATATGGGAATTATTTTTTATATAGAAGAGTATATTTTTACAAATATTTTCTATTCAATAAGTATTATTTAATTACTTAACCAAATAAATAATATAAATTGAAAACAGTATTTAATAATTGATTTGATTAATACAAAACTCACAAGATAAATCTAAATAAAATATTTTAAAAACCAATAAAATATTGGAGAAATTTCCATAATATACTTTATATTTAAATCTATATTTTCCATATAAATTATATTATTTAATTATAGTTATTTATAATTATTTAGATTTAGTTGGGTAATTTTTAGAATTATTTAATAAATTAGATATATTATATAATTAATTGTTATTAATTATATAAATATTGTAATTTTGTGAAGTGATAAGATTCTATTAGAAATATGTAATTATGATATTTAGGAAATTTTTTCATGTATTTTATATGTATTTACAAATTTTTAAGATTTAAAAGTAGTTTTAGATTCATTTTAGGATTATGTATTAAATTGTGTAATAATTATTTATTAATTTAAATAATTATTAATTATGTGTTACTATTGTATAGAATAGTGAAATTAGCTTTAATGGTTAAATTTAAGGTTTGTGGTGATTTTTAGGATTTATTTAGAATTATTAAGTACTTATTATTATTATTTAACTATTCATTTAATAAATAGATTTAATGGTAATAATTCATTTCTGTAAATATATATATATATATATATATATATATATATATATATATATATATATATATATATATATATATATATATATTATTCTGATATTATTTAGTTTATTAATAAATAGACTAAAAATGATTTTCAGGATTTTACTATTTTTGTTAGTATTATTAGGAATTGTGTATACCTGTGTGTATTAAACTGGTTGGTTAATTAATTATAATTAATTAATTAATTAATTATTAAATATTTGGTTATATATAAATTTCAGAATATAAATTGTGTGATAATAAGTATATTTTACATACTTATTATTGTTCATAAATATTGATACTAGTTAGCTAGTAATAATAGATTAATTTAAATTATAGATTACTTTGCAATTAAATAAATTGTTTAATTTGTTTAATTAGTAATTAATTAGAGATAAATTTTGTTTAGGATTATTTGCTTCTCGGGACTCGGACTCTACTTTGGACCCGGATACTCAATTGCTGGACACAGGCAAGTACACCTTGCTTGACATTTACTATGCAGTAATTACATTTGACCAGTTATTACTATTGTGTGCACTCGTCTCCATTGAAGACTACCTTGTATAGAGTTAGTATAAACTTGACACCGTCTCAGACACGTATCACATATGAGTGAGTTGAGTGCAGAGGTTCTGTATTGACTGGCCCTTAACATATGATCTTGAGTCTGTTAGCAGTTTGGTTTAGTTATATTATATTTACTATGACGTCTTGCATATTGTTCGTACCGCATATACGGTACGAGTACATTGGGTGGGGAGAGTCTACTAGTGGTGTATGAGAATTTCTGTTTTCAATGTACGCTGGATGCTCGTAGCCCCTCGTTTCTCAAACCGTAGAACGCTTGGTGGCAGTTTCTTCTTCTTCTCCCCCTCTCATGTGCCACTAGAGATGTCTCGAGAGCATTTACACATAGATGGTTAGAACACCTTTATTGCTTACCTTGTATTTTCTGTCCTTGTTTGGTTAGGAAAATACTTGGTTGCATACTTTATAGTTACTTTTACATTACTGCTCAGTATTATCATGCATGTCGATTTTCTGTGTATTTGTTATGTCCCTCTGAGGACCTGGTATCTTTTCCAGAGCTTGACGAGCACTTATTCCCGGCTGATTACGGAGTAGAGGGACTGGTTGACGACGACTTTGAGGTGGAGCCGCAGCCTTGATCCTCTGGAGGCTAGCTACATCTTCAGACGTGGGTTTCATTTCCAGTATTCCGTTTATTTCTATTTACTACTCTATTTCATTCCAGTTGTACTCATTTACTTATTTAGTGGACTGTTCTCCACTAGTCATAGTAGACATTTGGACTCTGTGGCACTGATAAATTTCTATTCAGTTATCTCTTACTTTATTTCATGGATGAGACTAGTTTACCTGCCTGTGATGTTACTTTATTAGTTTTACTTCAACGTACTACGATCATATCATAGTCCATTAAATTGGGTTTAGCTATGCTTGATTGTACAGCTGGCATGTCACGTGTTCCCAATCCGATTATTTGGAACTGGGGCGTGACATATTTTAGTGGTTGCCCATGCAGGTCAGAAATTTGTTTGGTTACATTACTGTACTGAACAAGCCTGCAAATTAGGTTTAGAATATTAAGTCTCATCCATACTTGACTATATCATTCTTGATTATCCTTGAACAAATTCTTTTGCATCTCGTTTGTTTCCGTCCTATTCTCAATTCCTTCTATCTTATCTCTGCAGAATCATGAATCTAAGGAGTGGACGTACCGCTGCCGGTAGAGACAACCAGTCATCTGGTACGGATGATAAGTCCGCAAGGGTAGTTCCAACCCACCCTTTGCTACCAGGGCAGACGTCTCAGCCAGTTGGTGCACAACCGACTGGGATACCTCCTCCTCCCCTGCAGTACCCTCAGACATCATATGGAGTGCCCCCGGCTGTGCCTCAAGACAGTCAGGCACAGATGTTTCAGTTCATGCACATGATGATGCAAGAACAGAGACAGCAAGCAGCGGAGCAGAGGTAAGAAGCAGCTGAGCAAAGACGGGAAGCTGCTGAGATGAGACAGGGATTCTTGACGGCTATGGAGAGGATGACAGCACCAGCACCTGCACCAGCTCCGACACCAGCTCCCGTGAGACCAGCACGGGTAGGTTCAGTGAAGGACTATGTGCTGATGAACCCCAAACCTTATTTGGGAAATGAGAATCCGGAGGATACCACTACTTGGATCACCAGCACCAAGAAGAAATTGCAGGCATCTCAGTTGCCTGAGGATTTATGGATGACTGGCATAAGAACTCAGCTGGAGGGGAATGCCCATCACTGGTGGGATTCTATGGAGCGTCAGTTGGGTACTCGTCAGTCGTGGGAACAGTTTCTGGAGTTTTTTGATAAGAAGTACTTTCCTACTACTGTGAAGAATGCCTTATACAACCAGTTTCTGCACCTGGAGCAAGGGAACAAGACTGTTGACGAGTATGACTCGGAGTTCAGTCGACTCAGCAAATATGGGGAGGTACTGATACCCAATAATCTGGAGAAGGCCAAGAGATTTCACAACGGGCTGAGGCAGGAGCTACAGTATTATACTAGCTCCCAGTCCCGAATCTCTTATGCTGAGTTGCTGACGGAGGCCAGGATTCAGGAGACAATTATCAAGGGAAAGCTGAACCAGCAGAAGAACCAACCAGTGCAGACGAAGACGCAGCAAAGAGGTCCTATCAAGAGACCTATGGGACATCATCAGCATCAGCAGAAGACTGGACCCTACCAGTCTAAGGAGCTTCCGACTTGCCATTTCTGTGGCAGGAAGGGACAGTTACAGAGAGAGTGCAGAAGGATGCTGGGTACTTGCTTAGCTTGTGGATCGAGCCAGCATCAGGCTCGAGATTGCCCAGTTCGGGGAGCCATTGTGCCAGCTGGAGGTCAGAAGCCACCAGCACCAGGAGGTCAGCAGAGAGGACCTATACTCCCTTCACAGTCAGCACAGTTTGAGAAAGCCAAACAGCAGGCAGGAAACAAGAAGCAAGGACAGATTTTTGCTCTCACTCAGGGAGAAGATGGAACCGAAGGTGAGGCTATCACAGGTACTATTTTAGTAGGTTCATTGCCTGCTACAGTGTTATTTGATTCTGGTGCCACCCTATCATTTATATCATCTAGATTTGTAGCTGTGCATAGGATAGCTACTTCTACTATGCCTAAGAGTTGGAAAATTATTACTGGTGGGGGTATAGTACCTGTGACTAGTACATGTAGAACCTGTTCGGTAGTTATTTGTGGCTGAGAGATGAGAGCACGACTTTTGGTATTTCCTATGCCAAATTTCGACGTAGTATTGGGTATGGATTGGCTTAGTCAATATCATGCGATATTGGACTGCCACAGGGGTTGTGCTATATTTAGACCGCCAGGCCAGCCGGAGTTTGAATTTCAGAGAGGAAGCATTGAGAAGGGAGTATCTCAGTATCATAGAGCTTGCATGGCAATGGAGGTTGCCCCGCCACCGATCATTGATGAGTTTTCTGATGTCTTTCCCGATGATCTGCCGGGTCTACCACCCGACAGAGAGGTTGAGTTCACCATTGAGCTCATACCAAGAGCGGCACCAATCTCTTCAAATGTCTATCGACTGGCGAAGAAGGAGCTGGATGAAATGAAGGTGCAGCTGCAGGAGTTACAAGACAAGGGATTTATCAGACCAAGTGCATCACCTTGGGGAGCCCCGGTCTTGTTTGTGCCAAAGAAAGATGGAACAGTTCGTATGTGCATTGATTATAGGGCTCTTAATGCTGTGACGATCAAGAACAAGTATCCCCTGTCCCAAATTGATGATCTATTTGACCAGCTGACAGGAGCCCAGGTATTCTCGAAGATTGATCTGAGGTCGGGATACCATCAAGTGAAGGTTCGGAAAGAAGACATCCAGAAGACGGCATTCAGGACTCGGTATGGTCATTACGAGTTCTTGGTAATGCCATTTGGTTTGACAAATGCACCGGCTGTATTCATGAATTTAATGAACAGAGTATTCCATGAATATCTTGATAAGTTTGTCGTAGTATTCATCGACGACATTTTGGTGTATTCAAAGAACCATGAAGAGCATGAGGATCACTTGAGGAAGGTGCTGGAGATCTTGAGGCATCAGAAGTTGTATGCAAAGCTGAGTAAGTGTGAATTTCTTCTAGATCATGTTTCATTTCTTGGACATGTTATCTCAGGGAAAGGCATAGAAGTGGATCCGACGAAGATATCAGCAGTGGAGTCGTGGCCAACTCCAACCGATGTTTCAGAGGTGCAAAGTTTTCTGGGGCTTGCCGGATATTACCGGAGGTTCGTAGAGAATTTTGCAAGAATTGCGGAGCCCATGACGAAGTTGACTCGCAAGGATCAGAAGTTCGAGTGGACGGAAGAGTGCCAAGCTGCTTTTGATGATTTGAAGAAACGCCTTACTACTGTACCAGTCTTGACCATTCCATCGGGATCAGGAGGTTTTGTCATCTATAGTGATGCTTCCGGGAAGGGATTAGGATGTGTCTTGATGCAGCATGGGAAGGTAGTTGCATATGGTTCTCGGCAGTTGAGGACCCACGAGAAGAATTATCCCACGCACGACTTAGAGCTTGCGGCGGTGATATTTGCCTTGAAGCTTTTGAGGCATTATCTATATGGAGAAACAGTGGAGGTATATACAGATCATAAGAGTCTCAAGTATGTCTATACTCAGAAGGATTTAAATTTGAGACAAAGACGTTGGCTCGAGTTGATGGCAAATTTTGATATTGAGTTACAGTACCATCCAGGGAAGGCGAATTCAGTAGCAGATGCATTGAGCCGAAGGCCTATGGCACACTTCTTGACATCACAAAAGGAGTTGCTATATGACTTGGAAAGGATGGGCATCGAAGTTGTTAGGCCTGGAGGAGTTGCAAAGATGATGAACCTTCAGGTTCAATCTTCATTAGTAGAGCGGATCAAGGCGACCTTACCAACAGATGCCAGATATCAGAGGCTTTGACAGAGGACAGAGCAAGGACTGCAGACTGGATTAAGGATTCACGAAGATGGGACCTTGAGGTGCGGAGATCGCCTCTATGTTCCTAATGGAGAGATCAGGCAGGAGCTGATGACAGAGGCTCATAGCTCGACTTATTCTATTCATCCAGGACGTACGAAGATGTACAGGGACCTGAGACAGCACTACTGGTGGCATGGAATGAAGCATGAGATAGCACGGTTCGTAGCAAAGTGCTTGGTGTGTCAGCAAGTCAAGGCTGAACATCAGAGATCCGCAGGATTATTACAACCGCTTCCGATACCTGAGTGGAAGTGGGAGCACATCACTATGGATTCGTTACGGGATTTCCAAGAAGCCCAGCTGGACGAGATGAAGTTTGGATGATTGTGGACAGATTATCGAAGTCTGCTCATTTCATACCATTCCGAATGGGGCAATCTACAGAGGTATTGGCAGATTTATATATGAATGAGATAGTGCGATTACATGGAGTACCAGTCAGTATAGTCTCTGATCGAGATACGAGATTCACATCGCACTTCTGGAAGAGCATGCAGGAAAGTCTGGGCACAAGACTGAAGTTCAGCACTGCTTATCACCCCCAGACAGACGGACAGTCAGAGCGTACCATCCAGACGCTGGAGGACATGTTGAGAGCTTGCATGTTAGATTTTGGAGGATTCTGGGAGGATCACTTGCATTTGGTAGAGTTCTCTTACAACAACAGCTACCAGGCAAGTATCCAGATGGCCCCTTTCGAGGCATTGTACGGAAGGAAGTGTCGATCGCCAGCATGTTGGGGTGATGTAGGCGAGAGACGGATATTGGGACCAGAGTTAGTGACTCGTACAGTGGATACAGTCAAGAAGATTCAGGGGCATCTACGAGCAGCTCAGGACCGGCAGAAACAGTAGGCAGACATTCATAGGCGACCTCTTGAGTTCAAGGAAGGAGATCATGTGTTCTTGAGAATCTCCCCGACTAGAGGTACAATCAGATTTTGAGTCAGAGGAAAGCTCAGCCCAAGGTACATCGGACCCTTCGATGTGTTGGAGAAAGTTGGCGAGGTTGCATACAGATTGGCACTGCCGCAGTCATTGGAAGGCGTTCATGACGTATTTCATGTCTCCCAGTTGAGGAAGTATGTGGCAGACCCTAACCACGTACTTGATCATTCAGAGATCACCGTGGGACCGACTTTGTCCTACGAGGAGCAGCCTGTGGAGATCCTAGACCGCAGAGAGAAAGTGTTGAAGGGGAAGACCATTCGACTAGTCCGAGTTGCGTGGAAACACCATTCTCCGGGCGAATCGACTTGGGAGCGGGAAGATTCTATTCTGGAGCGTTTTCCATACCTTCGTGAGGCGTCTGGTATGATTTAATTTTGCAATTGTCATTCTTTTAGATTTCGTCTGTTTTAATTCTGTGTTAATAACTATGAATTTTCTAGAGTTAGGAAAATGTGATTTTGTGCCAATAATTGTGTGTTTGACCCAGCCCTATTATTTTTTTTTTCTTCCAGCTTGTTTTTAATTTCGAGGACGAAATTTTATAAGTTGGGGAGAATGTAAAACCCCTCGAAATATTTTCTTTATTTATTATTTATTTGTTACTAAATTTTGTTATTTGTTAAATAAATGTTATTACACTAATTATTAATTATTTATAAGGTTTAGATATATGTGTATATATATATATATATACATGAAGGTGTTTGTGTGTGCATTGTATTAGGAAATCCTAATCCTTAACCCTAAAGGCTAAACCTAGGTTAACTCTAACCTAAATTTATTTAGTTTATTTATTAGACTATATATATATATATATATATATATACTTATATATATATAGTGTTACTATTTATTTAGTTTTATTATTAGATAATATATATATCTATACTTATATAGATATGGTGTTCAATTTATAGCAACCCAAACCAATTCCATATATCCCGACCCTAACCCTAGCTCAGCCCATGGGCCATCTACCTTTACCCTAACTTAGGTCCAAACCCATTAGGGTTTCCTAAACTCATGGATCTTATATATATATATATATATATATATATATATATATATATATATATATATATATATATATATATATATATATATATGTAGCAACCAAACTAGCCTCAACCCTAACCTTGTCTACACGTAAACACCAGCCCCCCCATCATCACCGCCACCCCTAGCCACCTCCGGCGACCCTTCCCTTCGCCTGCCTCCTCCCCCAACCGAGGCACGTCGCCGTCGGGAGACGGAGAACGCAGCGTTGCCCGCGCCCGCGCGCTGCACCCGACCCGCCCGCTGATCCCGGCGACCCCCTCGTCGGCGCCACCCCCCCCGGACGGCGAGCCACCTCCCTGCGGCATGGCCAGGTAGCCCCCGACCCACCACGTGGCGCTGCCACGTGGGAAAACCCCCTTGTATGCTTTAACCCTAGTTTTAGGGTTTAAAATCTGATTAATTAGTTTTATTTAATGATTGTTATTGTGTAATAATTGATAATTAATTAGATCTGAATGTAGGAAATCATTGGTAATTAAGTAGAGGTTCTGCCCTAATTTTTGTGAGAATTAATATTAATTATTAGTATTTATTTTTATTTAATTATGAGTTTTCGATGCTGGTAATTAAATAATTGTGTTTACTGTTTTAATCTTTAAGTAATAAATTTATTATGTATTAAATAAAACTTTGTAGATGAAAAAGTTTGTACAATTAATATAGTATTTTAAAATAATTTTTCCAGAATTTATAGAACTTAATTTATAATTATTATACGTGAAAAATAGTAAATTTAAATTTTACTGTTTTTCACGTATAATAATTATAAATTAAATTCTATAAATTCTGAAAAATTATTTTAAAATACTATATTAATTGTACAAACTTTTTCATCTACAAAGTTTTATTTAATACATAATAAAATTATTACTTAAAGATTAAAACAGTAAACACAATTATTTAATTACCAGCATCGAAAACTCATAATTAAATAAAAATAAATACTAATAATTAATATTAATTCTCACAAAAATTAGGGCAGAACCTCTACTTAATTATCAATGATTTCCTACATTCAGATCTAATTAATTATCAATTATTACACAATAACAATCATTAAATAAAACTAATTAATCAGATTTTAAACCCTAAAACTAGGGTTAAAGCATACAAGGGGGGTTTTCCCACGTGGCAGCGCCACGTGGTGGGTCGGGGGCTACCTGGCCACGCCGCAGGGGGGTGGCTCGCCGTCCGGGGGGGGTGGCGCCGACGAGGGGGTCGCCGGGATCAGCGGGCGGGTCGGGTGCAGCGCGCGGGCGCGGGCAACGCCGCGTTCTCCGTCTCCCGACGGCGACATGCCTCGGTTGGGGGAGGAGGCAGGCGAAGGAAAGGGTCGCCGGAGGTGGCTAGGGGTGGCGGTGATGATGGGGGGGGCTGGTGTTTACGTGTAGACAAGGTTAGGGTTGAGGCTAGTTTGGTTGCTACATATATATATATATATATATATATATATATATATATATATATATATATATATATATATATATATATATATATATATAAGATCCATGAGTTTAAGAAACCCTAATGGGTTTGGACCTAAGTTAGGGTAAAGGTAGATGGCCCATGGGCTGAGCTAGGGATAGGGTCGGGATATATGGAATGGGTTTGGGTTGCTATAAATTGAACACCATATCTATATAAGTATAGATATATATATATATAATCTAATAATAAAACTAAATAAATAGTAACACTATATATATATATAAGTATATATATATATATATATATATATATATATATATATATATATATATATATATATATATATATATATATATAGTCTAATAAATAAACTAAATGAATTTAGGTTAGAGTTAACCTAGGTTAGCCTTTAGGGTTAAGGATTAGGATTTCCTAATACAATGCACACACAAACACCTTCATGTATATATATATATATATATATATATATATATATATATATATATATCTATATATATATATATATATATATATATATATATCTAAACCTTATAAATAATTAATAATTAGTGTAATAACATTTATTTAACAAATAACAAAATTTAGTAACAAATAAATAATAAATAAAGAAAATATTTCGAGGGGTTTTACACAATTTATGGTCTAAAACAAGCTCCACGTGCTTGGTACACTGAGCTTCGCACGTTTCTGCTTCATCTCAGGTTCGTCAATTCAGTTGCGGATGCCTCTCTGTTTGTTTTTCGTCACTAGCAAACCACCATCTACCTTCTTGTGTATGTTGATGATATAATTATTATAGGAAGTCATACTGGACCGCTTGAGAAGATGATACAAGTGCTCTCTACGCGGTTCTCTCTCAAGGATTTAGGAGACTTATCCTATTTTCTTGGTGTTGAAGTCTCTCGTCATCCACAAGGTATCTTCCTTAATCAAAGAAAGTACATCATTGATCTGCTTGTTAAAGCTCAAATGTCAGAATTCAAGCCGATTTCCACTCCCATGTGTACTACAGTGGCTCTCACCAAGACAGGTGGTGATCCTATGTCCAATCCTATCGATTATAGAATGCTTGTTGGTAGTCTCCAGTACCTGGCCCTCACTCGCCCGGATATTAGATTCACGGTCAATAAATTATCTCAGTTTATGCAATCACCTACAACCACGCATTGGAGCGCTCTAAAATGGCTCCTTCGGTACATCAATGGTACATCAGAACACGGAATTGTCATTCATAATGCACGGAATCTGACTCTGCATGCTTTTTTTGACGCAGACTGGGCGGGTGACAAGGATTACTTTATCTCTACCACTGGCTATCTTCTCTATCTTGGGAAAACTCCGATTTCGTGGGCTGAACCGCGCTCTAGCTAATTGTAGTGCTGAGTTAATTTGGGTCACATCATTACTATCTGAATTGGGTGTTCACTTGCCTGCTTCTCCGGTTTTGTACTGTGACAATATGGGTGCTAAGAGTCTTAGTGCTAATCCTGTGTTTCATTCTCGGATGAAACATCTTGCATTGGCATTCTATTTTGTTTGTGAACAAGTACAGGGTGGTGCTCTACGAGTCTCCTATGTCTCCACAGAGGATCAACTGGCTGATGTACTTACCAAAATACTGCTTCGTCAACGGTTTCACACATTGCTTTCCAAGCTCGGACTCTCCGTCCCGGTGTCTCGCTTGAGGGGGCATGTTAAGGATAATATCTAATTTGTTCATCTAGTTATTTAGATTATTAAGGATAATATCTAATATGTTTCATCTAGTTATTTAGATTATTCTTCTCTATCATTAGTTTCTAGCAAGTCTATCTTTATATCTTGTAATCTCTATATAAGGAGAATCCTTCATTAATAAAGATCATCGGTTTTCTATACTGTTACAAAATGTACTCTAAAGCATAATATTCATTTCTTTCAAAGGTTGGTTTAGATGAGGTTTTAGGGGTTGGATAAACCTCATGGATGATAACAAGGAGTAGATATATATCATGAAATGTTTTATGGCGTCGCCCTGAAGATAAATAAAAATAGTTCCCCCCACCCCACCCCACCCCCCCACCCCCCACCAATAAGAGGGTGTTGCATGTTTATGTTCACACAAGCCTGTCCAAAATTGGGGGTAAATTAAGTTGTGTACAACTTAGTCCTCCCTTACCTGCACATGTAGGAATAGGGCCGGCCCAAAGGGTTGGGTTGTCCTATCTGGAGCTAATTTTTGGTTTCCCCTTGACCTTATTGTGGGTCGATCCTGGAGGGTCACCAACGACCCCGACCACTTGTAGGGTCACATTGAGCCTGAGGGTTGCCCTAAGTAGAGGGGAGTTCCCCAAGTCCGGAGTCTTGCCTGGCTTACCCCTGGGCCAACCCTGTGTAGGAATAGACCTTTCTGATACAATAGAAATAATTTATCTTCATATAAATTTGTATGGAATGCCTATTTTGTAGTTAGACCCTTCTGATACAATAGGAGAAATGTATCTTCATATAGATAATAGATCGGTATGGAGTGCCTATTTCATAGTGTTAATGAAAAACTCAAAGCACGTGGGAATGTATAGGTATATGGATTTTTTTTTTCATGTGAGTCATCCCACACTTTATCCGCCTAGTCCACTCCAGTCCACCCAAACTAGAATTTCTGGTTTCGCCCTTGCGAAGAGGTATAAAAGAGCCTAGACAAAGAGGTACGATGATAAAATTTTAGGGACTTGCACAGCTAGCTAAAGAGTGAAAAAGAGGGGAGTAGATCTGCTGTTCCATTTAATCATGTCCATTTATGTCCCCCTCCCTATTACATGTGGGCTATAGGAATAGATATATAGATGGTGGCCCGCATATAATAGGAAGGAAGGCAAAATTGGACAGAATTAAAATGGAACATCAGATCTGCTCCCGAAAATGAGTGATATTCCCATTAATAGAGTTGTACGGGCTACTAATACTATTTAGTAAAGGGAGTTATAGAACCCAAAATTTCCTTACCGGAGCTTTTCAAGTTGGGTTTATATTTCTACATGATGTGCATAATGGGTTAACCTTTTGTTATATCAGATATTTACACAGTAGCTTGTATCATCTCGCTAGTTAAAGAGACAATGGACTTCCTAACTTTAATATGTGTATCATCTTGCTAGTGTGTACTTTGAAATGTTAATGTCAATACTCATTCCCCTAGTTGAATTGTGCACCAACATTTATCAGATTTTGATCTCCCATTGTGTCATTCATGGAGAGGATTGGACTTTGGATTCTTTATTATTACTTTAAGATAAGGGTGGTCGAAAAAATAGTTTGTGTTGTTAGAGAACTGCTTTCTGAATAAAACCCATTGTTACTACGTTAGGTAAACACCTGAAAATTGAGCCATTGATATGTAATACGTTGAGTTTCTTTTAGTATAATTTGTCTGAATTTGTATTCAAATAAGATCCCAACCTTATAGCCCAAATTCTGTGACCTTTGCAGTATCGTCCGATACCAATCTGATACGACTGATACATGGAAGCGTGGTCGCGGAAACGATGAACCCATCCGAAGATAGAACCAACGTCTAACAGTGCAAAGACATATCAAACACAGTATATGTTTTGGTGACTGTGTCACCTGGATAAATCTCAATCTTTGTAACTTTATGAAAGATACAAGACTTAATACAAATATATTGAACCATTTGCCCAAAAGTTCAACCCCCTCACCGAACTCAAGAAGAAAAAGAGAGATATTACAATTGAAAATCACTCACACTACCCGTAGTGATCTCTCACACTACCCGTAGTGATCTCCCTGACGAAGTAGACGACTCAGTGAACATATATCCTTTTCAACTGTCTTGAATGGCGACGAAGCAAAGTGTGAAATTTTTCTTAGATTTTTTGTGAACTCGCACTCTAAGTCTCATGTTTTGTGTTTCTTGTGCCTTCATCCTCAACACATATATATAGGTTGGAAAACCTATTTTAGGTGATAGAAAATCCTAAAATAGTCCAGCACCAATCTTGTACGTCCAAATATGATCACACGGTCGTTGTATGCAGATTTGTGAGCTCATACTAGTGCGGCTCCCCGACATACCGGCACAGACCGAACTCGGACCGAATTCGGTCAGGCCGAGGCCAGGAAGTTCTGTTCAAGATTGGCAGAGTTCGGACCGAACTCAGTCTGACCGAATTCAAACCGAACTTGGCATGTTCTCAATAAAACTCTTCATGCTCTCCTGACGACCGATGCCCAGACTGCCTTCCAGACTCCTCGAATTGAGACTAGACCCCTACAATACCAATACAGTTTGACATGTCCCGATCCGATACCGACCGATACCAGCATACAACATCGTCTATTTTCAGTCAATTTGACAAAGAATATTGAACGAAAAAGAGCAACAAGGGTGTAAAAGTATAGTAAGGTTGTAAAGCATGTAAAACAAGAAAGCTTATTTATCACATATAAACCAAGGTTGACTACTATTTTATTCAATTTTAAAACTACTAAAAAATAACACATAAAATACTTAAAATTGTATCTAAATATATAAAATATTTTTTCTAAAATTTTAATAATTATTTTCTTTTTTGATAAAAAAAATCTGAAATCATTGATAGTGCTTAATTATACTGCCGACCCGATTCCCATACTGATACTGTGAATCTTGGTTTGAGCAGTTAAAAAAAAAATCCATACTACTGAAAACAAGATGCACTAGTAACATCTGAATGGACATGAGAAAGTAGTTTATGAGTTCGAGTATAATAACGATGCTGTCCAGTTATGATTAACACATACATTTTATGGGGTGTAAAACTATATGAGACTCTGTCTTTACTTATGTCAACAAGTCAGTAACAGATCCCAAGCGTGTGGTGGCATTGTTGTTCTAATGTCTCTGACAAGTAATTTTTGTTTAATTCAACCCACAATTCGGAATTTGTTGTTGCACCTGTCCTCCTACCTACACAGCTCCGGTCCTGAGGTAAGCCGGATAAGCTATCGGGCTTGGACAATCCATCTGGTCAGGCAACCTCTCACCCCTAAGTTCCCATCTATCCGCTGATAGAACATCCGCGGTGCACCCCAACTCCTCTCCGCTAGTTAAACTAGCAATCCACCATGTCCATATTTTAACTTTCTACTGGAAATACCTCGAGTAGCTCAAGAAGATAAACACGGAATCCGAGCTCCACGATGTCGTCAGAACAAGAGACTTCAACGTCGCTGCCAACCCCACTCGTCGTCAATTTTTTTTGATATATTCTTTTGAAGTCAATGACAATTGAGGAACAACCAAATCTAGCTCTGACCGGGACAACCCAACTCTCTGGGCCGGTCCTGTATCTACATATCCATCCCTGCTAGCCTGGGTTAACTGAACATAGAAATAGTTTATCTATCCATACTAAAGCATTTTGAGCGGTTTATAAACTCATGAGTCATGAGCAGCCCCAGCCAAGGTTATTATGTTTCATGGGATTGGTCCCAATGATAGGTCCTAGTAAGAGTAAAGAATGCCAAAGAGAGGAGAGGAGAGGAGGAGAGCGTGACACGCTTTAATATAAGTCACCCCCATTGATTCACTCATCGCATGCGTTTTGCTCTTTGCAATAATGAAACAGAATGGGAGGGAGGGCGCCGGCCACCCCCACTTCATATGCATTGCACTTTGAGCACTAAACAAGTCAGCAAAACTGCATACTTTTAAGCTATATAGGCACTGAAAAATTAATAAACCTTGTTAAATATCACCTTATTATAAGTTGAGATAATTAACTTCACAATTCGACTACAGAAACTCAAAACAAGAATTTGTAATAGGGATGCGACACATATATACATTTTCACTAATATTAAAAGTGTACTTATTTTTCTCTTTAGTCCGCTGAAAAGTTAAAAAATAAATTTTATGACAGAATTTGAAAAATTAAGGAACTCATGAGTTTCTCTGGGATTTTTGACAACTTCTCCATATCACGAGAATGTTCCTATGTGCCTCGAAATCGATCACAAGAATCCGCTGTGCTCTGGGACTGAAGTGAAGTAAATATCAGTCCTTTGGCTATTTTTATGAAAAAAAAAAGAAAAAAAAAGTGGTCATTTGAGTTGAGGCCTGTAATGTTACATTATCATTCTGTTCCCCTTTCCTACCCACACTTGATCCCTCCCTGAATTCTAAGCCAAGCAACCTCCACTCCCACTTTTCCCTATATATATAAACCCCTCTTCCTCCTACTCCTCAGAACACTCGAAATTTTTTGGGACCAAACTTAGTTCAAACATCAATGGCAGCTTATAGCATCGGCCACGCCACACTACCACTCCTCCTCTTCCTGATCGTGATAATATCCCCGGCCCAAGCTCAGGAATCCCGAACCCCCCACGGGCTCGCGTACGAGAACCCGACGGCGTTCGCCCCTTCGGCCTACGAGTTCTTCCACCCCGGCCGCGTCCCGTCCAGTGGCGCGCCACCGCACGCCGCGCCCGCCCTGATCCCCGATACCTCGTCCAAGGCGAGGGCGGATGCGGTGCACGAGAGCCTGTGGTCGGCGCCGTCGAGCAGCGGGGGGCTCAGGGGCGGCGGCGGCGTGGCTGCATTGGTGGTCGGGTTCGTGTCCTTGGTGTCCGTGGCTATGGTCGCCGCCTGTGTCGCGGTCAGACGCAGAGCCAATGTCCTCAAGGCGGCCAAGAATAATAATGATAGTAACAGCATGATACAACATGATGCCTAAGACTAAATTAAGAGGAGTCTGCATGCATGCATGCTCCATCCATGTTTGCCTGGAACGAATGTAATTATGTACTGGTATCGTTTGTTATGTGTGTTCTGAATGTACTAGTTAATAGATTAAGAAATCTGAATGAGTTATGTTATATGTACCTCAAAAATTCTTATTCCTCTATGTCCCTCCGTCACGTGGCACTTCTTTATTGACCGAAGCAAATAGAGGGAAGAATGGGAGAAGATACGAGCGAATAAGAGAGGGCCACATGACGGAAGGACATATAGGATAGAGTTTTGGAGGTACATAAAGTATTTTTCTAAGAAATCAAAGGTTGCTCCTTTCTATTCATCTCAACAGACTTGATTTTGTCTCTTTTGTACCCTAGTATGGGCCGATACCGATACGATTTAGCATGTCCTGATCCCATAGTCGACCGGTATCGGATACTAACCTATACTGATATTTTGGATTTTTTTCCGGTCAATTTGGAAAAAAAAAATGATCGAAAAAGAACAATCAACAAAATTATAAAAACATAGTAAGGCTGTAAACCAATCGACAATAATGACTACTATTTTATATTTTATTAAATTTCAAAATTATATAGGAAATGTTTAAATGTTTCTTCTAAAATATTAATAACTATTTGTTTTTCGATTAAAAAAAATTGATACTCCGATTCGAAAATGACGATACTAAGGCGTATCCGTAAAAATAGGAATACAAATAAAGATACGATATGGATACTGCAAGATACTAATATTTTCACATGGTTACAAATCCGAAAATGGAGCCGGTAAAGTTCGATCCACCTAACCATATAGATTACAAAGAATACGGTAGCTGTGGGTGGGTTGTACTAAAAGAAAATTGGAAAATTTTATCAAATGTCCAAAAGTCGCCAAAGTTTTATGAAAAATCCACCGCAAAATAATATTTTACCGCGTGTACAGAATTAGCGAAAAATATATAAAAGGGTGTGGAATTACCTTTTTACCCTTCTAATTTATTGAAAACACCTACGAAATCTATTCTTCAAAAAAACGTTTCGATTCTTTCTCTTCTTTCATACGCTGCTCACTTTCGAATTTAAGTTTTCTCCTCCAAAATCTTCAAACCTTACTTCAAAAAATTGTCAGTGATTCTCCATTCGCAATCTTCACACCATGTCGTCATCATCAGTTCTCACTTCATCATCATCAGAAGCATCAACTGGAACCCCACTTCATCATCATCATCGGCATCAACTGGAACCCCACTTCATCATCATCAGCAGCATCAACTGGAACCCCAGTTAGAGAAGAGAACTAATGTGAAGATAATAAAGATAGGGGTGCAACTCGGGCGGGTTGGGTCGGGTTTGAGGTCAACCCGAGCCCAACCCGATAGATCATAAGCCTAGCCCAAGCCCAAGTCCGACCCGACTTCGGGTTCAACATATGAAGCCCAAGACCAAGCCCGGTGGATCGGGTTGGGCTCGGGTTGGGTCGGGTCCATCGGGTTTATCGGACTCTAATATGATATTTGAAATAATTTTAAACAAGAGTTATATTAAATGCATAATCAAATAGCAATCAAGCCTCGATCATTACAAAATAAAACTGAAATGAGATTTAGGACAAGGAATTGAAGAGTTCGGTTGAAAAAAATTATAGTTTAACTTTTTATTTAAGTAGCATAAAACAATATATATATATAAATTATATGTATGTCGGGTTTCGGGTTCTTCGGGTTACCCAACACATGAACCCAAGCCCAACCCGATTTTTGATCGGGTTCAAATATTTTAACCCGAGCCCGAGCCCAAACCCGAATATCTTCAACCCTAACCCAACCCATTAACGGGTTTACCCGATCGGGTTCGGGTTTAGCCCGCCCGAGTTGCACCCCTAAATAAAGAGCTTTTTGTCATTCTCCGTGTTAAAATCACGGAAAATTGACATTCTCCGTGTTAAAAATACGAAAAATGACCTTTCTTCGTGTTAAATTAACGGATAATTGTCATTCTCCGTGTTAAAATAACGGAGAATGGTCATTCCTCGTATTAAAATATAGGAGACGGGGAATAACCATTCCCCGTTGTAAAATCACGAAGAATGACCATTCTCCGTGTTAAAATCACGGAGAATGGTTACTCCCGTGTTAACATGCAGGAGAATAGTCATTCTTTGTGTTAAAATCACGTAGAATGGCCATTTCCCGTGTTAGAATGCAGGATAATGGCCATTTTTCGTGTTAAAATCACAGAGAATTGTCATTCTCCGTGTTAAAATCACGAAGAATGGCCATTCCCTGTGTTAAAATCACGAAGAATTGCCATTTTTCGTGTTAAAATTACGGAGAATGGTCGTTCTCCATTGTAAAATCATGTAGAATGACCATTCTCCGTGTTAGAATGCAGGAGAATGGTCATTTCCCGTGTTAAAATTACGGAGAATGACCATTCCCCGTGTTAAGATCACGGAGAATGATCTTTTTTTTTTCCTTCTTTTTTTTAAAGTATATATTGATTGATATCATACTTTTCATTATTGTTTGTTTTATATCAGTGCAAACAACCGAGAAGCTTAAAAAGACAAATAAAAGACTCAACAATGAGAAAAGCGAGTTTCAGAAAAAGTTGAATCGTTGCAAAATGGAGCCATTAAAAAGGACGTAATCGTCGAAAAATTTCAAATCTCTCCACGAAGATGATGATGATGATGAAGATGAGCGATGATCGGAGTTTGACTGAAGAAAAGCACAGTGAACTACGAACGATCTTTGCGATCTCTGCTGAAAATGAGAGCAATGAGATTCAGATCTCTCGTGAAGAAGACGAAGACGAAAATCACAATCAAAATCTGAGTTTGTGAATTCAAACACATATATATGACCAAATTTGCGCGAATTGGTAGCTATGGTATTATCAAAATGACAATTTTGTAAATACAGAACATCTAAAGAGAATATTGAAATATTTAACGTAAAAATACATAATATTAAATATTTCATAAAATCCATCATGCGTGTGAATTTTTTTTATAAACATACACCCCCAAAAGTGGGTATCTCAGCAATTCCCAGAAGAAAATATATACTTCAGGTTTCAGGCACTATACAAACCATTTTGCAGGTGTTTTATTGTGTCTTATTTTCCATTTCCGGTTTCTTGTTCTTCCTCCTCAGCATTGGCGAGAAGGAGACAAGTGGGGTCATGTGGTACCACTAAAAAAAAAAAAAAACTAATATTATATATTATATAATTAGAAACAGCACAGTAGCAAAAGTCTCTTTTCTCTCTCTCTCTTTCTTCCGCGCCTCCCCCTCTCTCCAGCGTCTGTCTCTTCCGTGCGCCTCTCTCCCTCTCTCCAGCGGCTGCCATCTCTCTCTCCCGCGCGCCTCTCCTCTCCCGTGCGCTTCTCTTTCCCTATATATCAGGTATATAGCACACCTCTAAATATATTTAATTTCCCCCCCCTAAATGATTCGTGCCCTAATTGATTCACGCCCTAATTGATTTTGTCCTAATTGGTTTTGTTCTTAGATGACAAGATTTGATTTTTCCCTAATTAGTGTTTGAATGAAATTTCACCGCAAGACTTTAGGATGGCAATGTTCACGATTAAAATTGTTCAAAAAATATTGTTCTTGTTGTTGTTTTATCAAATGACCAAGTCCATAATGGGTTTTTCGGCGATGAAGGTTATCAAGAATACATTTCATAAACGAATGGGAGATGAATTTATGAATGATTATTTGGTGACATACATTGAGTAACACATTTTCACAAAAGTTAAAAATAATGACATCTTGCAACATTTTCGAAATATGAAGCCTTGTAGGGGTTATTGTAAATAATTATTGTCGGTTTTGATGTGATGCCAACTATTATAACGTCGTTGTCATCAAAATATTTTGTGATTAACTTATATTATTTTTTCCCCTTTACGTCTTTATAATTTTTTTCTGGATTAAAATTTAACTAATCGATTTTGACCCCTATGTATCTAAATTCTGGCTACGCCACTGCTCCTCAGAGTTTCTCGTCACAGAATAATGTCCACCCCCAGAAACAGACGAGGCGTTCTTCCTCCTCCAGCAGAGGTCGGTTTTGGAAACCCTATTTTTCTTGAAATATAGGATTTTGTTGAGGAATCGATCCATCCATTGTTTGATCATTTTTTGAATTGATTTTGTTGAGATTGCAGGTTTTGGAGAAGCTGGAGAAGACCGTGAACGAAGGGAATCACTATGGCGCCCAACAGATGTACAAGTCCTATAGTGTAAGGTGCGGATTGTTCTCTGTATTCATATTCGTCGTGTCGAAGAAAAATGTTTGATGATTGACAAAGTACACCGAACACGACACTAACGAGAAAATCAAAATCTTGAAATCAAAATGTTCTAAATCTAATTCGATGTTGTAGCCTACTGGCTGCGCTCGTAAGTGGTGAGCGCTGCCCAAGGGCCACTGCGTGAGCAATTTTATGGTTGTTAGGTAGCCTCTCAGAAAGAATGTGATTATGGCACCTGGCTGCAATTACGAGAAGATTTTGATGTATACAATGTTGGCAAGGAGTTAGCAATTTGGAAACCAAATTATAAGATGTAAACATGCTAACTCAAAATTAGTGCATACACAACTTGTCTATGTGCCGCATAGGAAGCACGGACATTCCGAAGATTGGTGTGGTCTTCATTCGCGTAGGGCTGCAATCAAGCCCAATCGAGCTGAGCTTTACATGTTCAGGCTTTGCTCATTTAGGGTTGATCCTTATAGACCTCGAGTCCTGGCTACATGGTCCATGGCCATTTAAATTCCATTCACGATAAGTATAAGCATTTTAGTTCCCATCCAATGTGGGACTAAAAGCTATGCTATGTTATAAATTTTGTGACATTTTGACATCTCAATCTAGAAAATTAGTGTTGGGAATCCAGCTTTATTTTAGGTGGGATCTATGGGAGTTGAAGGATGCCTAATATGAAAGGGTTTTTTGGGCTGACTTGGGATCCAAGACAAGTCAGGTTTCCTAAGTTTTATTAGGGTTTACTTGACTCCCTATAAATAGGAGTTAATGGTAACATCAAAAAAGAGGTAAAAGGATTTCCACCATCGATATAAGAGTTATGGGGCTCTTAGGGTTCTTCCGCTTCAAAATAGAGAAAGATTGCTGAAGGATTGTCGTCTTCTCGGTCATGGTTTGAGATCGTCACTATTGTCTGTGGGAAACCATTACTTGGTGAGACTATGTTTGCAGTATCGGTATTGGAATCGTTATCGGACCATTCCTATGAGTGTTGGTATCGGCGATATCGGCGGTTTCCGATCGGATTTTTTGGTATCGGAAAACAAATAATTATTAATAAATTATTAACATTTAAAAAATATATTTTATACATTTAGCATAATTTTAAGTATATATAGTGTTATTCCTTAGTAGTTTTGAAATTAAATGAAATGACAGTCACCCTTACCGATTGGTTTACATGCAATATATATTTTTTCTCTTTTACATGCTTTTAAAACCTTATTATGCTTTAAACCCTTGTTGATTTGTTTTTTTCATTCAATTTTTTTTTTTGCCGAATTGACCGGAAAAGAGACCCTTAATGTCGGTATCGGGTATTGGCCCGTATCGGATCAGGACATGCCCAATCGTATCGGTATCGGCCGATACTGTAAACTACTGTGAGAGATTCCTTGTAAGGTTTTTTTCCCCCTTGTTTTGAGCAATCTCTATATTGTTTGTCTACTTTCCCTTGATAGGTATAAGCATGCTTAACACTTGGGATAAGGCGGTCAAGGAAGCATTGTAATTTTTTATTGAAAGATTAGAACTTGCGCTGGTGGCCCTACCCACCACAAATTGCATGTGTTTAATCTTAGCTTGACCTTGTATTGTGGTTCGTGTCTTTTGTTGGGGACTGCCTAAGCTTCTGCCACGTGCAGTGTTCAAAATTTCGGCCTAGGCGGCCGTCGGCTACACCGGAAACCCTCTATGCGGCGCTCCTAGGCGGATCTCAGCCTAGGCGGGCCTGTTTGGCCATTTTTTTTTTTTTTTTGAAAAATTTCAAAAAATATCAAAAATTTCATATGTGAAATTTCAAACTTGAAATTTAAAAAGAAATAAAAAAATACAAAATAAATACAAAATTTTACTTACCTCCGTCGTCGCTGCTGCGGCCACGGAAGCCGCTGCTGCAGCTACTGTTGTTGTTGTTGTTGTTGTGTGTGTTGTTGTTGCTGCAGCTGTTGTTGCTGCTGCTGTAGAGAGGAGTGGTGGAGAGGTGGAGAGAGTGGTGGAGAGAGGGGTGGAGAGGTGGAGAGCGGAGTGGTGGAGAGGAGAGGGGTGGAGAGCTGGAGAGTTTGAGTGCTGGTGAGTTTGAGAGTTGGAGAGAGGAGGGGTGGAGTGTTAGAGAGAGGAGAGTTTATATATATATATATATATATATATATATTTTAACAAAACATGCTAAACCAAGATTCGAACTCTAGACCATCACACTCCCCGCCCCCCCCCCCAAAAAAAAAAAAAAAAAAAAAAAAAAAAAACTGAGTTATGCACATGACCACTAGCCACAAGGCCTCCTAAGCTTATGTGTTTTTTTGTTACATATACATGATCTTATCAGTATTACACTGGAAAAAAGTTTTAAAAAAAATTCAGTTCGGCCGCCTAGGTGCTAGGCGCCCCTCTGGCGTACCAAACCCGCATAGCGAAATTTATAACATTGGCCATGCGTGTCCCTACAATTAGATGGTTAGGCCGATTCTTGTTGAGTCGAGTCATAGCCAAGCCAAAAAGTTTAGCCGAGCCGAGTGCTCGTCAAGCTTCACAAGTTGAGCTTGTTCACGAGATGACGAGCCGAGCTTCCTATGTTCAAGATCGCCTTTTTGTTGGAACCGAGTCGAGCCGAGTCAAGCTTTCATCAATCCGAATCTAGTCGGGCTTGCCAGCTGCTGTCATTTGCAGCCCTAATGTCGCGTCATGCCGGACATGTACTGGGTATGATTGAAACACTCTAAAATAAACCACAACACGACACTACGTGCCTGAATCATGTTCTGTCGTATTCCTGTTCAGGCAACGTAGATGCCATTATTATGTAACGAGGTTAATGTGCATGTGTGAAGGAAATGATCATTTAATGTTTGTAGGTGTGAAAAAAGGATTACATGTTATGGTTATAAATGAGACAGCCATTAGAAAATATATTATTAACCACATATCAACTTTATCTTCTTTACATTAGAATTGAATATCATATTGCTGCTGGGAGTTGGATATTTTTTTTACTTTTAATCATTTACTTTAATTTGTAATGTAATACAGTATAAAAAGCACTTTATGTCCCGCAGCTCAGCTGCTTTGTTCTCTTTTCATGTCTTCTCCTTTACAGAGTATAATCATATGATTTTAGATTGGTATGCCCCTTTCACATTTGCTTGTTATTTTCTTACAGATATACAGCTGCCGAGAAATATACCGAAGCCTTGGAAATCCTTCAGTCGGGTGCTCTAATTCAATTGAATAATAAGCAGGTTTTTTTCCTTCACAACTATTCATAAGACAATCTGGTGAAATAGTGCAAATTTATAATTTACGTAAATGTCTTGGACAACTAGCTAATAGTATTTTGTACTCTCCATGTATGGAAATCATTGTAGAATTTGTTTAGATATAGATCCTTTAAATGTACATAAATCTTATAAAGGGCACATACTCCATGTATGGAAATCATTGTAGAATTTGTTTAGATATAGGTCCTTTAAATGTACATAAATCTTATAAAGGGAACATACTCCATTTTGTATCTTATAAAACACTAGTTATACTCTCAAAGGGGACCTATATCAAACAAATGATAACACACACACACATGCATATAGGTTCAGGCTTATAGCTCTCGAGGAGTTATTTCGAAACTTTGGAGAAAAGGTCTGAATTGAGTACAGCCAATGAGGAGATGCCCAGAGAAAAATACAACTATGGCAACCCAACAAGCAAAACAATTTTCAATCCATAAAGGCAAATGGTAGTCAAAGTTGTTCCATGCATGTTGATCCATGGTTTACAATTACTGAACTTTTTGGGAGACCTGACCAAATATAGAGAGAGTGTGAGCAGTATTATTCTGCAAGTATAATAGAAACACATATTTGATAGATGTCCATATATGATAGACCTGACCAAATATAGAGCGCGGGAACTATCAGCCACTCCACGCGTCGATCAGGAGATATATATGTCCATATTTGATCAAAATAATAGAAACACATGAAATAATAGAAATGCTTGGTTGAAAATAGGAGAGAAAGATTTTTTAAAAATAATCACTTACCGGAAAAAGTAGCCATAGTTGGAAGAAGTATTAGAGAAACACAGATAAGAAAAAATAAATAAGGGTAGGGTATTAGTAGTTATTATTATATACAATGTTCTAAACAGCGGCCTTCTACCCACATAGGCGGCGTTTAGGCGGTAGGCGGTGGAGTATGCTGCCAACGGAGGTTGGCGGCATAGGTGGAGGTGAGGCGACATAGACGCCTAGGCGGACGATACAGTTTGAACGTTTTTTTTTTTTATACTATTTTACCACTGTTTTTTTTTTTTTTTTTTGCATAATATGCATATTTTAAAGGTGTTCCATGCATAACTAAGTTGTAGAACGAAGATTTATAAAGTTTTAGTTTTGTAAAAATGAATCATATGTCCATAATGCTTACAAAACCTTTTTGGCCAAAATATCTTGTTAGGCATTGCTTCGCCTAGGCGCCCGCCTACGTTGCCTCACCTCCACCTATGCCGCCATCCTCTGTTGGCCGCCTACTCCACCGCCTACCGAAAAGCGGTGCGGAGAGAGACCACCTAGGCGCCGCCTAGACGGGCTAGGCGGCCGCCATTTAGAACACTGGGAGCAATACCTAACAAGATATTTTGGCCAAAAAGGATTTGTAAGCATTATGGGCCGATGGTTCACTTTTACAAAAATAAACTTTATATATCTTCGTTCTACAACTTAGTTATGCATGGAACACCCTTAAAACATGCATATTATGCAAAAAGCAGCGGTAAAATAGTAAAAAATGTTCATAATGTATCGACCGCCTAGACGTTAGGCGGACTTTCTCCGCCGCGCACCCGCCTACCGCCGTTTAGAACCTTGATTATATATTTTTATGAGAATATAAATAGAATAAAATAATAAAACCCCGCAAAATTCACTGATTTGGGGTGTTTATAAAGCCATCCAAAATTACATTACACCAGTTTTGGGGATTTTGTAAGCCGCCAAAACTAGTGCCTTAAAATTAACATGCAAGAATTTTCATCAACGGTCCGCTCATAAACACCCCAAAAACGATGTAAACACTGTTACCAAGCAGACCCTTAATATTTTAGTTTTTACAGCAATGAGCAATCAAAACAAAATTTGTATCTTCAGAACAAACATCTAACAACTCGAACGCATTTATGCAAAATAAAATGTCTAGCTTTTACTGGCATTGTCGTGATGTAATCATGCACATGATATGTAGATGAATGTGCCACTCTGTTTCTGTGGCGTGCGGAAGGAATACATAGAGTTGTCAGTTATAGGCTTGCTTAAGCTATTTTGAAAATGATCATTGGACTTCAATTGCTGAAAGTTGGCATGAGTGAGGAGCAGTCTGTTGTTGGCACAGTAAGCAAATGTATGTAATGACATTAAGTTTCAGTCGTCAAGAAGCATATAAGCAAAGTCAAGGTACATAATGTGAATGCAGGCATTCTTTGAATCAGTTTTTTGGTGCTATCATTATGTTTGAAACCTTACCCTACTATTTGATATCTACATTAGTCTTCATAGTTGCAATGCTACTCCTGGAACATTTTATGTAGAATCTGGCAGAGGCAGGTACAACTTTTTGAAGAAACAGTGTCAATGAATTCATTGAGAGACAAGGGATTGAGCATTTTTAGCATGTCTTAACTATTGAAAATTATCATAGATCTGTTGTTTTGAAGTGTATCTACGAAGCCAAAGTTCAATTTGTATGAGTTGCTGTTCATGTAAAACGTGACTTCAGTATGTTGGAGAGCATTTTGGGATGCTCATTAAAGCGGTTGAAATTAAATTGTACTTCTATTTCTATATCGTATACCATTGTTATAAGCTTTTCTGCTTATTAAGGCCTCCGTAACCAATTAACCAGGCTTTCATCTGTAGTTTTGTCTCTATGCCATATAATATCAAGGAAGCCCATCTGGGCTCAATCATCACTTTTGTCTTTCCTTTCTCGGATAGTTTTTTGGCTGGTTAATAAGTTCATTTGCTATGTTATCTTGAATATTACAGGTTACATGTGGGGCTGAACTAGCTGTTTTGTTTGTGGAGACCCTTATCAAGGGGAAATTTCCGTACAATGAAGAAACTCTTGGTCAGGTTCTTTCGTATTGGTAGAACATTTATAGCTTGTTATTTGTCTTCCTTTAAATGCAATATTATGGTAGAGGGATATTAATTATATTTGTCTTCCTTTTAATTCTTTTCATCTTACTATACCAGGTTCAAGTTTATATAATATTAATTCTCCTCGAGTTTCATGATAGATATTGTTATGCTTATTTAACTACCATGCTCTTTATGATTATGACTAAAAAGATTCACCTTAGATCGTGTCAGGAAGATCTACGAGGCCTTCCCAAAGTTATCTGTGCCTCAACATCTGGGAGATGATGACGATGACATGGAAAAGCTTTCAGAGGCTTTGGTAGCTGCAAAAGTACGTGTAGAAAGTTGCTCATCCTTCTTGAGATCTGCACTCAAGTGAGTTCTGTTCACCTTTTTTTTTCATATAAGATGAAATGTCAACTTGTTTCCAAATATTCTGTTAGATCTAATCTTTTTTAGATAAGTTAGGTTCAGATTTTGTATTCCAATACTTTTGTGGAAATGTAGTTTGCCCAAGCCTCTATTACCTCTTCTCATATGAAGATGATATCCCTCTTTGCTTAGCATAGCAGCTTATTTTGTTTTGGGGGTGGGGGGTAGGGGTGGGGGTGGGGGGATGAAGGTGTACTAGAGATCAATTTCGTCTACCGCTATTTTATTTGTGGATAGTATTCTCCCCATATCTAGTGACATCTATGTGCAACAGAAACCTCTTGAAGAGTGGTTCTTTGATATGACACCGAGTTTGATTTTGAATGTGATTCAAGGCATTATTAAGTTGTCAAAAATTCTCTGAACTTTTCTTGTTTTCTTATAGGACTTCTGGAATTTTAAAACCCATATTATATTTCGATCCTGACATGCTTTTTCTTGAATTTATCTTTCATTGCTATCATGCTGTCAGTAATTTGTAGAGCAACCTTATGTGCATGTCGTGAAAGAAAGGTGCAATTTTGGGATCCATATACGCACCAGCACCTTGATTCATCATGTTGCCTTGTGGTTGGTCATACATGTAAATATCAAAGTTTAAAAGACTAGATAATTCTTTTCATACTGGATTATGGATTTAATTTACGCAAATATCCTTGTAAATTTATTATTGGTATGATATATGATGGAATAATGCCTTTGGCCTTAATGACTATCTCCAGGTCATATAATTAAGTTACAGTAGTATGCTGCCAATGTTCTACTTGTACTGTTTGGTTTTATACTATGAGTTTTTTTAATTGTGAGTCACATAGTATCTTAATCGGATATTATTCTACCTTAGGTGGTCAGCTGAATTTGGAGCTCCAAAACATGGATCTCCCCAACTTCATGAAATGTTGGCTGAATATATATACTCAGAATCTCCTGAACTGGTATGTAAATGAGGGATTATATTCCATAGCTCTCAGTGTGTCAAACTTCATTTAGGCTTTATATTGCATATTTGGGTGTGCGTGTGTGTGGTATTAAGTGTCACGAGAAGAGGGGACCTCAGCTTAATTTTTTTACATCTACTAGGAGGAAGTCCCTTTGTGTTTGAACCAAAATAAGATCAAAGAAAACTATTGTAAGAGAGATTTTGGCAAGATTCCGAAAAGTGGCCACCAAGTTGATCCAAGGAAATTGAATGTCAAAAATAATTTTTTGTTACATTTAAAAGTCAACCTCAATACTGTACAAGTGTAGAAGTCAACTTTTCAATACTGTATAAGATCATAATTTTCTAGGAGGGATGAAATTGAACTTGTCTACCACTTATAACTTTCCACAACATGAGGGAACTACCACACAAACAAATCTAATATTGCAATTTTTGTACCACAAAATAAAGTCTTTGTGACTATACCAAAGCCAGAAAATTATTATAAAAAGCAATTCACTATTCACTCTCAACAGAAAGTCAAGTTCTGACTACTCCATATATATGTCACTATTTAAACCTTTTATTTTAAATTGAAGAGTTCTCTTTAATAATTTGTCAAAACCTAATTTGAGAGTTTGATCCAAAAGTTAGGTAAGCCTATGGCTAAAATTCCGTGAAATTCTATGTTGTTGCATCATTTTAAGTTGATTTTCTCTATTTGTATAGCTAGTGGCTACTAACTGTTAGAATATGCTTCTTTTCAGGACATGGCTAAAGTTTCATCCCACTTTGTTCGAGGAAGCGACCCTAAAAAGTTTGCCACCACGTTGGTTAACTTTATGGGCAAGGTTTGTTCTTTTCCTTGTATTCTTGAGCCATGAATTTTCTAGTGTACACTAAGGCTGGGCTTAATACAACTTATTTGGGCTGCTTCTGCTTAGTGTTTCGGAAAGCAGCAGCTAATGCTGTTTGGTAACAACGGCTTTTGCTTGTTTTTCTGATAAGCTCATTCAATTTCTTGGCACCTTTGGGTTCCAAAAGCTGTTTCTGTATTTTGAAAAGCAACAACGATACCTAACCAAGCCTAATAAGTCACTGACTAGAAGTTTCATTTGTCCTTGTATTGAAGATGTATCTTCCTTATCGTGTGAAATATATGATGAATGCTAAGCTAAATCTAATACATTCTATCCATATTCATATAATTTTATCTTAAGGTCTTCTTTGGCACTTTTCTTTCTATTTTCTTGGTTAGACTAAAGGTGGATGTACTTCATAGAATGTTTATATATCACATTGATTTGGAGGTACAGTTTTTGGCATTGACTTGTGTGTGTATGCATTCATCAGGAATTGCAGAATAAATAAGGTCAATTAACAGGAATTCCCCTTACTGTTTATGATTCTGGCAGGTTACCCCTTACATGTCCCTTTTGAGTTTTGACATAAAGAGTCCTTATTGTCCATTTTGGACTAAATCCGTTAGCTTAAAGGTTCGAAATAACCAAAAAATCCTAAATGAAATAATACGAAGTAAAGACTATTTAAAAATACAATTTCGTGTTTTATAATTTCCAAGACTAGAAAATGAAAAAAAAAAACCTCGAGTCCTCCTCTCTTCTTTTTGCCGACAATAGCAGCTGTGACGTGACAACATTGCCTCTATGATCTCTCTCTCTTTCACCCCTTTCATACACTGCCCTTGACAATGGCAGCTTCTGCATCTCTGCTGTCGCCCATGGTGGCAGTGTAAAGAAAGGAGGGGAGGGGAAGGAAAGAGAGAGAGATGAGCGAGTGATGGGGGGGGGGGGGGTCGGTGGTTGCAGTTCTACAGGAAGAGGGTGCAGGGGAAGAGGAGGATAGTGAGGGACTGGTGGGGAAAGCTTTCCACCGAGAACAAGAGTGTGGTGAGAGAGGAAGAAGATGGTGGAGAGGGTATCGTGGTCATTTCAGACCCGTAAGCTAACAATTTTGACATAAAATGATGGTAGGGACTGTGGTACAAAACATAAGGTTAGGTGGCTTTAACCGTTAATTGCCCATAAACTAAAAAATTTAACATTTTGGCATTGGTCTGATTACTTAGTAAATACCATAGTTATCAAAAACACGCCTAGGCGCATGGCGGAGCGATGTGCAACTAAGTGCGTCGCTTCATACGAAGCACACTTGGACATCGAAAGCAATGCCTAGGTGCGTGCTTTAGGTTGAAGCAATGAGGTGCATGCCTAGCTTAATATGCTGATTTTGATCTTTTTATTGAATAAAAAACCAAGGCTCAAACCCAAGACATTTACATAACCTGGGGTTGAAGGAAACGGGGAAAGGGAGGGGGGAGGAGGTTTACAAAATCGATATTTCTTACGAAAAGAAATCAATATGTAACCTAATCCCTGATTTCAAGATCTCTCACAAAAACTGGGGAAGCAGGCCATGCCAACCACCACGAATTGTCGTCTGTCTCGACTTTCTGCTGACTGCCACCAACCTCTTCCTCTTCCGGTCTCGACTCTGGCACCACCTTATCAACCTCACTGGCTGCCTCGACTCCAACTGACAACCTTCATCTTCCTTCCCCACCAACCTCGCCTAAATTTTTGCCGAAATATGCTAAAAGCCTAAAATGTTACTGGTACCAAACAAATCGAAGACATGCAGAAAAAGTCATATATGTGTGTATGTGTGTGTGTGTGTGTGTGTGTGTGTGTGTTTCTACTTCACATGCGTTTTCTCCCCATGTGCGTGCCTCACTTTTCACCTAGGCTCCAGAGGACCTTAGCGCCTAGGTGCGCAGCTTGTGACAAATATGGTTAATACTGTGATCATATTCTTATTATGTTAAGCCAAATGTTATAGGTGGTATTTTCTGGTTTGCCCATGACAAATATACTTAAAAGTAATAAAAATATGGAACTCTCTAAAGCGTATGTCTTGACATTTGCTATATTTTGTTGAATGTATCGTATTTCTTTTTCTAGGATGATAACAAAATGATCTTTACTGCTATCTTTTTCTAGTGCTATCCTGGTGAAGATGATTTGGCAATTGCTCGTGCAACCCTAATGTAAGTTTGCCTCATGGTATATACTTTGTCAAAATACTCGATGTGCTTCAATAGGTCACTTGCTCATTTGGATTTAATTTTCATAGCAGGTCTGTCTATATTGCAAACTATCATGTATTTTAATAAAAAGTTACTGCATTACAATGAAACTTGTAGTCTTAGAAGATTCTAACGGTGAAGGTAATCCAATATAATATAGAAGGTATATGAAAATCAAGTTAACACAAGGATAAAAAAAATTCTTTGTAATGGAAGAATTGAAGATTAAGCTGCAATCTTGATTTGGAGTTCCGTACATCTAGGTTTGCATTACTTATGATATGTTCTGTGTTAGGTATCTGTCGCAAGGGAACATGAGGGATGCGAACTCTCTCCTAGACGAGATAGAAAATCAACTGAATGCCAAGGATTCTACATTTCCACAATCAGATCTGACGCAATTTATTGCATATCTCTTGCAAACGTAAGTAATTGCCATTGTCAAATGCTTCTTGGTAACTATCTTGTGTTTCCTTATTGTTGTCCGGTTTCTTTCTTCAGTTCCTTCTCTTTTTTGTTATACTTTTCCTTATTATACAACTGATCTTTATCATGTTTTCTTTACTCCATTTTTTCCCCTTTACCCATTTATCCTTATTTACCAGCTTGGAAAGGGACGCTTTCCCGCTTTTTAGGATGTTAAGACAGAAGTACAAGCCGAGCATAGATCGGGAAGCTTTGTTTGATGAGGTAATATTTTGACTTTTATCTTTTGCAGGGACTGCTTTAGAATATTTATGTAAAGTTATGGGGACAACAAATAAATTGGTAGCCATGTATGTTTACCTGAATATCTAAATCAGACGATTGCACACTTGACACAAACATATTTGTCTAGTACGCGTATTCGCATACACGTCTCTTTGTACGTAATTGTGTGATGTGTTCTCTGTGCCAGCATGGCGTATATATATACACATGATCTGAGTTTTAGAGAGGACCTTGACCTAAAGGCCTGAAAACTTGTGACTATATGCTTAGGAGATCTTTAGTATGAAAAGTCCTCTAGTCTAGACAATTAGGTACTTTTTTCATGATAGATACATGTTAAATGATGTTTTGTATTAAGGATTATATGTGAATAATGTGTCACCAATTGATGCTCTTTGTTATCAGTATTCTTGGATCAAAACTTTTCCTAGTGCTTTTAGGTTTTCAAATATTTTATCTGAATAGACTGATCGAAGTTTTGCTCCTTCAATTCTTCGAAAGTGCTAGGTTCCTTCAGATCATCTATTTAGAAAGGTTTACCATTAAGTTTCTCGAGGTCTTATAGAAAAAGCTGTGATCCTCTATACTGTAGGGAACATTTTCACTTGTATTCAACAAGTCATCTATATTCGTTGCAAGTGTAACTATGATATTATGTGCTACTCATAAATCACAATAAAACTTATCTAGACATTCTTATGTAAATTACAATCAAATCACATCTTCTACGGAGTTGCTCCCATGTCATTTATGATGAAGGTGATATCTTGTTTTAATATTTTGTATCGTATATTAAAGCAATTTTTATTTTCTCTGCATTCTGGCTATGACATGAACGTGTTCTTTTGCAGTTATTAGATGAAATTGCAGCGAAATTTTATGGTGTACGGCGTCGAAATGGCCTGGATGGCATGTTTGGTGATTTCTTCAAGGTAGGCAATCTCATTGCTGAAGGTCAGATGCAGTGCTGGATATTAATTTTCTTTTAAGTTGCAAATGAAGTTTTTTTTTTTTTCTGCCTTGCTGAAACGCCATAGGTGTTCTATCATTTATATTTGCAGTCTTGTGTGGTAAGTAAAGGAAATATTGATTAACATTGAAATAGAACATATCTAGACAGGATGCAATGATACATCACTAGGTTCTTTAGATATTACAATTTACTTTGTATAGAAATGTGTTCAATCAGCTATGCTGCACGAATGCAGACACCGACAGACATGTTACGGATACAAACATTTCCAAATATGTACAATATAGTTATCTATATCGATATGGGTACGGAAACCATTTACCCATGTCCTTGCAACTTAGTCAACCAGTAATATTTGAGTTGTGACCAGTAGTAGTTTATACCTGGTACAACTTGTATCGCATGTCTTCTTCTTCTTCTTCGAATTCGTTGAAGTTGATGAAAATATATCAAAGTCTCTGCAAATATAAAGTTACATGTATCTTCCTAAAAGTATCCTCCTTGTGCTGTGCAGATGATGGGAGATATGCCTATGTGATCATGCAATCCAGTCTTTTTTAGCAGTTTGGGGTCTTGATTCTTTCGAGGATATGTCCGCTGCTGCCAGTATTATTAAGACCGTGTACTAATTCTTCAGTACATATGTACTGTTCTGATCTCTTAACTTTGCCCGAGAAAGCTATACTTTTTTTTGTTGAGAATATCAACATTATGTGAAAATATTAAATGTGAATCGTGATTTTTTTTTTTTTGTTATTCTTTGCAAATTGAAGATTATGTGTCGGCATTAAATCCATATTATCACTCAGCAAAAATAAATGTTCGTAGGAGAGGCGGTCAAAATCATAATCATTATACTGCAGATTGTAGTCATGGAGCAGAAGAAGGATCCATGCATCAGCATGCGCGTATGTATTATACTTGGGTGAGTGATGAAAACTAGGGCATCAGTCTCTGCAGAAACCAAGTGACAAATAGGGGTGAGCATTCGGTTTATTCGGTTCCAACCGAACCGAATAAGCAAAAACCGAATTGGACTGAAACCGAATAAGCAAAACCGAAACCGAACCGAATTGGTCAATAACCGAACCTAACCGAATTAAATCGGATCGGTTTTCGGTTTATTCGGTTTTTGGTTTTTTTTGTTTTTGTTTTTGTTAATATATATAATAACTAAATATACCTAGATATATTCAGTATATACCTATAACATATACCTATATATATATTTAGTATATACCTATAATTAACACACACACACGCACATATATATATATATATATATATATATATATATATATATATATATATATATATATATATATATATATATGTGTGTGTGTGTGTGTGTGTGTGTGTTTGAAGGGATACTAGATATCGTAGAATAGTATTTTTCTTCACTTTATTCATCACTAGCATACATGCACGTACTTTGTACGTATTTTAATTGGAATATCATAAAGTCAGTTGTTGTCTTTTCGTCTTTTTTATGTGATTATTCATGTGTGTGTGTTTTCTTTTTACAATGCCAAGAGATCCAAAGTATAATTTTTTTTTTTTTATTTTCTATTGAGAATAATAATCTTTGAAAAATTGTAAGGATAATTATTATTTTTACCATTGGAACATAAAAAGTTGTATGGTAAAAGAAAACTTGCATGCAAACTTTATTGCTTTGACTCATAAACATAAATGACATGCAATTTGACATAATAACATCATGTTATATTCAAGGGTATTTTAGGAATTCAAAAGTTTCACCACCAACTTTTTCTATTATATAGTAGAATAGATATGGCAAGGGCCATATATATAGGGATAAGGGGCAACCCAAGGGTCATGAGTTACATAACCCAAGAGTCATGAGTTACATGATCCCAAGGGTCATGTGTAACTCATGACATAATGGTGAATAGTAAGGGTTTCACAACACTCTCCCTTATTCATCCATTTTCTTGGATCCACTTATGAAATACTTCAGGATTCAATAAGCTAATGGGGTGGATACTGCTGGATCCAGAGTAAACTTGGTTTGCCTCATTAAAACCTTGGCTGTGGAAAATCCAGTAGAAAAAACCATCAGTCCTAAGGAAAAAGAGTACAACCCTATAGTTTTACTCCCCCTGATCTATACAAGCTTCAGACTTGCAGGTCTTTTAGTTGCCTCATCCCTATTCCTCTTACAAGTTTTACAAAAGTACATCGTGACAGTGTTTTGGTAAACAAATCTGCTAAGTTATTACAAGATTGAATTTGTTGTATTTTGACTTGTTCCTTCTCTTGAAGGTCGTGCGTCCAGAAGAATTTGGGGGATATGTGCTTCGTTTTGTCATTCTTTATGTATCCTTTCTGAAGTTGAGCTACGCATGCTGCATTATCTTCAAAAAGGGTAGTAGGCTCAAGTTCACCAGTCTTCAGCCCAGTAGATGCCAAAATGTGCTGAATGACGGAGCGAAGCCAAACACACTCCTTACTTGTTTCATGGATTGCCAGGAGTTCAGAATGGTTGGATGAGATAGCCACACTGGTCTGTTTGACGGACCTCCAGGAGATAGCCGTACCACCGAAAGTAAACACAAATCCAGTTTGTGATTTCTCTGTGTGGGGATCTGATCTATAACCTGCATCTGAATAACCAAGTAAAGTGGAAGACCCACTATTCGGGTAATATAGTCCTAGGTCTATAGACCCTTCGAGGTAGCGCAGAAGATGTTTCACTCCATTCCAGTGGCGCTTTGTGGGCGCCGCACTGTATCTGGCTAATAAGTTAACTGAAAATGCTATATCAGGACGCGTACAGTTAGCTATATAGAGTAGTGCCCCAATGGCACTTAGTTAAGGTACTTCAGGACCTAATAATTCCCCCCTCTTCCAGTGGACGGAAAGGGTCCTTCTTTACGTCCAATAATCGAACGACCATTGGTGTACTAAGAGGATGGCATTTATCCATGTGGAATTGTTTAAGTAATCTTCGTGTATATGTAGATTGGTGTAACAGGATACCACCCTTTAGGTGTTCGATCTGTAAGCCAAGACAATACTTTGTTTTCCTTAGGTCTTTCATTTCAAAAGTTGTCTTAAGGCTTTCAGATATCTCAGTGATCTCTGCAGGAGATCCAATGAGATTTAAATCGTCGTCATAAACGGCGACTATAACAAATCATGTTCCCGATCTTTTTATAAAGATACACGGGCAGACTTTATCATTAGTAAATCCTTGCGTAGCAAGAAACTCACTTAGTCTGTTATACCACATTTTTTCTGATTGTTTAAGACCGTACAATGATCTTTGTAACCTTACAGAATAGGTGTCCCGAGGTCTATATGTTTTCTCTGGTAAAATTTTATATCCTTCAGGGAGTTTCATATAGATATCTTTATCTATATTGCCATAAAGATATGCAGTCACAACGTCCATGAGCTGCATTTCTAGGCTTTTCAGAGAAGAGAGGCTGATCAGGAATCTGAAGGTATTCCCATCCATGACTGAAGAATATGTTTCTTCATAATCTATTCCCGATTTATGGGAGAAACCTTGTGCTACAAGGCGTGCTTTGTAGCGCACAACTATGTTGTGTTCATTTCTTTTTCTTGTGAAGATCCATTTATATCCCACATGTTTTACACCTTCAGGTGTTTGGACTACTGGTCCAAAGACTTCGCGTTTCAAGAGTGAGTCCAGCTCTACTCCTAGTGCCTCGTTCCACTTTGGCCAATCGCCTCTGCGTTTACATTCCGCTAGAGACCGTGGATCGATGCCATCGTCATTTTCAGTGACGTGAACGGCAATATTGAACGAAAAATCGTCGTCGACGACTGTGTTTTTTCTGTTCAGTACCTCTCCAGTACGTACATAATTTAATAGTATTTCTCCTGTTTGTTCCTCTTCAGGGAAAACTAGGAGGGGAGTGGTAGCTGATCTGAGCTCAGCATCCTGTGTTGGGATCTTCTTAATTTCTCCAGGGTTTTTTCTTTTACGAGGGACTTTGTCTCTCGAACCTGGTGGGCGTCCTCTTTTTAATTGAGGTATTGCCATTTCTGCTGCCGGCGGATTGCATCCATCTTTGGGGATGTCAATCCTAGCTGGCATGTTGGCAGCAGGGACGTGTGATCTGACAATCTTCTGGTTGTCAGTAAATGTATCCGGAAGTAGATGTACAGCGTTCTGAAGATGTAATATCTTCAGGATCTCATCTTCACATTGACTTGTACGCGGATCAAAATGAGACAAAGTTTTTGTGTCCCAAGAAATTGTCTTAGAAGCTTCTGGCTTCTTAGACCGTGTGCCCAGTTTAGGAAATAATCATTCATCAAACTCACAGTCATCAAGACGTGCCTTAAATACGTCACCCGTCAGGGGTTCTAGGTATCTAATTATAGAGGGTGAGTCAAACCCAACATAGATACCTAATCGACGTTGTGGACTCATTTTGGTCCTCTGTGGGGGAGCAATGGGGACGTAAACAGCATAACCAAAAACTCTCAAATGAGAGATATTTGGAGGTGAACCATAAGCGAGCTGCATCGGAGATAGAATATGACCTCCAGAAGGCCGTATTCTAATAAGTGATGCGGCATGCAATATAGCATGACCCCAAGCTTCCACAGTCAACTGTGACTGCATCAACAATGGACGAGCAATCCATTGTAATCTCTTAATAAGAGATTCTGCTAACCCGTTCTGGGTGTGAACATGAGCTACATGATGTTCAACTTCGATGCCAGTTGCTTGGCAATAGTCTTGAAAGACCTGTGAAGTAAATTCACCCGCATTATCAAGTCTTAATTTTTTTGATATGGTTATCGGAGAAATGAGCCCGCAACTTAATTATTTGTGCCAATAGCTTAGAAAAAGCTAAGTTGCGGGTGGACAAAAGGCACACATAAGACCATTTAGTAGATGCATCGATAAGTACCATAAAGTACCTAAATGGACCACTTGCGGGGTGTATAGGTCCGCAAATGTCTCCATGAATTCTCTCTAAGAAGCTAGAAGACTCTAGTCCCACTTTCAAAATGGGTGGTCTCGTTATAATTTTGCCTTGAAAACAAGGTAGACACGAGTAATCATACTTCTGAAGAATCTTCAGGTTCTGCAGGTTGTGTCCAGTGGATTGGCTTATGATTCGTTTCATCATAGCTGATCCTGGGTGACCCAGTCTATTATGCCAAAGTTTAAATTTTGGCGATGAATGACACTTCTGGTACACAATCATGTTAGCTTCTGTTGATTGAATATGAGTATGATAGAGACCCGACGGAAGTCCCTTGAATCGTTCTAAGATAGTTTTTGAACCATCTTTTAGACGAGTAACATACAGATATTCTGCCTCATTTGTTTTATTTGTTTCTAAGTGATATCCGTTTAAACGAATATCCTTGAAACTTATGAGGTTCCTATTTGATTTAGGAGAGAATAGTGCATCTTTTATTATTAGTCTTGTTTTACTTGGGAGCAATATAATTGCTTCACCAGATCATTCGATTATGTTTGATAGTCCTGATATCGTAATAACGGGACCGTCATAATCATATAAGCTATAAAAATAGCTTTTTTCTCGAAGGATTGTGTGTGTCGAGGCGCTGTCCACAAGGCATTCACACTTCATCTATAGATCAATGAAAAAAAATTATCGATCGACGGGCCGATATAGAGAGGTCAATAAGTTGCTTGCAAAAATGCATAATTTATAAGGTGGTAAGCCAAAATTTCATCTAGCTCTGCCACCTCTTGAAATATGTGCCATTGAACAAAGACTTTATGCTGGTTTTTCTAAATTCTAACAACAAGGAAAATTGGTTTACAAATATCAAACAAAGATCAAATAGTAATTTTTTTTTCAGCAGCATCTAGTACTTCGAAATCGACACTCGCTATTTTGGCCATTTTATCTATCATGTAAAAAACATGCATAAATTAAAATTAAATATTTATGCATAATCATAAATGTTACAGAGCTCATAATAAAAATACCACGGTGCTTAATAAAACAGTTCAGTCCAGAAGCTAATATGCAATCTGTCAATATTACAGTAAGTAATTTTTTTTAATCATTCTTTCTGAATTTATAATCAAGTAACCAAAAAGGGAAAAGTCTACATAAAAGAAATTTGAAAAGTCAACCATCGGTAGGTGGACCCTTGTTTTCTGGAGAAAAGAAGTTCTGGTTTATGTTTCTTCTATTCCAATGACTATTCTCATATTTTACTCAAACCGATATACTACTCTTTTTTTTTCGAAGACCAAAACAATTCTGTCATGAACCTTAAAATAAGTTACAAGTGTTTGAATAATATTTTTTTTAATAAGAAGCAAAATTTGTTTTGAACGTTAGCAATATAAAGAATATCACACTTAGATTGTTAGATATATATTGCTAATTTTCATTCAAACAATTAATTTGTAAAATTTTTTTAAGAAGTGTTACCAGCCTCTGGTCGGATCGACTAGGAAAAAAAGGAAGGATGACGTCGAGATCTGGACGTCGATTCTCCTTGCTTCAGCAATCGTGCTGATAACGTGTTTGAAGGGATACTAGATATCGTAGAATAGTATTTTTCTTCACTTCATTCATCATATGGCAAGGGCCATATATATAGGGATAAGGGGCAACCCAAGGGTCATGAGTTACATAACCCAAGAGTCATGAGTTACATGATCCCAAGGGTCATGTGTAACTCATGACATAATGGTGAATAGTAAGGGTTTCACAACAATATATATATACATAAACTAAATTTTCTTATTCGGTTTTCGGTTTTGGACCAAAACCGAATCCCAAAACCGAAACCGAAACCGAATAAGAAAATTTAGTATTTTCAAAACCGAAACCTAACCGATTTTTTTTAAAACCGAACCGAATTCCTTATTCGGTTCGGTTCAGTTCGATTTTCGGTCCAAAACCGAATAATGCTCACCCCTAGTGACAAACTCTTCCCCCGTGTGAATTTAGGGAAGAAGAAAAAACGCACCTTGCTTGGGGGATGAGTATTATTCAATTTTTTTGACCGAAAACTAAACAAAATAAAAGATTCGGTTATGTTTTAAAAAACATTCGGTTTTGAAGATATTAAAAAAAAATTATTAGATTTGGGTCAAAAAAATTAAATAAGACTTACAAATTATGTAATATTCTCAATTTTATGTATATTTATGTTTAAAATTAATATATCTTTGTATAGTTTAAAAACAACAGTTCAATCTATGTTTTAAAGCTCAATTTTGATAATTTAATAATTAATTCAACTTTGGCCCAAGTTTGAAATACAATCAAATAAAAGTCCAACCAAATAAATCGATTTCGGTTCGATTTTGGATATGGATAATTTCGGTTCGGTTTAGAATTTTCAGAAGTTCAGTTTATTCGGTTTTAAATGTTTAGATTTGGTTGAAACCAAATAAAGTGAACGCTATCCCCTAATCTTGCATGCTGCTCCATGCTGAATGCTCCCCAAATCCCTAGTGTATTCTTCTTCCGTAGGTGCTCTATCTACCTGACCTTTTAGATGAAAAAAGTTGCCATCTGGTTCATGATTTCAGGAAAAGAAAAAAGAAAAAGAAAGAAAGAAAGAAAGACGACCTTTGCTTAGAGCATCTCCAACCCTATTTTCTTGTTAAGTGTTGTGAGTCTTAGGTGGCTCCTATGTGGCATGAGCCACAAGACAATGTCTTGTTTATGTGGCAAAATTAGATCTCAAAAGACAATGAGATAGAAAAACTCTCTCCAATGCAAAAGTATTGAGAAGACAATAAAAAATATTTTTTCCAACTTCCAAGGCAACTTTTAAGACAACTACTCATCTTCCTTCTTTTTTCTAATATTTTTTATTCATAATTGATGACATGGAAGAGAAGACATTGTCAAGTGCATTGTCTAGAACAAGACAATCAACTTCACAATGTCTTCTTTAATTTTTGCCACATAAGCTTCACAATTGACTTGACAATTGCATTGGAGAAGAACTTTTGAATAAAATTTTGTCATTCCTATGTGGCATTAACTTTTTTCCAAAGTCACAATAGGGTTGGAGATGCTCTTAGAGCATCTCCAACCCTATTGTGAGTTTAGAAAAAATGGTTGCCACATAGAAATGACAAACTTTCATTCCAAAAATTCTTCTCCAATGCAAATGTAAAATAAAACATGAAGTTGACATGGCAATGACATGGCAAGGAGAATTTGAAGTTGGTTGTCTAGATCTAGACAATGCACTTCACAAATTCACAATGACCTTGTCTCCACATCATCAATTATGAATAGAAATATTTATAAAAAAGTTAAGAAGTGGAGGAGTTGCCTTGGAAGTTGGAAAAGATACTTTTTTATTGTCTCCTCAATACTTTTGCATTGGAGATAGTTTTTCTATCTCATTGTCTTTTGAGATATAATTTTGCCACATAAACAAGACATTGTCTTGTGGCTCATGCCACATAGGAGCCACCTAAGACTCACAATACTTAACAAGACAATAGGATTGGAGATGCTCTTATAATCAAAGACATGATGTCTAGTCCACATTACTGCTCCACTGCCACAACCTCTTTGCAATATTACTCTAACTGAGCTACATCTGCCTCTGTATCACCAATCCCTATGATTAATAGGGTATCTCACACACACACACACACACACACACACACACACACACACACACACATATATATATATATATATATATATATATATATATATATATATATATATATATATATATATATATATATGAAAATTAGAATTTGGATTTCAAAATTGACCAATATTAAAATTTGGATCTCGAAATCACTGTTCATTAACTTAACCAGCGAATACATGTATATCAATGAACTCAATTAGAAACCTAAATATCCCATAGGAATGCGTGTATATCATGTACTGTGTCTAACATGCTAGAAGCCATTTTGTATCACTAGTGATCGATGACCACCTCCAGTGTCCAGACTCCAGACTGTACACCCCCAGTGTCCAGATATATAAAACTCAAAAGAGTCCTACTTTATGTTACCACTAAACAAACCTATTCCATGGCCGACCAGGCCAGAGGGTTGGATTATCTTACCCTGAGAAAATTTTACTTGCAAATTATTACAGGTTTAAGTTGGGTTTGCGAGTTAAGAAAACCAAATAGTCTGAAAAGGGTTGTCCAACAGAGGAAGATTGTCCAAGTCTGAAGTCTTGTTATGCTTAGCATGGACATCGGTCCTGCTTATTCCTTAGAACCCTCGAAATCATGCCATGCATCTGCACTGCTTGACCAATTACTGTTACTAACTTAAAAGAAATATCCACTTATTTGCAACTAAATATCTTTTTTATTAGCAACTAAATATTCTTATTAATCGACAAAGAAAGTCGATACGGAATGTTAATACTTAAAGAGTTTAGTGATCCTTTGTTGAGAAAAGAATCAAACAAGCTCATAATCTAATTGTTGTTATATTCCAGAACATGTATAAGTAAGTTATAATTATCTGCTTATTAAAAGAAGAACATAATACTCAGACAAACGTTTTCAACCACCAAGTGAAGGATAATTACACAAAAAGAGTTTGGAACGTCAGATCAGATGGATTAATTAGCCCACTAACTCTTCATTTGAACTTTGCAAACTTTGAGCTCCTAAACTAAACTATTGGATTTAGACAACCTAATTACAAAATGGAGGGTTCCAAGTCCCCATCTGTCCACTGCTGTTCTTAATTATTCAATGCGCAATAGATAAGGATAAGTTCTTATATTCAAGTCCATAATGTATTATATATGAGGATCAAGGCTAAGCTGTCTTCATCATTGGAGTAAGCATGCTTTAATAAAACTATTGCATCTGTACATCAGTGGATGGTCTCGTCACGATCCGCTACTTGTTAATTAAATTGGAAAATTTATGTTTTACTTAGTAATTAGCTAGTATATATATGCACACATGCCTTGTAGGAATTTGAAAAATTATTCTGTGAGTCGGACTCGTCATGCAATTTCCATATCATCTACTGAAAATTTTAATTAGTAAACATTTATAACTACATTTTTGGAAGCAAAAAAATGTATATCAATTTAGCTTCCTCTTGATTATAATAATTCTGTTGATACGAGTAAATGACACCCTGATCATGTATATCAATTTAGCTAATTCCTCTTGGCAATTCACTGTATATAGTACTTTACTTGAAATATTCCACAAAGTTATATCGGAAATGCTCTTTTGTCCACGGAGGGTGACCGTGCGCGTGCCCGCACGCTGACATGTCACCCTTCCCACTGGCTCCCTCTGCACCACTTCGTGCCCTCCTTCCCTCCAATGAAACGGTGACACGTGGCCCATGGGCCAGGAGTGCAGTCCAAGTCCGCGGACGACGTAGCACTGCCGAAGTTATATATAGACAGTGGTGATGGTTTGGATCGGCTCATTTCTCACATTTAACTAGCAGTAATTTTTGATGCAAAATGTTGAACTGGAAGAGTAATATGATACATTACACTCAAAGCACATCCTTCATTAGCAAATGTGAAGTTTGACACATGAAAGGTTGAAGTGAAAAGAGGAAGGAATATAGCTAGTTTACAACACCACGAACGTACCACACACTTAAAAGCACATCAAATTCTTGCTGAAAGAAAGAAAGAGAAGAAAGCTCAAATTGCTCGAGAAATTAATACAAAGCCTTCTGTACAGTTCGACAACGAGCAACCACCTCCGGATCGACGACGACCGACCGACCGACCGACCGACCGGCTCCGCTCTCTCAACACCTAAGAAGAGATCGAGGTCTGCACCGGTCTTCCCTTATTCGTACAGAATTGCTTGGCATACACAGCTAAGGATGATCATACGAAACTATGCGTTGCTCCGGAAAGATCCAAGAGCCTTGACGGCCCCTGCCCTCAGGAGGTACTGGTGGTAGATTGCTGCAATGGCTGCACCGATGAAAGGCCCTACCCAGAAGATCCACTGCAGCAAGCATGCAACATACATGAGTTTCTACTTTGGACGCTGCGGTCTGTGACCGCGGACCACGTGTCAGCGTCTCATTGGTTGAGATTTTGGTGCCGGACCCGAACAAATAGGAGAGGCCAATGGGATCACCACACGTTGCCCGCGGTCAAAAATCGCGGGCCATATATCATTTTCCTTCTATTTTACCAGTTACCAAGGATCAAGTCTTGTTTCTATTTTACTCTTTTTTTGTGAACATAACTTTAAGAACTCGAACTATTCTTGAAAATTATCTTTGATGAAGTTGTGGTATGAAGTTTAAATTAGTTAATTTGTTGGCTGTAGAGATACTATATTTGTTAAAGGAGTAAAGGACACTGCTATATTGTTCGTGGTTTGTGACCAACCGTAGGCCACGTGGTGGCTTCCCGTTGGTCTCATGGCTAGAGTTTTAAGATGGTGGAACGGTGATAACAGAGAGGTCAATGGTTGGCTGCTACATGAGCCTACGGTCACAAACTGCAGGCAAATTATCATTTTTTTTTCAATTGCTAAGGGTGAAGAGGAGTTTGTATGCATGGAGAGCAGACCTGATCATCCCAAGCCTTGTCCTTGTTGTAGATGACAGCAGCTCCAAAGCTTCTGGCCGGGTTGATGCCCGTTCCCGTGATGGGGATCGTGGCCAGGTGGACCATGAACACGGCGAAGCCGATGGGGAGCGGCGCCAGGACGGGCACGTGGGAGTCGCGGGCGTTGCGCTTGGGGTCGGTGGCGGAGAAGACGGTGTAGACCAGGACGAAGGTGCCGATGATCTCGGCGGCGAGTCCCGTACCCTTGCTGTAGTCCGTGCTGAGCTCGTTGGCGCCGCCTCCGTAGCGCACGTAGTAGGCCGACTGGAACCCCTTGACGAGGCCGACGCCGCAGATGGCGCCGAGGCACTGCGCGATCATGTACAGCACGGCCCGGATCAGCGACACCTTCCGCGCCAGGAGCAGCCCGAACGTCACCGCAGGGTTAATGTGACCTCCTGCATGCATCAGTAGTAGTCGATTAGATTACAAAACCTTTTAATGAACTTTCACCTACAAATACTTACTCCAAAATCAAGGTTTGGAGTATTAAGTACCGGAGTCGATATTAGGCCAATATCGGATCGACAGTATCGACACTAAATGGGCGGTTTCGAATCGGAGTATCGAATTTTTTTGGTATCGAATAACAAATAATTATAAATTAATAAAAAAATATATTTTATACATATAGTCATAATTTTAAGTATTTTCAATATTGCTACTTGGTAGTATTGAAATTGAATGAACCCTTGCCGATTGTTTACATGCGATAGATACGTTTTCTAGAAACTTATTATATTTTTACATCCTTGTTGGTCGGTTTTTTTCTTTCAATTTTCTTTGCCGCATTGATCGGAAAAAAGATTCCAAATGTTGGTATCGGTTTGTATCAGATATAATTCGGTATCAAATCGGAACATGTCAAATTGTATCGATACTGGATCGGTATCAGACGATACTGTAAACCATGTGGACCAAAATATAGTAGAACAATGATTTTACATCCTTGTTGGTTGGTCTATTTTTTCAATTTCTTTTTTTGTCGAATTGAACGGAAAAGAGACCTCAATGTCGGTACCGGTCTGTATCGGATATCGGTTGATATCGAATCGGAACATGTTATCAGACGATACTATAAACCATGTGGACCAAAATACAGTAGAACACACTGTTTTAAGTATACTCTTGTTTGTATCATGTCGTGTTGTATTCGTATAATTAGACTAATAAACAGTTTACCCGAAATTCCGGCGGTGCAGTAGACGAGGACGAAGATCATGCCGCCGAAAGCCCATGCGATCCCGAGGATCCCGACGCCGCTGCAGGCGGCGTCGGGGTTGCCGAGGGTGTCGTCGCTCTGGTGCTTGTACCCGATGACGGTGGCCACGGTGATGTAGAGGAAGAGGAGCGTGGCTATGAACTCGGCGATGACCGCCCGGTAGAGCGACCACTTGGTCAGCTCCTCCAGGTCCAGCAGGGGCGCCGGCGGGGGGTCCGAGTAGTCCTTGGTGCCGGCCGCCTCTGCCACCTCGACGTCCTTCGTCATTGTAGTATAGAATAGCTAGCTCTCTAGTTGCTTACTGAGTAGTGAGGATGGCTTGGAGGAGGAGGAGAGGGTCCATTTATGGGAGTGAGCGGAGACAGAGTGGAGGACCGACCGTTCCAATTATTGTTTCTGTGATTAATTTTCTGCCGACCCCGACCGACTCCCTAACACTGACCACTAATCTTTTTTCTTGAACGGGACCCACACCAGAAGCACATCAGCAAAGGAATATGCAACTTGAACCACATGTTTGGTTTGATTTTTGATGAACGAACGACTGTACACAAAGGCCTCGTTTGGTTCCAGCAAAGCAAAGAAAATCAATTCCTTCCTCTTCTTTTTTATAACAATTTTTATTAACAATTTTTTTTTTTTTGTGTTGGGAAATGTTAAAAATATTGATAGAAAAAGGGAATACTTCTAGGTGAAAAAAATAAATCCTTGTTCAGATTGATGGATACATTTCCCTCCGAATTTTCTTTCATTGTAAGTAATTTTTATATTCTTCTCAATTATTTTGACACCAAATAGAGAAAAAATAATAACTTTTTTTTCCACTTCTATGATTTCTCGAATGAGATGAGGCCAAAACTATACACTGAGGGTGAGTAGTATTAATTAAGGATATCTTTATTCGCAGGAGCAGAGCCAAGATTTAATTCATAAGGAAACCGTATTACTACATATGAAAGTTCTAAAAATTATCATATTAATTGAACTTCAATAGAAAAAATATATTAAAAAATTCAAACAAGAACTAGCAAAAGTGAAAGAAAAACAAATTGTAAACGACAAATACACATCTAGAACTCTTGCCTCTCCTTTGAGTACCTAAAGCACAACCACATGAGCTACTTTAACTTCTATATATTATTAGACCAAAATAATATTTATTGTATAACTTCAGAAATTTTGTATGTAGTAAGTGACAATTTTTTAAAAAATTTGTGGGGGTGGGGGTGGGTTGGGGGGGGGGGGGGGGAGGGAGGGGGGGCTTGGACTCTTAATAAATTCGTCATGTTTACTGGCACTACTAAAATATCATCATGCACCCCCTCTTTAATTAATTTTCTAACATTCAAATTTCAAAAAAAATCATATATTAACACTATTGGCACTCCTAAAATGTTATCATGCACTCATTCCTTCATTCATGCACAAATTAATGTCATATTTAATGATATATTTGGAATTAGAATGATATAAAATTAAAGAAGAGTACAAGTTGATATTTTTAGAGTGTCAATAACAACACTCTTGATTTAACCACATTACTTACTGTAAAAGAGTATATCATCTTTAGGCCTGTCAATGGTAGCTTATTGGTCGAATATTTGCATTACCATATCTGAACCATTAATTATCGGATTTATCCGATAACTATCCGATATCCGATCGGATATCAGTTTTGGCTACCTTATCCGTTACCGATAATTTTAACGGATATCGGATAATATCTGAACCGATAAGATTACTAAAAAATAATTTAAAAAGGGAAGAAAAAAAATCAGAACCAGCAGATTTTGTCAAGAAACAACATATTTTCACATTAAAACGACAGATTTGTTTAGAAACAACAGATTTTCACATTTAAATATCAGAAGCAACATATTTCCACATTGGAACAGCATATTTTGTGATATATATGTGCAGATTTTCACATTGAAATATCATAAGCAGCAGATTTTCATGCATACATTGAATATATTTGCACCAAAAAAATTCTCCAATCAAGCACATATAACTAATAGTCCCATGCATACATTGAATATATTTTAAATTTATTAAATAATTTAAATATTATTGGTTCAGATATTATTGGTCCGGATATGACACTTACCGTATCTGTATCCGATATCCGATAAATATTCGATATGATATCCGAATTCGTATCCGTATCCGAAATTTGGATATTTTCGGTTCGAATACGGATCTGATACAAATTTTCGGTTTACCATTGACAGGCCTAATTATCTTAAAGTTTATAATTTTATTACCATTTATTCACGTAAAAGCTAAGAGGTTCCCGAAGAAAATAAAATAAAACTCCTACAATATTAACTAGTACTTCAGCAATTAAAATAGTGCTTGTACGCCTACAGTCCATGCCAAAATCCCAATCATCATGGTTAGGCCCAGAAGTTGGGAAGAGAAACATGCTCTGTGACCATGTTCTCTTCCGTGCGCATGTGCTGCTGCTGAATAGGAATAAGGCGATGTTTGCAAAATTATCGGATTAGAAAAGAAAAAGTGATTATTTTTCTTCGTTTGAATGTCAAAAAAATTGAGGAGAAAAAAAATTAATTTTCAATGAAAGAAAAATTAAAAAAAAAATGATTCCATCTATCTAAACAAAGAATCACTTTCCCACATCGAAATATTCATTTTTTTTTTCATTTTTTTTGGCATTTTTCATTTTTTTTTGGCATTTTCAAACATCGAAAAGAAAAATCAATAAAAATTATACTTTTCTAAAGAAAAGAAAATATCAAAAAATTAATTTTCTTTTCCTTCCATTCCGCGAACCAAACGAGACATAAATGTTCTGTTAGGGATGAGCATTATTCGGTTTTGAACCGAACCGAATAAGAAATTCGATTCGGTTTTTAAAAAAATCGGTTCGGTTTCGGTTTTAAAAATACTAAATTTTCTTATTCGGTTTCTGTTTCGGTTTTGGGTTTCGGTTTCGGTCCAAAACCGAAAATCGAATAAGAAAATTTAGTTTATATATATATATATATATATATATAGAGAGAGAGAGAGAGAGAGAGAGAGAGAGAGAGGGGTATTAATTATAGGTATATATATATATATAATAAATATATCTAGGTATATTTAGTTATTATATATATTAACAAAAAAAACACAAATAAATCCAAAAATCGAATAAACCGAAAGTCGAACCGATTTAATTCGATTCGGTTCGGTTATTGACCAATTCGATTCGATTTTGGTTTTGCTTATTCAATTTCGGTCCAACTCGATTTTTGATTATTCAGTTCCGTTGGAACCGAATAAACCGAATACTCACCCCTGTGTTCTGTGTCTGCTTCTAAAATTACTCAAATTTGTTTTTCCTCCTATGCTGTACGGAAAGTCTAAAATCTTAGTTGTTACTAGTCACGTGAGAAACGTGACATTGATGCAAGACCTTTGGCAGAGAATTTGACTCCGTAATAAAGAGTATGAAATATAAATTTATTTTCTTAATCCTATAATTAAGCTCAAGAGCTCGCTCAGTGTAGTCTTAAATGTGAAAATTTGTCCGAGCTCTCTAGCCTAGTGGTATTAGAGCGGACATCCGGAGGGGACGGCAAGGTTCGAGCCCCCCAATTGTGTGTGTGCGTGTGATTTCAAAAAAAAAAAAAAAAAAAAAAAAAAAAAAAATGTGAAAATTTGCAAATGATTTGATTAGTGGCTGGAAAGAAATGTAGATAAGTATTGATGAACTGGATATGCCACGTGGACGAACAAAAGGCCTGGCCGGCGGCCAGCGAATGAGAAGCCGAAACGTGTGAAACGAGAGAGCCATAGAAAAGTGGGGCCCATATGATGTTTTTCTTTTTTTTATTAGAGAATGGAGGTCTCGTAATAGTTGGTAAAACCCACTTCCTTGCCCGCCCTAATAATACTATTAGTTGATGATAATCACGATAATTTAATTATAAACAAACTCTAATTATCAATGACAGTCGTTCTTACAACTATATTTCTCTTTTTTTTTGATTTCCTTAACGGACGCTCGGTTGGTTGCTTATAAATGAAAATATATTGCCATAAAAAATGACTAACAATTTCAGCTGCAACAAATATTACAATGTTTATTATAGCAAGTTGCATAAAATAAACACTAAAATGGATAAAAATTGCTGCAATTAGTGTTGCATATTCGTATTTTCGGCCAATCAACCAAAATTGCCTCTTTTGCATGTGTTTCTTTCCCTTAAAAAAGTCAAATGCTCCAATAAGACCTCGTTTGGTTCACGGAAAGGAAATGAATTTTATTGTATTTTTTATAGAAATGAGAAAATAAAATTTCTGTCACATTTTTTTTTTCCGTTGTTTGGTAAAATAAAAAAAACTACCTAGAAAAGGAAAAAAAATATAACAATATTCCAATAATATCCTTACCTTTTAAAATAAAAATAATATTACAAAAATAACATTAATAGTAAAATAAGCAATGACACATGGTTACTTTTGTCATAACTTTTATAATAAATGTTGGAAAAGGAGGAGAAAAAATCAATCACATGAGTCTTGAGTGGAACCATATTCCCACCAATTTTTCTCTTGTGAGGAAATTGATTTTCAAATTTGTGGCTACCAAACAAAAGAAAGGAACAACTTTCCTTTCTTGGTTCCTTAAATCCTGAACCAAACGAGGCCTAAGTCCTTGTTTGGTTTGCTGCGGAATAATTAATTTTCTTTCATTTCTATTCAGTTTTTCCGTGAACCAAATGAGGCACTAGAGTAAGGTCTCGTTTGGTCCACAGAATCATCGGATTGAAAAGGAACGTGATTACTTTTTTTATGTTTAGGTGCCAAAGGAATTGAGGAGAAAAAGAAAGTGATTTCCGATAGAAAAAAAATTAGGAAAAAAAATGATTCCATCTTGGATCATTTTTTTCACATTAAAGTATTCTCTTTCATTTCTAAATTATTTGATATTTTCAAATATTAAAAAAAAATCAATAAAAATTATAATTTTTCAAAAGAAAAATTAAATAATTGATTTTTTTTCCTTCCATTCCGCGAAGCAAACGAGGCCTAAGAAGGTTCTCGACAATGCTTAGCTGTGCTTATGATATTGATGACAGTATAAGAAAGTTTTTAATGATGATACTTGATCATATCCTTAACATAAACAAAACCATAATATAGTCCACACATTAAACTAAGAGAGAGGTACCAAGCTAGAGACAAAAAGTATAGCTAAAATGCGTTGTCACATGGAATCTGGTCCATAGAATACTTGAAACTCCTGCTCCAACTACTGTTCAACAATAGAAAAAGCAAATCGGAGCTGCCCGCGGTTAGCGTGACCGAATGCCGATGTGGCAGCTGGTCATTGGCCCTCTGGTCCGAATAAAATCCAAAGATTGCAAGAGAGACCAATAGATAGCTGCCATATCGGTTGGTGGTCACGCGGTTACAAACTGCGAACAAAATATTATTTTCGAAAGTAAATTATTACTAAATCTTTACAACATTCTTGCAACATATTTTTCCCATGCTAACATGGTCTCACCTGGCCCCATCTCTCCCCTCATCAGTGGCGTAGCCACTTGGCCTCCGGGGGTGCAGCTGCCCCCCGGGATTTATTTATTTATTTATTTATTTATTTTTATTATTTTTATTTATTTATTTTTTTTTTGTACAGCTTGTGCGAAAGAATTGGAAAGAATTTCGTAGGCTCTTTTTTGGGAATAAAAAAAAAGAAAAAATTTGAAACATTTCTTCCCAAAATAACATATTTTCTTCCACTCCATCTATGGTACTACTTGGTCATGTTGTGTCGTGTCGGACACAACAACAGTAAAGAGGTTATTTTCTTCAATCAAAATTATCAAAATTTTATTACGTAATTGATTGAAAGATAAGATTATGAATGATTGTTTGGTGACATATATTGAAAGAGACATATTGGATGTCGTTGCCAATAAAAATATCATTCAATATTTCTATAATATGAAGCCTCAAAGAATTTATTGTAAAAAAATAACTATTTAGTAATTGTAATAGTTTATGATATTTGATATTAATATATAATATTTTTTGGATTATAAATGTGTTATTATAATGGGCTAAATTAGCGTTTAGACCCTGAATTAAATTTTATATCAGTTTATAGTTTAAGTCCTGCATGTACAATTGAAAAAATGATCCTGAATTTTTATTTTTATTTTACTTTTTGCCATTAATTTCTAGTCATGCATGGAAGGAATGATATAAAGGAAAAAAAAGAAAAGAAATAAAGAAATGTAATGTCAAAATTTTCAATTGAACATATCAGAACTTTAACTCTAAATTGATATAAAATTCAGAATCTAAGCATTAGTTAGTCCTATTATAATTTATTATTATGTTAATAATAATTATTACGTTTCATGGATACAAGTTCTAGCTATGCCACTGCCTCTCATGGTGACAAGTTGTAAAAGGATTACAACTCTTTGATTGTAGTCATAATATTACTCTAGAAAAAGCAACATAAAGAAGGAAGGAATCATAATATCGACATATAGGTTTTGGTGTTCGGATGTTTAGCTTTCCCTATTACCCCCACAATTGACATGGACCGAAACCCACTTCCATGCATGACAGATCTATTTGTCGGAAAGATGTTGTAACAACGTGGAAAAGCAAGAATGGTAGAAACCAGGACTGCTTGACATGGACAGTTCAACAAAACTAAAGTAAGGTAGAATTTCAAAAGCTGTTACTGAAGAAGCAGCTTGAGATATCCAGAGAGTTCATGCATCTACTGTCCAATTTTTTTTTAGCAAGAAAACTTGGACGAAACACTTCCAGAAACATCCAAGTTCTCCTAGCAACTTTTTTTTTTCCCTTTTACGATATCCGACATAACGTACGAAACTTTGTACGCTGCATTACAAGTCATCCAGTCTAGCAAATATTAGTATTGGTATCAGTTTTCATGTTTCGAATTGAAGTATCAAACTATTGATTATTTTTTTTTAGAAGACGATGCTATTGTTATATAAATTAAGAGAGAAACATTACACCAAAATAGATGGCAAGCGGACAATGAGTTGTGCTGTCAGTTTTTTTGGATGGCAAAACAAATCTCTTAAACACTACCATCTATAGACCTAGAAGAAATAATATTACTGTGCATAACTTTTTGGACTCTCTTAAGAAGCTCCACAGCGTCTGGTGCTAGAAAACCAAACATGTCAAATGCGAACGGATTAATATATATTAATGTTATAAAATTATAGATATACAACAAATTGTACAGGTTATAATTTATGAATAAGAAATCACCAATAAAAATAGATTAGAAAAAAAAAAACCTAAAATCGATATTCATCTAAATAACTAAGTTGTCATAGAATTGCATTATTTTATTGGAAAAATGCACGGGAGCTTTCGTTTGCATGCATGTATTTGTGCAATTTTGTTGCATAAACTGTCAAATATTGAGTTGAAAATGTAATGCACGATGTTTGCAGGAAGGCCCAAGGGTAAGCGAGACAAGACTTCAAATTTGTACAATTCCCCAGCCCAAGTATAAGCGAGACAAGGTTTTGGTCTTGTGCAACCCCACAACCCAGGTGTAAGCGAGACAAGACAAGGCTTCGGGCTTGTGCAAGTAACCCACCCCAAGACAAGACAAGACTAAGGGCTTGTGCAACCCCGCTCTGCTTAAAGCAACTCCTAGGATCAACGTAACCTAAATAGAGGTCGGGGTCGCAAATGACCCTCCAAGAGGATAAACCCACAAGAAAGATCAAAGGGCAACCAAACCTTGCTCCGGATAAGACAACTCAATCCTCTGGGCCTACCCTGATTGTTTGGCAGTAAGGATAGTATTTTCGATTATTAAATTCTTAATAACCATACGAATACTGGACTGGCATCACAAAAGTCAATGATCTTAATAACCATAGTATTTTCGATTATTAAATCTAGACTAATAGCTTACACATCTCTACTATTATAAAGGAGCTTTAAAACGGCTCAAAATTGAGCCGTCTAAGCTATGTGTATATCATAAACCATTTAATTAAAAAAATATATGTAAAAAATTGTTGAATAAAATTTAAATTTGTTATATATAACTGCAAAGTACGTGCATTTATTTTGATAAGATTAGAAAAAAAAAATTATTTTATGCTTTTACTAGATTGTCTAAAAGTGTTACAAAATATTTAACTGTGGCACACGCAATCGATCTATAGCATGCAAAAGGCTATTATGTCTAAATATGAGAATAATTTTTATCCAGGATATTGTAGGTAAAGCTTTTTTTGCGGAATATTTCTCAAACTCTCCACGGCTGACAGCTTGGAAGTGCCGACTTCCAGCAACAAAAAGCGAGAACAGCGAAAAAGGGCATGCAGACAGAACATGAAGACAAATGTCAAAACAAGAAAACAAAGCAAGTTGAAACATTTGGTTTAAAAAAAAAAAAGTTAAATTTTGACGAAGCAATTCTGTAGAATTGATCATGAAGTTGGGCCACACCAGCAAAAGTCTAGACCTGCTTAAAGTTCCATGATTTCTATCATACTCACTTCTTGGATTTCTCATTTTTGAGTCGATTTTTTTTTAAAACTGGACCAATGGTTCTACCAAGTTGTACTACTTCTTACTTTAAATTCACTACAAGACCAAAAGTACTAATAGAAGCAAGAAAAACACATACATTAAATGCATCATGCAATGCCCAATACAACCATCATTTTTCATGAAGCAACTCAACAATCCTGCACATGTTGTGTAGCACCATTGCAAAAGTTCTAAAAATCAAACCCTAAAAAGGACAACCTCGTTGCTGTACGTTTCCATCCAAAGCTAGAATCGTCCAATTTAAGTTAATAAATTGAGAGGGATCATTTAGCCATAGTTAATATATGAATGGGTGAAAATGTGGTGGGTAGGTATTTTTCTAGTAACCTAACTTTTGCTCTAATACCCTTGTAATAAACAATTTTTCAGATTTCCGTACTTGTGTCTGTAGTTCACAAGTTGACACTTTTTGCAGTGCAAGAAGAGTATCCATCCCTAGGGGAGAGCAGAATTCGGTTTTATAACCGAAAACCGGACCGAACCGATATTGTCATTCGGTTCGGTTTTTTAAATTTCGGGTCGGGTTTCGGGTCCAAGTTTCTGAGTATTCGGATTTCGGGTCGGGTAACGGTTATTGGGTTCGGTTACCCGACCGAACCGAAAACCGAAACTAATTTTTTATTTATAGTGAAATTACTAAAATACCCCCCTGAATTATATAAGGCCTCTTCTTCACTTGTGCCCTAAAATCTCTCCGTCTCTCGTCTCTGGGTTGGTCCGCCGCTACTGCTCTGAGCTCTCCTCTCCTGGAGAGAAGAGGACTCGAGTCGAGTCTCTCCTGCTCTGAAATCTCTCTTCTTCAGTTCAGTTGGGCCCTAAAATCTCTCTCTCTGAGTCACTCGTGCTCTCTAGGGTTTTTCGTGCTCTCTCTCTCTAGGATTTTTCGAGTTCCTAACCCTAGATCTGGGCCTCTGGCTCTCTCGACTCACATATCTAGCCGACTACCGAGATCTGGTAAGAAAAAATTATAGTCTCTTAATTTTTTATTTTTTTTACAGATGTTTGTTAGTTTTATTTCCTTCTTTCTAATTATTTGGTTATTTTTCTTGCATGATTCATTGAAGTATTGAACTATGGAGAGATCTAACCTAGATCTGGGCCAACTGTGATCTGGTTTTGGTGGGTTCTTCTACATTCGGTAATCGGTTCTTGATAATTTCAGTTGACATTGTTGATTGTTTCTAGTCAGAGAGTCAGAGACTACCAGACTCCAGAGCAACTGTGAGTGTGAGTAGATTGTTATTTAGTAATCGGTTCTTGTTAATTTCAGTTGATAATTCATAATTTGTTAATATTAGTAATCTGTTAAATCTTGTTAAATTACAGTTTCTTATTTTGTTAAATTACAGTTTGTTATTTAGTCATGATAATCTGTTAAATCTTGTTAAATCTTGTTAAATTACAGCTTGTTATTATCAGTTTTGTTATTTAGTCATTATTATCAGTTTGTTATTTCCAGTTTGTTATTTCAGTTTTTGATTTCTCATGATAATTACAGATTGATATTAAAGTTTGTTATGTAGTCATGATAATTTGTTAAATTCTCATGAAAATTTCAGTTGATAATTCATAATTTGTTAATTTCAGCTGAAAATTTCAGTTGATAATTCATAATTTGTTAATTTCAGTTGAAAATTTCAGTTGATAATTCATAATTTGTTAATTTCAGTTGATAATTTCAGTTGATAATTCATAATTTGTTAAAGATTGTTAGATTGATATTAGAGTTGATAATTACAGTTTTTCTCAGGATAATTGAAGACTTGAAGTTGATAATTGCAGTTGATAATTTCTCATGATAGATTAGTTTATTATTAGATTGATATTAGAGTGCACTATGTTTGTGCATTTTAGATTCTTTAGAAAACTCACTAGAATTCAGCACCAACCCAATCAATGGGTTACTCATTGAATTGTGTATGTTGAATAGGTAGCACCACGAATCCAATCAATGGCAACCACATCATATTCATGCAATGTGCGTATTTATTAATTTTGTTTTATTGAAATTTGTTATGCATATTTTATATATTCAAAGTACAAATTATTGTTTTAGATGGCGCAAGAAGGTGATACTCAACCGCCAACTAGCTCTCAAGCCACAAATGATCCTATATCCAATCAAAATTCAAGGCTTCGAGTTTCAAGAAAGCCTACAAAGGAAAGAGCTCCGCATTGGAAAGATTTTAAGAAATTTCTTGATGCGAAAGGTCGTCCAAAAGCAAGTTGCAATCATTGCGGGAAAGAGTATCATTGCCATAGTAAACTAAATGGGATTAGTAATATGAGAAATCACTGGAATGCATGTCCACTAAATCCAAAGAATAATGATTCTAGTCAAACCATTCTCAACTTGCAATCAATGGCGAAGGGCAAGGACAAAATACTAACTAGCCGAAAATTTAACCAAGACGAGGTGAGAAAGGCCTTGACAAATATGATTATCGTTGATGAGCTTGCGTTTCGATTTGTGGAGTGTGAGGGCTTTAGACACTTCATGAATGTGGCGTGTCCTAGTTTTCGTATTCCGTCAAGATGGACCGTGGCTCGAGATTGTTATGAAATGTACTCTATTGAGAAGAGTAAGCTAAAAACATACTTTAAACAATCCAAGCAAATGGTTTGTCTCATGACGGATACTTGGACATCGTTGCAAAAAGTTAACTATATGTGTCTTACGGCACATTACATAAATGAAGATTGGGAGTTGAAGAAGAAGATTATAAACTTTTGTCCAATTACAAGTCATAAAGGGGAAGCCATCGGGAAAGCGGTAGAGAAGTGCTTGCTAGAGTGGGGTATTGATCGAATATTCACTATAACGGTTGACAATGTGAGCTCCAATGATGTTGTTATTTCTTATTTAAGCAAGAAAATTCAGAATTGGGAAAATAGCATTCTACAATGCAAGTATTTACACATGCGATGCATTGCACACATCATTAATCTTGTTGTTGTTGACGGCTTGAAATTGATGTCTCCATCGGTTGCTCGTGTTCGAAATGCGGTAAGGTATGTGAGACATTCTCCAAGTCGCTTTCAAAAGTTCAAGGAGTGTGTTGAAGCCGAAAAGATACAAAGCAAAAAAATGTTGTGTCTTGATGTGAGCACTCGTTGGAACTCGACATTTTTTATGTTGGACACGGCCCAAAAGTTTGAAAGTGCCTTTGAGAGATTCGTCGGACAAGATCCATGGTTCAAAGTATAACTAACGGAGAATGGCGGATATCCTATTGAAGAAGATTGGGCCAATGCAAGGAGGTTGTGTACTTTCTTAGAACGCTTCTACGAACTTACTTTGCGTATCTCGGGATCCTTATATGTCACTAGCAATAATTTTTTTGACGAAATCACATCCATTGATATTCTCTTGCGCACATCAAAGGAGAGTGATGACTATGACTTGTCTCTCATGGCCGACAAAATGAGGGAGAAGTATCAAAAATATTGGGGTGACATTGAAAAAATGAATATGATGATTTTTATTGCTCCAATTCTTGATCCTCGACATAAGTTGGAATATGTAGAATATGCTCTTGATCATCTATATGGTCCGGAGAAGAGCGATTCCATGAAGAAGAAAGTAAAAAGTATTGCGTACTCTATGTTCAATGAGTACAAAAATATGACCTCTTCACAAAGTGGTGGTAGTGGTACTACTATTAGTGAAGAGTTGAACCTTCTAGTGCAAATCAACCGTTGCAATTGAAGAAGTTCATGAAAGCCCAATTCAAGAAACATAAGATGGAATTGGGTGGTGGTGATGCTAAATCCGAGTTTGATCGATATCTAGATGAGAGAACCGTAGATGATGATGATGATGAGAGTGATAATTTTAATATTTTGGGATGGTGGAAGCTCAATTCTCCTCGTTTTCCGATCCTATCGAAGATGGCTAGGGATGTGTTGGCCGTTTCCATATCTACCGTGTCATCCGAGTCCGCTTTTAGTACGGGTGGTCGTGTGCTTGATTCATATAGGAGCTCTTTGACTCCCAAAATTGTTCAAGCTTTTATTTGTTGTCAAGATTGGTTCCGGGGACCTTCCGATCGACCTATAGTATCTATTATTGAAGAGGAGTTTGAAGACGTGTATAAAGTTGAGATAGGTAATTTTCAATTTGCTTATTGCTTGCATTATTTTATATATTTTTGTGTGTGTTTTAACTTGTTGATTTATTTTTTCATTTAGATTTGGGTAAGTTGACAATGGAATCAATGTCAACAAGCGAGGTTTGATTACTTATGCTCTTGAGTCTTGAACATTGGAGTAATATTTGGGAAATGGGAACACAAACTCTATGTTGGAGATAATTTTGTAATATTTTTGTAGCACAAAATATCTGTCATGTGCTATACTCTGTCAGCTGATACATTGACCCCTTTATTTCTGTGAGTGGCTGTTACATTCACCCCTATGTTTTGGCTTTTGGGACTTGGGAGCTTTACTCATGAGTCATGGCTTGGTTGATCATTTAATGCTTTGGGGAGCTTTCCCTTCGTTTCTGTGTTTTGGCTTTTGGCTTTTGGTTACTCATTTAATGCTTTGGTTCCTCATTGTGTGTGGCTGTAACATTGACCCCTCTGTTGTGTGTTTTGGTTACTCATTTAATGCTTTTACTCATTGCTGGATTTTACTCTTTGGTTACTCATTGCTGGATTTTACTCATGTCTGGGTTAATCATTTAATGCTGGATTTTACTCATGTCTGGATTTTACAGTTCTCCTCATTTACTGTTGGAGTGTGCTGGATTTTACTCATTGTTGTTTGATGAGGCACTGCAGCCATTTGGCTTTATTGGTGAGGCACTGCAGGCTGCAGCCATTTAACTGCTGTTTGATGATGGTGATGATGGATATTGTATTTGTTGGCGAGGCACTGCAGCCATTTAACTGCCATTTAGCTTTATTGGCGAGGCACTGCCGCCATTTAACTGTCATTTAGCTTTATTTGCGAGGCACTGCAGCCATTTAACTGGTGTTTGGACTTTGGAAGCATGCTGTTGTTCCTTGACCCTTCTCTTGTTCATGTGTTCCCCTAATGTAACATGTGGACTATTGTAATTTGTATTTGTTGTTGATGTTGTGTTGTATGGTCCATACAGTATGGAGACTCTAAAGTCCTAGACTGGTAATCTGGATTCTGGAGTGGATACATTGGCGAGGCATTTATTTGCAGATGATGATTTGGCTGCAGCCGTTTAAGTATTATGAATTTTACTAATATATTTGTTAAGCTTTGGCGATGATGATTTGGCTGCAGCCATTGGCGAGGCATTTATTTGCAGCCAATTGGCGAGGCATGTATTCTGAGCCGTCTTTGTCCCCAATTTTCAGGCTGTGATAGTGTGATACTTGGTCCTTGGCTGCGATGATGAGTATACTGTTTGATACCTGGCTTATTTGGTGTTAAACTGCTGTTTGATGATGAAGATGATGGAACTTGGAAGCATGTGGACTATTGTATTTGTCGTTGATGGCATCCTGGAAGCACACTGTATTGCTGTTTAATGATGATGATGATGATGAAAGCATGCTGTTGTTCACTTCCTTCTCTTGTTCAAGTATTTCCCTATTGTAATATGTGAACTATTGTATTTGTTGTTTTGATGATGATGATGGAAGCTTGCTGTGCAGCACTTGTTCAAGTGTTCCACGATTGTAATATGTTAACTATTGTATTTGTATTTGTTCAAGTGTTCAACTATGCATTAATCATTTAATTGTACATCATGCTGTTTTTTAAAATTATATATTATATTTATTTGGTATTTGATGGTGGCTTAAATTAGTCAAGGATGTTATTTCTTATTGGGCCGGCCCATTTGGGCCCATGAAACCGAACCGAACCGAAAACCGAAATATTTGTTCGGTTCGGTTTTGGTCGGTTCTTTCACATTCGGTTCGGTAATCGGTTCATCAAAAACCGGTTCTCGATTTTTTCGGTTTTGCTGGTTTTGCTATTTTCGGTTCGGTTCGAACCGATCCGATGCTCACCCCTATCCATCCCTCTCCATCATCTTTTTTCGTTTCTTAATCCTATACCCCCTTTTTCTCTCTCTCCCCTAAGAATGCATGAAACCACTCAAAGTTTGTGTCACATCTATTTTTACTGCTATCAAATAAATTACAGGTTTGTACACAAGTATCTAGTATAGCAAATACAAAACTGACATAATAACTTTACCGCATTATCGGGATCTCAAGTTCCTAGCTTTGCTGAGGACCTACATAAAGGATCAGGGTGGAACATTTCCAAAAAAAAAACTTAGAACCTGAAAAGCCATGCTATTCTTGATAAATCCCACTATTGCGCCCATAAAATACAGATGAGCCATGTTTTCCAGCTCCATCATATGTAAGTGCACCAGCTTGACAAAGAAACCATCATTAGTACATAGAGGACTTCGAAATTAAGATGTGCAAGGAGGGAAAGCAAGGCAAAGCAGCATATTAAGAAGCCTTACCATGAGGCTACAATTCTCTGCACAGATGCACTATTTCGATACTTGGTTGGAACCGATTGGTCCTACAATAGAGGCCTTGTTCCACGAAACAGAACACGACTAAATTAACTTCTACTGTAGGTAAATGTTTTAGTTCAAAGTGCTTAAAATGTATTCTAAGGTAAATCAATCAACATATCCACCGTCTTGTAACTGAATCTTCCCTTGCTCTAATATGGGTAAAACTAACATCTGTTAACATTGTTGTAAACCATGTGTTTGATTCTTATACTTCATGATATGTACTTCCATCTAATCTATAATATAAAGCATAGTGGGTTTTTGGTCCGACCCATGTGCTCTGGTTCAACGATGATGAAAGGACTAAATTGTCCCTCCCTCTATAAGAGAGAAGGAGGTCCCATGTTGGATGCGGAGCAACAATGTAATAGAAACCATGACCAGTTGTAAAATTAAATAATTAATCACAACATCAGGTCTTGGATTGTCAATAATCCCAACTAAGGCTCACGAGTTAAAAGAACCACTCTCATCCAGAGCGATGGACATGACAATGACTTAAAGTTGTGAACTTGAATAATAGCTTTACTATTCAGTTTCATCGACTTTTCAAATATAAATAAACCAATATAAGCCTAATATATATATATATATATATATATATATATATATATATATATATATATATATATATATACTTCACGGAAAACCATACAATATACCGGAATGTGAAGAGAAAAAGAGCTTCACGGAAATCATATCTATAATATAAAGCACAATGAATTTTTGGTCCGACTCATGTGCTTTGGTTCAACGATGATGAAAGGACTAAATTGCCCCTCTCTCTATAAGAGAGGAGGAGGTCCCATGTTGGGTGCGGAGCAACCGGTTGTTCCAAAGGCACCCCCGCCTCCAGCTCCTTTTGCACTGCCCCTCCCTCCGCCGCCTCCGCTCCATCCTCGCCCACGCCGTCGTCGCCGGCCTCTTCCGCAACCCCTTCATCGCAAGCAGCCTCCTCCATCGTGCCGCCGACGTCGACCCTTCCTTCGCCGCCTCCCTCTTCTCCGCCATGACCAACCCCAATCCCTTCTCCTTTAACACCGCCATCGCCATCTCCGCCGACCCACTCTCCATCTACTCCCAAATGCTCCGCCGCCGCGTCCCTCCCGACTCCCACACCTTCTCTTTCTTGCTCAACACCACCGCCGCAGCCGCCACCACTAGGTCGCTCCACGCACACGCCCTCCTCCTCGGATTCCGGTCCGATCCCTTCGTGCAGACCGTCCTGCTCACAGCCTACTCCCGACGCGGCTCCGCCGACCACGTCCTGCGGATGTTCGACGGAATGCCGCACGGGAACGTCGTGTCCTGGACCGCCGCCGTCTCGGGCCTCGCCGCCCTCGGATGCCCCGCGACGGCCCTGCGCGTCTTCGCCTCCATGGGGCCCCACGCCGCCCTGAACGCCGCCACCGTGGTCTTTGCCGTGTCCGCCTCCGCCGGGCTCGGGTCACTGGCGCTGGTCCGGTGCCTGCACGCCTATGTCGAGAAGGCCAGGTTCGGAGGCCGCGTCTCCGTCCGGAACACCCTGGCGCTGTCCCGGTGCCTGCATGCCTACGTCGAGAAAGCCGGATTCGTGTCCGTGCCATTATGGCACGGATTATCCACTAGTAGTTACATAATATGTACATGACACGGATTATCCACTAGTAGTTACATAATATGTACATGAGTCTTACTATCAGATAAGTTGTGCTGTAGATGATACCATTATGTATCGTACAATACTTTACATATTAAACATACAAATTATACACTCAACCTGACTTGAACGAGTTAAACCTGACTTACAAGTAGTTTATAAATTAAAATTCTTATAACCCTAAGCAACAACAGTAAAACACGATCCAAGTACCATTTAAAATAATTTCCAACTTTTTTCCCCTTCTGAACAAAACAAAGCTCTTATCTAAAGTAATATTGTACTATTAGTTACTGAATTTATGGTGAACATGTCAATATATACCACACAGATGCACGATCGGCTATATTAATTCTCAATTAAAATTACACGTCGAAAATATACCCAAGGGGGTGACTATTGCCGGTCAAAATAGTATTCGGCAGTCTATTAAATGAAAATAGATTAATGTCTAAACTACCTTTCGATAAATAGAGCCAGCTTTATTGAATTCATTTATTAACAACCATAATGATCAATCAATGAAGACTGTATGGCAAATTGTTGTCAAACAAAGGACATATTTTTTCGGTTTAGTTCTTTCTTGGCAGAGCTTTCAATATTTCAAACCACACACTGAAATCTAATAAAAGATATCTTATTTTATCATAGTTTATAAGGTTAACCAAATTTATATTTACATTATAGTTGATTTGGTTGATCCATTATTCCAATCTAATCAGTTTTCAAATTTAATGTAATCTAATTAAACAAATTAAATATAATCCAACTACAAGTCTAACTAAATTTAAAGTTTAACGTAACCTTACATAATTGAATATAAACTTCATATACAATGTAAGTTTTATTTTATTCAGTAATATTACATTAGGATTTTCAATGAGGTACTGAAATATGGATAATTAATGGTATAAACAAAAGTTCAGGGGAAAAAAGGAAATAGAAAGGAATGGCTTTAAAAAGGAACACGCAGGATTTTCTTTTATTTGGCCACACTAGAAAGGGGACATCTTGTTGGTCCCTTGCCATTTTCAAGGTATTCCTTAAATTGAATTATGATGGCATCATATTTACTCTATTTTCTAATCCATGAATAAACATATTTTGCTATGGGAAAAATATATTTCAGATAACTTCTTTTCACGTTGTCTAGTATTCCAAAAATTGTAATCATATTTACGACATTTCATTCATTTATGGGATTAAGTTAAATTGAATTAGGCTAGAATTAAATTCAGAATTGATAAGATCTTAGTCAATTGATAATATTGCACTAATTTAATTTTTGATTGAATTAAAATGTAATAGTAGTTACATCTGAAATCAGATTAATTGTAATTTAAATATTCACTTAGTATATAAAATTTAAGTTCTAATTAAATTTATTTTTTAGTGTGTTGAGGCCAGAGTTCGAACCCAGGCCCTCCCCCTGTTTCGAACCCAGGCCCTCCCCTGTAACCAACTCCAGCCTCACCCTCGGCTTTCACCTATAATATTAGTTTACAGAAGATTCACTATGAGGGATAAGATTTGGGTTATTTACGCCGAAGACAATTTTTTTTCTCAATAATGGGATGGGAAGCCATAGTTGAAAGAAGATTTGGGTTTGGCGTCCGTCAATCACTGATGGCGCACAATATTTTGCTTATGTTTGGCACCATCAGACCCATCGCTATTGGCGTCTAAACTAATTTTTTTAAAGCCTGACGCCATCATTGATAGCGCCCAAAATATATTTAGGCTTTGGTGCCATCTGATAGCGCCAGACTCCTATACATAGTTTTAAAAGGTGAAAAGCGCATCAAGGCGCAAAGGTTCCTGGAGCCTGAGGCGCTAGGCGCAAGGCTCAAGGCGCGCTTTTTGAAAGCTAGACGCACTTTTTTCTTTATATGTAAAAAATATCTACATTTAAAAACTTAGCTACATAGAAGTCCAAATTCCTTGAAAATATCACTAATTATAGGCACAAAATTATTCTCTCTCTTTCTCTATATATATATATAGAGAGAGAGAGAGAGAGAAAAAAATTCTACAATACATCCACCCATTTTGGATGTATCGATACATCCGAAATCTGGACCGTTGGATGTTAATCCAACGGTTCAGATTAAATTCAGATGAAATAATGCAGGAGACATCATTTAATGCTGTTTTTGACTTTTGACCTCTTGTTAACTTGCTATAGCAGATCATTCTTCAATGCAATTTTTCAATGAACACCCTAAATTAACTCATATTTACTTTCTCTTTCGTCCAGGTAATTTAATATTTTGTGCAACTACGTATATAAAACAATAAGTGTGTGTCGGCCGGAAAGAAAGGACACAGTGTGTCCAGGTCTGTAGGCTATGTAACGACGGCACCACCGCCGCTGGCGACCTAGATGGTGACACCGACGACGAAATGGTACATTTAGGACGGAGAATGGTACATTTAGGAAGCCGATAAAAGCTCGTTCTCTCAAATCTCTTCTTTGTGTAAATTAAATCCAAGGAGGACACAATCCCTAAGGACACAGTGTGTCCAGGTCTGTAGGCGATGTAGACGACACCCGCTGCTGGCGATCTAGATGAGGACACCGACGACGAAGGGTACATTTAGAACGGAGAATAGTACATTTAGGACGGAGAATGGTACATTTAGGACGGAGAATGGTACATTTAGGAAGCCGATAAAAGCTCGTTCTCTTAAATCTCTTTTTTGTGTAAATTAAATCCAAGGAGGACACAATCCCTAAGGACACAGTGTGTCCAGGTCTGTAGGCGATGTAGACGACACCACCGCTGCTGGCGATCTAGATGAGGACACCGACGACGAATAGTACATTTAGGACGGAAAATGGTACATTTAGGACGAAGAATGGTACATTTAGGAAGCCGACAAAAGCTCGTTCTCTCAAATCTCTTGTTTATGTAAATTAAATCCGAGGACACAATCCCTAATTTTAGTTATTGCTTAGCAGAGTCTGCTTAGTTGTTGTAAAATTGTGGTGTTGCTTATGTGACACTTTCATCTTTAATCTCATGTTTTCTATAAATATGTGTTCTGTTTGATTTTGATTTAATAATCTTTCCGTAATTAGTTTTTTTGTTTCATCTAACAATTTAATATTTTTGTTATAAAGCTACAGGCCATGGTGGTGGTGGTGGAAGGAGAAACGGAGATGAAGAAGGAAAGAAGAAGAAGTTCCGGTTCGCGACGGACTTCGTCGAGTTCCTCAATCAAGCGGAATTAAACCTCTTATAGAGTTCCTTAATTGAATTTGATCATGATAACCTTTTGTATTTTTCAAACGGCTAGTAGAATCTTCCTCGAGCCCTCCTCAATCAAACGGCTAGTAGATTCTTCCTCGAGCCCTCCTCACTCAAACGGCTAGTAGATTGTTTGCTAGTCTCAAAATTTATTTGTCTTTTCATCTTCCTCACTTTTTGTACTTCTCTCTTGCTATATATACAATAGTTTTCTTGTTTCATAGTACTATTATTCATTCTGAAATACATAGAATAGTTTTCGGAAATACAATAGTTTTCTTGTTCTCAAGATGTCTACTCGTGTGGTGGAAAATGTAGAAGACGTAGAAGATTGGTTGCCAGCTCCAAATGAAACCTTCATTCCGCGTATGTTGCACAAGATTGAAGAACATCTGTCGACGATTTCAGCTGATGTTGTAAAGATCAATTCTAAGCTTAGTTCATTAGAAATTGAACAAATGAATTTATCTCGACGTTTTGAGAAGATTGAAGAATCTTCAGCTCTGAAGAAGGCATCTTCATCTGGAGCATTTAATAATGTGAAGGTGGTTTCCGTTGAATCTTCTTCCGATGAGGAGGTCGTGGAGCTACAGTCTCGTAGTAAAGCATTGGACCGAATTCTCGCATTGTCCCCTACAGAAGAAACTGACTTTAGCAGTTCTTCTAAAAGAATGCGTGAAAATTTACATCCGGTCACACCATCAAAAAGTTTAACAAGAGGTTCAACCTCGAAGCCTAGCAATTGTACTAGTGGTTCTTCGAGTTATTACGACTATATTTTTGCCGATGATAGACCTGACGAGTAAGTAATATGAGTTTTGATTTAATTCCAACAGTTTTTTCTCCTAATTTATTCGTTTCTTTTCTTAGAGAAATAATATCATCTTGCAACAAAAACTATGTGTCTCGATTTGAGATGAAGACCTTAGCTCCTTTAACGAAAATTAGCAATGGGGTATGTATAGAGAGTATATTTATTCTTAGATGTCATCTATGTTTACTTCGATTCCATCGCTTACATTTTTATAGAGAAAATTTATGAAATGCCCAAAAAACGAAAAAGTTTTATGAAAAACCCACCGCACAATAACATTTCATCGCGTGCCCAGAATTAGCAAAAAATATATAAAGAGGGTTCCGAATGACCTTTTTGCCCTTCCTTCTAATTATTGAAAACATCCACGAAACTACTCTTAAAAAAATGTTTCGATACTTCATCTTCTTCCATACGCTGCTCACTTTCGAATCTAGGTTTTCTCCTCAAAAATCTTCAAAAACTCGTCGAAAAATTTCGGAAAGACCGAGGCAAACGACAAAAATGCTAAAACGGAAGTCCAAACATCATTTTTTTACGATTCTAAAATTTCGGAAGGCCGTCTAACGAAGAAGCCGTTACTTTCAGGCTCCTCGAAGATACGCTCATTTTGGGACAAACCGGACCACGTTTCGACCTCCCAGTCAAAAGTTATGGCCCTTCAAAGTTTCAACTGACCCTAAAATGCAGGAGAATGGTCATTCTCCGTGTTAGAACACGAAAAATGTTAATTTTGCATAAGGGTGGCCATTCTCCGTGTAGTAACACAGAGAATGTCATTCTCCGTCTTAATTTACACGGAGAATAGTCATTCTCCGTGTTAGAAAACACGGAGAATGTCAATCTCCGTGTAAATTAACACGGAGAATGACATTCTCCGTGTTAAATAAAACGGAGAATGGCCATTCTCCGTCTTAATTTACATGGCATTCTCCGTCTTAATTAAAACGGAGAATGACATTCTCCGTGTTAATTTACACGGAGAATGGTTATTCCCAGTGTTAAAACGTAGGAGAATGGCCATTCTCCGTGTAATTTAGTACGGAGAATGGCATTCTCCGTTTCTAAATTACACGGAGAAAGGCCATTCTCCGTGTTAGAAACACGGAGAATGCCATTATTCCTTGGAAATTAACACGGAGAATGTCATTCTCCGTGTTAAATAAAACGGAGAATGGCATTCTCCGTCTTAATTAAAACGGAGAATGACATTCTCCGTGTTAATTTACACGGAGAATGGTCATTCCCAGTGTTAAAACGTAGGAGAATGGCTATTCTCCGTGTAATTTAGTACGGAGAATGCCCTCCGTTTCTAAATGACACGGACAATGGCCATTCTCCGTGTTAAATGACACGGAGAATGGTCATTCAAATGTTAAAACACAGGAGAATGGCCATTCTCCGTGTTAGAAACACGGAGAATGTCATTCAACACGGAAATGGCATTCTCCTTGTTAAAAATGCAGGAGAATGACTATTCTTCGTGTGATATCGACGGAGAACAGTTGACAGAAACCTAATTTTTTTGATTTTTTGTTTTGTGGAAAGAAATTTGACATGAATAAAGATTCAAGAGTTTTCGTTCTTCTTTCAAAACGATGCCAACTCTTATGGAAAAAAAGAAGAAGATCTTCTCTCCATAATTGACCTAATTGTCGGAGAAGAAGAAGAAGAAGACGAAGAAGAAGATGAGCGATGATCGGAGTTCGACTGAAAAAAAAAAGCATGGTGAACTACGAACGATCTTTGCGATCTCTGCTGAAGATGAGAGCAATGGAATTCAGATCTCTCGTGAAGAAGAAGAAGAAGAAGAAGAAGAAGAAGAAGAAGAAGAAGAAGAGAATCGCAATCCACATCTGAGTTTGTACGGAGGGGTAGTTATGGTATTAATTTTGTAAATACAGAACATCTAAAGGGAATCTTTGAATATTTGACGTGGAATTATATAATTCTGGGCATTTCATAAAATCCATCCTGCGGGTGGGTTTTTCATACAACCCAACCCCGAAATTGGGTTTCTCAGCAATTTTCAGTTAATAATTTATTCAGATTGTAGGCATTGTCTCTGCTCTTCTCACCGCGGAGGAACGGAAAAGAACCTCCAATAAAGCTAATGTATGGTTTTTACCAATACAGATATCGGTGAGTGAGCATTTTATTCTTCAATGCATATGCATTAACAATTTTCTCGTTTGTTTGTCCTTCGTAATGTATTAGTTGATGTGTATGTAGAAAGAAACGTTACCTCCATCCGACAAAAAGCTTCATCAAATATGGAAGAAGTACAAATATTTTCAGGATTACATGGGATCTTTAAGCACTTGTAACGAGGTATTAATGTATTTCTGTTTAAATATTAATCCTAATTTTCTGAAAATTTACTAATTTGTTTTACCTAATTAATCCTGATTCAGATATACATACCCATTCATTTGGACGGACACTATACTCTTGCAAGAGTTTTGGTTAAAAAAGGACCATTGAAATTTGGGACTCACTTGCATCTAAAGATGATCCGATTCAAAACAAAACAGTCATAAAAGAAATAGTAAGCTCATATTCATCAATTTTTATGAATTGGGTACAAGATACGCGGTATACTAATACATATTGTATTCTGGTAATTGTAGCTTTCAAATTTGGATCTCTTTCTCGAAGAAGAGATTTTAAAGTTGAGAGATGCTAGGTTCAGCTTTTCTACTTTTGCAATAAAACGTCCTTATGTTTCCCGCCAAGGCAATTCTGTTGATTGTGGGATTTTTGTAATTGCATTCATGAAAGACCGATGTAGTCTAGACTACCATTCTCTCAATGTAAGTCTGAAAATATGTCGTCAAAAACTTACACTTTTTAGAGCAATATTTTTGATGTTATGTTTGTTATATGCAGTTTGTTGCGGGAATGGAAAGACGCAAAGCTGCTGAATGGATTACAACTTCAGAGCACAATGAAGAGCTAAAAGAAGTCAAATCTGAAATGATTGAATATGGAAGACGATGATTTTTTTCTTCTTTTATATCTAATGTATGGAAACCCCTAATGTATTATGTTCATTTGTTTTGTTGAGTTGTAATGACATTTTTGTCAAACGGCTTCGATTCTTTTTGATTAAGCAGAATCATTTTTGCCCTTCAAATTAATATAATTAAGAAAAAGGAATCTTTTGCCCTTCCATCGAATAATATTTTTGTCCTTCTAATTAATTCAAAACACCCCCGAACCCTTTTATTACAAAAAAAAAAACCGTTTCGATTCTTCCTCTTCTTCCATACTCCACTCTGTACTCAAACCTAGGTCATTCTTCTCCAAAATCTTCAAACCTTCCTTCCATTCGCAATCTTCACACCATGTCGGCATCAGCGGCAGAATCATCAAAGGCAGCATCACCAATTAGAGAAGATGCACCAGTTACAGAAAATCCAAAAGCGATAGACGGAGGACAACCGAAACCCTATTCTAAGAAAGTTCAGCAAAAGAAAAAGGAAAAAGTTGCTAAACAAAAATAAGTGAAAGAAGAAGTGCAAACAGAAGGTATAACTTTGATTTTATGTTCGCAAATTCTGTATATATTACAAGGAAAATGACATTCTCCGTCATAAAACGCATTTAAATGTTAAAAATTCTATTCGCCGTTTAATTTGGAACGGAGAATGGAATTCTCCGTCTAACTTGAAACGGAGAATAACATTTCCAGTGTTAAAACACATTAGAATGTTCATTCTCCGTTTTATTTTAAACGGAGAATGACACTCTCCGTGTCATTTGAAACGGAGAATGACATTCTCCGTGTTAGTTTACACGGAGAATGCCGTTCCCAGTGTTAAAACCCATAAGAATGGCCATTCTCCGACCTAATTTTTTGTTTTTTTTTGTTTTGTAGAAAAAAAATCTATCAGGAATAAGGATTCAAGACTTTTCCGTTCTACCTTCAAGCCAATGCTAAATCTTATGAAGGAGGTCAATCAAGATGTTGGCCGTTTACCTGAGCCAGTTATTGGTTCCTTGAAGAATACCGGTTTCTGGAATTTTGTCGAAATTTTCTACCAAAACAGAGTTCACGTCTCCGAAGTGGCCAAGGTAACGGAAGGGCTTGAGAATTTAATTGCAAGTTACACAGAAGAAGAAGATGGCGTCGGGTGCTTTGAATTGAGGACCACCGTTAAAATCGCGCCAAGTGTCGACGATATGGCAGTCATATTCGGTCTACCGCTGAATGAAGAAAGCGTTGATGATGTTTCTTACAGAAGATTGATAAAGAAAAAACAACAGCAGCCCACACCACCAGCATCATTGAGCCTGTGTAGAGATCACTTCACAAGATTGCTGGCTAATACTAAGGGCAAACACTCAGAAGTCACGAATAAGGAAGTGAGAGACAAGTTCTTTGAATTGTTACGACGGCTTCGTGGCGGAGATAAACGCTGTTAATCCAGATGATTTGGCCAAGCTAATAATCTTCCACTTGTGCAGTATTCTTCACAAAGTCTGGCGATTCAAATTTACCGTACAGATTCTTGGCCTTGGTAGACAGTGTGGACGTCATCAACAGTATATGCTGGCCAAGGTTAATCCTGGCATATGTAATGGATAGCATAAAAAGGAGTAGAAGCAAAACTGAACAGGGGGATTACTCAATGGCTTTCCACAAATTGGAAGGTTGCACAATATACTTCCTCTATTGGTTTACAGAACATAGTAAATTTGTGGAAAGGAAGTTCGCCCCAATTCCTGATTACCCAAAAATTTTCATATGGAATGGGTACGAAATCTCAAACTTCCTCAAGACCGAATATCATAACAAAATGAGATCGAAGATGATATTGAAAGATCTGGTTATACCTGTTGGGGAAGAAGAAGGGCACAAAGAAGATGAGCCACCTATAGAAGAAGTTGAAAAAGAGGGAGAGGAAGAACACCAAGAAGCAGATGGGAATAATTTTGATGAACGGATACCACAGCATCATGAAATGGGCGCTGTGATGGACGACTCGGCAAAGGAATTGGAGGATTTGAGAAGACATCATTCTGATATTCTTGCGCAGAATGAAGAACTTAAAGAAAAGTTAAAAGAGATGGAGGCACAAGGAGCGCAGTTACGTACAGCCAACCTTGAGAATGCCATACTGAAAGAAAAGCTGAAAAAGCTCGAGGCAGAAGAAGCGCAACAACGTGCAGTCAACGTTGTGATGGAGGGCTCTGTGCATGAACTGGAGGATTTGAGAAGACATCATTCTGATATTCTTGCGCAGAATGAAGAACTCAAAGAAAAGTTAAAAAAGATGGAGGCACAAGGAGCGCAGTTACGTGCAGCCAACCTTGAGAATGTCATACTCAAAGAAAAGCTGAAAGAGCTCGAGGCAAAAGAAGCGCAACAACGTGCATGATGACTGGCCAGCATGATGAATGCCATACTCGAAGCACTCGCACTTTGATTCGCTCTGACTATGCACGGAGTTCCTTTGTTCATGGAGTTCCATTGCTCTGACTATGCCTCCATCACAAATCCTCTTGTTCATGCACAGAGCCCTCCATCACAACGTTGACTGCACGTTGTTGTGCTTCTTCTGCCTCGAGCTCTTTCAGCTTTTCTTTCAGTATGGCATTCTCAAGGTTGGCTGCACGTCTCTTTTAACATTTCTTTGAGTTCTTCATTCTGCACAAGAATATCAGAATGATGTCTTCTCAAATCCTCTAATTCCTTTGCTGAGTCGTCCATCACAGCGCCCATTTCATGATGCTGTGGTATCTGTTGTTCATCAAAATTATCCTCACCTGTTTTTTGGTGTTCTTCCTCTCCCTCTTTTTCAACTTCTTCTATAGATGGCTCATCTTCTTTGTGCCCTTCTTCTTCCCCAACAGGTATAACCAGATCTTCCAATATCATCTTCGATCTCATTTTGTTGTGATATTCGGCCTTTGAGGAAGTTTGAGATTTCGTACCCATTCCATGTGAAAAATCTTGGGTAATCAGGAATTGGGGCGAACTTCCTTTCCACAAATTTACTATGTTCTACAAACCAATAGAGGAAGTATATTGTGCAACCTTCCAATTTGTGGAAAGCCATTGAGTAATCCCCCTGTTCAGTTTTGCTTCTACTCCTCTTTATGCTATCCATTACATATGCCAGGATTAACCTTGGCCAACATATATTGTTGATGACGTCCACACTGTCTACCAAGGCCAAGAATCTGTACGGCAAATTTGAACCGCCAGACATTGTGAAGAATACTGTTTGGCACAAGTGGAAGATTATTAGCTTGGCCAAATCATCTGGATTAACAGCGTTATCTCCGCCACGAAGCCGTCGTAACAATTCAAAGAACTTGTCTCTCACTTCCTTATTCGTGACTTCTGAGTGTTTGTCCTTAGTATTAGCCAGCAATCTTGTGAAGTGATCTCTACACAGGCTCAATGATGCTGGTGGTGTGGGCTGCTGTTGTTTTTCCTTTATCAATCTTCTGTAAGAAACATCATCAACGCTTTCTTCATTCAACGGTAGACCGAATATGCCTGCCATATCTTCGACGCTTAGCACGATTTTAACAGTGGTGCTCAATTGAAAGCACCCGACGCCATCTTCTTCTTCTGTGTAACTTGCAATTAAATGCTCAAGCCCTTCCGTTACCTTGGCCACTTCGGAGATGTGAACTCTGTTTTGGTAGAAAATATCACAAAATTCCAGAAACCGATATTCTTCAAGGAACCAATAATTGGCTCAGGTAAACGGCCAACATCTTGATTGACCTCCTTCATAAGATTTAGCATTGGCTTGAATGTAGAACGAAAAAGTCATGAATCCTTATTCCTGACAGATTTTTTTTCTACAAAAAAAAACAAAAAATTAGGTCGAAGAATGGTCATTCTTATGGGTTTTAACACTGGGAACGGCATTCTCCGTGTAAACTAACACGGAGAATGTCATTCTCCGTTTCAAATGACACGGAGAGTGTCATTCTCCGTTTAAAATAAAACGGAGAATGAACATTCTAATGTGTTTTAACACTGGAAATGTTATTCTCCGTTTCAAGTTAGACGGAGAATTCCATTCTCCGTTCCAAATTAAACGGCGAATAGAATTTAACATTTAAATGCGTTTTATGACGGAGAATGTCATTTTTCTTGTAATATATACAGAATTTGCGAACATAAAATCAAAGTTATACCTTCTGTTTGTACTTATTCTTGCGCTTCTTTTTGTTTAGCAACTTTTTCCTTTTTCTTTTGCTGAACTTTCTTAGAATAGGGTTTCGATTGTTCTCCGTCTATCGCTTTTGGATTTTCTGTAACTGGTGCATCTTCTCTAATTGGTGATGCTGCCGGTGATAATTCTGTCGCTGATGCCGACATGGTGTGAAGATTGCGAATGGAAGGTAGGTTTGAAAATTTTGGAGGAGAATGACCTAGGTTTGAGTACAGAGTGGAGTATGGAAGAAGAGGAGGAATCGAAACGGTTTTTTTTTTTTGTAATAAAAGGGTTCGGGGGTGTTTTGAATTAATTAGAAGGGTAAAAATGTCATTCGATGGAAGGGCAAAAGACTACTTTCTGCTTAATTATATTAATTTGAAGGACAAAAATGATTCTGCTTAATCAAAAAGAATCGAAGCCATTTGGCAAAAATGTCATTACAACTCAACAAAACAAATGAACATAATACATTAGGGGTTTCCATACATTAGATATAAAAGAAGAAGAAAAAATCATCGTCTTCCATATTCAATCATTTCAGATTGGACTTCTTTTAGCTCTTCATTGTGCTCTGAAGTTGTAATCCATTCAGCAGCTTTGCGCTCCCGCAACAAACTGCCTATAACAAACATAACATTAAAAATATTGCTCTAAAAAGTGCAAGTTTTTGACGACATATTTTAGACTTACATTGAGAGAACGGTAGTCTAAACTACATCGGTCTTTCATGAATGCAATTACAAAAATCCCACAATCAACAGAATTGCATTGGCGGAGAACATAAGAAAGACGTTTTATTGCAAAAGTAGAAAAGCTGAACCTAGTATCTCTCAACTTCAAAATCTCTTCTTCGAGAAAGAGATCCAAATTTGAAAGCTACAATTACCAGAATACAATATGTATTAGTATACCGCGTATCTTGTACCCAATTCATAAAAATTGATGAATATGAGCTTAATATTTCTTTTATGACTGTTTTGTTTTAAATCAGATCATCTTTAGATGCAAGTGAGTCCCAAATTTTAAAAGTCCTTTTTTAACCAAAACTCTTGCAAGAGTATAGTGTCCGTCCAAATGAATGAGTATTTATATCTGAATCAGGATTAATTAGGTAAAACAAATTAGTAAATTTTCAGAAAATTAGGATTAATATTTAAACAGAAATACATTAATACCTCGTTACAAGTGCTTAAAGATTTCATGTAATCCTGAAAATATTTGTACTTCTTCCATATTTGATAAAACTTTTTGTCGGATGGAGGTAACGTTTCTTTCTACATACACATCAACTAATACATTACGAAGGACAAACAAACGAAAAAATTGTTAATGCATATGCATTGAAGAATAAAATGCTCACTCACCGATATCTTTATTGGTAAAAACCATACATTAGCTTTATTGGAGGTTCTTTTCCGTTCCTCCGCGGTGAGAAGAGCAAAAACAATGCCTACAATCTGAATAAATCATTAAAAATGTAAGCGATGGAATCGAAGTAAACATAGATGGCATCTAAGAAGAAATATACTCTCTATACATACTCCATTGCTAATTTTCGTTAAAAGAGCTAAGGTCTTCATCTCAAACTGAGACACATAGTTTTTGTTGCAAGATGATATTATTTCTCTAAGAAAAGAAACGAATAAATTAGGGAAAAAAAACTGTTGGAATTAAATCAAAACTCATATTACTTACTCGTCAGGTCTATCATCGGCAAAAATGTAGTCGTAATAACTCGAAGAACCACTAGTACAATTGCTAGGCTTCGAGGTTGAACCCCTTTTTAAACTTTTTGATGGTGTGACCGGATGTAAATTTTCACGCATTCTTTTAGAAGAACTGCTAAAGTCAGTTTCTTCTGTAGGGGACAATGCGAGAATTCGGTCCAATGCTTTATTACGAGACTGTAGCTCCACGTCCTCCTCATCGGAAGAAGATTCAACGAAAACCACCTTCACATTATTAAATGCTCCAGATGAAGATGCCTTCTTCAAAGCTGAAGATTCTTCAATCTTCTCAAAACGCCGAGATAAATTCATTTGTTCAATTTCAATTTCTAATGAACTAAGCTTAGAATTGATCTTTACAACATCAGCTGAAATCGTCGACAGATGTTCTTCAATCTTGCGCAACATACGCAGAATGAAGGTTTCATTTGGAGCTGGCAACCAAACTTCTACGTCTTCTACATTTCCCACCACACGAGTAGACATCTTGAGAACAAAAAAATATTGTATTTCAGAAAACTATTCTATGTATTTCAGAATGAATAATAGTACTATGAAATAAGAAAACTATTGTATATATAGCGAGAGAAGTACAAAAAGTGAGGAAGATGGAAAGACAAATAAATTTCGAGACTAGCAAATAATCTACTATCCGTTTGATTGAGGAGGGCTCGAGGAAGAATCTACTAGCCATTTGATTGAGGAGGGCTCGAGGAAGATTCTACTAGCCGTTTGAAAAATACAAAAGGTTATCATGATCAAATTCAATTAAGGAACTCTATAAGAGATTTAATTCCGCTTGATTGAGGAACTCGACGAAGTCCGTCGCGAACCGGAACTTCTTCTTTTTTCCTTATTCATCTCCGTTTCTCCTTCCACCACCACCAACATGGCCTGTAGCTTTATAACAAAAATATTAAATTGTTAGATGAAACAAAAAAAAACTAATTACGGAAAGATTACTAAATCAAAATCAAACAGAACACATATTCATAGAAAACATGAGATTAAAGATAAAAGTGTCACAGAAGCAACACCACAATTTTACAACAACTAAGCAGACTCTGCTAAGCAATAACTAAAATTAGGGATTGTGTCCTCCTTGAATTTAATTTACATAAAGAAGAGATTTGAGAGAACGAGCTTTTGTCGGTTTCCTAAATGTACCATTCTCCGTCCTAAATGTACCATTCTCCGTCCTAAATGTACTATTCGTCGTCGGTGTACTCATCTAGATCGCCAGCAGCGGTAGTGTCGTCTACATCGCCTACAGACCTGGACACACTGTGTCCTTAGGGATTGTGTCCTCCTTGGATCTAATTTACACAAAGAAGAGATTTAAGAGAACGAGCTTTTATCGGCTTCCTAAATGTACCATTTTCCGTCCTAAATGTATCATTCTCCGTCCTAAATGACCATTCTCCGTCCTAAATGTATCATTCTTAGTTCTAAATGTACCATTCTTCGTTCTAAATGTACCATTCGTCGTCGGTGTCCTCATCTAGATCGCCAGCAATGGTGGTGTCGTCTACATCGCCTACAGACCTGTACACACTGTGTCCTTAGGGATTGTGTCCTCCTTGGATTTAATTTACACAAAGAATAGATTTGAGAGAACGAGCTTTTATCGGCTTCCTAAATGTACCATTCTCCGTCCTAAATGTACCATTTCGTCGTCGGTGTCACCATCTAGATCGCCAGCAGCGGTGGTGTCGTCGTCTACATAGCATACAGACCTGGACACACTGTCTCCTTCCTTTCCGGCCGACACAAAATTATTGTTTTATATACGTAGTTGCACAAAATATTAAATTACCTGGACGAAAGAAAAAGTAAATATGAGTTAATTTAGGGTGTTCATTGAAAAATTGCATTGAAGAATGACCTACTATAGCAAGTTAACAAGAGGTCAAAAGTCAAAAACAGCATTAAATGATGTCTCCTGCATTATTTCATCTGAATTTAATCTGAACCGTTGGATTAACATCCAACGGTCCATATTTCGGATGTATCGATACATCCAAAATGGGTGGATGTATCGCAAAATTTTCCTATATATATATATATATATATATATAAAAGTAACTTTACGCCTAGGTGCGCCTTGTTGATCGCCTGGAGCATGCGCCTTTCTACACTAGGCGTGCGCTTTTTTAAGGTGGTGCGCCTGGCTTGTTCCTAGGCATTGTCCCTGCGCATCGCTGCGTCTAGGCGCGCTTTTTAATTCAATGCTCCTATAGGTGCTCCTCCTCCCTCTGTATATTGTTAAGTTCCCTCTGTATGGATAGTTAAGTGTAGAAGAAGGGAGCCACACTCTCATACGCATAGCATCCTCTGTATAGATAGTTAAGTGTAGAAGAACGCAGCCACACTCTCATACGCATGGCATGCATAAGCATGGCATGTATGGATAGTTAAGCGTACAAAAAAGGAGCCACACTCTCGTACACATGGCATGCTCCTATAGGTGGAGTGTTACGGAGAGCACATTAATTAATGTTCATCACTTACAACTCACATGATAATAGCTAACATTTAATGTCATGGACCCCACTTTATCTCTCTTTGTTCTTTTACGTTACCCAAATTTGCTTCGGGCTCTCCATCATGTCAAAATAAATGTGGACACAACCTATTAATTGAGAGTGAATTAGTATATATAAGCTACCCTCCAAACAATATGATTGCTTTATTTATTAATTATTCAAAATTATAGTTCATGTGCACTTAAAGATGCACACTTAAAAGAGAAAAAAATTATTACTCGTCTGAACATCTAATAAATTTAATAAACTAAACAAAAATTTAGAGACACCCCATCATTGATGGAGCCCGAAGCAAAATTTGGGTATGGCCCCATCACTGATGGGGTCCAATATTTTGCTTGGTTGTGGTGGCATCACTGATGGCACCCAAACTTTTTTTAATGGCGCCCAAACTTTTTTTTATAAAAGACTGGAGCCATTATTGATGGCACCCAAACATACCACTCCTTGGTAAATCAAACGTAAGGAAACAAAGAGAGAGAGTTGGACCCATGACATTAAATGTTAGCTACTATTATACGGAGAGGGGTGTAGGTGCAAAACTTCTCAAGCATTTGGTTCACCAAAAAAAAAAAATAAGAGTGTCTCCAGTGTTGCAAAAATCCGCTGCAACAATCTTTTTTTTTGGACAAAAGCGGCAACAGTCTATTCTTTTGATAAAGGTCTGTCATGTCCATTCTGTGGACAAGCAACAACAGTCTTTTTTTGTAATTAATACTAAGTTGATTGACTGAAAGTTAGTCCCCGTATATATGACAACTAGCAATACCATCTATGTTATACTAGAAAAAAACATATTCATTTTGTACATCTCAGAAACAGTGCAACACAAAAAGATGTTTCTTTTGTTTCGTTTTGCTTTTTTTGTTTAATAGTTCTGTTTTGTTTATATGTATCCAATTGTTTTATTTATAGGATAATAAAATATAAAATAAATATGGCATATATATATATATATATATATATATATATATATATATATATATATATATATATATATATAAACCGATTAATCCGACTAGTCCTCGATTAATCCCTAGTCCCTATGAACCGACTAGCGATTTTTACAACCTTGTGTGGCTCCCTTCTTCTACACTTAACTATCTGTACAGAGGGAGGAGGAGGAGCCTAACCTATAGGAGCCTGGGATGGCGCCAAAGTTTAAAAATATTTTGGCGCCATCAATGCGTCAGGCTTTAAAAAAATAGTTTGGGCTCCATCAGTGATGGAGGCAAACCCAAGCAAAATATTGGACACCATCAGTGATGGCACCAAACCCAAATTTTCTCTTGGGTTCCATCAAAGATAGAGTCTCATCCATAAATTTGAGAAAATTTTCCTCTTTTGCAAATAACCCAAATTTTATCCCTCCTAATTAATTAATTTTATGTTATTTTGGTTGTGCCATATCAAATGAGGCATGATTCACTTATGATACACGATTGATAATCAAGTGAATCAATAAGCAACATATATCTTGATGGGCACAAACTCTTTGGTAGCACTTATTTGTGCTCAAATTCGCCAAAAATGCACTATTATATACTTAAACCATCAAAAATAAAACAAAGTTACATACTAACTCAATAAAACTGTCAATTAATTAGACAATATTCATGTTCCCTAACACTGGTTTCAGCTACATGAAAACAAAGCAAATAAGACACTGTAGGTCTATAAATGCAAAATTATTTATTTTATTAGCCTTAAAATATTTTGTAATATTTTAGTATATAACAGTCGAACACCATATTTACTCTGCATCAAATTCCCTCAAATCCAGAGCACTATAAGATCTCGTAAGCCCGAACATTATGGCAAAAAACCAAAACTTAGCAATTTAATATATCATAAAGCAATGAAAATAATCAAATTTGTATCACATCCATCTATATCATGGGAGAAAAAAATTGACATCTGTTACAAGCACGTGTATCAAACATACACTAGGACTTGCTCAAATCAATGGTGCATCTGTATTGTGTTCTATTTGTTTCCATGAAAGATATTATCTCGATTATTCCATCAGAATCTCATAATTGACTTGCGTCATATCATAACATATCCAAACATAATCACAAGAAATATTGCAACAAAAGCAAATGATATCGAGAAAATTGAACTTACTAAATGTATCATCAGCCAAGAGCATAGTAGCTTACATCACATTATATAGGCATCCAGTTTAACCAAAATTGCACTAATAATAATAATAATCCACTCATAACATGCTGTTAACAGAGCTACTACTGAAATGGAAATGCATATGAGAAAAAAAAAATGAACATCTGAACCTCATTCATTCGAGCGGGACCTCGACGTCTCCCTCGGAAATCTCCTGCTGCAGGTCCTTGGGGTCCTTCCCGTCGACGGTGCAACCGACGCTGACGCAGGTCCCGAGGATCTCCTTGATCGTCCCGGAGAGGTCCTTCGCCATGGACCTCGGCGCCATGACCCTGGCGATCTCGACCACGTCGTCGAGGCTGATGTTGCCGGAGTGCTTGATGTTCTTGACCTTCTTCCGGTCGCGCTCGGGCTCCTTGAGGGCCTTGATGACGAGCGCGGCGGCGGAGGGGACGACGGAGACCTTGGCCTGGCGGTTCTGGACCGTGAGCTTGACGGTGACGCGGAGGCCCTTCCAGTCCTTGGCGGTCTCCTTGGCGATGTCCTCTCCGATCTTCTTCGGGGAGAGACCGAGGGGGCCGATCTTCGGGGCGAGGGAGGAGGCGGCGCCGACCTCGCCGCCGGTGACGCGGACGTAGACGTCGACGACCTGGGAGGGGTCGAACTTCGGCGGCATTGTTGGGCTTGTTTTCGAAGAGGAGGCGGCGGCGGAGATGGAAGAGGAAAAATTAGGGTTAGGGTTTCATAAAGTGTTGGGGTGTTAGGTTTTTATATTGGATGAGTGTTGTAGTGCTCCGCGCGTTCTTTTTTGATTGGTAGAGATTTCCCTGAGCCTTTGGGTTGTGGATCGGGCCATGAGCACAACACCAATGCAACGTAAGAAGCTTAGGGTCCGTTTGGATATGTTTTCTGAAATTTTGTTCTGAAAAGAGTTTTCTGAAAGTAAGTTATAAAGTTGTTTTCTGAGTATAGAATGTGTTTGGCTACGTTTTTCCTGAAAATTGATTTTGAGAAACAAAGTTGAAGATTCTGTTTGGTTACTTAAATTGGAAAATGGTTTTTGGAAAGAAAAATTTGAAGATTTCGTTTGGTAAAAAAAACTTCAGAAAATAAATTTTGAAATAAAAAAAAGTTATAAATATGTTTAAAAAATATTAATAAGCAACAATTTAATATAATATTAGAATGCATATTTAGAGATAATTGGAATGGTTTGCATAATAATAATTTGAATAACCAAAATTGGAACTCTATACCAATCAAGAAGCTTGAAATTTGACATAATTATAATGTTTAGTACACCACACATGCTTTGTTCTTGAATAATATAACATAACCGAATTAAAATTAAACAAAAGAGCACCAAATTTACTCCACAACACTATCCAAATTCTGCATTCCACATGTACTGAGCAATAACATCTCTCCTCCTAGCCATCCTCGCAAGGCTTTGCTGAGATAAGTCCAACACCGGTATATTAGGTTCATGTTGTTGAGCAACAAAAAGAGGTATGAAATCTTCATCTCCAAATGAAGCAAAAAAAACTGTCATCCGTTGAATATTTACGAATGAAATTGTGCAATCCACAACATGCATTTACCATTAAAACTTGTCTAGTTGGTTTGTAGTTTGTCATGTACTTGAAAATTGGAAATCTTTTCTTGAACACCCCAAATGTCCTTTCAATTACATTTCTAAGCCTGGAGTGCCATTACGAGATTTTCAATACAGGAGGCCATGTTCAACATGGCAAAAATCAAGAGTTCAATACAGGAGGCCATGTTCAGGAGGCCATGTTGGTATTCAATATTCAGGAGGCCATGTTGGTATCACAAAAAAACAATGACTTCAACAGAAACAATCCACAAAAAACAATCTGTAGCAATTTATACCATGTTCAGGAGGCCATGTTGGTATTCAATAATTGGAAATTTGCAACAACCAACTAAAAAAGCAAATGGGACTAAAGAACAAGAAATCAGCAGCAACCAAAGTTGGAAATATGTTGAGTACCATTACAAACTAGATAAAAATATGAATACATGGTTGGCAAGCTACGGTGCAGTACCATTACAAACTAGAGTTCAATACAATTACATTTTGTTCTGAGCGAGACCTTATCAAACGCCCAAACAACAAGCCTAAACAACAAACATTACATTATAGTTCGGAGAAATAAAGGCACAAAATTCTACTAGTCCGAAGACCCCAAACTCATCATCCAAGCATGCCTAAAATCCTCTTTCATTTTGAGGAATGCCTCGCGATAAGTAGCGCTGTTGGCAAGTACGTCTAATGCCTTAATACCTTGATTGGTTGGAATGTCCTGCATTGTATTAAACACATCCATACATTTTGACATGTTAAATTGCTCCAGTGCAGCTTGGGCTTTAACAAATTTATCGGTCCTGGCATTTGAGGCTGAAGTAATTGCATCCATACATTTATCGAGCTTCGAGGTCTTCGGACTCTTCGTAGGTCGTTTGCTCGACTGACCTTTGGCCTTACGTCGATCTCCTGCTGTAGACTCAATGCCAATGTCATCGACACCATCGCACATAATAGGATGTGATATTGTGTTTAAATCAGGGTTGGCAAACTCATCATCGAGGGCTCTTTCTTCATCCGAATCTAGTGGCCTTTGTGTCGATGCCCTTGAGAGTAAACCGGTGGCAGTAGACAATTTAAATATTCTACTCAAAGCTTCATAGTTTGACAAGCCCTTCGTCCGAAAGACTTTTGCTCCCGGATTAACCGAGCATTCATGGTAGAAGTAATCCGGCCACAAAAAATTCACTAAAGAGTAACCATAAGTTTGCCATAAGAGAAAAAAATTCACTAAAGATTCACAAATAATTTAACAGAGCATTCATGAGTAATCCGGCCAAAAAAAAAATTGAGTTTGCCATAAGAGTAATCCGGCCACAATAATTTAACCGAGCATTCATGAGTTTGCCATAAGAGAAAAAAAATCACAAAAATTTCACTAAAGGGGGTAAGAGCAGAAGTAATCCGGCCACAAAAAAATTCACAAAAAATTAACAAAAAAATTTCACAGAAAAATTCACAAAAAATTCACAAAAAAATTTCACAGAAAACACTATACTCGAATATGTCCATAGAAAATTCACAAAAAACACTGAAGGAGATAAGAGCAAGAAGTAATCCAAAAAAAACAAATATTTCTCTAAAAGGAGTAAGAAGTAATCCCAAAAAAACAAGTCTATTTCTAGGGCATCTACACTATATTTGAACAGAGGGAGGGAGAGAAGTTAGCGGTGGGAAAGGGGAAGGGAGGGAGAGAAGTCAGCGGAAGGGAGAGGGGTTTGTACCTGAGGAAGGGAGAGGGAGGAGCGGCTCTTCTCCAAGCTTTTCTTGCTGTAGCCCGCAAAGGAGAGGAAGGAAGAGGGAGGACTTGAGAGTAGAGAGAGAAATATAACATAAAGAGGGTCTCTTCCTTTCGACAGGAGAGAGGAACATAAATGAAAAGTTGAGTTGACAACTCTGAAAAGAGTTCTCAGCTCCACTTTGAAAGTAATGTTTAAACGTGAGAAAGGAAAAAAACTTTTCTGAGTGTGAAGTTTTGAGTTGTCTCATCCAAACACTATTTTGCTCACTTTCAAAGTTTACATCCTGAAAACTATGTTTAAGTGGGTATCCAAACGCACCCTTATATTTCAGAGCTTTGGGCCTTAAAAAATAGAATTTTAATAAAGCAAAAGCCAACTTGGTCCAAATTAAACCTTTCTAATTTCATATAGATATCATCCATGTCATTTTCCATTGTCTCACATCCCTTTTTAAAATGAACTCAAATTTCTCACAGTGCCCTCTACACCCAGTAACATATATTGTGCATCATTATTGTATTGTATTGTTTTTGTATAAATGCACTATAACCATATCAATGTATTTTTTTTAAATGGACTCTTATGTAAAATGACATAAAAATGAATTTTTCTCATAATCCTCACGCCATTTTTTACTATTTGTAGTTAAATAATGTTATTTTGTTCTTTGTCGTAGTTCTCATGTACAATATTATATCGTGCAGTCCCTTGCAATGACATGATCGCACGAACTAATATTTTACAAAATCTTATTTTGTCTATTATGTGACACGGTTGCACAGGAATATATTAGATTTTTCGTTATAGGGGACACTTAGTAGAGATTATTGAAATACAATTCAAATTCAAACGCATTTTGTGATGAGAAATCCTGACTATTGTATACTGTGGACAAGGCTTTTGATCATAGCATATATGTTGTTCCCAAAAGTTGTGTGCCAATTATGTCCCCTCTTATAAATACAACTTTTGGTATCCATAATCATTTAGTTATTGAAAAAAAAAATATATATATATATATATATATATATATATATATATATATATATATATTGTGTGTGTGTGTGTGTGTGTGTGTGTGTGTGTGTGTGTGTGTGTGTTGGGGGGGGGGGGGGGGGGGGGGGGGGGAGGGGGGGGGGGGGGGGGGGGGGGTTTGTATTTATAGGAGATGGGATATAATTGGTACATGCTCTCGGTAAAGTGCATTTAAACCCTCCTTAGATTTGCATCGTTAGTAAAATAAGATCTTTTAGAAAACTTAAGAAGCTTACACCTCCCGCAAAACATGTTTTGCTTAGAATGACCATTTCCGTCAAATGGACGTTAGAAGTAGCCATTAGAAGCAATTTTTTGGGTAAAGTAAATTTTGCACTACTCAAAATATCCCTCATAAGCTAACGTTAACATTGCGGCTCCCTTTCATTCTCTATATATATGATGGTTTTGAAAACATGCAGCCAAGCTTTTTTTTTTTTACTTTTACGACCGGTTTGTTGGAAAAATAACATTATATTTTTTTATCTTCCTTTTTTTACTTATTTGCTCTCATTTAATGTATTGAAGCTTTTTCTTACTTACAGATCTTATATCCAACTGCAAATTATGGCCAGTAACTCACAATCTTTATTCTCAAGACGTCCAAATAGAAATTGTGGAAGAACAATTTATTGCCATTGTGGATTAATTAGTCCATTGAAGGCTTCATGGACACCAACAAATCCTATAAGAAGATTCTACAAGTGTACAAATTCTCTAACAAATTCTTGTGGTTTTCTACTGTGGGAGGATTAAAAACTTTCAGAACACTATCAAATTGTAATGTAGAATTTAATGAAAGAATTAAAGGGCCAAGGTTTACAACCTATTCCTAGATAATCGACAGTGGCGGTAGCAGCAAGTGAACCAAGATCATGCTTCAACATACATGTTTTGCAATTTATTTTCGAATTTTTGACATGTTTAGTGATGTTTAAGTTGTCTGTTTGAGGAATACATGTGATGAAAAAAAATTGTACCAAGATTTACAATTCCAGTTTCAAATGAATTTTGCATTCCAGTTCCAAAATGAAACAGCAACATGAAATTTGCATTCCAGTTCCAAAATGAACTGCACATATGAACACGCATATATGAACACATAGCAAATACATTGCAAAATATAAACTGCACATATGAGCAGAATTCGAACACATATGAGCAAAATATAAATTGCACATATGAGCAAAATGTAAACTGCATTCCAATTCCAAAATTCGAACACATATGAGCAAAATGTAGACCATATGAGCAAAATTCAAATACATCCAAATACAATACAAAATCTGAAGACATTAAGAGTTCACCAAAGACCAAAATATAAATTGTCGTGTTCATCAAACTGCCATGTTCATCAAATTCAAACACATTAGATTGCATTTGTTCAACAACAAGCTTCACATCAACAATATAATAGGTTGGTATACTTCACACATCCATTTGTTCAACAACATTATTCATCCAAAATATAAACACATCCATTTGTTTAACAACATTCTTCATCATCAATATATAAACTGCACATAATTCACACCCCACATAAACTTTACAAAATTTTCCAAAAGCCAAAATAACTGCTTCCACATAGCAGCAGCAACCTATCATCCACAATTTGCTTTGCTCCCACATGCTAGCAGCAACCTATCATCCACAATTTGCTTTGCTCCCACATGCTTGTATACTGCGGAAAAAAGAAAGTAAGAGTTAAAATTGATAAAATGAAGTAAAAATTGTAAAGAAAGAATGTCACCCCCAGTTTTCGAATTAGGGGTATTTTCGTCATTTTTCAAGTTTTATAATTTTTAGGAATTTTATTTGATTTTATATGATTTTTAGGGATTTATTTGGTTTGGTTTGGATTTTATCCAATTCGGACTTAAGTTGGAGACCCGGGTAGCCTGGACACTAGTGGGACCCACATACTAGCTGGGCTTGGCCCACATACCATCCTAATTAGGCTAGAAACCATAAACCCTATTTCCATGGCTAATTAGTCATTTTAGAGGCTTAATTAGTATTTAGATTTTAAACCGAAATGAACCGAATCAACCCAACCTAAGTCTAATGGGTTTGGAGGGTTATTGGATCTCACCCAAACCCATAACCCCCCCTCCTCCCCCCCCCCCCCCCCCCCCCCACATGGCCGGCCAAGTAGAAACCCCCCCCCCCCCCTTTCTTCTTCACAAAGTAAACTCTTTCTCTCTCTAATTTCTTTCTTTCTTCCAAAGCTCCTTCTTCCTCTAAGAAACCTATTCTAGGTATGCATTTAATTCTCAATTTATTACTCTTTGCATTTAATTCCTTCACAATAAATGGAGAGGAGCTCATTCTCCACCATTTGCCCATAGATTTCAAAAGTTTCCTAAAATCTAGGTTAGGATTTTAATTAGGGGTTTTCTATTAAGAGTGGTATATATATATATATATATATATATATATATATATATATATATATATATATATATATATATATATATATATATATATATATATATATATATATATAAAATTATATGTATATATGTGTGTGTAGAGGAATGGTAGTGGTGATGGTGTGTGAGAGTGGTGGTGGGAATGAGTGTCATGAGATGGTGGTGAGAGTGTGTGTTTGTGAGTGTGTGAGTGTTTATATGAGTGTGTATGTATATATAAATATATCTATATATGTGTGTGTCTATGTATATATATATATATATATATATATATATATATATATATATATATATATATATATATATATATATATGTGTGTGTGTGTGTGTGTATGTGTGTGTGTGTGTGTATTTATATATATGTAGATAGATGTGTGTGTGTTTGTGTATATAGATATGTATATATAGATAGATCAGAAAATTCTCTATAGGATTCCGAACTTCAGAGAAATTGTACAGAGAGTAACGGTTTTGAGAAAATTAGAAGTAAGAGACTATTCCGACAGACGGTTTGGCGGAATTTGGACTCGTCCAAATTCTTCCAGACGGTCTGGAGGAATTTGAACGGGTGTTCAAATTCCTCCAGACGGTCTAGCGGAATTTGAGCGGGGTGTCCAAATTTCGTCAGACAGTCTGGCGGAATTTGAGCAGGGTTTGGGAGGGGAGGGGGGAAGGCGTTGTTCGGGGATGAACAATGTTCAGAAAGAAAAATAAAAACAACTCTGCTCAAATTCCGCCAGACCGTCTGGCGAAATGTTCTCCTACTTCTAATTTTTCCAAAGATGTTACTCTCTCTCCAATTTTTTTAAAGTTCGGCACCATATAGAAAATTTTCTGTAGATAGATAGATAGATATATGGATATAGATAGATATATATATATATATATATATATATATATATATATATATATATATATATATATATAGAGAGAGAGAGAGAGAGAGAGAGAGAGAGAGAGAGAGAGAGAGATAGGAGGAAGTGAGAAGAAGAAGAGGAGAAGCAACTGCAGCAGCAGCTAGCAGCAGTGCAGCAGCAGCATGCACAGCAGTAGCAGTGGCAGCAATGGCCACAGCAGCAGCAGTGGCAAACCCCCCCCCCCCCTTTTTAGCCATTTAGCCCCTATTTAAACCCCCATATATATATATATATATATATATATATATATATATATATATATATATATATATATATATATATATATATAGATGGATAGTTAGGTGGTTAGATAGAAGTTTAGGAAGGAGAATGAGAAGTTAAGATGGAAGATTAGAAGGAAAAGAATTAGAATTAGAGGGGAAGAGAATTAGAATAAGAGAAAGGAGAAAAGGAAATTAGAAGAAGAATAGGAAGAAAGAGTTAGAAGAAGAATTAGAGGAGGAATAGGAAGAAGAAGTTAGAAGAAGGAGTTAGAAGAAGAGTTAAGAAGAAGAATTAGAGTAAGAACTAGAAGAGGATTTTAGAGGAGGTCGAGTTAGAAGGTGAATTTGAGCTCCGAGTATCGGATCGCGACGAAACTTGGGAGAGACTTAGATTATATAGATTAGACTTTGCGGGTAGGTTCCCGAGTTGAAATCGGGGTTGTAGGGCGCCGGTATCGCGTCGTACCATTGCGTATATTAAAATATTCAAGATATCGGCAATGAGCCGTAAGATGGACTAGACGTCCACTTTACCTAGGTATCTTGGTAGGTAATATATGTATAGGCTAGTATCTCACTATCCTAGGGAGCACGGGTCAAAATACCAAGTGTAGGTAGGCTAACTTGATATTCACCTAGGCTAGAAATTTACCTTAGAAAAGGGTAAATTAGGATATTGGCCTACGGCCAAGATTTGAGTTTCGAAGTCCAAGATGGACTTGGATATGGATTGTAGAGGTTGGTAATGATTAGAAATAGTCGTCTAGATCTAGTCTTGACCTTGGTGGACCACGGTTGACTTTTTAGACCAAAAGTCAACTATGGGTCAACACTTTACCCAATTTAGTCCCAAATTCCATTAAACTTGAGCAGTTGACCAAAAGTCAACTATTAGTCACCATTGACCTAGGGTTGACCTAGAGTTGACCAGAGTTGACCCGATGACCAAAAGTCAATGATAAGTCAACTTTCGACCTAGTTTGATTCGGATTGACTTCCAATGTCCTCCTATGACCAAGGTAGACCTAACTAGACCTGTCTTGACCTAGTATGACTTTGTTAGGCATAATATGACTTAGATTAATCCTGTACCATCTAGTTTGACCTTGTTTGACCTAGATTGACTTAGTTTGACATGTCTTGACCTATTTTGACTCAGTATGACTTAATTTCACTTCCAAACCATTATATTGATACAGTATTCCATCTATAGGTCCTCGAGGCACTTATCTTGGACTCAGTCGACTTATTCATCACAGTACAGGTGAGTACATTCTCTGATAATATTTCTGTTTTATGATATCGTCTTTATTTCTAGTATTTAGTGTAGATTATCCTTGTTCTCTTGACACATTGTTCACACGGATTAATATTTGTCTAGATCCCGTCATAAGATGTTATTTCTCTTATATATGGTATACACTGGGCAAGTCTTCATTGTTATTGTTCATTGTATAGATACGATTCCTGCGTAGGCTCGCGACCTCCTCAGAGAATACGTATCATGACGTGTCATGACTGGATCCACTATATTAGTCAGGGATGGGGGTGTTAGCGTAGATATGTGATCAATACCCCACAGTATTGTATTGTATCATCATTATATAGTGTTAATCATACACTCACGTATGATTAGCCAGGCCAAACATTGTATTAAGTTCTAAGCCGATCACATGTTGAAACTAATACTAAACTCACATAGATATTGTCACGCCCCGCTCCCGTAGGAGCGATCGTCCTCGCTAAGGCGTGATGCCGCACGAGCCTAGATTGCGGTCGTGCAAGGCGAGTTCCATAACGGCCGATTACAGCGGCTGCGACGGGGTCGTCGCACAAAAGTCTCGAGCAGAGACATTGAACACGCAGCGGAAATTTAGAACAAACACAAGTATTGGGGGCACAAGGCCAAGATTACAATCACTCAAATACACTCGTCTCACATTACAAATCGCTCAGCTCTCTCTCATCTCTCGATACATATTGTCGATCCAGCGAAAGCTTCGAAAGGCGATGTCCATACATTATGTCCTGTATAAGTCTTCAATCACCGCGGCCGCAAGCTTCGAATCGCCAAGGAACTCCGTGCCTCGACGCATCCAAGCGAGCTCCGCACCACGAGCTTCTACCTGTACCTGCACATAAACACTGTGTGGGTGTCAGTACCACTGTACTGGTGGAGTGAGCTCCTCGCCCACCCATACAAAACCGACACGTTTTATTTACTTTGTGCAACATAAACCCCTTTACGATTGTCTTTCTAATCTTGCCTTAGGATCGATTTTAGGACCGACGCTCGGCCTATTTAGTGTCTTTTTCCATCTTCGTGCATTGCACTAATAACGTACCCATACCTTGCCTCGTGCTTGCATTGTCAACGTACCGACTCATACTTGTCTTTCGTACCATCCTTTTGGACGTAACGACTAGGTCGTGTCAATTACTTGCCCTACGGCCCATCTCGACTTAACTCGAAACGTATAACCCAACTTGTGGAACCGATGTTAAGAACTCAAGTACGATAACGTATCTCGTGCCGAAGCACGTGTCTTTACGTATAACCGAATCGTAGACTTTATAATACTTTGGGTGCAACCGAGCACACATTTCAACTATTCAACGCATACCGTGCTTACACTTCCTTTGTTATGACCGACATCGTGCATGCGGATTCGCCGCTTAGCACGCCGATTATCTATATGAAAGGCCACTGGCATGACAAGCCATCGCGGACATAGCTCGGGCAGGCGGCGGGTCCTTCGATGCAAGGTAGCTAGCCCCATGGAAAGCCCCTGACTACCCACGCAATAAAAGCATGCGCGCTATAACGTCTACCCCCTAGGATGACTGGGCCCGGTGCCCCGGCGTATAACCAGTCTAGGCAGAAATCCTTGTCGACAAGGTGTCCAATGACCACGCACCTACGGAACATCTAGACTCACGTAAATGCATGGCCTACTTGTTGGTACGACCGGAACTATACTTAGCAACTCGTGCTCCGAATCACACTTGGCATAACGTGCCTCGGGACCGCGAGACTCCCAACCGAGGGATCGCCTCGAACTTCTTAACGTGGATAGGAACGCGAGACTCCCAACCGAGGGACCGCCTCGAATACTTAACGTGGATAGGAACGCGAGACTCCCAACCGAGGGATCGCCTCGAAACTCAACGTGGATAGGAACGCGAGACTCCCAACCGAGGGACCGCCTCGAATACTTAACGTGGATAGGAACGCGAGACTCCCAACCGAGGGACCGCCTCGAATACTTAACGTGGATAGGAACGCGAGACTCCCAACCGAGGGATCGCCTCGAAACTCAACGTGGATAGGAACGCGAGACTCCCAACCGAGGGATCGCCTCGAAACTCAACGTGGATAGGAACGCGAGACTCCCAACCGAGGGACCGCCTCGAACTTCTTCGAACTCGAGGGAACGACTACTACGTAGCCTTCCAACTTAACTTGAACAAAACGTGTTCCTTAAGTGCCATGGGTCGTGGCTAACTTAACTTCGTGCCAACCGTGGCTCGTGCCTGTAACTGACTTCCGTCTTATGCGACGTTATCATCCAAGTCATACGTTATATGACGGCCCTTGAGATCGTGGGACTATTTGACTTGACAACCGCAGAACGAGCGGGACGGTACTTAGAATGACTTAGGTCGATCGGCTTAACTTCGCCTAACTTACTCAAGCCTAACAACTTAACCCGAGGGATGAGCCAAGGCTATGCCAAGCCTTGCGCAGTGGAAACGTGCATGCTTTATCGAACATTTATACGGACGACGCCTATGACTTAGGCTAACTCATCGTTTGTGTCGAATACCAACTTTCCTTCTCCCAAGCCACGGGACGAAGGACCGAGTGTCATTTTAAAGCACGCTGAGCCGACTTCTATTGAGACCGTTGGACCATTTTCCATGTTCTAAGACATTCCGACGGGTCGGGATTACTCCCTTAGCTATGTGCGTTCGTAGCTTTTATATTAGCCTACTTGTGCAAGTTGAAACCACACGAATTATTAAGTGAAGGCAGAGATGAGAAAAGTTCACCGAAACTCCCCCACCTGAGCGATGTCTTCGAGTCGCCGTTGTAAGGCCAAGTCCGAACGCCGTCGGCGTTTCGATTCCTCCGATTGACTTTGCGGGACGGGGCACTACAACATACACCACTCAGAACAAGTCTCGTCCTCGAGACTTTCCTGAAGGCAAACCGTCCTACCGTTTCTATGGCCAAGACTTAATCGTACACATTCCGCCTACGCGTTTCTTCGATTTCGAGCCACGCTCGTGCTTATCGCTAACTTAGTCGTAAGGCACACTAATCGATCAACCAACATTCGAACTCGTTTCAAATCAATGATCGCATTACCATCAACATTTCTTCGAAACTCACGATTCCAAAATCCTCGACACTTTTCGGTTTCTCAAGTCTCACTTGATTCAACGTATCACTTAGTTGGATCGTGCACATATTCCAGGCGTCCCCAAAATACATACATGTCAGCCAAGCCTCGTGATAGAGAATCCGCCATCACCACTCGAGTCGGATCGTGCACATATTCGGGCGTCCCTGATATACGTACATGTCAGCCAAGACTCGTAAGTGGTGCCTCCGTAACTCCTATCGCTTCGCGCTCGAATGCCTGCCTAACCGCTAGGCTATGTCTTTTCGTCAGTACTGGAATCATAGTTCCCAAACAACGATATCAACACTGACCCCATCCTAAGGTCAAACCAAATCGATGGTACGGGGTTTTCTACCCAAGCTAGCATCACTCTGATTTCTAAACTTCGAGCATCGATTTCCTACGCACATCCCTATATTCGTCGCACGGGGTACGAGTCGTATCGGTAAAGCCATCATACGATAATTTACGTTTCAACCAATCCTCGATAAGAACATATCGCTCGTTCATCAAGCCATTTCGCATCGTCTATCTCTTCGAACACGTTCGACGTAATCTGCCTATCAATCTTTCCAAGTCAAGCACGCTACAACACTATTCATCACAAAACCATAATTCACATTTCATACTTCCAAAATCATCTATTCCAATTCACGTAATCGATCACAAGGTCGTCTGACTTAACAATATGTTGTGCTTCGATCTCACGCGAGTCCGATTATCTACGGTGGTTCATGAATCACCATACAACGCACCCGCAGAATAATCATTCTCATCGGGGCGTAACACTTGTTTTGGGTCTAGACTAAATCATTTTCGATGCGCGGATTGGACCTACACAATCCTCAAGTTTCATCCATTCGTCAATCATTCGCATCAAACCAACAAGTCAAGACAATCGAAGTTGCCGCATCCAAATTTTCTGAGTTCGATTACTCCCGCGACATGAATCACCATGTCAGCGCTCACGCGGAACGATCGCCCCAAATCCGACGCAACGCATGTGCGAGGCTAGAGTTGCACTCGCACAAGACAAGATCGTCGACGCTGTGGTTATCCGCGTAACCATCAAGACACGATCACTTTCATCCAATATTCCATTCACTCAAAATTCCAAGTATTACATCCAACCGAATAATAACACTTGCACGATCGTCATTCACTGAGTCAGAGTACCCCCGAGTTATCGCATATCATCTTTGATACGCCTCAATACCATCGACGATATACGTAACCTGACGATCTTCGTTTGCAACAAATTCTGAGTCGTGCGAATGATGCTATCGTCCGACTGGATTATCTCCTCGAATCGTTCACAACATCAATTTCTTCAACCCAAATTCACGTATCGTTTTTATCCATTTATCTTACGTCATCGACTACGTATTTCCTCAATTCATATCATTCCTTGCTAACATAAACCATCGAGCACATCGATTTCAATCCTCAGAGTCGTTTGCGTAACTTCAAAATCGAACCTTTCGTGCACGCTATCTTTCCGTCGTGCTAGCTTTTCATATACTATCATATCAATTTCTTCAATCAAGTCATCCATTTATTTCATCGTTTAGAATCTCCATTCAACTATTTTGTAACTCGCACTATCGTTTACAAATCGTTCGGACGATATCTCGTTTGCGATTTTCAAATCATGACCAACTAAGCGCTACTCGTTCTAAGGCCTTGCGATATCATCGCTTGCCGATACACTCGTACTATTCGTAAATCCTCTAGTTTCGCTCGAACAATTTCTATAACGTCTATACACCACTCGGGTTCGAGCCATCCGATCTAGTCCTCAATCACGTTCGTATCGACGCACTAAGTCGTTCGCACCATCCTCAAAATCCCAATCAATCTTCCGTGTACGCCTAAGCGTTAGTCCGATAACGTTCCTAACGATATACACTCCAAGTGTATCTCCGTTCCCGACCGAGCGGTACTTGATATCGCTCGCAACTCGTTTGCACCAAGGGTCAAGGTGCGCGACGCGAAACACAACTTAGCCAAAAGGCCGTGTGCATAGCCATCCCGTATGGACTATACTCCGACTTTGCGTGCTCATACGCTTATGTCGACGTAGGACTCGTTAGGCACGCACGCGACTTGCTAACTTTGGCACGTGTTTTCTATCAACTCAAGGTCGGCACCGTTCGGCCTAAAGGCCATCGTCTATCGATACGTTCGATTGGGCACTTGTACGAGCTTTCGAAAATATTAGACTTATTGTATGGACATGCCGAGGGACGTTTGAGAGAGAGCGCACCAACGATATCACGTTGCGGAAGCACAATTCAGAGTTTTGCGGAAATAACGGAGTTAAAGAATTCAATCGATAATCCAAGGACGTAAAGCCGTGCTCTGATACCATTATGTCACGCCCCGCTCCCGTAGGAGCGATCGTCCTCGCTAAGGCGTGATGCCGCACGAGCCTAGATTGCGGTCGTGCAAGGCGAGTTCCATAACGGCCGATTACAGCGGCTGCGACGGGGTCGTCGCACAGAAGTCTCGAGCAGAGATATTGAACACGCAGCGGAAATTTAGAACAAACACAAGTATTGGGGGCACAAGGCCAAGATTACAATCACTCAAATACACTCGTCTCACATTACAAAATCGCTCAGCTCTCTCTCATCTCTCGATACATATTGTCGATCCAGCGGAAGCTTCGGAAGGCGATGTCCATACATTATGTCCTGTATAAGTCTTCAATCACCGCGGCCGCAAGCTTCGAATCGCCATGGAACTCCGTGCCTCGACGCATCCAAGCGAGCTCCGCACCACGAGCTTCTACCTGTACCTGCACATAAACACTGTGTGGGTGTCAGTACCACTGTACTGGTGGAGTGAGCTCCTCGCCCACCCATACAAAACCGACACGTTTTATTTACTTTGTGCAACATAAACCCCTTTACGATTGTCTTTCTAATCTTGCCTTAGGATCGATTTTAGGACCGACGCTCGGCCTATTTAGTGTCTTTTTCCATCTTCGTGCATTGCACTAATAACGTACCCATACCTTGCCTCGTGCTTGCATTGTCAACGTACCGACTCATACTTGTCTTTCGTACCATCCTTTTGGACGTAACGACTAGGTCGTGTCAATTACTTGCCCTACGGCCCATCTCGACTTAACTCGAAACGTATAACCCAACTTGTGGAACCGATGTTAAGAACTCAAGTACGATAACGTATCTCGTGCCGAAGCACGTGTCTTTACGTATAACCGAATCGTAGACTTTATAATACTTTGGGTGCAACCGAGCACACATTTCAACTATTCAACGCATACCGTGCTTACACTTCCTTTGTTATGACCGACATCGTGCATGCGGATTCGCCGCTTAGCACGCCGATTATCTATATGAAAGGCCACTGGCATGACAAGCCATCGCGGACATAGCTCGGGCAGGCGGCGGGTCCTTCGATGCAAGGTAGCTAGCCCCATGGAAAGCCCCCGACTACCCACGCAATAAAAGCATGCGCGCTATAACGTCTACCCCCTAGGATGACTGGGCCCGGTGCCCCGGCGTATAACCAGTCTAGGCAGAAATCCTTGTCGACAAGGTGTCCAATGACCACGCACCTACGGAACATCTAGACTCACGTAAATGCATGGCCTACTTGTTGGCACGACCGGAACTATACTTAGCAACTCGTGCTCCGAATCACACTTGGCATAACGTGCCTCGGGACCGCGAGACTCCCAACCGAGGGATCGCCTCGAACTTCTTAACGTGGATAGGAACGCGAGACTCCCAACCGAGGGACCGCCTCGAATACTTAACGTGGATAGGAACGCGAGACTCCCAACCGAGGGATCGCCTCGAAACTCAACGTGGATAGGAACGCGAGACTCCCAACCGAGGGACCGCCTCGAATACTTAACGTGGATAGGAACGCGAGACTCCCAACCGAGGGACCGCCTCGAATACTTAACGTGGATAGGAACGCGAGACTCCCAACCGAGGGATCGCCTCGAAACTCAACGTGGATAGGAACGCGAGACTCCCAACCGAGGGATCGCCTCGAAACTCAACGTGGATAGGAACGCGAGACTCCCAACCGAGGGACCGCCTCGAACTTCTTCGAACTCGAGGGAACGACTACTACGTAGCCTTCCAACTTAACTTGAACAAAACGTGTTCCTTAAGTGCCATGGGTCGTGGCTAACTTAACTTCGTGCCAACCGTGGCTCGTGCCTGTAACTGACTTCCGTCTTATGCGACGTTATCATCCAAGTCATACGTTATATGACGGCCCTTGAGATCGTGGGACTATTTGACTTGACAACCGCAGAACGAGCGGGACGGTACTTAGAATGACTTAGGTCGATCGGCTTAACTTCGCCTAACTTACTCAAGCCTAACAACTTAACCCGAGGGACGAGCCAAGGCTATGCCAAGCCTTGCGCAGTGGAAACGTGCATGCTTTATCGAACATTTATACGGACGACGCCTATGACTTAGGCTAACTCATCGTTTGTGTCGAATACCAACTTTCCTTCTCCCAAGCCACGGGACGAAGGACCGAGTGTCATTTTAAAGCACGCTGAGCCGACTTCTATTGAGACCGTTGGACCATTTTCCATGTTCTAAGACATTCCGACGGGTCGGGATTACTCCCTTAGCTATGTGCGTTCGTAGCTTTTATATTAGCCTACTTGTGCAAGTTGAAACCACACGAATTATTAAGTGAAGGCAGAGATGAGGAAAGTTCACCGAAACTCCCCCACCTGAGCGATGTCTTCGAGTCGCCGTTGTAAGGCCAAGTCCGAACGCCGTCGGCGTTTCGATTCCTCCGATTGACTTTGCGGGACGGGGCACTACAGATATGGTTCTAGATTTTTGTACATGATTTATACTGTTTTTCCTGTTCTTACATTCAGATTACAGTCTTGACATGCCTTACCATGATTCATGTACACATTATTTACTTCATAGATTCTCTCTATTTACTGCTATATTTTCAATATCGTCTAACTAGAACTGTTATTGAAATTTGTGCTCGTTCCATCCTGACTGGATATGTTGACAAAATTTTACAGATTATGGCAAGGAGGATTGTCCTACCTACTACGGTCCTCATGACGTAGTCGGTCTAGACTTGGAGACCTTGGTTCAGCAGGGCTTAGCTCCGCCCGACGAGCCTCTAGCTTAGTTTAGTTAGAATAGACATTTTGGACTAGACCTTGTCTCCAGCTTGCTACTTATGTTATTATATTATATTTTGGATTGTATTAGAGACTGGGGACTTAGACTTGTATATTATTTGTGTTTGGCCTCGACATGTTATATTTTATAATCTTGTTGTCTTTATCTTTCAGTATTTACTTTATCATCTTAGAATTGTGATTGAGTATTCATATATTATCATTGCTTGTCCTCCGTTCGGAGTTGACCATATTATCGACAGGTTTTGATATTATATATAAACTGTTGTTAGAGTAGAAAACCTACAGCGTTTCACGCCGTTTTTACGGTGAGGGCCGGGCGTCGTTACGTACACGTGCCCTTATAACGGGTGCGGGTCGTGACAAAGAAGATGATGAAATGAAGAAGAATTAAGAACCTGTAGCATAACAAAATGAGGTAGGGACAACAGCATGACAAAATGAGGTAGGGACAGTAGCTTAGAAGAGTTAGTGGGTAAATGATTTATGGACAAAAACATGTAGCATGACAAAATAAGGTAGGGACAACAGCATGTAACATGACAAAATCCCCACAAACAGAGCACCCCACAAAATTCATCATTTGCTCCTCGCAAACAGAGCACCCTACAACATTATAGCAACAAGTAGCATCCCAATTCATCATTGCCACACAGATCCTTATACCCACATAACTCCAATTCATCATTGCCAACTTTCAAAATGGGTCACCAAAATGATAAAAACCATTTACTTGTCTACAACCTATGAAAAGATGAGTAACAAATAATTAAAATGCCAAATTTTAAAATGAGTAACAAATAATTAAAAAACCATGTATCAGAAATAACCTTTTGGATGTAATACTCTTCCCCCTTACAATACTTTCAAAATTATGGTCTATATTTTCTTCAAAATGAGGTGTTGGATTACCATGACACGCATGAAGGGTTGACCTTGGGGGCTTAGGCCTACCTGGTTTGCCTTTTGGTACTGTCACCTTCTCCTTAAAAGGATTTGGGCATGCTCTTGAGTTATGCCCTAACTGCTTGCACTTGCCACATGTGATAATGGCTCTAGTCATGACTTTTCCTTCTTAGACTGCATTCTTTCATCATCTTGTTTCTTTCTCTTCTTTTGCCTTCTCCCAGTTTGGATGTGGACCACATGGGGTATCATAGGTACAACATTTTGAAGCTGTCTTAGATTCCTCATTGAAAGATGATTGATTACCTTTGCATAAGCCTTCAAGTATGTAGACTTGTGGTAGAACTTATCTAAATAGACTTCAAGTAGATGTCTCTTCTTCTTAATACACGCAACTGCATGCTCACAAGGAATGCCTGCGAGTTGCCATTCTCTACAACTGCAAGTCTTTGCTTCCAAGTCCACTGTCTCATTAAGTCCTCTCTGACTCACTTCAAACTTATTAAATCTAAAAGTTATAACAACTGCAAGTCTTTGCTTCCAAGTCCACTGCCTCATTAAGTCCATCAGAATAATCCTTCTGCACATACACACAAACAACAGTATATATAAAAAAACTAACAAAAGACAGTTCCCTATGTACAAGCATATCACATCTCCTATGTATAGACAAACAGACAACTAATTTAATATAAAAACAACAATTCCATATACAAATTCTTATGTACAAACAACTAATTTAATATAAAAACAACAATATCATAGACAAATTCCTATGTACAAACGAGGATTAGAACTACAAACAACAAACAGTCCAATAACAATATCACATCCCCTATGTATAGATATACAAACAGACAACTAATTTAATATAAAATCAACAATTTCATAGACAAATCCCTATGTACAAACAATAATTAGAACTACAAACAACAAACAACCCCTATAATAAATAATATACATAAGTAAATTGGGACCACTACGCTCAGAAGATTAACAAACAACAAACAGCCCAACAACAAAATATAGACCAAGTAAATTAACAATTTCACACTCGTACATACAATTCCCACTCGTACATACATCATTCATAAATCAAAAAAATTCTAATTCATTATTTGGGTGCATTTTTCTCAGAAGATTAACAAATTTAACAAATTTACTTCAGTAATTAGGACCACTATGCTCAGAAGTGTAAAGAAATTCAGAAAACTAGGGTTTTCGAATGTACCAGTTCGAGAATTCCACTAATAACCCATGCTGCACATAATCTCCACTCTAATCGACCAATGGCAGTCCGGAATATGGAAAATCAGATCATCGGGGAAGAATTCTAGGTTTTCAGACGAACAAAATTAGGTTTTGGGGACGGAAAAGAGGATTTAGGCATTCTTTCGAAAGTTGTCACGACCCGCACCCACTGTTTGGGTACGAGAACGTAACAACGCCCAGCCTACGCCGCAGTGTCGGCGGTAGAATGCTGTCCTAGGTCACAACATCTAACAATATAATGCTAAGCAGTTATACTCCCCGAATGGGGGTGACATAGAAGATACAGTCTCAATCACATCTAAGGCAGAGCATGATAATGATAGATAAAACATGAAATCCAAAAGAGATACAGGAGATAGAAGTCTAAGTGTCTAAGATACATAAACCCAGGAATACATCTCAAAACTCAAATACAGTAATCCACAAATCAAGTACAACTCCAGACAAATGAAATAACTATCTAAACATCCTCTAATGTGTCTCCTCTAGGCTAGCAGGCACCTCCAGGCTATCTGTAAAATTTATCAACAGGTCCAGTCAGGACTGGAGCGAGTACAGTACATCTCAACAGATCATAGCAGATTAGAAAATATAATCATGCAGTAAAGTAAGATACAGGTACTGAAGAAAAACAGTATGTAAACAGAAAGAGAACTGTAATAGAAATATCTACTATACATAGAGAACTAGCAGTGACTAGTGAGTCAGAGTACAATATGAACATGTAATACTCCCCCGTACTCCCAATCAATACACAAGGATCCAGTCAGGTTATGTTATATGATGATATGTAACAGCCCCCGAAGGGTGGTAAGCCCCCGAAGGGTGGTACATAGTAGTCCCATAAATGGGGATTCTGGGGGTAACCCAACAGTGTAAGTCCCATAAATAAGGATTCTGGGGGTAACCCAACAGTGTAAGTCCCATAAATAGGGATTCTGGAGGTAACCCAACAGTGTAAGATTCCAGGAAGACTCTACGATCATAAGAGTATATGTCGTAAGTGATCAAAGAACCAATGAAGCATAGTGATACGTCATGTAAGTGAAACGCACAGAACATGTAGTACCCGATGCTCCCTAAGGATAACATCTCAAGAAAGGATCCATATAGTACCAATCCGTGTGACCATCGTGACAGTACAAGTAAAGTAATCTACTGCAGGAAATAATTCTAAGCAGGATATGAAATGATCAGAGAATGTACTCGCCTGATATCTGAATGTCCAAGGTAAATATACTGTCCGAGGAGAGGTGTCTGGCTCCTAATTAGAACAGCACAGATCACAACATGTCCAGAAGGGTAATATAAAGCACTACAATGCATTCTACATGAATCTATGTCAAACTAGGCCAAAGTCAACCCTTGGTCAACTCTGGTCAACTGCACTAGTCAAACTAGGTCAAACTAGGTCATGTCCTAACCCAGCAAGTCTTACTAGGCCTAACCAAGACTATCCTAGCAAGCACACATCAATACAAGGCTATACAAACCAATATACACCCAACTCTATATAGCATGCAATTATTTAATACTCAAATAGGCAAGAATTCACATTGGATATACACTAAGTAATCTATTACTTTAAGCTATATATGTCTACACATATATACACATGCATATATTGGTATTCAACATTAGGTCTATAATTATGGCATTTCAAATGGTTATATAAACTTATATATTACAACACAATATGCTAACATATATATAATATACATACATAGCTAAGTTAACTGTATTCATAAATACTTATTTAAGAGGCTATGTGTGTGTATGTGAACATGGCAAAGGGGCAAGTGAGGGTTAAATGGACATACATAGTGTATACATATCAAAGAGTGTCAAAGTGTAAGTGAACAAAGTATCAAGTGTGATAGTGTCAACATAGTGTAAGGGGTACATGAGGTAATATAAGATTTGTGTTAACATAGAACATTACATCTCATTAACTTGTATATTGCATACATTACATCTATTATTACATTACATTCATGCTTGCATTCATTCATCATTCATTTATTCTCTTGCACTACTACATGCACCATACATTACATACTATGGAACCTACATATTCATTACAAGCCATACTTATACATGCTTACATTAGATTGGATACTTATACCTCATACATCATTTATTTAACCATTTACTCATGCTTGCATTCTCTATTTAATTACATAATATATATACATTAACATGGGTTAAAATCAAATAGAACATTATATTACACACAAGGGTGCACAAAATGCATATGCCGAATAGTAATTCCTACTAATAATCAATACTGTACCATCTTAGCATGAATTAAAATCAAGGATTAAAGTATGTTATAGATCTATTTGTTAGCTTTCCGAAACTTCAAACGGATCGCGTTTTCGTTTTCGGAAACTCCCGAAATCGCGAAAACACCGAGAACGCGTTTGTCTTTCGTACAGCTGACACTCAAATAATTCTCCAGAAAGTTATAGAAAGAATTAGGCCTATTAATACATGTTTTTGAAAGCTAACTTCAATACGCTTCTTTTAAAAAAAACGGGAGATTAAACCGAGCTTTGAGCTAGAAGTTATGACATTTCTAAGTTATGACTGAAATTAAAAACGTGGATAAAAATTATGACGGATTTGGGTAGTTTGAGACAAAAGAACAAAAATATATAACATAATATATCAAGAACTCACTCTCTACACTACTATATATATATATATATATATATATATATATATATATATATATATATATATATATATATATATATATGAGACACTATAGAACAAATCTTCAATACAAAAATATGAGATTAAATATGTAATAATTCATTCATACATAACAACAACACATAGTGTGTCCAAATTTGAGATTTTTCCACATGAACACAACCACAACACAAAGGACACTCCTATGACCTCCAAATGGACATAAAATGGACACAAATGGAGATACAACCATGGGGTCATTTCTATGGGTTCAAAATAGACCTATATGCATGAGGAAATGAAAAGGAGAAGGAATTTATACCTCCCGGTAGATCGAATCGAAGAAAAGCCTTCCCGGAGCGACACCGACACGTAGAGATTCCAAAAGGACACGAACGAGCTCCGAATCCTCCTAAACTTGGGTAGCTTCCTCCTTGGCTAGAATGGAGAAGGAAAGAAGAAGATTTGGTGGCAAAATGGAAGGATTTGGTGAAAAAATTGCTAGGGATTGCTCTCTAGGAATTTGGAGAAGAACAAGAGAGAGAGTGTGGATAAGAATAATGAAATGAACTTGAGCATATCCTCTCCCAAAGTGGCTGGCCATATGGGGCTATTTGTCTTATTATGGTAAGGTCCAAAATGCCCCCACTAACCTATTCTATGAGTATTAGGAAAGGGCTAATTGGTTGGGGCTAAATTAGTCATTCTAAAGTCTCTAATCACACTAACCTTATCCATAATAATTAGTCTAACCTCTAACTAAAATATTTCTATCATGTGGACTAAAATTAATATCATGTGGGCCATGCCTAACTAGTGTGTGGGTCCCACTAGAGTCAAACTACCCCCGGGTCTCCGTTTCAAGTCGGATTGAATTGAAATTCGAACCCGACTCAAATAACCCCAAAACAATATCATAAATAATAAAATAATATCAAAATAATTCAAAGAGGTCAAATACAAAAATATCCTTAGGCAAAAAATGACATTAAAATATCATAATCACATGGTTAGGCTCTAGGTCAAACAGTCTCTAGGGTTTCACTAGCAAAACGTCAAAACCACAAGTCATTGATTTAAATAATTTTAAAATGATTTAAAATCACCAAAAATTATATCATGAATTAAATATCATTATTAAAATAATTATAAATACAAAATTTTAAAATTACCCTCATTTGGGAAACTGGGTGCTACAACTCTACCCACCTTAGAAAAATTTCGTCCTCGAAATTTAAGATCGATAGTACTCCTTCTAGAGCCTCTAACCTACCCAATATCTAAGGTAACACTTCCTAACACTGGAATAATAAATGGACATCTAAAAAGTGTCAATCTAGGAATACCTCCAATACTGCTCTGCTGTACGGCAGTAATGGAACTTCAATAAAATATGGACTGGAACCTATATCTAAGGGACTGGACCTATTTTAAAGTGGTCTTAACTAAGGATGAAAATGAACTGATCATAGGCTATAGATATGCTCAAACTATTATCTTCCTATTAACCATCTATTAATACATTCTATTACCATAGGAACGATGCATTACTAAGACATATAGGCCCCTATCTCTCATAACACATTTATACTCACCAAAAGACTAGTACATCCTATCAAGGCTGATACTATAATCTCTCATAAATCTCATAAGCTATATGTTTATAGAAACACATCCCCACATCCAGGACTAACCTATATATATCTACAACTGATACTAATGGGATGACGTCCCTATTTTCTAACAATCAAGGTCTAATTTTTTTTTTATCTAAATCATGCAATTTGAAGGAATAATATACAAGGTCAGGACATACCGTAGCAGTTGGAAGTCTCACCTAGGTGCACTGGTCATTCTAGGTCAAAACAGTACTATGGTATCAACACACAAACAATCTAGGGTGTCTTAATTGGGAAGGTAAGGGAACAACAATCATCAAGGTTGTAGGGCTGTCTACCATCCTATATAAAAATTGGTCAATATCAAAATAAAATAAAGGCAACTACCAATTACCTAAAAAAAGGTACAAAAAATTAAATTCAAAAATTAAGGAATTGAAAATCACTTGCATTGAAATCCAATCACAATATATATATATAGAGAGAGCGTTAGAGAGGAAAAAGCTAGCATTGTGTGTATGGGGACGTGTTCATATGGTTAGATAGTAGGCGCGTGTGTACGTGAATATACATGAAAGTGTATATGAGGATTTGGATTTCAAACAATAACTATCAAGTTACACTAATCATGGCATATGGGTTAACAATCTACAATATACAATCTATTTAATCACAACTTGCATGGCTAACCACATATATATATAAAAAGGTAGAGACTTAGTTATGTATTTATATATTATAACATATATGCCTAAGCTCTATATATATCTATCTAGATATATAATCATAACATAGAGGGGAAAAAGGGTTAGGTTACATGACAGTGTATACTAAGTTAGGGTGTGTGTGTCCTTGTACAGGGTTATAGCTTAGTATTGAAAGGTTAAACCTAGTTTTAGTTCAGTATTTACATACAAAATCTGAAAAGATTATAACATTTAAACCAGTGCAATATTAACATAATACAGTTTCAGATTTTAGGGTTTTGAACATCGCAACCAATCTCAATGGTCCCAATACATCCTAACATGATAGAAATGAAACCCTAACATACTATCCATACATTTATCTACGCATATAATTCAATATTACATGTTAAATCTGAAATTGAACATTTGAAATCAATGTGAAAATGTTAACATATATTCAGTTTTCAGGATTTTGGAGAAATTTGAACATCAAAACCAACTCAATGCTTATCACAACCTATCATGTAAGAATATGAAACCTAACATTATATCCCTACAACAACAATGTACACAGCTCTAAATATTACATTTAAAACAACAATTTGAACTAACATTTAAAATCCAGTATTAAGGGTTAATATGCACACAGTCTCAGATTTGACAAATTTAAACACAAAACTCAACAATTTTTTTAAAAAAAAATAAAACTCTAGGTATGACATACATGTGCAGTGATGTAAACATAACTAATAACATGAAATTTATATTTAACTTACGAATTTAAACTGGAAAAGCATAAAACCAGAAATATTGGGGTTTTAAAAATTTAACATCAACGACATATTAATATTTATTTAGATAGGTGAAAATCAAGTGTAGCATGCATAAGTGTCAGGAAAGTATCCACTATATATATTCATATATATATTCTCATGTCCCAATATAAAAATCAGATTCTATACCAAGATCAACATTAGATTCCTACCAATATTGCAAAACAGGTGATTGGTGTAATCAAGACAATTTATTATTATTTAATACAAGAATAATAGCAAGAAGGGAATAACGATAAAATCTATTTTGCTTATCTGTTTAAAAGAAAGAACCATTTTAAAATCCAGAGTTAAAATATCAAATCCAATGTAAAGTCTAGCAAAATCATCGATTCATTGTATTAAGAAAAAATTCATAGAAGAAGTTACACAAAGGTTTATAAAATAGCCAAAGTTACTCCTAAGCTAAATAATGAGAAGCAAAACAAAACAAAACAATTAATAATTCCCTTTTTTTTGAAGGACTGAAACAAAGTAGAGAAAACATGTTCGAAAATATTTAAGGTACAATCTGATAATCATATGCGTCTATCCACAATCATGGTACTCTAAATCCTCGTCATACTAGTAAACAAGGCTACGATAATCACAAAGCCCTTGACTTATGCACATATCTCTAGAATCATGGTATTTAACATTTTCGCGGTGCCGCTAGCTTGGCTGCGAAAACCTTAAATTCTCACACCCGAGAAATATATCCAGAGTCAGACTATATGTCCTCACCATGCTGGCTAATGTGACTATAGAAGACTAGATTCCATAACATAGATGACCTAGTCCATATAATTTCATCTTGCCAAAAATTAAATTAAATCAACAATGAATACCCAAAAATCAAATCAAATTTATCAACGAACATCAAACTAAAAAATGAACAATATCCTTCAATCATATAAATACAAACTCGGATGCTACAGCTAATCGTCAAGATTCAAAATTCAACAATCTTCCATCAAAATCAATAAATACAAAACCAAATTCAACAATAATCCATCAAATTCAACAACAGAAAATAAAGATAAAATAATCAAGGAAAAAGAGAGTTTTCAAATCGAAGTTAAAATAAGATTCTCAAGGGTCGTCCCAGGAATCTCTCAAGGGTTCCTAACTGTGATTGAGTACCTTCAAAATATATCCTAATCCTACTGCAGGCGGTAGTGGTACTTAAGTTCGAACACCACTACATAAACTCAACCTGCATGGGCCACCACTAAAAACGTGTCACGATCCGCACCCACTGTTTGGGTACGAGAACGTAACAACGCCCAGCCTACGCCGCAGTGTCGGCAGTAGAATGCTATCCTAGGTCACAACATCTAACAATATAATGCTAAGCAGTTAAACTCTCCGAATGGGGGTGACATAGCAGATACAGTCTCAATCATATCTAAGGCAGAGCCTGATAATGATAGATAAAACATGAAATCCAAAAGAGATACAGGAGATAGAAGTCTAAGTGTCTAAGATACATAAATCCAGGAATACATCTCAAAACTCAAATACAGTAATCCACAAATCAAGTACAACTCCAGACAAATGAAATAACTATCTAAACATCCTCTAATGTGTCTCCTCTAGGCTAGCAGGCACCTCCAGGCTATCTATAAAATTTATCAACAGGTCCAGTCACGACTGGAGCGAGTACAGTACATCTCAACAGATCATAGCAGGTTAGAAAATATAATCATACAGTAAAGTAAGATACAGGTACTGAAGGAAAACAGTATGTAAACAGAGAGAGAACTGTAATAGAAATATCTACTATACATAGAGAACTAGCAGTGACTAGTGAGTCAGAGTACAATATGAACATGTAATACTCCCCCGTACCCCCAATCAATACACAAGGATCCAGCCAGGTTATGTTATATGATGCTATATAACAGCCCCCGAAGGGTGGTAAGCCCCCGAAGGGTGGTAGCCCCCGAAGGGTGGTACATAGTAGTCCCATAAATGGGAATTCTGGGGTAACCCAACAGTGTAAGTCCCATAAATGGAGATTCTGGAGGCAACCCAATAGTGTAAGTCCCATAAATGGAGATTCTGGGGGAAACCCAACAGTGTAAGATTCCAGGAAGACTCTACGATCATAAGAGTATATGTCGTAAGTGATCAAAGAACCAATGAAGCATAGTGATACGCCATGTAAGTGAAACGCACAGAACATGTAGTACTCGATGCTCCCTAAGGATAACATCTCAAGAAATGATCCATATAGTACCAATCCGTGTGACCATCATGACAGTACAAGTAAAGTAATCTACTACAGGAAATAATTCTAAGCAGGATATGAAATGATCAGAGAATGTACTCGCATGATATCTGAATGTCCAAGGTAAAGATATTGTCCGAGGAGAGGTGTCTGGCTCCTAATTAGAACAGCACAGGTCACAACATGTCCAGAAGGGTAATATAAAGCACTACAATACATTCTACATGAATCTAGGTCAAACTAGGCCAAAGTCAACCCTTGGTCAACTCTGGTCAACTGCACTAGTCAAACTAGTTCAAACTAGGTCATGTCCTAACCTAGCAAGTCTTACTAGGCCTAACCAAGACTATCCTAGCAAGCACACATCAATACAAGGCTATACAAGCCAATATACACCCAACTCTATATAGCATGCAATTATTCAATACTCAAATAGGCAAGAATTCACATTGGATATACATTAGGTAATCTATTACTTTAAGCTTTATATGTCTACACATATACACATGCATATATCGGTATTCAACATTAGGTCTATAATCATGGCATTTCAAATGGTTATATAAACTTATATATTACAACACAATATGCTAACATATATATAATATACATACATAGCTAAGTTAACTGTATTCATAAATACTTATTTAAGAGGCTATGTGTGTGTATGTGAACATGGCAAAGGGGCAAGTGAGGGTTAAATGGGCATACATAGTGTATACATATCAAAGAGTGTCAAAGTGTAAGTGAACAAAGTATCAAGTGTGATAGTGTCAACATAGTGTAAGGGGTACATGAGGTAATATAGGATTTTTGTTAACATAGAACATTACATCTCATTAACTTGTATATTGTATACATTACATCTATTATTACATTACATTCATGCTTGCATTCATTCATTTATTCTCTTGCACTACTATATGCACCATACATTACATACTATGGAACCTACATATTCATTACAAGCCATACTTATACATGCTTACATTAGATATGATACTTACACCTCATACATCATTTATTTAACCATTTACTTATGCTTGCATTCTCTATTTAATTACATAATGTATATACATTAACATGGGTTAAAATCAAATAGAACATTATATTACACACAAGGGTGCACAAAATGCATATGCCGAATAGTAACTCCTACTAATAATCAATACTGTACCATCTCAGCATGAATTAAAATCTAGAATTAAAGTATGTTATAGATCTATGTGTTAGCTTTCCGAAACTTCAAACGGATCGCGTTTTTGTTTCCGAAAACTCCCGGAATCGCGAAAACACCGAGAACGCATTTGTCTTTCGTACAGCTGACACTCAAATAATTCTCCAGAAAGTTACAAAAAGAATTAGGCCTATTAATACATGTTTTTGGAAAGCTAACTTCAATACGCTTCTTTTAAAAAAACAGGAGATTAAACCGAGCTTTGAACTAGAAGTTATGACATTTATAAGTTAGGGCTAAAATTAAAAACGTGGATAAAAATTATGACGAATTTGGATAGTTTGAGACAAAAGAACACAAATATATAACATAATATATCAAGAACTCACTCTCTACACTAATATATATATATATATATATATATATATATATATATATATATGAGACATTATAGAACACATCTCCAATACAAAAATATTAGATTAAACATGTAATAATTCATTCATACATAACAACAACACATAGTGTGTCCAAATTTGGGATTTTTCCACATGAACACAACCACAACACAAAGGATACTCCTATGACCTCCAAATGGACACAAATGGAGATACAACCATGGGGTTATTCCTATGGGTTCAAAATAGACCTATATGCATGAGGAAATGAAAAGGAGAAGGGATTTATACCTCCCGGTAGATCGAATCGAAGAAAAGCCTTCCCGGAGCGACACCGACACGTAGAGATTCCAAAAGGACACGAACGAGCTCCGAATCCTCCCAAACTTGGGTAGCTTCCTCCTTGGCTAGAATGGAGAAGGAAAGAAGAAGATTTGGTGGCGAAATGGAAGGATTTGGTAGAGAAATTGCTAGGGATTGCCCTCTAGGAATTTGGAGAAGAACAAGAGAGAGAGTGTGGATGAGAATAATGAAATGAACTTGAGCCTATCCTCTCCCAAAGTGGCTGGCCATATGGGGCTATTTTTCCTATTATGGTAAGGTCCAAAATGCCCCCACTAACCTATTCTATGAGTATTAGGAAAGGGCTAATTGGTTGGGGCTAAATTAGTCATTCTAAAGTCTCTAATCACACTAACCTTATCCATAATAATTAGTCTAACCTCTAACTAAAATATTTCTATCATGTGGACTAAAATTAATATCATGTGGGCCATGCCTAACTAGTGTGTGGGTTCCACTAGAGTCAAACTACCCCCGGGTCCCGTTTCAAGTCGGATTGAGTTAAAATTTGAACCCGACTCAAATAACCCCAAAACAATATCATAAATAATAAAATAATATCAAAATAATTCAAAGAGGTCAAATAAAAAAATATTCTTAGGCCAAAAATGATATTAAAATATCATAATCACATGGTTAGGCTCTAGGTTAAACAGTCTCTAGGGTTTCATTAGCAAAACGTCAAAACCACAAGTCATTGATTTAAATAAATTTAAAATGATTTAAAATCACCAAAATCATATCATGAATTAAATATCATTATTAAAATAATTATAAACACGAAATTTTAAAATTACCCTCATTTGGGAAACTGGGTGCTACAAAAGTATTTAGGGTTTGGAAAAGTAAGATTTAGGTTTTGAGAATAAATATAATCATTTTGGGGGAAGATTTAGGGTTTGGATTTGGGAATGGGATAGAGGGACTTGGGAACAGGAGAGAGAGAGATTTGAGAACGGGAGAGAGAGATTTGAGAATAGAAATGAACCATCCACTGTATGGTTTCGGTTATATCTAGGGGTAATTTGGTCATTACTGTCCTGAGTTAACACCGGTTAACATAAAAGTTTGATTAGGGGGTGATTTAAGCGTAATTGAAACGTATTGGATTTTTCAAATCCAGGAGTCTTTAATTGCATTTTCGTGACATCTAAAGGAGGGTTTAAATGTACTTTACCCTCTCGCTTTTGATAGGCCCTCGGTTCAATCGTTTCACCCGTGGACCGATAGTTTTTTTTGGGTCTGATTCAATATTAACCCAATATTTTTCTTTCAAAACGGATTTCTTTTTGTAAAAAATAGTGTTCAAAAGTGATTAAACTGGGACAAATTAGATTAACTCAGAAGTTGAACCAACTGGTTTAACCAGTTTGATCCGACCCATTGCCTTGGCAGGGTCTAGGGGTGAGTATTCGGTTTATTCGGTTCCAACCGAACCGAATAAGCAAAAACCGAATTGGACCGAAACCGAATAAGCAAATCCAAAACCGAACCGAATTTGTCAATAACCGAACCGAACCGAACCGAATTAAATCGGTTCGATTTTCGGTTTGTTTGGTTTTTGGGTTTTATTTTTTGGGTTAATATATATAATAACTGTATATACCTAGATATATTTATTATATACCTATAAGTATATACCTATATATATATATACCTATAGTATATACCTATAATTAATACATATATATATATATATATATATATATATATATATATATATATATATATATATATAAACTAAATTTTCTTATTCGGTTTTCGGTTTTGGACCGAAACCGAAATCCAAAACCGAAATCGAATAAGAAAATCTAGTATTTTCAAAACCAAAACCGAACCCATTTTTTTTAAAACCAACCCGAATCTCTTATTCGATTCGGTTCGGTTCGATTTTCGGTTCAAAATCGAATAATGCTCACCCCTAGGCTCTAGCAGGGTCAATTATCGGTACGGTTTTTCAAACACTGCCCAACTACATTATTGTTTAAAAAAAGGTTTTTTTTAGGGGCACCACAACTTCTACTATGGGGCAGCCCTTACTTAGGAGCAGCCCAAAAAGTGGAGATTTTACTAGGGGACAGCCCACATTTTGCTAGGGGGCATCCCAACCCCCCAAACTCTCATTTCCTCCCCAAACCTCATTTGCCTCTCTCTCTCCTCCAAAAGAAAATAAAGAAGAGCTCTCTCTCCCTCTCCCAAAACCCTAGTCTCTTCTCCTCCACCACTCTAATTCTAATTCCTCCACCAATTTTTTTTCAAGAATACTCCTACATTCGACGAGATAATACGCAAGTCGAAGAAATCAGATTCTAGGTACATTCTTCCATAATTTCTTCTATAATTTTCTACATTCTATTCGAAACCCTAGAATAGTTTTAATTCTCTAAAAACTTTTGATAATTTAGGTTTAGAATGTCTTTAGGGTTTATGAATGGCATTTTCGAACACGACAAACCCACAATTTTTCTTCAAACCCTAACCCTAGAAAACGACAAACTAGCGTGTCGTTCGTCTGTCGGCCCTGAGTATAGTATGACTGCCAAGCATATGGAAGTCTACATGTAAACAAGGACTGCCAGAGTCCTGGCAGTCCTCTTTCAATAGAGGACTGCCAGGACTGTGGCAGTCCTTGTTTGCAATTGGACTACCACATGCCAGGCAGTCCTACTGTACTCAGTTTTAGTTGTGGTCTGGGGTGGGGGATAGGGGCTAACAGTTCTATTTTAGTTTGCATTATTTATTAACTGTACGGTCGCACAATCCATTGTTCTTTAGGGGTAACAGTCCTCCGGATGCACCAAAAAGAATACGCCCCACCGCGTCAAAGCGGAAGAAACGCGCAAAACGTCCTCTTGAGCGTCCGATTACTATTTCCGAACCGGCGCGCCAAGGTCGTTCTGGGACACGGAGACCGCCACCGGGACCACAAGCTCGGTCGAAGCAACGAGCTCGTACTCATTCTCCTTCTTCCAGTGATGGCAACGACGTGCCAATTAGCCAACTCCTACCACCACGTCAAGGTGGTTCTGCTCCATCTGAGGAGGCCGGTCCTTCTGAGCCGTATGTTCGTCCGCCACGTCAAGGTGGTTCTGCTCCATCTGAGGAGGTCGATCCTTCTGAGCCGCATGTCCGTCCGCCAAGTTGCTCAATGTTGGCTTCTTTTGAGAACCATATTGCATATGCAATATGGAAGAACCCGGTACGTACATTACTTTTGTAAGCTACCAGTTTAGTATATAATATCTATATGTATTTCATATTTTTTTTATGTTTTTATATGTTGTTTGATATACAGAGGACATATCGTATCCTTAGGGCTGTGAGTCACGGGAAGAAAACCGTGTCTTGGCCGTTTAGAAGCTTATCGGAGGCCGTCCATGTTAAAATCTTACCGAGCAGTTTGCATAATTTGGCAGGTTATGCCTATAGGACAATGGATAGTGCCCTCATATCCGCCTTTGTGGAGAGATGGCACCCGGAGACCAACACGTTTCATCTCCCATACGGGGAGATGACCATTACACTTGACGACGTCTACCAGATACTGGAGCTTCCAGTTACAGGTCGCGTCATGACCAAAGAACATTACAGAAATAAAAAATCCACAAAATGATACTCGAAGATCGTCAAGTTTGTCTCAAGTAACCTTGAACTTGAGGAAACTAGTTGTAGTGCCCCGTTCCGCTCAGTCAATCGGAGGAATCGAAACGCCGACGGCTTTCGGCCTTAGCCTTACTGTAACACCCAGTTTTCCAGATGAGGGTATTTTTGAAATTTTGTAATTATAATTATTATTTATTGATATTTATTTCATATTATGAATTTTGGTGATTTTTAATTATTTTAAACTATTTAAAAATTGTTTTAAGTCGTGACTTGTGATTTTGGTGTGCAGCTAGTAAAACCCTAGAGATTGCATAACCTAGAGCCAAACTATGTCATTAGGATGATTTAATTATTATTTTTAGTCTAGGGGTAATTTGGTCATTTTGACTTATTTGAATTATTTGGTGATTTGTTGAATTGGTGAGTTCTAGTTTGAACTTGACTTGTTGAGACCTAGTGAACTAGCCTAGAACCTAACCCTAGCTATGGTAACCCTAGTCTAACTTAGGTTAACCTACTTTTAGTCATTAGAGACTAATTTTGGAATAGGAGGATTAGTTTGAGTGAAATCATTTCATGATTTATGGTTTAATGAAATGACTTATGATTTCATGACTCAATGACTTATGACTTGGCCCATGGCCCATAACTAGAAGCCCTAACCCTAACCAAACCCTAAATGACCAGCCACATAGGGATTCCTACCCTATTTAAATACTTATTCATTAGGGTTGCCTCCTTTTTATCATTCCAACACTTGGAGAAAAGAAAAGGTATTGTCCCCCTTCCAAAATCCCCATAAATTCATTTTAATTCCTTTTTAATCCTAGTCTTTTGCAATAGGTTCTAATTTCTGTATATTTTATAATTCTGGAGGTTAATCTCAGCTTTGGACTCATTTGGAGCATTTGGCCATCAAGAGGAACACCCCCCATTTGAAGCATTTTCTTGCAATTTGTACTAATAGGTAAAACCGTTTAAATTTTATTATTATTTTGATTTCTTTGCATATTAGGCTAGGTTTAGGTGTCCCCTAGCTGTACCCCAAATTTGGATGGATTTCGTGTCCGTTTGGTGTCTGTATCGGGCACGTGTCATAGTGTATGTTAAGTGTTCGATAGAATGCCCCTTAGGAAATTATTTTCGATTTTTGAAAATGTAATTACATTAGTTTGTAGATCTAAGGATGTAGATTATTCTTTGTGAAGGGTGTTGGGTGTTTTTGTGTCGTATTGTGTCGGTTTGGGCTGTTGGACACGCTGCACGACACTGTGTGCATAGCCAGTTTTGGCTATTGATACGACCTTCTAACTCGGACACGACACGACTTGAAGTATGTGCAGACACTTATACACCTAGCCCTAGTCCCCCTCTACCCCTATACACGACCACGACGTGTCACGTGTCGTGTGTCACGCACACGAGTCTGTGACACGCCTGCACGAGGCACTGCACTGTGCCTGTGTTCTCCCCTGCTACTCGGGCCCCCTGTAGGAAACGACACGGACTCTTATGACACAAGTTTTGGTGGACACGAGGGGGCATGCACTGACATCATGCCCCCAAAGTTTCGTTGGATTTCGTGGAGTGGTTAGGCAAAAATCGACCACACACCGACATTATTTTGTCTGTGCATGGTTAAGTTTTTGCCTCTGATACGGCCTTGGACACGAGACAAGACGCGACTTGGACTCGACCTAGAGGACTCAGTAGACACGTGGACACCTAGTCTACAGGTTGACACACTTACACTACCTTAGTGTTGGACACAACGTGTCCTATGGACCCCTACACACTCGCACGAGGACCTGTCTGTGCACAAATTGATACCCCTACTGACACTTGGATTTTGGATACTGTTTGGACACATGGTGGACACGTATGTGTAGACACAACTAGGTGGCACCTCTGTACACATGTTTCTATATAATTTCGAGATTCTTTTGTGTTGTTAATTAGGTTTTCATTTGAGTATTCATATGAACTGTACAGTTCATGAAAACTGAAATAAGGTTTCGAGACAATCTGGGAATGGGTTTTTGATCCTGAATGTTTTTTTGAGTTAAATTCCTATTTTTACTATCTAGCTAATGGATTTTGATCATGGGAATGGGACTGTTCTAAATGTTGACTGATACCCTGTCCCTGAATCGAAATCCTGAACTTCTTCCCTTTTAAACTGTTTTTGTGGATGTTGAATTTTCTTGTTAGAATCATAATTCAGTGTGTTAGTGATGTCAGGAAATGGTTGTGAGTTGGTGTTAGAATTTGGTTTCAAAATTGATTTTTGATGTGAAATTGATGCATGTGTGATTACTGCCATGTTAACCTGTGAACCCGATATCAAATCTGAGAATTTATACACACAAAACACACTGTTTATACACACACAGATCCTATTACACTAGATACTATTTCCCGAGAACACGACTACCTACTGTTCTTCATACACATCACATTCCCACACACAACAAAAATCTGAAACTTGCCAACTGAATTGCCTTTCACTAAGCCACACAATTAAGAAAACTGAGAACACATTGGTTCACCTGTTACACGCATTGCAACCTGAGATCCTGAGGTTCAAATCTCTGAAAAACTGGAATGAATCAGTGTACACTGATATGAAATTCACATGTGAGTGATGGGTTTTGGTCCCTTGAGTTCAGTAGGATTTGAAATTAGATTAGATTTTAGTTATAGGATGTATGTTTACATATGGGTTTAACTGGCAGCAAGGGGATTTCAAGGTTGGATTCATTTCATTTCAAATAAGTTACTTAATACCTGTGATGAGATTATTGAGTTAAAACTGAAATAAAATCCTGAGATTCAAATCTCTGAAACCTGAGTTGCTTACTGTCAATTCCTGTGAGAGAGTGGTGAAATCTGAATGTATATGAGGGAGAGTTATATGTCTAGATAGCTGAATGTATGTCTGTGTCCTATGGAGATGTAGAGCAGTGTCCTAGTGAGTGATTGGCATGAGGGGATCCATGTGTATGTTACTATATGATAGATGTGTATAACTAAATGGTATATAGACATGTTAGAAATGTATAGGTACCTAATGAGATAGGCATTTGATCACCTATATGGGATAGGTCCTGTGTAGAATAAGTTGGATAAGGATGTATGTATTAGATTTATCTATGGGTATAGGTGTGGCCTCACCTAGAGAGACTAGGTGATGATTTGGGTATTTGGTATTTGATTATCTAAGTGAGTGAGAGTATATATATATGTTATATATAATGGGATATATATATTATGTATATATGTGGGTAATATATATATATATATATATATATATATATATATATATATATATATATATATATATATATATATATATATATATATATATATATATATATATATATATATAATATATATATATATATATATATATATATATAGGCTATGTATAAATATTGTATATATATATATATATATATATATATATATATATATATATATATATATATTATATATATATATATATAGGCTATGTATAAATATTGTATAAATATTGTATATATATATATATATATATATATATATATATATATAGATATATATATATATATATATATATATATATATATATATATATATATATATATATATATATATGTATATATTACCCACATATACATAATATATAAAAAAAAAAATATATATATATATATATATATATATGTATATATAAAAATATATATATATATATATATATATATATATATATATATATATATATATATATATATATATATATATATATGTATAGGTATGGGTAGGTTTATATTTTATATAGATATAGATACCTATATGAGGTATCCTAGATACATGAGCCTATGGCCTATGGCTAGTTTTGGCTTAGACTTGACCAAATTGACCTAGAAATGACTTGGATGAACATAGAAGGACTATTTGACTAAGGTTTGACTAAACCCTAGATAACTTGACTAGTTGGCTAGAATGTTGACCAAGAGTTGACTTTAACCTAGATTAGACTAGTTTGACCTTGTTTGACCTTATTGACTTAGATTGATTTCCTGTGACCTAGTATGACTTCCTGTGATCTAGTTTGACTGTTAGAGTTGACCGAGTTTGACTTTGACCTAGATTGACCTAGAATTCATGTAGATTGCATCATAAACATCATGTACCTTGTTTTAAACACATTACAACCCATATTACTCTGTTTAGGACATTGTGACTCCGGTGCAGGCATCTGATATTACACTACTCTTCTCAGAGTAGCAGGCGAGTACATTCTCTGATAGTTCTCTCATTTACTTGTCAATTACTGTACTTCAGTTCTAGTTAGTTGTATGCGATTCTCTGTTATAACACGCGTGGATATTCTGGATTCATGTATACGCCACACTTTTATTTTCTGGCCTCTATTACTGGTATCATCTCTATTACTGGAATCACCTACTGGAATCATTTACTGGAATCATTTACTGGTATCATTATATTTTGGATGGACTCATCTTGAATCATTGTGTCAGAATTCTGGATTCACTTGCTGGGAGGGGAAATACTAGAGTAAGACATGTAGACATACCCCAATCTGGAATCTTCCAACTGGAATCTACTGGAATGATAGCCATCTCACACCCGGCCAGGTGTGTGATGTGCCGTATTACCTACAGCCGTTTACATGTCGAACTCGGTATTTTAAAACACACTGCTAGAGTATAGGCTGGACTCACCCTGGAATCGTTGATCACTATAACTGGAATCGTCCCTTACTGGATTCATCTTGTATTAGATTCATTCCGTACTGGATTTACATAGGTTTTACACTGGTTACATTTTTTATTTGGACTTTATATCATAATACCCTGGTTCAGCTAGTTCTATTTTTACAGTCTTCATTGCTATGATTCTTCTCTTGTTTAGTATTTACTTTTCTTGTACTTTATCTCTTTTTCTTACCATCACCTGAATATAACTGCCATTTTCATCAATGTAACTGTCTATAACTGCTGTATAGTTCTCTGTCATTTACTTGGGTTTTTCTAGATGAGATGTGCTCGTTCCTGTCCTGACTGGACCTGTTAAAAAATTTACAGATGATTGCCCTGAGGACACGTGCCCTACATGTTACAGACCAGGAGACGGCTTAGCTACCTATGGCCCCGACACTCAGGAGTGATCGAGAGTTTAGCTAGTTTGTCTTGTTTAGTTTTCATATTTAGAACTGGAGTTGTATATATAGAATTGAGACTTGAGATGTATTTGAGATTATTCAGATGCTGTTATTATTTCAGTAGTTTGTTGTCTTCAATTTCTTAGTAATATTCTGTGTTATCTTATCGTGCTTAGACTGTGATTGAGTTACATCATATCTTATACTTGTCCTCCGTTTGGAGTTGATCATGATGAGTACACGATATACTGCATGAGTTGATGGTTAGTTAGAGACTTAGAACAGCGTTCTACCGTCGACACTGCGGCGTAGGCTGTGCGCTGTTACGTACTCGTGCCCTCACAATGGGTGCGGGTCATGACACATTTTTTGTGGTGGCCCATGCAGGTCGAGAGTCGCATTAGTGCGATATCGTGGTAGTACGGTGACTTAGTTGTACTGCTGCGAGCCTGCGATAGGACTGAGAGATAGGCCTTACCGGAGAGGTTACTCAATCACAGTTAGGACTACTTGAGAGATTCCTGGACGACCCTTGAGAATCTCATTATGAACTTCAAATTGAAAATCATTTTTCTCTTGTTTTGATTCACCCTCACTCCTTGATGTTTAAAGAATCTTGGACTATTAACTTCCTTCATCATTATCCTTACTTATATTTTGTCTATCTTATGTTGCTAATTTAGCACCAGTTTTGCAAGCTGATCTTTTCGAGCTTGATCATGACATATTTTATTGGGGGCCGGCACCCACTAACATATTGTCTAATCAGAACCGGTGCATGATGGTCTGATCAACCTATTGCACTTTGGTTCGCTTTTCATATGTTATTCTATGTGGAGGGAGACATAGTTAAATTTGCCCTAGAGTCTCATCCACGACAGCTTGGCAACTCTTTTTGAATTATTTCCATCGCCTATGAACCACGTATTGTACTTAATAGCATCGTCTTTGAACTCTTTATTGTTTTGCCTTTCGTATATTTCAGAAAGAAAAGGCACTGAGGTATCATGTTTAGTTTCCCTATCCGAAGGAAGAAATTGCCTTATTTCTATATCCTTGCATCATTCTTTAAATTATAATTCTTTGATCGTGACCAGTTGACCGGGTCATCCTCCTCGTCATCTAGTGTTTGGGGTCATATTCAATTGAATTAATTCAATTGTGACATGGATACCAAATCTTGGATACTCGTGCTCAGACTTCAATGGCCTCGTTCTCCATCTTGTCCAAACTTCGTCATATCCTGAAGTTGATCAACTTAGATCGTGCCAGGACTAAGTCTTCTTTTATATATGGTATTATTGGATTTCAATGCTATTGACACTCGTGCCTTAAACTTTCGATTTGATCATCTTTGGAATAGTAATCCTTCATAATTAATTCCTAGTTATCTTTACCAGTTTCATATAGGATGGTAGACTGTCCCTTTGTACCTCTTTTTTGAGGGAGCTAGGCCACCTGTAGCTCAGCACCAGAGGGGTAGAACTTTTGCGATGGCAGCCGAGGAGGCTGACGTTGCAGGTGATGGATTAGCAGGTTTGACCTTCATGTTCTCCCTCCCCACTTTCATGTGTGATTTTCCTTAGTACCTGCCAGGATATTGCTTGTGATTGCTAGATAGTGTAGCTACCCTGTTCGAGACTGTGGAATCACGACCAGTAGGATTGTGTTGCTTCGACTTTGATTGATTGGGGGTTTGACCTAGGAAGGGTGCGAATCATCTTAATTTCGAGGACAAAATTTTTATAAGGTGGGTAGGATTGTAACACCCAGTTTTCCAGATGAGGGTATTTTTGAAAATTTATAATTATAATTATTATTTATTGATATTTATTTCATATTATGAATGTTGGTAATTTTTAATTATTTTAAACTATTTAAAAATTGTTTTAAGTCGTGACTTGTGATTTTGGTGTGCAGCTAGTGAAACCCTAGAGACTACATGACCTAGAGCCTAACTATGTCATTAGGATGATTTAATTATTATTTTTAGTCTAGGGGTAATTTGGTCATTTTGACTTATTTGAATTATTTTGTGATTTGTTGAATTGGTGAGTTCTAGTTTGACCTTGACTTATTGAGACCTAGTGAACTAGCCTAGAACCTAACCCTAGCTATGGTAACCCTAGTCTAACTTAGGTTAACCTACTTTTAGTCATTAGAGACTAATTTTGGAATAGGAGGATTAGTTTGAGTGAAATCATTTCATGATTTATGGTTTAATGAAATGACTTATGATTTCATGACTCAATGACTTATGACTTGGCCCATGGCCCATAACTAGAAGCCCTAACCCTAACCAAACCCTAAATGACCAGCCACATAGGGATTTCCACCATATTTAAACACTTATTCATTAGGGTTGCCTCCTTTTTATCATTCCAACACTTGGAGAAAAGAAAAGGTATTGTTCCCCTTCCAAAAATCCCCATAAATTCATTTTAATTCCTTTTTAATCCTAGTCTTTTGCAATAGGTTCTAATTTTTGTATATTTTATAATTCTGGAGGTTAATCTCAGCTTTGGGCTCATTTGGAGCATTTGGCCATCAAGAGGAACACCCCCATTTGAAGCCTTTTCTTGCAATTTGCACTAATAGGGAAAACCCTTTAAATTTCATTATTATTTTGATTTCTTTGCATATTAGGCTAGATTTAGGTGTCCCCTAGCTGTACCCCGAATTTGGGTGGATTTTGTGTCCGTTTGGTGTCCGTATCGGGCACGTGTCATAGTGTATGTTAGGTGTTCGATAGAATGCCCCTTAGGAAATTATTTTCGATTTTTGAAAATGTAATTACATTAGTTTGTAGATCTAAGGATGTAGATTATTCATTGTGAAGGTTGTTGGGTGTTTTTGTGTCGTATTGTGTCGGTTTGGGCCGTTGGACACGCTGCACGACACTGTGTGCACAGCCAGTTTTGGCTATTGACACGACCTTGTAACTCGGACACGACACGACTTGAAGTATGTATAGACACCTATACACCTAGCCATAGTCCCCCTCTACCCCTATACACGACCACGACGTGTCACGTGTCGTGTGTCACGTACACGAGTCTGTGACACGCCTGCAAGAGGCACTGCACTGTGCCTGTGTTCTCCCCTGCTACTCGGGTCCCCTATAGGATACGACACGGACTCTTATGACACAAGTTTTGGTGGACACGAGGGGGCATGCACTGACATCATGCCCCTAAAGTTTTGTTGGATTTCGTGGAGTGGTTAGGCAGAAATCGACCACGCACCGACATTGTACTGTCTGTGCAAGGTTGAGTTTTTGCCTCTGATACGGCCTTGGACACGAGACACGACGCGACTTGGACTCGACCTAGTGGACTCAGTAGACACGTGGACACCTAGTCTATAGGTTGACACACTTACACTACCTTAGTGTTGGACACAACGTGTCCTATGGACCCCTACACACTCGCACGAGGACCTGTCTGTGCACAAATTGATACCCCTACTGACACTTGGATTTTGGACACTATTTGGACACATGGTGGACACATATGTGTAGACACACCTAGGTGGCATCTCTGTACACATGTTTCTACATAATTTTGAGATTCTTTTGTGTTGTTAATTAGGTTTTCATTTGAGTATTCATATGAACTGTACAGTTCATAAAAACTGAAATGAGGTTTCGAGACAATCTGGGAATGGGTTTTTGATCCTGAATGTTTTTCTGAGTTAAATTCCTATTTTTACTATCTAGCTAATGGATTTTGATCATGGGAATGGGACTGTTCTAAATGTTGACTGATACCCTGTCCCTGAATCAAAATCCTGAACTTCTTTCCTTTTAAACTGTTTTTGTGGATGTTGAATTTTCTTGTTAGAATCATAATTCAGTGTTTTAGTGATGTCAGGAAATGGTTGTGAGTTGGTGTTAGAATTTGGTTTCAAAATTGATTTTTGATGTGAAATTGATGCATGTGTGATTACTACCATGTTAACCTGTGAACCCGATATCAAATCTGAGAATTTATACACACAAAACACACTGTTTATACACACACAGATCCTATTACACTAGCTACTATTTCCCGAGAACACGACTACCTACTGTTCTTCATACACATCACATTCCCACACACAACAAAAATCTGAAACTTGCCAACTGAATTGCCTTTCACTAAGCCACACAATTAAGAAAACTGAGAACACATTGGTTCACCTGTTACACGCATTGCAACCTGAGATCCTGAGGTTCAAATCTCTGAAAAAACCTGGAATGAATCAGTGTGCACTGATATGAAATTCACATGTGAGTGATGGGTTTTGGTCCCTTGAGTTCAGTAGGATTTGAAATTAGATTAGATTTTAGTTATAGGATGTATGTTTACATATGGGTTTAACTGGCAGCAAGGGGATTTCAAGGTTGGATTCATTTCATTTCAAATAAGTTACTTAATACCTGTGATGAGATTATTGAGTTAAAACTGAAATAAAATCCTGAGATTCAAATCTCTGAAACCTGAGTTGCTTACTGTCAATTCCTGTGAGAGAGTGGTGAAATCTGAATGTATATGAGGGAGAGTTATATGTCTAGATAGCTGAATGTATGTCTGTGTCCTATGGAGATGTAGAGCAGTATCCTAGTGAGTGATTGGCATGAGGGGATCCATGTGTATGTTACTATATGATAGATGTGTATAACTAAATGGTATATAGACATGTTAGAAATGTATAGGTACCTAATGAGATAGGCATTTGATCACCTATATGGGATAGGTCCTGTGTAGAATAAGTTGGATAAGGATGTATGTATTAGATTTATCTATCGGTATAGGTGTGGCCTCACCTAGAGAGACTAGGTGATGATTTGGGTATTTGGTATTTGATTATCTAAGTGAGTGAGAGTATATATATATGTTATATATAATGGGATATATATATTATGTATATATGTGGGTACTATATATATATATATATATATATATATATATATATATATATATATATATATATATATATATATATATATATATATATATATATATATATATATATATATGCCGGGCGCTTGTAGCTCAAGTGGCTAGGCGCACCGGCACTTGGGGCATCGGACGGAGTTCGAGCCCCCACGGGGGCGGCTTGGTGGTTCGCCCACGGCCCCCGGGCCAAGCTGTGGCTGGGTGTCTTTGACACGGCCGCTTGGTTTTAAAAAGAAAATATATATATATATATATATATATATATATATATATATATATATATATATATATATATATATATATATATATATATATATATATATATATAGGCTATGTATAAATATTGTATATATATATATATATAGGCTATGTATAAATATTGTATATATATATATATATATATATGTATAGGTATGGGTAGGTTTATATTTTATATAGATATAGATACCTATATGAGGTATCCTAGATACATGAGCCTATGGCCTATGGCTAGTTTTGGCTTAGACTTGACCAAATTGACCTAGAAATGACTTGGATGAACATAGAAGGACTATTTGACTAAGGTTTGACTAAACCCTAGATAACTTGACTAGTTGGCTAGAATGTTGACCAAGAGTTGACTTTAACCTAGATTAGACTAGTTTGACCTTGTTTGACCTTATTGACTTAGTTTGATTTCATGTGACCTAGTATGACTTTCTGTGATCTAGTTTGACTGTTAGAGTTGACCGAGTTTGACTTTGACCTAGATTGACCTAGAATTCATGTAGATTGCATCATAAACATCATGTACCTTGTTTTAAACACATTACAACCCATATTACTCTGTTTAGGACATTGTGACTCTGGTACAGGCATCTGATATTACACTACTCTTCTCAGAGTAGCAAGCGAGTACATTCTCTGATAGTTCTCTCATTTACTTGTCAATTACTGTACTTCAGTTCTAGTTAGTTGTATATGATTCTCTGTTATAACACGCGTGGATATTCTGGATTCATGTATACGACACACTTTTATTTTCTGGCCTCTATTACTGGTATCATCTCTATTACTGGAATCATCTACTGGAATCATTTACTGAAATCATTTACTGGTATCATTATATTTTGGCTGGACTCATCTTGAATAATTGTGTCGAAATTCTGGATTCACTTGCTGGGAGGGGAAATACTAGAGTAAGACATGTAGACATACCCCAATCTGGAATCTCCCAACTGGAATCTACTAGAATGATAGCCATCTCACACCCGGCCAGGTGTGTGATGTGCCGTATTACCTACAGCCGTTTACATGTCGAACTCGGTATTTTAAAACACACTGCTAGAGTATAGGCTGGACTCACCCTGGAATCGTTGATCACTATAACTGGAATCGTCCCTTACTGGATTCATCTTGTATTAGATTCATCCCGTACTGGATTTACATAGGTTTTATACTGGTTACATTTTCTGTCTGGACTTTATATCATATTACCCTGGTTCAGCTAGTTCTATTTTTACAGTCTTCATTGCTATGATTCTTCTCTTATTTAGTATTACTTTCCTTGCACTTTATCTCTTTTTCTTACCATCACCTGAATATAACTGCCATTTTTATCAATATAACTGTCTATAACTGCTGTATAGTTCTCTGTCATTTACTTGGGTTTTTCTAGATGAGATGTGCTCGTTCATGTCCTGACTGGACCTGTTGAAAATTTTACAGATGATTGCCCTGAGAACACATGCCTTATATGTTACAGACCAGGAGACGGCTTAGCTACCTATGGCCCCGACACTCAGGAGTGATCGGGAGTTTAGCTAGTTTGTCTTGTTTAGTTTTCATATTTAGAACTGGAGTTGTACGTATAGAATTGAGACTTGAGATGTATTTGAGATTATTCAGATGTTGTTATTATTTCAGTAGTTTGTTGTCTTCAATTTTTTAGTGATATTCTGTGTTATCTTATCGTGCTTAGACTGTGATTGAGTTACATCATATCTTATACTTGTCCTCCGTTTGGAGTTGATTATGATGAGTACACGATATACTGCATGAGTTGATGGTTAGTTAGAGACTTAGAACAGCATTCTACCGCCGACACTGCGGCGTAGGCTGGGCGCTGTTACGTACTCGTACCCTCACAATGGGTACGGGTCGTGACACTTTCAACGGCTGCTGGAAGACATCGCTCGGTCGAGGCGACCGCTCGCTCAGGTGGGGTAGTTTCGGTGAACTTGCCTCATCTTAGCCTTCACATAATAAATCGCATGTTTTTAACTTGCACAATAGGCTTGATAATAAAAGAGACGAATCCACATAGCTAAGGGAATAATCCCGACGGGTCGAAATGAGTTAGAACATGGAAAAAGGTCCAACGGTCGGCTTAGAGTTGGTGCACGGCGTGCTTTGAAATGACACTCGGTCCTTCGTCCCGTGGCTTGGGAGAAGAAAGTTGGTCTTCGGTACAAAAGCTAAGAGTTAGCCTAAGTCATAGGCGTTGCCCGCGTAAATGCTTGATCAAGCATGCACGCTTCCACTGCGCAAGGCTTGGCATAGCCTTTGCTCGTCCCCCGGGTTAAGTTGTAGGCTTGAGTAAGTTAGGCAAAGTTATGTCGGTCGACCTAAGTCATTCCGAGTGCTGTCCCGCTCATTCTGCGGTTGTCAAGTCAAGTAGTCCCACGATCCCAAGGCCCGTCGACTTGGGCAGGAGTGTCACGCAGAGCACGATTGGCATAAGGCACGATGCACGGGCTTAGTGTTTAAGGCAAGGATCACAATTGATTCAAAGTGAGTTTGAGAAAGGACTATCAAATAGGCATTCATGCGTTGAACCAAATGATAGGGCAATAAGGAAGGAAATGCTCGCGACCGTGGGTCGTCGAGGGGTCTCAAGGAAAGGAATGCTCGCGACCGTGGGTCGTCGAGGGGTCTCATGGATAGAAGTCTTGGTTTTGGTAGAGGAATGACTGTGTGAGACGTCAGTTTGTGTCAAGTCTTGTATGGTCATTTGACAACTTGTCGACAAGGGCGATGAACCCTCGAGCGGTAACCCTTGGCCAAAGGGCCGACTCGGCCTAGGAGGGAACAGGGTATAGTCGTGCGTAAGGTTTTGGCACAGGTTAAGCGGGGACTTGCGACGGGGCTAGCTACTTGCGTCAAAAGGATCCCGATTAACAAAACTATACGTCAAGGTATAGCTTGTGATGCTAGTGACCAAGTTCAAATAGATGTCGGCAAATAGCGGCTAACCGCGTGTATGCCTTTGGATTTAGTTGAGTTGAAGGTGTGTACAGTTAGAACACAAAGTTTGGGCCTAAGATTGGGTTTCAACATAGGCGTCGTGTTTCAGCACGAGATGTGGCGTCGAGTCACATGTGTTGGGAGTTACAAAAGTTGGGTTTGAGTTGTTTCAAGTTTAAGTCAGGAAATACCGCAAGGCAAGTCTGTCAAGTGACCCTAAGTTCACAAGCCTCAATTTGGTCAGTTGGTGGTCAAAGTAGCAGGGGCCGCTAGGCGGCAAGGGCCGCGAGGCGGCGATATGGTTAAGTCTCACTGAATTGCGAGGCACGACCTCAACAAGGGTTTGTAGCACGGTCACACGAAAAATGGAGCTTAATCGCGTAGTTGCGTCTCTGATTTTAAGCCGTAAGGCAAACACGACTCGATAAGTTAACGTTATTGGCACGAGAAGGGTCTTGAGGCAAGGTATGAGTTAACATTGTCGTTGCAAGCACGAGATGGTCTAAAGACACTGAATAGGCAAGGCGTCGGTCCTAAAATTGATCCTAAGGTAAGAGTAGAAAGACAATCATAAAGGGAACTAAGTTGCACAAAAGTAAATCAAACGTGCGGGTTTTGTATGGATGGGCGAGGAGCTCATTCCACCAGTACAGTTGAGTACTGACACCCACATAGTTTACATGTGCAGGCACAGGTAGAAGCTTGTGGCACGGAGCTCGTTTGGATGCGTCGAGGCATGGAGTTCCTTGGCTATTCGAAGCGTACGGCCGCATGGATTGAAGACTTATACGGGACATAATGTATGGACGTCGCCTTCCGAAGCTCCCGCTGGACTCAAAACTTGTATTGAGAGATGAGAGAGAGCTGAGTGAACTTGTAAAATATGAGAAGAGTGAGCTTGAGTGATTGTAATATTGGCCTTGCGCCCCCAATGTAACCGTTGTTTCAATATCAATAAAGAGCTTCTTTTGAGTAACTTGTGTTTTGTTCTATATTTCCGCTGCTATTATTCAATGTCTCTGTTTGGGACTTCTGTGCGACGACCCCGTCGCAGCCGCTGAAATCGGACGTTATGGAACCCGTCTTGTACGAGCGCAAATCTAGGCTCGTGCGACATCACGCCTTAGCGAGGACGATCGCTCCTACGGGAGCGAGACGTGACATAATGGTATCAGAGCACGGCTTTACGTCCTTGGACTATCGATTGAATTCTTTAACTATGATGTTTTCGCGAACTCTAAATGTTGCTTCCGCATATTAATATCGTTGGTACGCTCTCTCTCAAATGTTCCACGAGATGTCCATACAATAAGTCTATCTATTTTGTAAAACGTAGGTGAACAGTTTTCAACAAAACAAAAAGGATGGTTCGCGTAAGCACGGTTGGCTAAGTCGGACTGGGCATATACACCAAAGTTGCGTCGACCTTAGAAAAGTCGAGTGCGGAAAATTGATTAGTGTTAAGCATGCTTGAAAATTGAGGAGTGGTTCGAACGGGATTTGAAGAAGTGGATTTTGATTCGAATGATAGTTTTGAGGATTTGATAAATGACTTCATTCCTGAGTGGTGTATGCGATAGTCTCAGGAATGTCGATCGATCGATTGAGGATTCGGGGTATCGATGAGTCTATCAGCAAGCGTCGCACATATGCAAAGCTTTAGATCGGGTGCGATTAAATGAGTCATTGTCTGGAAGTCTGATAAGTGGATTCGAACAACTTAGAAATTGTCGCGCACTGTCACGCCCCGCTCCCGTAGGAGCGATCGTCCTCGCTAAGGCATGATGCCGCACGAGCCTATATTGCGCTCGTGCACGGCAGTTTCATAACGGCCGATTACATTGGCGGCGACGGGGTCGTCGCACAGAAGTCCCAAGCCGAAATATTGAAACATGCAGCAAAATTTATGAACAAGTACACATGAACACAAGTCATTCAAAAGAAACTCTTTATTGATATTGAATACAAGATTACATTTGTGGGCGCAAGGCCAAATTACAAGTCCCTCGTGCTCACTTTTCTCTCGATTACAAGTCACCCTGCTCTCTCTCATCTCTCGATTACAATGCTTGAGCCAGCGGAAGCTTCAGAAGGTGATGTCCATACATTATGTCCTGTATAAGTCTTCAGTCCACACGGCCGTACGCTTCGAATCGCCAAGAAACTCCGTGTCTCGACGCATCCAAGCGAGCTCCACGCCACGAGCTTCTACCTGTGCCTGCACATGAAACACTGTGTGGGTGTCAGTACTCAACTGTACTGGTGGAGTGAGCACCTCGCCCACACATACAAAACCAACACGTTTCATTTGACTTTGTGCATCATAAACCCTTTTACGATTGTCTTTCTATTCTTGCCTTAGGATCAGTTTTAGGACCGACGCCTTTGCATACTTGTGTCTAAGGACCATCCCGTGCTTGCACAACGACGTTAACTCATACTTTTGCCTTAGACCCTTCTCGTGCCAATAACGTTAACCTATCAAGTCGTGTTTGCCTTACAGCCATAATCAGAGACGCAACTACACGAAAGACTCTATTTCCTTGCCTCTAGACCTTTTTCGTGCTTGCATTGTCGACGCACCGACTTATACTTGTCTTTTGTGCCAAACTCTGGGACGTAACGACTCGGTCGTGCTATAACTCGATTCGTGCTTCAATATTTCCGAGACAGCGCCTCCTCGCTTAGTCTCGCCTATACTTGTATTGTAACAACGCGGCCGCGCCTCATATTTCGAGGTCGTGCCCAGCAACTCAATGTAACTTCACACAACTTGTCCTACGGCCCTTCTCGACTTAACTCGTAACAGCTCAAGCCTAACACATGCAACTCTATGCCAACGACTTAACACTCGATGCCACATCTCGTACCGAAGCACGCCGCCTTCGTTGTAGCCAAATCTTAGGCCCAAACATTGTGTCTTCTAACTGCATACATATCCAACTCAATCTAAAGGCACACATGCGGATTGCCGCCCGTGCCGACACATCTATATGAAAGGTCACTGGCATTAACTAGCCATCGTGGATATAGCCTGGCATTCGGGACCCTTGCACCGCCGGTTGCGATCCTCGATGCAAGTCCCCGACCTACCGGTTGCCTATTACCCAGCTCGGCTATAACCTGTTTCTTCCTAGGCCGAGTCGGTGCCTATGGCCCAGGGCTGCCGCTCGAAGAAACCATCGCCCTTGTCGACAAGTTGTCCATGACCATGCGCCTACGCTAACTTCTAGACTTAACGTAATGCATGGTCTCATCATCATCATTTAGCTACTTTGCTTTACTCTTTTCATACTTTCTTTGCAGAGCCCAAACCAGGGTTGCCTCGACGACTGAATCACAGTCCCGACATATTTCCTCTCGGCGATAAACCATCGCTTAGACTTAACATTCTTTTAAACTCAGGGAACAGCTATCGTATAGCCTGCCCACTTTATATGAACATAACGTCGTTCATAAGTATCGACAGACTGTGGCTAAATTCCCACTGAACCAACCGGGCTCGTGCCTTAGACCAACACATGTTCTACGTAATGCCATCGCCCAAGTTATACCTCATTTGACGGACCTTGGGATCGTGGGACTATTTAACTTGACAACCGCAGAAAGGACGGGACAGCACTTGGAATAACTTAGGTCGACCGGCATAACTTTGCCTAACTTACTCAAGCCTACAACTTAACCCGAGGGACGAGCAAAGGCTATGCCAAGCCTTGCATTTCGGAAACGTGCATGCTTTATCGAGCATTTACGCGGGCGATGCTATGACTTAGGCAAGTTTATAGTTTTGTGTCGAAGACCAACTTTCCTTCTCCCAAGCCACGGGACAAAGGACCGAGTGTCATTTTCAAAGCACGCCGTGCACCAACTCTAGGCCGACCGTGGGACGTTTTCCATGTTCTAAATCATTTCGACCCGTCGGGATTATTCCCTTAGCTATGTGGATTTGCCTCTTTTATTATTAAGTCTACTGGTGCAAGTTGAAAACACGATTTATTATGTGAAGGCAAGGATGAGGCAAGTTCACCGAAACTACCCCACCTGTGCGAGGAGTTGCCTCGGACGAGGGAGCCTTCGAGCAGCCGTTGCAAGGCTAAGTTCCAACGCCGTCGGCGTTTCGATTTCTCCGATTGACTTTACGGGATGGGGCACTACACGTACGGAACTTGCACGGGATTGAGGATTATGCGAAGTATGAAACGCAAGAATGATTGAGTAGGTGAAATCGAATCGAGAAAAAAGTTAAGGTGTAGCGAATGGATAACTTGATCGAGGAAATTGATTGGAATCGTCTACGAAAAGTTAGCACGACAGGTAGATAGCGTGCATGAAAAATTTGATTCTGTAGTTACGCGAATAACTCTAAGGATTGGATTGAATGTTGCTCGATGACTTGAGTTTACAAGGGACGATGCGAATTAAGGAAATACGTTAGTCGATGACTTAAAGATAGACGGATGAACAATACGCGAATTTGGGTTTGAGGAAATCGATGTTGTGAATGAATCGAGGGATAATGATCGAACTTAAATTTGAATGTTGAGGAGATTATCCAGTCGGACGATAGCATCATTCGCACGACTCAAAATTGGTTGCAAACGAAGATCGTCAAGTTACGTATATCGGCGATGGTATTGAGGCATATCAAAGATGATATGCGATAACTCGGGAGTACTCTGACTCGGCGAATGATGATCGTGCAAGTGTTGTTGTTCGGTTGGATGGATTACTTATGATTTTGATTAAGATGAATGTTGGATGAAAATGAAAGTGTTTTGATGGTTACGCGGATAACCACAGCGTCGACATTCTTGTCATGTGCGAGCGCAACTCTAGCCTCGCCCATGCGTCGCGTCGGATTTGAGGCAATCGTTCCGCGTGAGCGCGGACATGGTGATTCATGTCGCGAGAATGATCGAACTCAGAAAATCAGGACGCGACAACTTTGATTATCCCGACTTGTTGGTTTGATGCGAAGGCAAACTCGAGAATTTGTAAGACTTACGATTGATGAATAAAATAAACTTGAGGATTGAGTAGGTCCAATCCGCGCATCGAGAATGAATTGGTCTAGACACAAAACAAGAGTTACGTCCCGATAAGAATGATTATCTCGCGGGAGCGTGCATGGTGATTCGTGCCCACCGTGGATAATCTGACTCGCATGAGATCGGGGCGCAACGTATTGTTAAGTCAGATGACCTCGTGATCGAATACATGAATTGGGGTGAATGACTTAGGGAATATGAAATGTAAAATTTGGGTTTAGCGATGAATTGTATCGTAGCGTGCTTGAAATGAGAAGGATTGATAGGCAAACTATATAAAACGTACTTGAGGGGATAGACTATACAAGAGGGTTTATTGAACGGACAATATGGATATGTCTTGGAATTGGTTGAACGTGAATTATCGTAGGATGGCTTTCCTGAATGACTCGGACCCCGTGCGACAAAATGTTGGGATGTGTGTAGGCAATCTATGCTAGAAGTTTAGAAATCGGAGTGATGCGAGCTTGGGTAGAAAACCCCATACTATCAACTTGGTTTGACCTTAGGATGGGGTCAGTGTTGATATCGTTGTTTGGGAACTATGATTCCAATACTGACGGAAAGACATAGCCTAGCAGCTAGGCATACGTTTCGGTGCGGAGCGATAGGAATGGTGAAGGCACCACTCATGAGGCTCGGTTGCCATGCATGTATATCAAGGACGCTTGAATGCGTGCACGATCCGACTCGAGTGGTGATGGCGGGATTCGCTATCACGAGGCTTGGTTGAAATACATGTATTTTAGGGACGCCTAAGATATGTGCACGATCCATACTAAGTGATACGTTGAATTCAAGTACGATTTGAGGAACGAAGAAGTATCGAGGATTTTGAGATCGTAAGTTTTGAAGAAAGGATTGAGGGTAGCACGAGAATGGCTCGGATTTGAGTAAGGCATAGGAGAATTGTGTACGAGAGTTCTTGAATGTTGAGTAAAGTGATAAGTCGATAAGTGTACTCAGTTAGATTCGAGGACGAAACTTTTTCTGAGTGGTGTATAATGTAGTGCCCCGTTCCGCTCAGTCAATCGGAGGAATCGAAACGCCGACGACTTTCGGCCTTAGCCTTACAACGACTGCTGGAAGACATCGCTCGGTCGAGGCGACCGCTCGCTCATGTGTGGTAGTTTCGGTGAACTTGCCTCATCTTAGCCTTCACATAATAAATCGCATGTTTTCAACTTGCACAGTAGGCTTGATAATAAAAGAGACGAATCAACATAGCTAAGGGAATAATCCCGATGGGTCGAAATGAGTTAGAACATGGAAAAAGGTCCAACGGTCGGCTTAGAGTTGGTGCACGACGTGCTTTGAAATGACACTCGATCCTTCGTCCCGTGGCTTGGGAGAAGGAAAGTTGGTCTTCGGTACAAAAGCTAAGAGTTAGCCTAAGTCATAGGCGTCGCCCGCGTAAATGCTTGATAAAGCATGCACGCTTCCACTGCGCAAGACTTGGCATAGCCTTTGCTCGTCCCTCGGGTTAAGTTGTAGGCTTGAGTAAGTTAGGCAAAGTTATGCCGGTCGACCTAAGTCATTCCAAGTGCTGTCCCGCTCATTCTGCGGTTGTCAAGTCAAGTAGTCTCACGATCCCAAGGCCCGTCAACTTGGGCAGGAGTGTCACGCAGAGCACGATTGGCTTAAGGCACGATGCACGGGCTTAGTGTTTAAGGCAAGGATCACAATTAATTCAAAGTGAGTTTGAGAAAGGACTATCAAATAGGCATTCATGAGTTGAACCAAATGATAGGGTAATAAGGAAGGAAATGCTCACGACCGTGGGTCGTCGAGGGGTCTCAAGGAAAGGAATGCTCGCGACCGTGGGTCGTCGAGGGGTCTCAAGGATAGAAGTCTTGGTTTTGGTAGAGGAATGACTGTGTGAGACGTCAGTTTGTGTCGAGTCTTGCATGGTCATTTGACAACTTGTCGACAAGGGCGATGAACCCTCAAGCGGTAACCCTTGGCCAAGGGGTCGACTCGGCCTAGGAGGGAACAGGGTATAGTCGTGCGTAAGATTTTGGTACAGGTTAAGCGGGGACTTGCGACGGGGCTAGCTACTTGCGTCGAAAGGATCCCGATTAACAAAACTATACGTCAAGGTATAGCTTGTGATGCTAGTAACCAAGTTTATATAGATGTCGGCAAATAGCGGCTAACCGCGTGTGTGCCTTTGGATTTAGTTGAGTTGAAGGTGTGTACAGTTAGAACACAAAGTTTGGGCCTAAGATTGGGTTTCAACATAGGCGTCGTATTTCAGCACGAGATGTGGTGTCGAGTCTCATGTGTTGGCATATGAGTTACAAAAGTTGGGTTTGAGTTGTTTCAAGTTTAAGTCAGGAAACGCCGCAAGGCAAGTCTGTCAAGTGATCCTAAGTTCACAAGCCTCGATTTGGTCAGTTGGTGGTCAAAGTAGCAAGGGTAGCTAGGCGGCAAGGGCCGCGAGACGGCGATATGGTTAAGTCTCACTGAATTGCGAGGCACGGCCTCAACAAGGGTTTGTAGCACGGTCACACGAAAAATGGAGCTTAATCGCGTAGTTGCGTCTCTGATTTTAAGCCGTAAGACAAACACGACTCGATAGGTTAACGTTATTGGCACGAGAAGGGTCTTGAGGCAAGGTATGAGTTAACATTGTCGTTGCAAGCACGAGATGGTCTAAAGACACTGAATAGGCAAGGCGTCGATCCTAAAACTGATCCTGAGGCAAGAGTAGAAAGACAATCATAAAGGGGACTAAATTGCACAAAAGTAAATCAAACGTGCGGGTTTTGTATGGATGGGCGAGGAGCTCATTCCACAAGTACAGTTGAGTACTGACACCCACATAGTTTACATGTGCAGGCATAGGTAGAAGCTCGTGGCGCGAAGCTCGCTTGGATGCGTCGAGGCACGGAGTTCCTTGGCGATTCGAAGCGTACGGCCGCATAGATTGAAGACTTATACGGGACATAATGTATGGACGTCGCCTTCCGAAGCTCCCGCTGGACTCAAGACTTGTATTGAGAGATGAGAGAGAGCTGAGTGAACTTGTAAAATGTGAGAAGAGTGAGCTTGAGTGATTGTAATGTTGGCCTTGCGCCCCCAATGTAATCGTTGTTTCAATATCAATAAAGAGCTTATTTTGAGTAACTTGTGTTTTGTTCTATATTTTCGCTGCTATTATTCAATGTCTCTGCTTGGGACTTCTGTGCGACGACCCCGTCGCAGCAGCTGAAATCGGCCGTTATGGAACCCGCCTTGCACGAGCACAAATTTAGGCTCGTGCGACATCACGCCTTAGCGAGGACGATCGCTCCTACGGGAGCGGGGCGTGACACTAGTTTTACAACTCTTCCCGGCTTCAAGAAATCATATGGAATTCCTCTGTCATTTCTGGTGTAGCACTTCACGAATATGGAATTGGATGAGGATGATGATGAGTTGGTCGACACGGTGGCCCGTGCTTACATGCTGTTCGTCCTAGGAACGGTGGGCATTTCGGACAAGTCCGGAACCTCGATACATGCGAGGTACATTCTCAATTTATTGTCCGTGGATGACTTCATTAATATATCGTGGGGTAGCGGTATTCTTGCCTATCTTTACCGTGAGCTCGGCATCGCATCCCGTATCGGGACTAAGACAATTGCCGGATGCCAGACTCTGCTACATGTAAGAAAACTTCCAACAATTTAATCTTGTATACTTCATTTTGTTGTTTATATTTTGTGACTACTAACTTATAAATTGAATAGGCATGGATATACGAGCACTTTCCGATGCTCGGGCGGGGTGACCTGAACCCAAACTATTTTGAACACCTTCCTAGAGTGGCTCGATGGAGGTCGGCCAGGTGGAAACCAAAGATTGGCAAATACTGGCTTCCATTCGTGAAGTACTTGACAATTTGGTACCAGAAGAGGTAGTAAATTGGGACTTATTTTTTCATGTTAAGTTTTTTTTGCTGTTAACTGTTTTCCTACAGATATTTTGGGATCCATACCTGGATTTTCGTAAGGGAAGTCGTGCCATCCAACAAGTTTCTTTATTTCATGGCATGATCACATGTTATGATATCACGGAGCCGTACATGCCTGATCGTGTACTTCGGCAGTTTGGCTTCGTGCAAAGTGTGCCGAAGCGCACATTAAAGATGTTGGAACCTCCCCGCGGGACCCAACCATTGAACTACAAACCGGCGTATTTCGACTGGGTGACCGACTTCTACTCCGAGTGGCAAAGGCACCTGCTTGGGGAAGATGAGAGTCAACCGGTCACCCGGATGGCCGACTGCAGCGAGGACTACATGCCGTACTGTCACGCCCCAGAACCAGAATACTGGAGAGCGGGGGTGAACATAGCCAGCTACGTATATTGAAATGGAAACCACCTCGCTATACGGTCACGGCTGTCTAGATATAAGGGTTTACTACAAGCCAACGGTCTCTTAAGGTCAAGCCTATTGTCTCAATCTCAAGCAAATAGTATAATTAAAAGATGTTAGACCACCAAATATACAATAAAAGACGTCCCAAATATTACATATTCAGCTGATCATGAAGCTAGTCGTACAAAATGCGAGGACAAGCAAGAGTTAAGTCATACATGATCAACCCTAGGATTTGTTAATCATGTTACAGCCCGTAGGCAGACAGTAAGTAAATGTGCATCGAGCTAACAGGTGCTCGTCGGCTAAACGCCTCAAAAGAATAATTTTACAATAGAGTGAGTGAAACAAAATAGAAAACCCACTCGTAGCCCGGATTCCTTCTAGTTGCCACCATCGGGCTGGAGGTTCGGTAGATCCTCGGGTGCTGCTCCGAAATCTGGCCACACAAAACCAGCTGGGTCAAACCCCAGAAAGAGCAAGTGCCACAAGGGAGGCCACAAAATAAGAACAAAAGCCAGCCAGCATATCAGAACATAAAAAAATGGAAAGTACAAGTAATAAAAGTACAGCGGGACAATAAACGACTAGGGACATGGGACCATTCCGGGAGCCAGATTACAATCCGTAAACCAATCAAGGATCGGGGTTGTAATCCTTCGCCTGAATAACACTTGTCTCTATCCATTTATTGTTACGACAAGTAAAACAAACATGTACAGGAGTACCAGGTATAGGGACTAAACAAGACTTTGACAGGGCTAGACAACATCCATTTACAAGCGGCCAAGCAATTACTACGACTTACTACTTTAACTAACTAGGGTTATCACAGGCCTAGTTACTAACAAGATGCAATAAGAATTTCCCAGTCCCAAGCCCTGCAGACTATCTAGTTATCCTTCCGCGGGTTGAGAGTATGGTTGGGTACATCGCCCAAGAGACGATATACCCTTAGGTGACTTAGAGGTGCAACACATGACAGTGTGCTGGAAATGTGCTCTACTCGTCGGCAAGCTACAAGTCCAATTAAGGCGCCCAGATAACGAGATTGCCTGTGACTGGAAATTCTTCATGTTCTAGTTTGATCTAATCATTAGCCTAATCCATATTAGCGCGAATCCCTGGCCGTGGTACCCAGGAAGCCACGTCCTAGACATGATACAAGACAAGACAAGTGGATTGCACAAGCAAGCAAGCAGGAACACCCATGGTGTCAGAGTTAGTTACAAGAGTCCAGTTAGCCATCGCAACGGTATCAAGTCAAGTCAAGTTACGAGTCAAGAGTGCGCCGCCATGGGCCACTATCAAGTTATCTGGTTACCGAGATAAATCATGAATCACAGGTTACAAGTCAAGTGTATACCCCATCGGGTCACTATTAAGAAGATCAGAGGTACTAAAATCATACTTCACAGAATCAGGAAAACCGTATTAGTCATAAGCAAAATCATCGAAAACCGTGCCAGGTCGTGTTGGGTCAAGATAGTCGTGCTGTGTGGAACAAGAACTCAAAACCCAACTCACAAAATAAAAGCCAAGTCCAAGAAATAAACCAAACCATCATGGGCAAGTAGGTTGCGCAGAGGGGGCGGATGGCGCAGAGGTCAAGTGCGCCGGGGGATGGATGGCGCAGAGGTCAAGTGCGCCGGGGGATGGATGGCGCCGGGGTCAAGTGTGCCGGGGGATGGATGGCGCAGAGGTCAAGTGCGCCGGGGGATGGATGGCGCAGAGGGCCAAGGACGCAGAGGCCAATGGCGCACGGCCGAAGGCGCATGGGCCGATGGCGCATGGGCCGATGGCGCACGACCGAGGGCGCATGGGCCGAGGGGTGCGCAGTTCGCCAAGGGGCAAGCTGCGCTGGTCAGCCAGCGCTAAAGAGCCCTGGCCGAGGAAGGCTGCACGGTTCAGCCCAGGGGGCTGAGCGCAAGTCAGCCCTGCGCTAAAGAGCGCAGGCCGAGGGGGGGTCTTCTTCTCCAAACCGAGAGGAAACTCAAGAACACCAAAATTCAATTCTTCATATCTTGGCCAAATCAAAACGAAATCTGGGTTTTCAAGGTTCTAACTTGTGTAAAATTGAATTCTCTTCCACATGGAACCCTCAAAACAAGCAAAAATCAAAGTTTAATAGATCAAAATCAAGAAAATCCGAAAATAATTAAAACTTAGATCTAGAACAATGGAGACTCCAAATCACAAAATGCCAAGTTCTAATGTTGTTCCCCATGACCTAATCTAGCTAATGGACAAATAAAATATGGTGCTTATTTGTTGGCAAGGTGCACTTGCCTATGGTGTTGGTGGAGGAATGAGGAAGAAGAAGATGGAGAAATTAATCGAAATTATGGAGGAGAGAGAAAGTTAGGTGGGGATTTAATGAGGGTGGTTGTGGTGGAATGAGGGAGGAGTATAGGTTAGAGTGTTCTATGGGGTTTAAAATCAAACCAAGCCAAACCTACCAACTAAAACCGAGCCGAGGCGAAACCCAAAATACGAGAAAACCCTAAATTCCACAAGTCGAGAAAAAAATAAAAATACATGCCAAAATTCGATTACGAGTATTAATATGAAATACGGAAAATGAGGGTGACACGTACTTCCGACGGGTCGGACATCCTAAGTAGTATGATTGTCTGATGTCTGATTGTATGATGTTGAATATTTTGCAAACTTGTTGTTGTTTGATTGTCTGAAGTTGGCTATTTTGGATGTTAATATTTTTGGATGTTGATATTTTTGGATGTCGAACATGTTGTTGGATACTTGTGTTGAAATACTTGTGTTGGTTATGTGTTGGATACTTGTGTTGAAATACTTCTGTTGGATATGTGTTGGATACTTGTGTAAAACAAATACTTGTGTTGGATATGTGTTGGATACTTGTGTTAAAATGTTCTGTACAGGGCTATTCATCTAGGACTGCCACACCCAGGGCAGTCCTTCACATGTGTTGGACTGTCCTGGGTGTGGCAGTCCTAGATGAATTGTTCTGTGACTTGTTCACAGAACATTATATATAGGACTGCCACAACCAGGGCAGTCCTTCACATGTATTGGACTGCCCTGGGTGTGGCAGTCCTAGCTGAAATGTTCTGTGATCTAGTCACAGAATATTTCATCTAGGACTGCCACACCCAGGACAGTACTTCACATGTGTTGTGGCAGTCCTCTGATGGTTTTTAGCACACATGTAAAACATGTATAATACTCAGCCAAACACACAAAACACACATGTATAACTAGACTTGTCAATGGATAGTCGAAAATTCGAATCCGATCCGATTCCGTATCCGAACTTTCGGATATTTTTCGAAATTTCGGATATCAAATTCGGATATCTGAATATTTTTCGGATATTATCCATTTTCGGATACGAATTCGGATATTAAGGTATTCGAATCCGTTAATATCCGATCCGACTTTAAATTGCAAATTTCGGATATCGAATTCGGATATCGGATTCGGATATCCAAAATTTTATATATATTATAGTATAATGTATATGTAATATATATCAATTAATATAGAAGATTAAAGTATTTTATTCTCAACTAACTTTTACATAAAATAATTATAATATAATTTATATATAATAGTAACATATATTAATTACAATTTACAACATAAGAAGAAATTGGACTCAAATATGTTGAAAAATTGAATTTAGTTTTCGGATATTCGGATAATAACTAAATTTTTAATATTTCGGATTTCGGATATTCGGATACTAGCATTCGAATTTTTTAGCTAATCGGATCGGATATTATCCGATATCTGTTAAATTAGACGGATACGAATTCGGAGTGTCAAAAGAGATAGCCGTTCGGATATCGGATCGGATTCAGATATTACAAAAAAAATTCGGATACGGATACGGATATTGTCCTGTCCGTACCGATAAGCATCCGTTGACACCCCTATGTATAACACCCAGATAAGCACATAAAACACATATAACACATGGATAAAAGTAAGAAACATATATTGGACTTCATATTTCATAGTTTAATGTATACAAAAGTGGTCCTCTATAACCAAAATGCCAAAATATATACAAAAGTGGTCCTCCATATAACACATTGATACTCAGTCGATTTCGACGTCACAGTGGTCAGCAGGTAAGTCTCTTGGCTCCTCAAACTTCAACAACTTCTTACAATGGTCGATTTGATCAGCGAAAGGTGTGGTCCAAGCTCTAGCTTAGACCGGTGCTCTTTTGTACCAAACTGTTGAAGGTGGAGGAATCAGAGAATGACCGATCATCTTTAGTATGACGAAGTGATCACCGATTTGACCTATAGTACATAGGTCAGAATGTCCGTGGTCCGACGGAGGAGCGCACATCGGAAAGAATATTTCTCTAATATCCATCGAGAAAAATACAAGAGGTATCATGTATCTATTGGCAAATAAATAGCCGACAGACGGGACTGACATGTAGTGGTCTGAAACGGTAACACTGTCGGTGCAAGAGATACTTAACAACAAACTTTCAACTGTTTCTTTGCCTAGGAGGTGGGAGTAGAATGGAAGACGAGTCTCTAACTCCTCTTATAGCTTCTGCCTCACCTGTCTCCATTCGTCTTTGACATCATAACCAAGATGTCTTGCAAGCACATGGAATCCACAATGGCCATCACCGGGGACATCGACAATAGACCAAATGTATCGGCGAAGCTCAGGTTGGAATTTATCAATATACAAACTCAGTGTTTGGCTTGCAACGGTATCTTCTCTTGGGAGGTCCATTTTCTCCATTTTTCGGCGAATGACAAGCTTGGCCTTCCGTGCGGGCGGAGCTTGCTGTAAGCTTCGTTCAACATGCTCAAAGTACGATGGATCTCTCCTAGTTGACTCCAGCCTTCTCTTCCGTGAACTAGTCAATCTTGTTTGAGGCCTGCCTTTAGGATTGGAAACAACGGTCGACTCATGCATTCTAGTAGTGACCGGACATACAATTTCTTGGATTTTAAGCTCAATGGACTGCCGCTCCGCTGCTACTGAGGCTAACCACCTTGCATGGAGAAGTTTCACTTGTGTCAAAGAGAAGAAATCATCGTCCGTCTTCACCACATGCATCATAGATAACTGCCTCCAACGTTGATCGACTGCTTCTACTGGAATAGGAATGGATTCACGGCGATATTCATTAATCTGATGTACACAAGGGAGGCCCAGTGTATGTCGATGTACACACCCGTAAACCTGGGGATCAAACCCGACATACTTTGACCTTTCAATCTCATCACATATTAATGTCAACGCCGTGTGAGATACCACGTGAACTAAAGCATCTAACAGTACATCCTTTCTATGCTCATGCTTGACTATATTTAAGCTCTTCTCAAATGATGCCTTAATTTTATTCACCGTCTGCTCTACCAATAGATGTATAGCTTGCCAAACAGAGACAAAGTTGCCAAGAGATGATTTTAGTCTCTTCACTACAGAGTGTGCTCCTTCGACACGGTTGGTAGTTGTCGTGCCGTAGTGCTTCACCAAATTCGTCCATGCTAAGACGAAGTGTTCTTTGTGCGGTTCAAGCCATGTATCTTTGATGTATGAAATGTATGCCGGCTCCCTCGCCTCCCACTTTTCCTTGAACATGTACCATGCGGCGTCGTAACTGTCAATCGTAGAGGCTCGCCACACACAATTCCAGTCATTGGAGAATTTTTGAAAATTTTGCATGTTAATTTTACCTTCCTCCTTCTGAAACTTTAACTTACATTGGGCTTGAATATTACGATTGACATGCCAAGTGCATAGCAATGTATCCGCTTGAGGAAAAACAATGCGAATAGCATTAATTAGGACATACTCTCTATCGGTCACAAGAACTGACGGCTCTGTATGACCGGTGTAAAGTGTTTTCAGTTTCTCAAATGTCCATGTGTAGTCTTCAAGTTTTTCACTCTTCATGAAGCAAAATGCCACCGGGAATATTTTTCGAGTAGAGGTAAATCCGACAATATGAAGGAGAGGCATCTTGAACTTGTTGGTCTTGTACGTGCAATCAAGGAGTAATACGTCGGTAAAAGACCTGGCCAGACTTGTGCAATCTGGATGAGCCCAAAAGATTGAATTACTTCATTACTCTGTTGAGGTCTTCTATGAAACTCAACGTAATGATTATCGGCAAGCAACTTCAGCACTTCTTGCATCGCCATTCTTGATTTGGTCCGGACAGCGTTCGAAAAAGATAGGACGTTGTATATTGACCTCATCGTAGACATGTTCTTCTCATCTTCATGCCGTATGACTGAATATATTTGTCTCGGTGCAACATCGGAAGTGGACAAGTCTTCGGCTATCTTCTTCTCCGTAGGGTTCAACCGTCCGACATACGGATGACCCAATAGTGTCTCGACAATCTCATGATTGTGGGTTCCATTCTTCACTTGTACTGGCCACTTTCCTTCTTCGTCGTTTCTAATCTGGATCGTGAATGGACAACCACATTTCCTCGTTCCAGCTTTCTTTCTTGGAACTTTATTTTGGATAACTGTGTCTTTCTTGTGCGATCTGAACACACCACCTCTTTCACAGCCAACCATCACACTGTGTCGTCCCGGGCGATTTCGGCATGATCTGGATATCACTAGAACTAAGTTGTTTTTCCGTCCAACTTTTCGACACCATTGTACCGCATCGTCGCTTGATTGAAACGAAAGATCGGTCCAAAATAAATGCCCTACATCGATTGCAATTGGAGCATGTACCGCAACATCGGAAGATCGCAACTCCTACAATAGAAGTTAAAAGTTAAAACTAAACAACTACATAAAGCAAAAATGTAAACATATGAAATTAAAAAGGACTGCCAGAGATGTGGCAGTCCCTCACATATATAGGACTGCCAGAGATGTGGCAGTCCCTCACATATATAGGACTGCCACATCCCTGGCAGTCCAAATCCATGAGAGGGACTGCTAGAGAAGTGTCGGTCCTCTGTGTCAAAGTCCGATTTTTCATCCGAAATAAAGTTAAAGTGTAGTTACCACGAGGGCTTCCGATGCATCAAAATGTTCTTCGGACGTTGTGGGAGGAGAATATCCAGCATTTGATGGTCCGGGTTGTTCCATTTTCTATTTCTTTCTACATTAAACACAAAATTTAACTTTTATATGTAAAATTTAGGTTAAAATATTACACAAAAATAAATTCGACGACTTACAAATAAATGGGAGAAGTGATTGACACTATTACTAGATATTTCACCAAAAATCTTTAACAAATTTAGGCGGGGGGACAATTTCACCTAGGTTAGGTTAATTCTAGGTTTCTATGAGGAGGAGAAAAAAAGAGTGGAGGAAGAGAAGTAATAGAGGAAAAAAGAGAGAAGAAATAAAACAAATTTGGCTTTTATAGTGAATTATGGGCTGTCCCCTAGTAACAAAAATCTATGACAAATTTGTAATTTTTTTCAAAAAAATATGGGCTTGTCCCCTATTAGAAGTGGTGGTGCCCCTAAAAAAAACCTAAAAAAAATCGGGCTTGATATAAACCACAGGCTACAAAAAAAAAAAAAAAAAGGCCGAAGCGTACTTGATGGAAGAAAAAAAACACAGAAGAAACGCGTAATATCTACATAGCTTACAGCACACGCCAACAACCGAAGCGTTCGCAACGTTTTCAGAAAATCCCTCTTTCGCTACAAATTTTCCCGCCTCCCAATTTTCCAACGGATTTCGATAATTAGGGTTTCTCCATCTCCCGAAATCCTAATCTCCCCTTTCCGAGTGGAATAAGAGTTCTGGATCAAAACCTTTAGCGATCCACCTCGAACTTGTTCGATCCGCTTTTGTTCCGAAGAGGTCGATCGAATCCCTAGATTTGATCGGCGAGTTGCGATTCATTGCTTCTCGACTCGAGAATGGGGGATTTCATCTTCGAGAGCAACTAATTGATCTGGTATTGTTCCACAATTTTATTCTCTTGCACTTACAGACGTCTGCAAATTCTTTCTCAATTTTTTATGATTCTGATGGAATATTGATGTTTGATTGCTAGGTATCTGGACAAATTGATCCATTTTTTCTCGAAACAATATTGTTTTATGCAAAATTTGATGGAGTTACTGCTCATATCGGTAAGTTTTAATTGATATATTCAATCTCTGTTAATTTTCAATTTTAGAGAGAGCAATTTCTTGTTGCTGTTTTGTGAAGCAGAAGAACATTATGAAGATTATGTGCGCTCTGTTTCGAAGATTTACTTCTAAGAGCTATAAGTTGATATCATTTTATCTGGAATATTTATTTAGCTACATTATGATGCAATTGTACTATTGTAGTATCTATTGTCTAGAAGCACGGACCTCCAAATATCGTCGATGTGCTTTATCATGTCATGTCAGATGCGACATGGACACACTCTAAAATACAGTTGGACATGCCAAATTTAGTATGATGCCCATCTCGCCTTGTCATTTTGCGTCTTAGCTTTCGTCTATCAGTGCAACACAGTATACTTTCTAGTTCTCATTGGGCATTTGACAAATTGGGCTAGATTATCGTGCTGCCTTGACACACGGAACATAATTTATACACTCCATCTATCTCGCAACCATGAATTATGAACTATGATTACTTTTCTTACGACTGCTTCATAATGCGGGTCGAGCTAGGTACGATGTGGTAGACATGGCTTCTTAGTCATGAGAGGTATTTATTCGTTGAGGCTTGGAACTTGACTTTGAGCAAATAGTCAAGTACTTATAAGAAGCTACACTCATCAGGTGACAATAGTACGAAACACCAAAATCGCACATTGATTTTCTCTATTTTTATTTCAGGACAGGCATGACAGCGAGATTGATTTAGCCTTTAGGACACAATTTTCTGTATTTTAGCAGGCAACCGTACATGGCTATGCTTTTAGATAGTTTTTGTTGATTTCTCTCTTTTTGTTGATATTATTTCATGTAGCGTCTCTCATTAAACTTTTATTGAAGACTACGATATTGAAAGAATTTGTATGACACAAATTAGAATTATCTTTAGATATATATTAGTTACAACTGGGGCTAAGAGAGAAACTAAGAGTACTTAGAATTATCTTTAGGTATCTCTAATAAAACATTTGGTCATTTGGGTATTTTTAATTTATTCGGACTTTCTTCCTAGCAATTTGATTGGTTATTTGACTTGCAACGGAGATGACTGTAAGTTGCACGGATATAGAGACTACGGGATTAAAACTCGGCTGGTAAGTTGCACAGATAATCCTCAAGAGGACTGTATCTGTGCGTAACAAATATCCGACACGATATTTCCTCGGCATTCATGTCGATCTGGCCCTCACAGGTCTAGGTTGCACAGGGGTGGGATACATGGTAGGAAGTGATTTGGCTTGGTTGAGATCGTCTGTAAAATTTCTTTTGAATTGAGTAATTTCTAGAACTTTTTGAACCTAGTTAGTGTCCAAAACATTCATAAATATAAATGTTATTAAGATCTTAATAGATATTAAGTATACAGATACACATTCATGCTTATGCATAATGTATTAATGACCCATGTCATACGTTATTCTTAGTTTTTAGAAGATGGTGTATTCCGAGCACATACTGTGTCCTATTCGTATCCATGTCTATACAACCTGGTTCACTTGTAATTGCGTTTCAGAAGGATGCCAAATTGCCAATACTTAAAAATAACTTGCCATTATCGGTTTTTGTCTTGCTTTTATGTTGATGAGGGTTAACATAGGAGTGCATATGAGACAGAATGTTGATAAGAGTCGTAATAACAAGAGATCAAATAGAAGTACCTAAGGTGGACAAAGATCTCAATGGGTAAGTACATAGAGGCAACGAAGAGAAGCACATATTGTCACATTGTTAACAATTCAGTATTGTCTTCCTATAATTGTCATTGTCATTGTCACATTTTATTCAAGTCCATGAACAATTCACGCATCGTTCTCCAAAGGATAGTACCTTAGCCACCCTAACCCCCCCACCCCCCACCCCACCATCCCCCATCTAAAGAAGAGCATCCGGGTCTGAATTTGAATTTCTAGTATACTTTGATGACGTCTTGTACCTAACTTTATCTGTGCGGTTAGGTTCTGTATTGTTCTTGAATCTTGTTTAATCTTTACTCTAATCAGTAAGCATTTAACTTTTTTTCTTTAGGTTCCCTCATCAAATACGAGAAATAATGAAACTAAGTGTGGCATATTCTTTAAGATTAATGCAGTTTCCTATAGAATTTCTCATAATGTTCCCGTACTGATCTTTTCCTCGTTTATGAGAATTGAATTGTTCCCTTGTTGCATGCGACTGAATCGTCTGGCCACTACTTGGTCTTTTGGGTAATTTCAATTAAGCTCCTTTCTTTCCCATAAGTTTATTTAGCAAAATTATTAATCTTTCTCACAGGCTTTCTCCATTTGTTGGAGCTTTAAGTCACGTCTAATCACAGATCAAGGCAATGCTATAACAATTATGATGACTGACTTACCTAAGAGCTTCAGTGCATGTGGACTTCCCTAAAACATCATAGGAATAAAACACCAGTCCTGAAGTTTTTCACATTTCTAAGAAATGGAATAATCCATCATGATTGACAAGGAAGCATACCAAGGGAACGATATGATTGTTGGTTGCAGAATAGCTACTTCCTTCTCAGCCAGTTGTTGATCATTATCTTCTGTCTTTTCTTACCTCATTGCTAATGCTGATGGTGATATGATTAAATGTGATTCATTCGCAAGTCCCATGAATATCTAATCTTCAAGCTGCGAACAATTTGAATATGTTTACTAGTATTATTTAACTAACAATTGAATACACATTGAGGCATCCAGCATCCTAATGTTAGGGTGATCCTGCAAATGCAGAGTGGACGGAGTCAAGGTGCATGCAACCTTACACCATTCTGTCACCATACCAGGGATCTTCCTCAAACTGAATTTATCCCCTTGACTGAGGTGGAGAATGGTACCATTATAGACATCCTTCACTTGGATATACCAGCCAGCACCCCAGATTTGGTGGTAAAATTTTGTCAGTCCTCTCCATATCTATCTTGCATGCTGGTAAGGTAGCTGTCCTTGTTCAACCAGAATTCCCTTGTTAGGATTTGAGCTATGTTTTCAGTATCTTTCAATACAATATACTACAATGTCGTTATGTATCCTTCAATATAATACAGGATTTGAGCTGTGTTTTCAGTATCTTCAATACAATATACTACAATTTCGTTATGTATCAGTTCATCCGATGGTATATATAGGTTGATAGTTAGTATAAATTTGTTTCCCTTGGAATCTGGATTATGGAATTAGATAGACCTATAAAGATAAACAGATATAAAATTTTTGGGAAAAATATATCGAGTCATGTTCCTATATGAATTTAGAAGCATACAGCTAAACTCCTAGAGTTGCTGATTATACGATACATGATAGTATACACGTGCAAATCGATACACTATCGGTATCGCGAGTTGACAACCTAGGATTTGACACTATTAGCAAGGAGATAACTCCTAGTTTTGGGGTGGCTTAAGTTTTTCCACATTGGGAGTTGCTGCACCAGTATGTCAGCATTTTGGAGAAACTATTGTATTCTGTAGTATGTACTCGATGTTCCAAACTTTGGAATATAGTTATACTGCTAAAATTCAGTATTTCATACTGCAGGAGCACAAAAAACGAAACACTGCCTAGGATGGAAACGCAGCCCATCCTTATAAACAGTGGCGGATCTAGGAGCCTTCGTCAGAGGGGGCTACTCGCAATATGGAAATACGAACAAAAACAACTATAGTAGGAATGCAATTTTATTACAAAAGGTTGGGTAGCTTAATTAATAATAACATGCTTTCTAAGTCTTTGATAGATGGTTCAAGTCTTCAAGTTGCAATATTTTTTGCCATTTTTAAACTATAGCATATATATGATTATTTTTTAACCAAAATACAGGGAGTGCTGCCTCCTCTTGCCCCTTAATGGATCCCCTGCTTATAAATTAAACATAAAATTTTCATATAGGATAAAGTAATATAAATAAATTATAAATAAGATAAAATGCACATAAAGATATAAGTCGCCACTACTAATGCGACATGAGTGCATTCACTCATGTTGACATTAGCATTGGCGACATAGACATGGTGATTTTTTTAATCAATTCTTCATTAATTATTTAAACGTATTTGGTATATATAAAAAACAACAACAAAAAAACGCTATTACTGTCGCCATTAGCGTTGGCAACACAAGTGTATGCCCTCATATCGCCAATAGCTTTGGCGTTTGGTGGAAGATGCGACTTAGTTATGCCAAAGCTGCTATTGGCAACATGGTGGAAAAAGTTTGCAGTGGATGATTTTGTTTACATGTTTGCATGCATGGCCATTGGCTAGCTAGCTTGAACAAATAGCTAGCTTACTAATTAGTTATGCCGAAGCTAATTGAGTACACACATAGCTAGCTTGAACAAAAATACATGCATGGGTTTGCATGTGGTTACACTAAAGTCGCCAAAACTATTGGCGTCATGGCCAATGCTATTAGAAAAATCAAAACGCCAATGCTAATGGCGACATGAGTGCATTCACTCATGTCGCCATTAGTAATGGTGACTTGTATCGTTATGTGCATTTCTCAATTTTTTTTTTATCTTCTTTATGATTTATTTATATTACTTTATCATACATGAAAATTTCTATAAATTAAAAGTCCTATTAATGTTTTTGACAAGTAAGATCCTATTTATATGTGTGAGAGCTGCTGTTGTCATCATCATGGAGCCTTCTCAGACTAGAAAGGAGATGGCTATGAAGCACTAGAAACTCCAGAAAAGAATTGATAGATTTTTATGATCAGCATCTAGCTGATGTCAATGAGAAGTACTTAAATAAGTCTTGAAAAATTCACTTTCATTTCTGAGAGCAAGGCCAGTCTTGACTGTTCCTGGCCTGGGATTTGAACTAATGATCTCCCTCTCCTCCCACCCCTTATATTAAAGGCACAACTACTTGCTTGCCCAACAATCTTTAATACCTTTTATTTTACTGCTTGACTTAAAGTGGCATCCCAGTTGCAACTTCCACTCCATGATCAAATTCTTCTTTGGTAGCAGACACTAGATTAACGTGATTCTCATTCCTTCACTCTTTGGCTTAATGTATAGAGATGAACGCAATTCTCGATACAAATCATATCATCTTACCCCTTCGTCTAAACTTTTTATAGTCTAGGGGGACTAGGAGAGTGCTCCTTGGTTGCATGAGTTTAAACCGAATATCCAAAATGGAGGTTTACCTACATGCCAACTGGCCCCCTAGGTTCTATGGCATGATCCTCTCATGCTCATAGACATAGTTAACTTGGTTATGAATTTAGCACAAACATAGAGTTGACAGTGACCTGACCATAAAAACTGTCATATCTTTCATTGGAGCTTTGTTATGATCCATAGTCAACCATATTCTGCTGGGAGAATGCTTGGATGATATGATGATGAAGCGGACACTAGATTGACTTGCCCTTGTGAAATTTCAGTACAAAAAGTTGATTTGAGTTAGCTAGACACAAGTTCATAGGCCGAGCATATTGATTATTTCAAATTGTATTCAGTTTTCTGATTGAAATATAGAAGGTTTATGATAATATCCTTGTATTCGTAGATGCAGATGTTGCTGCGAAAGGTATTGCACAAGAATTTAGATTTCATTAGACAGCAACAACAGCTAGAGGTAATTTCTTGCATTTTTTTCTTCAATAGCATTCTGGAAACTCTCACTTTTACAAACTGATGCTTGTTCTTGTAATTGTAGTTATCTCCTGACTTCAAAATCTTTCAATTTGTTTTGCGTGTGTGCTGGTGAGGAGGGGTGGTGACGAGAGGTGGGTAAGGGGGGACAATTCACCCTCCTAGTTACAAGGAGAAAAATCCCTCTACATATACTCAAATAGTGGTCTCGTAATACGAGGCAACGACCAATCTCTCTCAGTTCCATGCCTGGTCTCATTCATGCATACACGCCCGAGTTCAAGAATAGTGAAGCATTGAGCTCTAATTCCTTTTTAACTTCCATTCTTACTTCAAGGCTATTGCATAAGAAGAGTGAAGCTTGGCCATATGTTTGAACTTTCACAGATTTTCAAGAGTAAGGTTCCTACCTAGTAGGCTTTAGGTGGCAGTGCCAGGATCAAATTAGGTCTCATTTGGATTTCTCGTATGGTGGTAGGCTATCATAGAAGTATTTTGTGTTAAGATGATGTTAATATTCTTAGGTCCAGGCAGGTGTTTGCTAACCATGATATGGTGGATACAACAATGACAGTTTAAGCGTCCGGGCCTGGGTCCTGTTTCTATCATCTTCCAGTGCTTGGCATATGACAACAGTAATTCAACATGTTTCTTTTCAAAACAACTCCCTATTCTTAAGCTGCGTCCAAATTATTGGTGTGGTAGTCATGTCAGTACAAGCTGGCTTCATGTGCTTAGCTCACAATAACCAAGCTTTCACAAAATCTAAGATAAGTAATACATAATTAATATAATGACTGAAAGATAGCTTTCACAAATTCTAAGATAAGTAATACATAATTAATATAATGACTGAAAGATGAAGGAAGGTGGCAAGAGCAAATCAGCTTCAACCTACAAAGAAGTGCAAATGATAATAGAAATGCATCTTATCATCATGTTTTCTAGATTTAAAACCTCTCTGTTCTTAGGTAGCATACCCAAGTGATTACATCTCTCTCTCTCTCTTCATCGGGATGTGCACAGCTTATATAGTATGTGCATCAAAGAGAATCTTGCTTGCTTTAAAGAAACAACCTCTAGAGTCCCAATTTGTTTCGCTCACAGCTTTGACAGCTATTGATCTCGTGGAACACTGGTTAGGAAGATCACAGGGGTGGATAAGCATTGAGGTGCATTCCCAGATCTCACAGCTCCATTATCACCCTTGCAAGTAATCTAAAAGTTCTCAATGGTCTGTTGAGCTTGTGGTTGGTTCTTTGCCAATTATATACCTTCCATTTGATAAGTTTTAGGAGCATTCTCAACACCCAAGACCAAGAGTACATATTTAGTTTATCCACCTGCACTCATGTTGAATAGTAATTGATGATTAGGTACATAGCCTGTATTGTTGTCAAAGTCCATGCCTCGTCTTGGGTTGATGAACAAAGAAGCTCTGAACACCTTTAATGAGCATATGTGCAGTAAGTACATTGATTAATAGGGTTAAGATGACACATTATTCCGCCTGCACAACTAAAACACGGTTAGCGTGCAACATTTGTTGTCACTCGAGTTGTTTCTCTTTTACCAGATACTATTATTGGTGCTCTTTTGTGAACCTCCATTGTACCGGTAAAATTTAAGATTTATATACCATGAAAATTGCCGGTGTTACTGTACGTGGTGGCTTGTGGTTAGGTAGGTACATGTAGCTCCTTAAATATTAACAGATATTACTAATATAATAAATAGGGTACCTGAAGATAATGTTGATTTAGTATATCCCATGTTTGACACAAAGTAGTATGTCATAAAGCCAGATTGGTCATTGTTTACCACAACTGGGCATGTAGTAACCAGTCAAATAAGATTATCACTTAAAAGTCTCCCTATAATTTTAAATTTCCAGAATCTGTCGTTGTTAATGTAATCTTGCATTATGATTAAGACATGGGCTTGATTTTTGTAGCACTAGACTCTACTTTATTCTTTCATTTCATATATATAGATATATGAAGTGATTGCTACTTGTTTCTGTAATATAGTATTCCAATGTTTATATTCAAACACATGTATGATTACAATTAAAGCACCTTTCACTGCTGGAATCATAGTTTTCTTAACCAAATTTGGTGATAAATTAAGATGATGAGAGTTTGCTTCTTTTACATCACATATTATAATAACATTGTCTAAACCATAAGAAACTTATAAAAAGGACAACTAGAGGTTGTTTTGCTTAAACTACGTGCCTCTAGAGATGGGGGCCACTATAATAATCCCAAGTGAGAGCATCATTATTGGTGAAGCATCAATTAGTACAATTTTAGGGATAGAGGTCGGGTCGAAGACCGACCCAACCAAAACCATTAAAAGTGGTGTCCTAACGTCCTTATCCCGAGTCTTTTTAGAGGGAGGGTTGATCATCCGCCATTATCTCGCGAGACAAACTTGGTTACAATATTCTAAACCTATTCTTAAGATCTGCCTATTCTTAAGATCTGGCTAGTAACTTTAGGCAGGGCCGGCCTGGGGTAAGCCAGACAAGTCACTGGGCTTGGGCAACCTCCCGGTTAGGACGACCCCCCTCCCCTCCTAGGTCCCTCATTGTCTAGCTCTCCGCCAAGCCTTTGCGGTCCATCCCAACTCCTCATTGTCAGTTGAACTGGCAATCTCCCGTGCCTATTTTGATATTATACTAGAAAGATCTCGAGACATAGGTCAGGAGAGCAACTTGAAATCTTAGCTCCACACTGCCATCAGAACCGAAGACAATTAGCTTCTTAGCGTTTATCAAAATTATTACATTTACAGCTTTCAGCTTGTTGTATTTTTTTTTTTTTTGAGTCAAGGGGCAACCAAATTTAGCTTCGCCTAGGACAACCCAACCTGCTGGGCCGGCCCTGACTTTAGGACATTATGGAACTATTCATTTATAGATGCGATCTATTTCTTTTGTAAAATTGATTATAATTCAGAAGAGAAGCATTTGTAAATGACTTAACTAAGATATATGCTTCCAAGATATTGACCAACTACTAAAATGAAACTTTGTCATAGTGGTATTTTCCAAATTAGTATGGCCAAGTTTTAGACGTCCTCAACGCTATTTATGCAAAAGTGACGATTGCTACAAAGTAATAAGAAAAAGAAGACATTAGCAAGATCATATATTTTTACTCGATTATGTTGTAATAGTAGTCCGTGCCCCTTCAGACTCGACTTGACTGAAGGGTGGTGAAATTAATAGTTTTGTTTTCAGTATTTGATGAGACATGGGGTGAGAATGATCACAGCAACAGGGCTACACCTGATGGATGTGACGCGAACAGAATTGAGAATGGTCATCACATTTGCATGAACTGTGATCGTGTAGGCGGTACATTAATTATAATTTGTTTGGATAATACTCACAATGATACCAAATAAATTTAGATAATAGTAGCACTTAAAATTAATGAAATAATATTTATGAAAATTAAATAAATTAATATTTTTATTCCTGTTATGTACCATATGTACCAAACATGAAAAATGAAAGAATTAAATATTTTCGAACTGCATATTACCAACCTAACTAAATATGGGTACGAGAATGTTGAATTCGTTTTCCATGGCAAGAAAAGAAAAGAAAAGAAATAGATTTCTAGGAATACAAAATCGTCATCTAAAAACCACTAAAATGTATAGGTATAAGCCTCTACCCCCATTTGTTTTTAGAATCATCTAACCTGCCATTATCCGCGACCAGGAGGGATTGGTTTAGATATTATTTTGTAGTCTACATTAACTAAGCTGAACAGCTAGATATCCATGTTAGGCTTCAGATACATTACATTGTAAGATATTGAACTTTAATTAGTAAACTAATAGATTACTTACTAACACTTCGCTGCATGCGCTGCTATTGTAATTACGATAGCAATTGCACCTGTTATGCACGACAACTGCACTTGCAAGTTAGTGGTAACTTTTGAGTTGGTTCATACACACCATGAAGTAGGCAATTGTCTTGCAGCGGCAGTCCAGCAATTGCACTGGACAACTCAGCTACCGAAGTAGCGTTGGGATAACTTTGACCCATGAGAAGCCCCAAAAAAATAAAAACCACAGAGGGTGCGTGGCAAAATTTGAGTGTTTCTACCGCCAACCACCGTTGGGATATAACTTCCACTGTAATGTTGCAGCAATGGACAAAATTTTGGGGTGTTTGTACGAGAACATTTTTGATCACCCACTAAAATTATAAAAGAATGTTCATCCTTTCGTTTAAAATTTATTATATTAAATTAGAAATCAAAACTAGTGTGGATAAATTTGACACCTAATAATTTTTGAAGTAAATATATATTGTTGTTGAAAATAAAAAGATACTCTCGTGTTTCTACCGCCAACAACCTTTGCACCCACACGTGGCTGCAACAGTGGCATCACACGTCGTCACATCCAACTTTATTGAATTTAATTTTAAATTGAATTTCTCGTACCACGATAAATACATACTAGGTAGCGTCAGTTTTTAATGAGGGTAATAAACTAGAATGAAAGAAAGAAAGGCAGTTCAACAGTACCCTATGTGGGGCCAAATGTCTCAAAGCTCAGACGTATCATTATCTACTACCGACAAATTCTCCTCAATCAAGAATATACCATTTTTATACTATATTATACTTAGAAGTCGCATAGGTAGTTATTATGTTATACGTATTTTTTGTGTTTTTAAAATATATGGCAAATCTATGATAATATAAATAATTTTTTTTGAAGTAATTTTTTTGAGATGATGAATATTTATTGTAGTAGAAAGTATATAATTTTTTGTGGCTAACAATTATGTTAGTGGTGATGTGTGTAATTTATATATTTTACTTACAGTTGATTTAAGTATATTTTGATGTAAATAAGTGGAAAAGTTATTTTTGGAACATGAAAGTTTCACGAGTTTTAATATCATATATGAGATATTTTCATTGGTTTTATTAAACTTTAGCGAAACATTAAAGTTTTTGGAATGGGTTGGCTACACGTTGTTGTTAGGCTTGAAATTTATAGTACGCGTCTTTTGTCTACAGCAAGAAGTTTTTATTTCCAAAATTTTTAAATTTTCTCTCTCCAATTTGACTGTTAAAAAGGCTATGTAATACTATCAATTTTTTTTTTTTCCTTCGTTAGTACTTAAAACCATATTTATGTAGGCATTTCTAATTTTTGTGTTTCTATTAACTATATATATATATATATATATATATATATATATATATATATATATATATATATAAGCATTTAACAGTCTATATATATATATATATATATATATATATATAAAAGCATTTAACAGTCTACATAGTACATGTTCAAACTGTTACTTTTTCTCATTTTTTTAATTGAGACAATCTCTAACTTACTATTGATATATTTTATTTTATTATATTTTGTTGGATATTATTTATCTTTTTCAACATTTTTATTTCGATTATACTAACTTTTTATGTATATTATTTATTAATTGTCTAATATTGATCCTCTTTAAACTTAAAATTATATCATTATGAATGGATATGTCACAAGTGTAAGTTATTACTGGAAATTATGAGGTCTCATATAGGAGTTTATGTAGGAAAGCTAAAGGACTAGTTCTCGGTCCACAAGTTTCGTACTGCTGCTACTCTACTACTGCAAACGTTCCGCTTCTTCAAATTCATTCATCTCCGTCCCAGTCTTCCCTTGGATTCTAGCGGGACGGCCCCACTTCACGTGCCGTCACGCACTGGAAGACCCGAGACCGAGAGCATGGACACGACAGGTGGCTGTAAACGTACTGGAGATACACGTGGCGTCTCCTTGGACTCCATCAGGTGGTCCCCACACCCCTCCCCCCCCCCCCCCCCTCGTCCTCGCGTCGCGATAAAAAAAATTTCAGACGAGGAATGATTACGACGTCATTTCCTCCCCCATAGTCTAACGAAATTCAAAATCAAACTAGTGCAATAAGCCGCTGCCACGTAGGAGTACAGTTTACACTATATTGGTCCGTGAGTGGAAAACAAACAAACACAAGGAAGGCAATTCCGTAATTAGTGGACCTTATCCGGGGCCATAAAGGGAAAGTAAAAAGAGCCTTATCCAGAACCCACCCCCACCCTCACTCTATAAAAGCCACACCGCTCCCTTCTCCATTCTCAAGAGCACCACCACCACCACCGCCACCAGGAACAAGAAGCAGCAGTTCCATCAAGCGATCTAAAAGTTCGAGGGGCTCTTCTAAAAAAAAAAAAGGAAAAAAGAAACGAATTGGATCGACCGGATCAATGGCAGGACGAAAGCACGCCTACCGCTTCATCGCCTCCCCCGCCGATTTCGAAGACTCCCATGGCGGAGGCGAGGAGTTTGACGAGTCCGACGTGTGGGGCCTCTCGATCGAGCCGGAGTACCGCAAGCCGGCCCCGGCTCGGTCGTCGAACCGGAAGGTCCGGTCCGAGAAAGGGGATCGGGGCCGCGTCTCTTCCGCCGGCGCGGCTTCGCTCCCGGTCAACGTTCCGGACTGGGCGAAGATCCTCAAGGAGGAGTATAGGGGGAACAACGGCAGTTACGGGAGCAGATTGGCCGACGTGGACGAGGACGACGACTTCGTCGCCGGTGGGGTGGTGATCCCGCCGCACGAGTTGCTTTGGCGCAACCGGGCCGCGTCGCTGTCGGTCCAGGAGGGGATCGGCCGGACCCTCAAGGGCCGGGACCTCAGGAGAGTGCGGAATGCAATTTTCGAAAAGACGGGGTTCCAGGACTGAAAAGGAAAAATAAGAAGAAATTGGTTGGTGGTGTGGGGGAGAATATTACTGGAATAAAGAGGTTTTTTTTTCTTTTCTTTTTTCTTTTCTTTTAAATTTGGTGATGGGGAGTAATTAATGAGTAAATGATAGTTTGGTAATGTAATATTTTTTTTAGGTGGGGGGGTTGGTTTTGTAAAACGGAGGCCTATGTTTCTTGATTCTGAGAATCGGTGGGTAGCGTTTAGTGACTTTAGGTGGTTGGTTGTGGTGTCATGTCTAACTTGAGAGAGAGAGAGAGAGAGAGAGAGAGAGAGAGACTTCAATTTTAATGGAGACTACTGCTGCTTTTCCTTTCTATTTATGCTTTAGTTCATTTCTCTGCTTGTCCTTTTTTTATTAAATACAGCAATTCATTTCTGTTTGTTTTCATTATCAATAATGCTAAGTTTACAACAATTATTGTTTGTTGGGCTCCACGACAAAAAAAAATGACAACATCCATCTAACTTAAGTAGAAAACTGTGGGTTTCCAATTCAAGTTGCTGCTACTTGTTTTCATTGGCAGAGTTTGCTACAACAATTCCTACATCGATGACATTGACTGCTTATTATCTGTACAGTAAAAAAACAGTAAAAGAAATAGGTTAGTTATAAAGGCACTTCACATTTTTATCAGGACTAGTCCATTTATAAATTTGTATTATTTACAAGTTTGCTATTAAAAAAATTTATTAGGACTATTCCAATAGGTGGTATAAACGTCACTTGTTATTTTTTTCCTTTGTCTTCTTCCTCTCCAATTTTTGTCCAAATTCTAGTTGGAGATTCCTTTTGTCCCTCCACTCTACACCTAAGAAATCTTTTTGTTTTGTAACCCTAGAGTAATTATAATGAATATTCGTAGTAGTCGGTATGTTTTCGACTACTATATTGCAAAGTTTGTTAAATAATCGTTCATTCCTAATTTTTGAATGTTTTGTCAATGTAAAAAATATGGAAGAAATTGGGACATCAAATGTAGCAATCGATCAGTCTGGTCCTTCCGAAGAACACAACATTCTCTTCGAAGAATCCGTGGTTGGTCCCCGATGTACTTTCATTTTTTCGTAGTCGACAATTGGACTGCAACACACTTAGGCAGTCCAAAGTACTTGATGGACTGCCCTATAGTAAGGCAGTCTACAAATTCATATACTCTTCAACTGGACTGCCACATCTCATGGCAGTCCACAAAGTACTTAGGACTGCCAGAAAGTATGGCAGTCGAGTAAAATGCGTATGAACTTAAGGACTGCCTAATTTTCTGGCAGTCCTAGATACTTCAAGGACTGTCCAGAAGTGTGGCAGTCCTGAAGTTGATAGTCGTTTCAACTGGACTGCCACACTTTCTGGCAGTCCATGAAGTACTCAGGACTGCCAGATTTTGTGGCAGTCTAGATTAATAGGCTGAATTGGATATTGTATTTGGTTTTGTCGTTGATTTAGGTTTTTTAAAAATTGTAAATTTATTGTAGGGCACCCCATCTCCTATGTGCACAGATTTGAGCAATAAATTCTCGACAGATATTGTCTTTGAAACTTACGCCGAAGCATTAGAATGGTGCAGAGAAGTTGGAAGGCAAACCATCACAAGCCTTGTAATTTCAAGGTCGCTACGGTGTCGGCCGAAGCGTCAAACTGCAGAAATTGGTTGTGAAAGAGGTGGGACATTTAGGGTGCATCGTAAAAAAAATGAACTTCTCCCAATAATATCTGGGAAGAAATAGTCAGGCTCAAGAAAATGTGGTTGTCCATTCAAGTTAGTGTTGGGGTGCAAGATTGACGATAAGTGGACAGTTGTGGTACGTAATGGGATGCACAATCATACTCTTCCGGAAACGCTATCTGGTCATGCCTACGCCGGAAGATTGAAAGATGATGAGAAAAAGTTAGTTATAGAATTGTCAGCTTCCGGAGTTGGTCCAAAAGAAATTTATTCTGCGCTGCTTCAAAAGAATGATAGGAACAAGTCCACTATGAGGACAATTTACAATGCACTAGCGAGGTCTAGAACGAGTACTCTAAAAGGAAGAATGGCGATGCAACAAGTGATAAAGTTACTCGCCGAAAATTATTATGTGGAATACCATAGAAGACTTCCGGTGAGCAATGAAGTCATTTCTCTGTTTTGGTCCCATCCGGATTGCACACAATTGGCACGGTCCTTCGCCGATGTTTTGATTGTTGATTGCACGTACAAGACTAATAAATTCAAGATGCCTCTTCTTCACATTGTTGGGTTCACTTCAACCGGAATGACATTTTCAGTTGCCTTTTGTTTTTTGAAGAACGAAACATTAGAGGACTATACATGGGCTTTGGAAAAGCTGAAGACACTTTACAGTGGACATAAAGAACCGTCTGTTTTTGTCACCGATCGGGAATACGCATTGATGAATGCTGTTGACACAGTATTTCCTCATGCTCGTAAATTACTATGTACTTGGCATATAAACATAAATATTCAAGCACAATGCAAGCTGAAGTTCAAGAAAGTAGACGGCAAAGTCGACATGGATCGCTTCCAAGATTTCTACAACGGTTGGACCCTTGTATGGCGAGTAAGTACTGAGGAAACTTTTGACGCAGCATGGTACATGTTCAAAGAGCAATGGGACAAAAGCAACCCGACGTGTATATCTTATATCAAAGACACCTGGCTTGATGAACATAAAGAAAATTTTGTCTTGGCATGGACGAATATGGTGAAACACTACGGCACGACCACTAGCAACCGTGCCGAAGGCTCACATTCAAGACTAAAAAAATATCTGCGCTCATCGGCCGGTGGTTTTGTGTCCGTTTGGCAAGCAATCAATCTAATGACCAATTCGGTCGTGAACGAGATAAAGACTTCATTTGAGATGAGCCTGAATATTGTAAAGCACCAACATAAGAAAGAACATCTCTTGTCCGATTTAATCCATGTGGTATCCCACGACGCATTGACATTACTACTTTATGAGATTGGTCGTGCGAATTTTGTCGGTTTAGATATCGAAGTATGTGGTTGTACACATCGACATTCTCTCGGGCTCTCTTGTGCACACGAGATCAACGAATATCGACGTCAATGTAGACCTATTCCAGTAGTGGTCGTTGATCAGCGTTGGAGACAGCTGTCGATCATGCCTACGGTGGACAGTCCAGATGATTTCTTTTCCATGCCACAGATGAAACTTCTTCATGCCAGATGGTGTGCCGCACTAGGACCTGAGAGAAAGTCTATTGAGCTTGCGATCCAAGAACTTGCCAACCCGGTAAGTAGTCGTCTACAGGATCCATCTGCTATCATTGCTCCGAAAGGTAGACCGCCAACAAGACTAAAAAGAACACAAAAGAAGAAGCTCGAATCTACTAAGCGAGAAGCCTCTCTCTTTGAGCATGTTGAAAGAAGCGTGGAAATGCTAGCCGTTCCAAAGAGGAAGAACAAGCTCCCTACTCGTAGAAAGAAACAGAATACGAGTGCTGCAAACACACTCGATGCGTACATTGGTGCTTTTGTGCCCGGCATGCGGGAATATATTTGGTCTATTGATGATGTGTCCAAAGACGGACATTGTGGATATCATGTGCTTGCGTGACATCTAGGCTACCCCGCTAAAGACGGATGGAGACAAGTTAGAGCTGAGCTATATTTTGAGTTGGAGTCTCGTCTTCCATTCTACAGCAAAATACTTGGGCAAGAAGATGTTGGAGAACTGTTGACAAGCATTCCATGCGACACCCAGACTACTGGACCAGAACATTACATCGACATACCTTCTGTTGCATATCTATTCGCTAACAAGTACAAGATCCCAATTATCGTTCTTTTCTAGCACAACAACAACACGTTTTTTTTCCAATGTGTGCTCCTCCGAAGGACTACAATATATCCAATCTAAATACAATTGGACTCGTCGAAAATCACTTTGTTATCCCGCGGTTGATTGGGCACTCTCCTATTCCTCCCCATGCGTCAGTTTGGTGGAAACATGCATCAGAAGAATCCCTCGCTTGGGTAACACCATACACAAATGCAATAAATGTTTACAAGAAAATCACGAACTCAGTGGAACCTCTACCAAGGCCAGAGGGACACTATGATGTATTAATTGACTGATGTATAGTTGACGAAGCGTAACATTTTGCATAGAATGATGTATAGTTGACGAAGCGTAACATTTTGCATAGACTGATGTATAGTTGACGAAGCGTAACATTTTGCATAGACTCATCTATAGTTGACAAAGCGTAGCATTTTGCATAGACAGACGTATAGTTGACATTTTGTATCTTACTGAGTATCTATGAGTATTTTGTATCCTACTGATTACCAGCGAGTTTTCTATCGTATTGAGTATCTATGAGTATTTTGTATCTTAGAACTTGCTGTTTGTATGTGGACTGCCCAGTTCCTAGACAGTCCATGCTCACAGCAAGTTCTAATATGGACTGCCAAGAAACTGGGCAGTCCATCTTAGAACTTGCTGTTTGTATGTGGACTACCAGGAAACTGGGCAGTCCATCTTAGAACTTGCTGTTTGTATGTGGACTGTCCAGTTCCTGGGCAGTCCATCACAGAACTTGCTGTGAGCATGGACTGCCCAGAACAGGAACTGGGCAGTCCATCACAGAACTTGCTGTGAGCATGGACTGCCCAGTCCATCACAGAACTTGCTGTGAGCATGGACTGCCCAGAATTGGGCAGTCCATGCTCACAGCAAGTTCTGTGATGGACTGCCCAGTTCCCTGGTAGTCCACATACATATGTGGACTGCCAGGAAACTGGACAGTCCATCACAAAACTTGCTGTGAGCATGGACTGCCCAGGAACTGGGCAGTCCACATATAAACAGGACTTGCTGTGAGCAAGGACTGGGCAGACCAATATGCAAACCAATTTAATACGCAAACCAATTTAATATGCAAACCAATTTCATACTAATTTAATACTAATTCACAGCAAGTTGACATTCATATAATACGCAACTACCAAATGGTTCAACCAATTAGAAAAGTTTTACAAGCTACATAGTCATTCGTATAATACGCAACTTCCTGCGTCGTTCACCCAACTACCAAATGGTTCAACCATATACAAACTACATAGTCATTCATTTTCATGACGCATCTTCGTGCGTCGCTCATATTCGATAAATGGATATTCATCTGCGATATTCTGCATCTGGGTACCCACATCTTCGTAATTCTTCCCCTTGCACATGATTAGACTTTTCTCCAATTTCTTCAACACTTTACCAGTACATGGGTTAATTAAACAAACTATACTAACCATCTTCTGCAATGCATCATATAGTGCTGACTTGGATGGTAAGGGTGCTGCTACCGGCACTTTCGTACTTCTCTTATCAGGATTCAACATCATACCATGTCCGGCATTCACATAGTATTCCATAGTCCTCACTACAATCCCACATCTCCACCGCCGGAGTTCGTATGGTTGCACCGACAACATGTTGTTGCCACTCAGTGAATAAGTACGACCCCCAAGGGTAGTACGGCGGGACGTAGGTCGACGGTTTCTTCCCTTTTGCAGCGGTCCTCAATTTCAACGTGCTCGGGATAGTCTGTACGTAACCAAACTGACGAAGCACTCTATCTGGGATGTGAGGCTCCTCAGTTTCATGACAAAATATCGGACCTCTAAATAGTGCAACTGGTTGCACAGGACGAGTGCTATTTCGCAGATCCTGATATGGATGCCAAATAATCTACAGGATGCATTCATTACTTAAGGAGTTACTAATTAGTGTGGAATACTAGAGTGGTAAGTAAATGCTAGTTCAAGTTACTATTGTTTCACCTCCTTTGCCCTCAGATCTTCTAGAGCAACACGTAGGGTAGCCAACGTATGTGGATGTCTGGTATCTATCTTTGCCGGCCTCTACCTACACATCCTGGGCATCTGCTCATCATAATTTCGATTAAGAGTAGTCCTATTGAGCGTCGGAAAATGCTCATATATCCACGCCTGAAATTTACAAATATAATAATGTTATCGTTATCGACATAATTTTATCGGGTTCTATAGACACAGTATGCTAGGGTTTGTTTACATGGAGCAGTGTTTGATAACCAGCTATTGTCTTCAACTCGACTCGAGATGCAGCACCAAGTTCGCGGTAGAGGTGTGCTAGTATACCACTTCCGAATGATATTTGATCCACAGCGTTCAAGTTCCTAAAATTGTTTAGATATTTTGCATGTATTGCGGTCCCGGACTTGTCTGTAATGCCGACGGCCCCTAGGATGAATTGCATGTATCCACGGGCCACGGGGTCGTCATTAGCATTGTTGTCGTCGGCGTCGGCGTCGTCATCATTGAATGTATTCCTCAAAAAACTTAAAGGAACTCCATAAGACTTCTTAAATTCCGGGATTATGACAAAAGTCTGGGACTCAAAACCGAGACAATTGGCAACCAAATCCACCATCTCATCATACAGGTCGAAGTCGCCCTCGGAATAATCCATCGACATTTGACAACCATCAACTCTAAGCCCTAAAATGTGGTGGACATCATCAAGGGTGATTGTCAACTCTCCGTCTGCGAGATGGAAGCTGTTAGTTTCTGGATGCCAGCGCTCCACAAATGCAGAAATCAGTGCGTGGTCCAATATCTGATACGAGTATTTTGCCAAATACTGCAATCCGGTGGGGGTGATTTTTTTTCTTCACACTCTCTTTCAACTCATCAAATCCCCACGTACTACACATCTTCGCATGATTTATTACCCTCAAAAGGCGCGAGCTTTTCTGTAAATAAAAAAAACAAAGATTCAATATTACATATAACTATTATTTCGAATAGTTAATCTATATTCAAGGTAAGTAACTAACCGGATCCTTCCATATTTCATAAGAAATGTGGTTCTCGATTGACGTCAAAATAGGGCATCCATTTGGGCCCGCATCTTCCTCTTCCTCCTCCTCGGCTACTTGAGAAGGACCCGATCCAGCGTCATCTCTCATTCGAGCAATGGGTACATCATCATCATCGGAGGAATCATCACGACGAGTCGTCGCTTTCTTCGAACGCCTTGCAACATGTTTCGTTCCACGCGTTCTTATTTGTGAGGCTGGTTCGGGTTCTCTGATTGCTAGCCCTTTCTCGAGAACTCTACCAGCTTCACGCGCCTTGCGATCCGATGCGGTAGGACGTTTTCTTTCGGGCCTGGCCTCAACATCCTTCTCCTTTCTCTTCTTTTCATGACTATTATTGAATATTAATTACATATTAAAATGTATGGCATGCCCACAAATGTTGCTGTTCCACTAGTGCAGACATTGGACTGCCCAATATTCTAGCAGTCCTGACTGTATAATGGACTGCCAGTTTGAATGGGCAGCCCTGGCTCAGGACATGTGTAACAATGGACTGCCCAAATTTCTGGCAGTCCAACATACAGTTAGGACTGCCAGAAAAGAGGGCAGTCCTAACTCACATCATGTGTTAGAAAGGACTGTCCACTTTTCTGGCAGTCCTAACTTTATGTTGGACTGCCAGAAATTTGGGCAATCCATTGTTACACATGTTATGCCAATGGACTGCTCATTTTCCTGGCAGTCCAACATAGAGTCAGGACTGCCAGAAAAGTGGGCAGTCCATTGTTACACATGTTATGCCAACGGACTGCTCATTTTTCTGGCAGTCCAACATACAGTCAGGACTGCCAGAAGAATTAGCAGTCCTTTGCTACACATGTTATGCCAATGGACTGCTCATTTTCTGGCAGTCCAACATACAGTCAGGACTGCCAGAAGAATGGGCAGTCCTGGACGACGCCAAATTTTGGCAATCACGTATGCTACGGTTTACTTCCCTCCTCTGAATATAGTTTCATTCACATTACAATAATTGCAATTGAAATAAATAATGTAATTCATCCTTCAATTTTTTCAGAGAATTTCTACGATTTTCGAAAGAAATGGAGAAATTTAACAAAAATTTCGTATCTTGTTTGCGAGGAACGTTTGGGGGCTATCGTTCTCCTTGAAAGAGAGAAGAGGACGTGGAGAAGAAGAGGAAGATGATGAAGATGCTCGGCTAGCGGTAGAGAATGGAGTTAGTGTTTAGGGCTTAGGAGGAAGAAGAAGAGAGAAGTTAGGGTTTAGTGTGTTGCCAAATGAGACAAAATTTGTGTTTGGGGGTGTGGTGGGGGGGGGGGGGGGGGGGGGGGGGGGGGGGGGGGGATTATTTTGGGACAGCCTCAGATCAAATAAATGGACTGTCCTGAGTAAAATCCAAAAATAATTGGGCTAGTCCCAATCCAGACTAGTCCTGATAAAAAACTGAAGTGCCTTTATAACTAACCAAGAAATATACGGTAATTTATTTTGATCCATCACGAACTTCTGATGTAGAATGTATGTTCTTTTTTTTAAGGATAAAGGCTCTTGTGAGTGCGATAATTGAAAGCATTTTCTTGGAAGAAAAAGAGTATTTTTATGTTCAAGTCTAGAATTTTTTGCAAATTTATGGTCACGATAAAGCTTTACTGACTGTTTTTTGGCCAACTCTGGGTCATTTCACGAATTCATATTGGGATTTGTTTTGCATCATTGGCTTCAATCATTGGGATTAATTCTTCACCATATTTTGATTGCTATAGTTGAATAATATGAATCTTTTCATACTGGGATTAGTTTTGCAACATTGGATTCAATCTTTGGGATTAGTTCTTCACCATTATTGATTGGTTGAATAATCTGAATCTTAAAAAAAAGGGTTAATAAGTGAAGATGATTACAGTTTCAACTTGATCTTGGGACTTTTTTTTTTTTTTTTTTTTTTTTTTTTTTTTTTTCCATGGAGGTGTGCTTTTCTCCGGACCGGCGAGCAACGGCTTGGAGAATTCGAATTGTGCCCATCCCCACGGAAACCCGGTGTATCCAGCGGGCTACACCCCCACGGATAGTTTGGGACCTATTTGATTGTGATTACTTTGATGTTCTATATAGAAAATTGTTTTTGGTTATTTACACTGACATCTCATATGTTTTGTATTTATTACACGAACCTCCCTTTTTTAAAATAATAAACCATCTGCAATCCATTCCCAAAAAAATTCTCAATTTGAGGACTCAAAAAGAAATATTCCTATATTATGCTATCCTTAAAATTATGCTCTCCAATCCATCAATCCTCAAATAATAAACAACCCTTATTTATTTCAATACAACTATTAATATAATCATATATATTAATATTATATTATTAATATTATTTAACCAGATAATATTATATCATTTTATGTTATTTATATTATTTATAATTATGTTGAAATTTATGAAAAAAAAGAGCATACAAATGAATATTATATCATTTATTATTTATACTATTTAATATAATCAAAGGAGTTCAACCTTATGAGATTTGTGCACACAAATAAAAATTATGATGTTAGATTTGGATTCCATCAAAAATTCGAATGAACGTAAATATTGAAAATCCATGAAAAATAAAATTATGGAAAAAAGGGCTCGTGATGATCAGGCTCGTCAATTATCTGTTGACACTTCTCAAGGTAATTTTGATACATCAGGATATTTTTAAGGTGGGTCGTCCTGTGACTTCGATACTACTAATTTTAGTATATTTGGTTCCTTTTCTAAAAGAGTCTTAGACTGTTTTAATTTGAATGTCGTTGTATTGCTTTAAGCATTTTTAATTCAACGCTCCTAAATGGTCCGCTTGCGGTCTGGCCCGTCGCCAGGTGGCGCTACCCCATTGGCAGGTCAACCGGTATGTGACCCGTGCTTATTACGCGGACTTCCGTTTTCGCTGTCCTCTACCTATGGTCAGTCAAGTCCAAGCTACTACTTCTTTGATTGCTCCGATTGAAGAAGCACCTACCTGACATGAGACCAAGACTTTGAACCAGTACCAGTCTGGTTCATCGCCTGCTCCTGAAGGTGAAGTGGGATCATCAAAAGAAGGCCCCCTGACTCTCTTTGGCTCTCATGGGGGCTTTGGGTTTTTTTTTTTTTTTTTTGAATATCAAATGGGGGGTAGGGCAATAGAATCTCCTTGCGTAGGGGCCAATCGATCAATTTAGGCCTCAAGATACGTTTCAGGCGTGGATGAAACTCATACATAAGAGATTTCCGTTCTTCCAAATCTGCACTTTCAAGCTTCCTTCCTTCGCTCCCCCCATCGTACATGGTTCAGCCACGCCCGGTGCCACGAAATGATTTAGAACTACGACGGGGTCAAAATGCATTTTGTTTTTTTTGTATTCAATAAGTATTGCATGACTGAATAATTCAAGGAGGGGCGCACAGAGGGGTAGGCTTCGGCCACCTGGCGTGCCAATGGGGGGGGGGGGAGGGCAATGGGCTTCCAAGTTTTATCACCGAGTCAAGACCACGAGATTATTCCCTTAGCTATGTGTGTTCGTCTCTTTTATTATTAAGCCTACTCAGTGCATGAAAATAATATTTTATTATCAAGCCTACTTAGTGCCAAGCAAAGGCAAGTTCACCGAAGCCGTCCACCTGAACGAGTAGTCGTTTCGACCGTGCGGGATTTCGAGCAAGCCGTTGCATGACTATGTCCAAACGCCATTTCGTTTTGATTCCTCCGATTGAACTGAGCGGGACGGAACATTACACTTCCTCTTCCCCCTACTCTTCCGGCGGCTGCTCCGCTACCATCGTCGTCATCGGAGACTGCCGACGTCTCCCCCCTTCCCCCCCTACCGCTCCGGCCAACCCCTGCGTCCTCGGCCACGCGCGTGCACAAGCTGTGCACGCGCGCATGCCAAATAGCAGAATTGTTTTACGGATTTCTATATCATAATGATGCTTGAAAACGGTTTCAAATAGAGTTGTTTTTATATCCTCACATAGACCAAAATAACACAAAGAGCAAATAATAATGAAAACATATTTAAAATTATATCCATAACAAATACTAATTTAAACTATTTTTTGAGGAAGGAATTTTTGTTGTGATAGTTACTGTAGTTATCATATATCCATATGAAGGATTTGAACTACTATTCTTTCAAGAAGAATTTTTTGTTGTGATTAGTTATTGTAGTTATCATATATCCATATGAAGGATTTGATCTCAGGAATTCTTTTTCCCGAGTATTCTGGTGAATTCTAATTTTGCACTTTGTATATAGAAACTAAGTAAATGTACGTGCTTTGCACGTATAATAATAATGTATAATAAGAATATTATTCAATTATAGTTTAATATCTCTTCTAACTCATGTGGTTAGGGTGAGAGGTATTTTTATTTTTTGGTTGAGTTCGATTCCCCAATTTAGATATATATAACAATTTTAAACTTTTTTCAACATTTGTTTACATAAATTTTTTAAAAAATAAAATGGACCGTGATATAATGACGGCTTAGACGGCTCACTTTTGAGCCGTTTTGAAGCCTCGTTATATAGTGGAAGATGTGGGAAATCGAACTCTCAGCTTACCATCGACCAGACGATAGGATTTGGACAATTTACCGAACTTTTGAACCCGGAGTTCCCATTTTCTTGCAGCCAAATAGGCCCATCAAGAAAGTGTAGTTCAGGACTGCATGGTCTCTTAGAGCATCTCCAACACTTTGGAAAAAAGTTAATGCCACATAGAATGACAAAATTTTACTCAAAAGTTCTTCTCCAATGCAATTGTCAAGTCAATTGTGAAGCTTATGTGGCAAAATTTAAAGAAGACATTGTGAAGTTGATTGTCTTGTTCTAGACAATGCACTTGACAATGTCTTCTTTTCCATGTCATCAATTATGAATAAAAAATATTAGAAAAAAGAAAGAAGATGAGTAGTTGTCTTAAAAGTTGCCTTGGAAGTTGAAAAAAATATTTTTTATTGTCTTCTCAATACTTTTGCATTGTAGAGAGTTTTTATATCTCATTGTCTTTTGAGATATAATTTTGCCACATAAACAAGACATTATCTTGTGGCTCATGCCACAAAGGAGCCACCTAAGACCATCTCCAAAGGGGGTTTCTATCTTCCCTATTTCTATGGAAGAAATTTATTTTAGAAAAAACTTCTTCCAATGGTGATTTCTATTACCATTTCTATTCTAGGTGGCTGTCACGCCCCAGAACCAGAATACTGGAGAGCGGGGGCAGACATAGCCAGCTACGTATAATGAAATTGAATCCATCTCACCATACGGTCACGGCTGTCTAGATATGTGAGGGTTTATCTACAAGCCAACAGTCTCTTAAGGTCATAAATTATCCTATTGTCTCAATCTCAACCAACTCATAATAATCACAAGATATCAGATCACCAAATATACAATTGTAAGCCTCCCAAACATTACATATCCAGATGATCATGAAGCTAGTCGTACAAAATGTAAGGACTAGCAAGAGTTAAGTCATACATGATCAACCTCGAGTTGCCAATCATGATTACAGCCCGTAGACAGACAGTAAATAAAGTTGCAAACGAGCTAACACTTGCTCGGCGGCTAAACGCCTCAAAAGAATATTTTTACAAGGGAGTGGGAGAGCAAAATAAAACCCACTCATTGCCCTGGTTACGCCTGGTGGTCACCATCGGGCTGAAAAACAGGTAGATCCTTTGTTGCTGCTCCGGTATCTGGCCATACAAAACCAGCTGGGTCAGACCCCAGAAAGAGCAAGTGCCACAAAGGAGGCCACAAAATAAGAACAAAAGCCAGCAAATTAGCACAATAATATAATTACATAATAAGAGACAGTAATTTAAGAAAAACATGATAGGTGAATATAAAAGACAATCTTGTACAGAATCGATAAAAGACAGAGCATATAGAAAAGCATGACAGGATGATATACGATGAGATAACCATGGGACTATTCAGATAACCAGGTTACAACCCGTAAACCAAACAAGGATTGGGGTTGTAACCCTTCGTCTGAACAGAACTTGGTTTCTCCCACCATTTATCGGCAAGGTAAATATAAAGAGATCCGGTCATACAATTATTCATGATATAGAATTAAGATAAAGCACGAGTAAGCATGTCATGTCAGAAATTGTATAGGATCAGGACGAGACAAGGCTGGACTAGACTCCATCCAATCAATCACGGCCAAGCAATAATTACGTCTTGCTACTTTAACTAACTAGGGTTATCACAGGCCTAGTTACTAGCAAGATGCAATGAGAATTCCAAGTCCGGTTACCTGTTTGTTACTACCTGAGTGATCCCAGCAATAAAAGGAAAAGATAGCAGGATATAGCAGACACACTGTAGTAAGATACATGTGTCCTAAGGTACCACACTCGACGGCGGGCTGGAAGTGCGCTCATCTCGACGGATAGCAACAAATCCCAAGTATATATATATAAGGCCGGGACCAAAGGGGCAACAGGTAACTGGAAAATTCTCCATGAACTATAGTTAGATCTAGTCATTAGCCTAATCCATGTTCAGTGCGAATCCCTGACCGTGGGAAACCAGGGAGTCACGTCCTAAATATGATGCAAGACAAGACAAGTGGATTGCACAAGCAAGCAAGCAGGAACACCCACGGTGTCAAGTTGATTATACGAGTCAAGTTACCAGTTACAAGTCAAGTCAAGTCAGGAGTGCGCCGCCACAGGCCACTATCAAGTTATCAAGATAAATCATGTCAGGGTACTTGTCAGGAGTGCGCCACGACGGGCCACTATCATGTCAGGTTGGTCATGCCAGGAGTGCACTACTACGGGTCACTTGTCGTGTTATGCTAGTTCCTTGTCATACCATGCCATGTACAATAGTCATTCCAAACATATTAAGTAAAATCAAGTTCATGACAAAAGACGTAAGGATATAAAATGAGCGTAAAATATCTGATAAAATATCAATATACAGGACTATAGAAGAGCCAAGCTTAAGAAAATAAAACCAAAACTCCAAGAGCCAATGGATTGCGCAAGGGGTCAGGGGGTTGGATTGCGCAGGTGTCAGCTGCGCAGGGTGCCAAGTGCGCAGGGGCACAGGGCGCAGGGGCAGATTGCGCATGAACAGACTGCGCAGGAGTGAACTGCGCAAGGGTGGATTGCGCATAAGCAGACTGCGCAGGAGTGAACTGCGCAGGGGTGGATTGCGCATGAGCAGACTGCGCAGGAGTGAACTGCGCAGGGTGAAGTGCGCAGGAATAGTTGGCGCATGGGGCTGAGCGCAGTTCACCATAGGGCAAGCTGCGCGGTCGGCACTACGCTAAAGAGCGCAGGCCGAGAGGGGCTGCGCAGTCCAGCACTGCGCTAAAGAGCGCAGGCTGCAGGCTGCTACTCCAGGCCGAGAAGAACACCAAGAATTCAAATTTTCATATCTTTGTCAAATCAAAGCCAAATCTAGAATTTCAAAGGTCTAACTTGAGTAAAATTGAATTCTCTTCCACATGGAAGCATCAAAATCCAACCAAAATAGATCAAAACCATGTAAATCCGAAAATAGTTAAAACCTAGATCTAGAACAATGGAGACTCCAAATCACAAAATGTCAAGTTCTAATGTTGATCACCATAGCCTAATCTAGCTAATGAACAAATAAAATGTGGTTCTCATGTGGTGGCAAGGTGCACTTGCCTATGGGTGTTGGTGTTGTGTAGAGGAAGGAAGAAGAAGAAGATGGAGAAATAAATGAGAGAATTATGGAGGAGAGAGAAAGTAGGTGGAGTTAATAAAGAGGGTGGTTGTGGTGGAATGAGGGTTGAACATAGGCTAAGGTGTTCCAATGCATGTTAAACCAAACCAACCTTCTCCACAACATAAAACCAAGCCAGGTAAAACCCAATTACGAGAAATCCAAAATCCGCAAGTCAAGTCAATTACAAGTATAGGCCAAAATTCGAGAAAATAAAATACAGGTCCGAAATACGTATACGCCTGATAAAATACGTATTCCGAATATGGGTGTTACGGTGGCAATGATGTAGGATGGAAACTTTATAGGAGGGTTTTTACATGTAGAAACTTTCATAGAAATTCTCGTCTCTCATGACAATTATTATTGGGCCCCACACCATTAAATTGGTCCTTTTACTATGTGACATATGATAGAAATGGAGAAACATTGGAGAGCATTTTTGTATGTCTAAAATTTCTATGTAGAAACTCTTCCAACTAGGATAGAAATCTCCTTAAAGTACAATGCCAAATAGGATAAGAACTCAATTTTAGAAATCACCATTGGAGATGGTCTAAGACTCACAATACTTAACAAGACAATAGGGTTGGAGATGCTCTTAGGCCCGACTTTAAAAAAAACTGTTACAATGAATTGATTTGTGCTTTTGACATTTGAGTGCTTCACCGAATCTCCGAAATGATACTTCTTTCTCAATGCTCGACCTAATAATGACCTCTGTGTGTAGAGAAAAAAAAAGGTTTAGGACCTAAGAACCCAATTAGCCCTTGCCTTTGGGAATTTCAATCTATTTTCACCCCTCCAAAGTGGCTTACCATCCATGCCAATGTCACAATTTTCTTAGAGGAGAGCAACAAAGCGTACTTTGTTCTTTGATTATGCCCATCCCTCTGTCTCTCTTTCTTTCAACATTCAACACTGTCTGCAATATAATTAGGGCACCAAGAAGGTATATTTTGGAAAGTGTGACAAATTTGTCCATTGTTTATGTGACACTATTCTCTTACAAATCAAATTTAGGAGGAACAGCTTCAAGGAAGCTGCCGAAAATGTTGTTCCAATACACAAGTCTAGCCGGTGCCTCTGCTCCTATTTATAGAAGATCCATTCTTCTTGTTGTGTAATCACAGTAAGACCCAAAAAAGGAGGAAAAAAATTGATTCACATTAAAATTAAAGTGATATCAGAATATATAAGTTCTTGTTTTTGTTTATCATCAAGCCATCTACGTGGCTAACAGCAGGGGTGAAGTGGGGAAAGAGTAGCTCGGCTTACAATAGATGAAGATTTGTAGTTTTCCTCTTTCTCTCTCTTGCAATAACTAATAACTTTAAATTGTGGGATATCTAAGGAAAAAAAAAAGGTTTACAACTTTAATCGTCGGCCAACCATTCTTTTCTTTTTTATTTTCCCCTCCCTTCTTGCTATCTTGACTACACACCAATAAGATTTAAACTTTTTCTATAATAGTCTTAACATTTTTTTCTTTATTATTTCCTGGTTTACCATTGAACCATAATACTAGAAACCTTCCTAGCTAGCTATGAATATGACCCTATCATTCCTCTTTACTTCCATCTACCAGTAATTTGTTTGGCTCCGATTGTTTCACTCATTTTATTGTCCATTGAAAACTCTCTTTGGATGTGCTGCATGTGCAGTTGTACATCTTTTTTTAGAATGTGCATTACAAGTTTATTAAAATACACTGTTTCATGTTTCATATATCATCTTCTGTGGCTTCTTGATCAAGTACTAGGAATGTTAAAAAACAATATACATGCACTTCGGAGCAAGGGTTGGTACTCAACAAAACTTTATTGAACCTCTGTATTCTGTGCTAGTATAAATCTTTTGCTTAAGGTATTGTTTGGGAAGAGAGGAAAATGAGGGAAAGAAAAATTTTAAGGAAAAAATGGGAGGAAAATTAAAAGTAGTGGTGTTTGGGAAGAGGGAGGGGAATTGAGGGAGAGGAATGTGGGAGGAAAATTCATGTGGGTCCCAATCAAAAAAATTTCTCCCAAAAGTGGGAGGAAAATGGAGAGAGATGAGAGGATTGTGAAATAAATTATCCAACTACCCTTCGATAAAGTAGTTATTAATTATGATTTGAAAAAAATCAAGGACTAAATGGTAATTATATCTTTCTCCATAATAAATAAAATATTATTTTTAAAAATTTTCTTCCCCTACTTTTTGTTTATTCAAACAAGTGAAGGAAAAATTAATTTTACCTTCATTTTACTCTCCTCCATTTTCCTTTCCCTCAAATTTTCCTCTCCCCCCTCCTAGGTTCCCAAACACAGCGTAAAAGTATTGGCCCTGGAAAGCCTGAGAGCATATTTTGAGGAAAGGGATATATCAAGGGAGCCTATTATCACGGACTTAGTGTTTTAGGCTACACTTCGTCGCGTGCGGCGCACTATCTTCCTTCTCGGAGACTCGTGTAAGCCTTTCCGAACCCGCTTAGCTAGAGTGCTAAGTAAAATAAGAGAAGAGTGGAGCAAATGGAACTCGTAAATGATTTCTCTATTACTTGGAGAATGCTTACAAGTTTTGGTGGTGAGGAACAAATACCTCCCCTTATTTATAGTGCCCATAGGGCCTACATAAAAACTTCAGGAACCGGCATATTTCAGGAATTATTATATGGACTAGATAAGAAGAAGGAAGCTTCTACTACATCCAGAAATATCATGATACATCTAGAAGCGTCTTGAGTCTTCTGGAAGATTTTCGGGTCCTCTGGAAGGTTCTACCATCTTCTAGAACATTCTTGAAGCCTTTGTCCATGAAAGGCTATACAACTTTGCTTCGGACGGGAGCAAACATTTTGGACGGTACACTATGCCTCACTTAAAGGACCAACCTCATTCTACCAAATAATGCTCGTCAAAGGAGCAATTTGGATGACTCGTTATAGGACCTAGAATAGAAAGAATTTATTCGGCATCTTTTTAACTGGTCGCCTCCAGTGGTGGACGCTGTATATGCCTAGTGGATGGACACACCCCTATAAAGCGTTCAGAAACCTTTTATTTCTATTTCTATTTCTATTTCTATTTTTATCGTTGTTGTTGCTATTGCATGCACTGATGATTGAAGGTCTTAGCCACTAGGCTCCCAACCTTGCTGGTCATAAAACTTGATTTGAAGAAAATAGTCCCCATAGCAGTTTGAAATTTTTTATGACCTCTGCTTGTTCGTACAAACCTAGCGTTTAGAGCATCTCCAACCCTATTGTCTTGTTTTGTGTTGTAAATCCTATGTGGCATGAGGGACAAGACAATGTCTTGTATAGGTGGCAAGGTTATATTCACAAATGACAATGGATTTAAAAAGTCATCTCCAATGCAAAAGTATTGAGAAGACAATACAAATAATTTTTTACAACTTCCAAGACAACTTTTACTCTTCTACTTCTTTTTTATAAATATTTTTATTCACAAATGATGATGTGGACATAAAGACATTGTGAAATGCATTGTCTAGATCTAGACAACCAACTTCACATTGTCTTTGCCATGTCATTGCCATGTCAACTCCACACTTTATTTCACATTTGCATTGGAGAAGTACTTTTGGAAAAAATGGTTGTCATTCCTATGTGGCAACCATTTTTTTCAAACTCACAATAGGGTTGGAGATGCTCTTATATGGAATTTTTTTTTTCTACTTTATAAAGTTCTAACAATGATGTTATGCTTTGCTTTTTTGTGTTCTTACTTCCAGTAATTACGAGAAGTTAGGGGCACTCAATCTCAAAAAAAAAAAAAGGTCTGGCTCGGAGTTGGCTGTCACATCTCTGCTGAGAAAGGGGCACAAATTAGTTTGTGGGGTCGATGGTGGTATGGAAATGTGGAGGAACTCCTTTACTCCATCCATCCCATTCCTAATCTCTCCCTTTGTCAAAAAAGGTATGTAGCTTATTCCTATATCCTCCACTTATTAGTAGGCCATGGGCAGAGCATTAGAATTTCCCCAACAATTTACCGAAAATGTGGTCCTGTAGTCTTGCTTTCTTGATCTCATGTTTCATAATGGCACAGTATAAGTGCCTCCATTATCCATCGATGTATCTATCAATCCAGTACTATCAGCACTTCCCTTCCAACTCAATCCTCGGTAGCCTTTTACCTTTTCCTCTTGTTCTATTAGTCCATAAGCCACTGAACTAGGGCTGCAAATAAGCCAAGCCGTTCGCGAGCTACTCGAAGCTCGGCTCGATAAAAGCTCGTTTGAGCTCGGTTCGTTTAGTAAACAAGCTGAGCTCAAGCTTCATTTTCGAGCTCGTTTAATAAACGAGCCAAGCTCAAGCTTAGAAGTACTCGGCTCGTTTGAGCTCGCGAGCTGGCTCGTTGATGAGCTTGCAAGCTGACTCGTTTAGAAGCTCGTTTAGGAGCTTGTTTAGAAGCTCGTTTGTTCTTTGTTGAACTCTAAATATATGTATATTTGTGTGCATTATATATTTATATGTCCTTAATAATTGATATTAAGGAACTTTTGAATTAATAATATCACAGGTACTTGAATTCAAACCTAACTAAATTGAACTCGAGCTCGTTAAGCTTGAAATCAAGGTTAATGAGCTTGAAATAAAGTTGAGCGAGCTTGAAATCAAGCTTAACGAGCTCGATTTTGAGCTTATCAAACTTGTTTATCAAGCTTGAATCAAACTTACTTATCAAGCCAAGCTCGAGCTCAAACCAAACCAAGCTCAAGCTTAATATAAACAAGCTCAAGCCAAGCTCAAGCTCTAAAATAAAAAATTTATCAAGCTTGAGCTCGAGCTTGAGCTCGATTAATTCTAGTCAAGCCAAGCTCAAGCTTACAAAAGCTTGGCTCGGCTTGGCTCGTTTGCAGCCCTACACTGAACTTACACACTATCCACCTGCAGCATCAAGGATATGAATACTCCAAGTTATATTAAATGTTGAAGAACTATCATGCGCGATCCTAAAATTGCACCCATTTCTTAGCAATACATTTGCATTCTAGAATAACTGGTGCATTTTATACCCTAAAAGTTCCTTTGTCATGTTGCCTTCCGCTTTGAGTTGCGACATCGTTAATAGATATTAGAGGATAGTCAAGATTGTTTGTTATATGTCAATTTACTACCAGAAAAAGCCTTTGGCATACCTGTTTACAATCAGTTTACCTTTTTCTGGATTTTGTGACCCTAAGGCCTCGTTTGGTTCACGGATTCAAGGAATCCGGAAAGGAAACTTGTTCCTTTCCTTTGTTTGGTAGCTACAAGTTTGGGAAACACTTTCCTGACATGGAGGAAAATAGAAGGGAAAATGGTTCCTCTCATGACCCATGGGATTCATTTTTCCTCCTCCTTTCCCAACATTAATTACCAAACATTATGACAAAAGTAGCCTTGATTTATTACCTATTTTACCAATTAACTCTTCATTATAATTATGTTGACATTGGATATTGTTGGAACAATGATATATTTTTTCTTTCCTTTCCTACACCAACCAAACATAGGAAAGGAAATTTGATAGGAATTCTACTTTCCCATCCCCATGGAAAATACATGGGAATTGATTTCCTTTCCGTGAACCAAACGAGGCCTAATAGTTTGAGTCATTGTTCTAGAGTTTGACAAACCCTTCAATCTTTGGCAGATATAACAATTCATGTCAGTTACTTTAAGGATTTTATTCTATGTTTTTGACTGAAATCCTAAATGTTTAGATGATAGAAATACATGCTCTAAGATGTTACTTCACCTTGTTGTCCAAATTGTAAAAATATATGCTAGATACTTCAAAATTCAAACCTGGGAGTTCTCTCCAAGTATTCGGCATTTCCAAATAAAAACTCTTCTAGTCTTTTTAGATGTACTAAGAATTAAGTTTTCTGTATGGACTTCCTGCAGAAATGTCGATATTTTTAGATGCAGAAACCACTGAAATAGACACCGATGCCTCTGTTTTCTTCTGATTATTCTCCTCCGAATAGTACCCATCTCCTTTTCAGTAACTATGGTGGAAGTTCCATTCATGTGCTCTTTTTCTGTACTGTTGAGAATCATTGGCTGTGCTTGATGCCTAATTATTGGTGGTACACCTCCCTCTTGTATGTCACAAGCCTCCCATAACTCCATTTATCAGAGGATTAAGTATAGGAGGTATAATGTTTTCTTTGATTGTCATTTCTTGATCTAGGCTTTTTTTTTTTCTTTTGCTGATTCTTCAAAGTTAGTAGTCACTTCGCTGGAATGATCAAGTAATTTTTAAATCTGAACACGCTTCGTAATAGGGGTGAGCAAATACTGACCGATACTAAGCGAATACCGACAAAAAATATTCCGAAAAATCGAACATAAATTATGTACTGGTACCGAATTGCCGAACCGACTAAAATATAGTATAATTGTAGTGGTAACGGTTTGAGTGTAATACCATACCGAAAATACCAAACTGAACTGATTATGTGTGTAACCGAACTGATTATGTGTGTGTGTGTGTGATTTTCATTTTTATTGTTTTGATCAGTTTCTTAGAACATAGAATGGATTGTAGAGGACTTGAAGTTATGTTAAGAATGCTAAGAATTAAATTTTTGATCTTTTGATCTTATGTTTTTGTATTCTAATATAATTTTGACGTGATTTTTGGTTAGTTAAACGTAATGACCGTGTTTGATCTTTTAAACTCATTTTTAGGTGTTAGCGATTTGTTACATAGTGTTCTAATAATTTTGATTAATTGTTTGGTTGGTAGAGTCTTGACTTTAAAATTTAATGCTTCCAAAAAAGTAAAAAAAAATATTATAGGTTAAAAGGTTATACAATATTAAGTGTGTTCATTGAGCAAATGTTAATTGGTAAAATACCGATACCGAACAAAAATCGACCGAATACTGATTTAACCGAAAACGAAAAAACCGATTCTAAATGGTACGATATTAGTATTGATTTTTTTAATACAGATTTTAAAAAGTACCGTAAAGTTTGACCAAATACCGACAGATTATACTGACGCTCACCCCTACTTCGTAAGGCCCTTGATTAAGCTTTCTTCTTTCACTCGATTAGGCTACATGTTTTATTTCGTGCTGCCTAAGGGCCCAAGTCAAGGCCCATATAGATCTTCCAACCCCGAAGTAGTAGTACACTTCTTCCAGACTCGCCCTATTTAAAAGGGCCCAAAATGGCCTACAGACAACTAGTGGCCATATCTAATTGAAAAATTATAATTTTACGCTAGGCTGTGTTTGATTGGGCTTTTTTTCCATGGAAAATATTTCCATCACAAATTTTCCACCAATTATAGTGTTTGATAGCTTATATTTTCCATGGAATTATTTTCCAAAAAACTATCATTTTCCATATTTTCTTCTAAAATGGTGGAAAATGAAACTTGTCCAACCCATAGGAAAATATTATTTTCCATGGAAAATAACTATTTACCATGGAAAATAATGACAATCAAACACCCAAATTAAGTTTTCCATGGAAATTTTTTAAAATTCCATGGAATTTTTTTCCTAGGAAAATAATTCCATGGAATTAATTTCTTTTCCATATCTTTTCCACCTTGCAATCAAACGCACCCAAGGTGCGTTTGATTGCAAGGTGGAAAATGTGTGGAAAAGAAATTAATTCCATGGAATTATTTTTCTAGGAAAAAAATTCCATGGAATTTAAAAAAAATTCCATGGAAAACTTAATTTGGGTGTTTGATTGACATTATTTTCCACGGAAAATAGTTATTTTCCATGGAAAATGATATTTTTCTATGGGTTGGACAAGTTTCATTTTCCACCATTTTAGATGGAAATATGGAAAATGATAGTTTTTTGGAAAATAATTCCATGGAAAATATAAGCTATCAAACACTACAATTGGTGGAAAATTTGTGATGGAAATATTTTCCATGGAAAAATAGCCCAATCAAACACAGCCTAATGGTAATTTTAACTATTTCTGTTTTTCTTTTTCTTTTTTGAGATGAATTATTTCTGTTATCATTCACCAATCGGTCGCATCCTAGATGATTTTCAATACTTGTACATGTAACTTCGAACTAGCACATGGAATGTTGTCTATTTTCCAATCATCAACCATGCAGCAGTAGAGCCCATTTTTTGTGGTTCTTTCATTAAATCATTCGTTAACTTCTTACAATAATATATTTACCACACTGAGGCCTAATATATTAACAATTATTGGGTCAGAGCCTTGTTAGAAATCACCCGAATAAAACTCATATTATATACGAATTTTTTCGTATCTTTTAGAAACGTATAATAGTTGCGTACTTTTAACATATTCAAGCTAGTACGTAAATTTTAAGCATGCGGAGTATTAAACGTGTTCCGTATAAATTAATGAAAATTTTGGCAAAAAAAACGTGATAGGAACTTGTTTAATTAACCAAATTTGACAGTATATTTAAAAATATAAAGTTTATAACCTCAATATTTTTATTTTTCGAATTTTTGAACGTATTTTATTTGTATTGAGCCAATTTATTTGTAGGCTTGAGGAACGGATTAACCGATGGAGAGAAGTGTCGCTCTAAAACATATGACATCAGGGTTTTAAAACCCTAACAATGATAGGGAAAGCTTTCCAATTGAAAATTTGTTAGAAGTCATCACCTCTAATAAAGACGCCATTGTGAAGGACAGGACCAAAAAGGTTTTGTGCAGCTAAAAAGTGCTCATTCATTGTTGCTTTGAATTGTCATTTGTGAAAGTTTGGTAGACGTAGTTGGTGTTTTCTCATTGTCATCCATCCAAGTGTAATAGAGAGAAGAAGAGAAAGTTAGGCAAGCTAATTCAATTCAACGTTTCTCCATGACATAGTAACGACATCTTTGACTCATTAATCCACTACCGAAGCTAATGACTTTTAGGCCTAGTTTGGTTCACGGAAAGGAAATGCATTCCTTTGTATTTTTCATAGGAATGAAAAAGTATGATTCTTGTCACATTTTTTTGTTGTTGTTTGGTTGGTGCAAGAAAGGAAAGCAAAAATATAGCAATATTCTAATAATATTCTTACATATAAAATAAAAATAACATTATGAAAAATAACATTAATGGTAAAATAAACAATAACACATGGTTACTTTTGTCATAACTTTTGTAATAAATGTTGGAAAAGGAAGAGGAAAAATCAATTCCATGGGTCATGAGTGGAACCATATTCCCTCCAATTTTCTCCCTTGTGAGGAAATTGATTCCCAAGTTTGTGGTTACCAAACAAAGGAAAGGAACAACTTTTCTTTCCTACTTCCTTGAATCCGTGAACCAAACGAGGCCTTAGAGATTGGTGATACAATTCATATATGTGATGATTGCCAAGTGGGGAAGTTTATTCCTTTATATATACGGTGAAAAAATAAATTTCTTTTTCAGTATGTAATTACATAACTACCCATATTAATTTAGTGAAAAATTAAATTAATAAATATATATGAGGGTCTTTTTGGAACAAATTTTTTATGGTGAAACATATTTTTTTTAATTATATAGCAGTATAAAAGTATAGATAGTTACTGACAAATTTAACTTAAATTAATTAATCTTTCACTTATTTTTTTTCACCTCTGAATTAGATTATCAAAAATGATGACAACCTATGTGTTAATAACATTACACGGTGGTTCCACGCACGATGAATACATACGATCTCGTCACATCATGAGGTCTGCGATCGAAATATGGTCATAATTCGGTCCATTGTCCCAGGGCGGCCAGGGCGACCGCCCAGGCCCCATAAAATTTGGAGGTCCAAAAAAATTAATTTAAATGTATATATATATATTAGTAATCTTATATTGAAAATAGAACTAATATATAATATGATCCTCCTTTATCATAAAACATTTGTGGTGTAGTGGTAGTTTGTTATACTTGTACACAAGAGATTCTAGGTTCTAGTCTTGGTTGTATTATTTTTTAGTTCCATTTTTTTATATTATATATGGGTCCAATTTTAAAAATTTGTTTAGGACCCCCATTAACTTAGGGCCGGCCCTGGTTTCCAAAGAGAGAAGCTACATTGATGGCTTACACTTAAATATCACCAACTGCCTTGTTAATTGCTTAATTTGACTTTCACCATTAATATATAAGTTTTGCACCCGTAATAGTATAGTAATGCTCGTAACTTAATTGATTTGCTTGGGTGTCCTGGACGTTGATTATTGGGCCACGATGCTCCCCACTACTGAGTTTTACTTTTATTTCTAGAACTCGTTGACTGAAATGGCCTTCGCCACCTAAATTGTCAAAATGGCCCACTCTTCGTTTTGAATGCTTTTTTTCTCGGAATAATGCTAAGTTTACAAGCCAACCTACTCACACTCTGCTAACATGGTCACACTCGGTCTCATCTTTTCCCTCTCTTCTCCGATGGAGGTCGGCTACGCGGCGATTGTAAGCCCGGTGGTTATAACAAAGTTGTAGGCATAGCATTTTCCGTTAAAAGCATTCCTCCTCCTTTTTCTTTCATGATCCATAAAAGGAAGAAGTAGAACTGCAGGACGAGTAGAGATTAGTTTAGGGTTATTTAGTCATAGGATCTCGTATAATACTTGATAAGGTTCCAATCTCCATAATGTCTTCCATTAGAATTTTTATATTCAATTGTGAATACGAGACTCTCATCCTTATGATCACATTGACATTGTGTTTAGGTCTGTAAGTTGACTTTTGGAAATATTGTATTGGCTAACCCACAAACACGAATGGTCAGTTGATCGGCCAAAGATGTCAGCAATTCTTGGATTATAGGCTGCTGCCTTTCTTACAACATTTCTAAAATAAAAAGATAATATAATATAATATAATATAAATAAACATCTTACATTTAAATTTAAACTAGATTAGACATGTAATGTCCACTTTAATTCACCTCTAAAATTGATGTAGTCACATAAGTACGAACCAATCTTTGATAGATTCCATTTATATGGATAATGGCCTAATGATTCTATTGCTGCAGCCTATATATATATATATATATATATATATATATATATATATATATATATATATATATATATATATATATATATATATATATATATATATATAATATAATAGAAAAACTTAGTTGGTGAAACTTTTGAATTCCGAAAATACCCTTACTTACTTATACTAATTAAAAATAGTTCATTAATTTTAATAAGGACAACTTAGTAATTATGAAGACTACCCTTTGGTCTTCCTAAAGAGTCTTCCTAAACTAATTAAGAAATGTTAAAATACGTGCAAGGCACGTGCACATATGCTAGTATATATATATAGTTGAAATGAGTAAAATTTCTCAGATGATTTTTTTGAAGGGCTCCTGCCACTACTTATAGAGAGTACACCTCCTATTCACAATACAACTTCCGATGTGGGACTAAAGTCCCTTATTAGTTCTCAACACTCCCCCTCAAGATGGGCGATAGATATTAATCATCCTCATCTTGTTACATAGCTTTGACAGACTCAATGAACTAAGACCCTTAGTCAGACAGTCCGCAACTTGTTCTTCTGAGCGAACATGGTCAATCTTCAGTATCCCTTGTTCCAGCTTCTCCTTGATGAAGAATAGATCGATCTCGATGTGCTTCGTTTTGTCGTGCTGAACTGGATTGTTAGCTATACTTATTGCAGCTTGACTATCGCTCAGAAGACGTAATGGTGCTCCCTTGTCTAGCTTCAACTCTGTCAGCAGTGCTCTTACCCATAGCAACTCTGACACTCCCAGAGCTATTGTCCTGTATTCTGCTTCAGCTGTCGACCGTGCTACCACTGGCTGTTTCTTGCTTTTCCATGAGACTAGGTTTCCTCCTACAAAAATACAGTATCCCGTGGTAGATCTTCTGTCGTCTATGCAGCTTGTCCAGTCTGCATCGCAGTATCCCTCAACTTCTATGTGTCCATTCTTCTTGAACCATAGTCCTTTTTTCGGCGTCCCTTTCAGATATCTCAAGATCTGAAACACTGCTTCCATATGACCCGTTCTTGGATCATGCATGTAGCGGCTCATTACACTCACCGTAAATGAGATATCCGGGCGAGTGTGCCCCAGATAAATCAATCTTCCTACAGGTCTTTGATACCTTTCACGATCAACAGGCTCTCCTGCTTCTGCTCCCAGCTTGCACTTCTGGCCAATTGGAGTTACTGCTGCTTTGCATCCCAGCATCCCCGTCTCCTTTAGCAGATCTAGTGCGTATTTTCTCTGTGAGAGAAAAAAATTTTGTTCGCCGTCGCACACCTCGATACCCAAAAAATATCTCATCGCTCCTAAATTCTTCACCTCAAACTCCTTCGCGAGTTTTGACTTCAGCTTAGTAATCTCGACTTCATCATCACCAGTGATTATTATATCATCCACATATACAGCAAGTATAGTAATGTGGCCTCTTGCAAGCTGGAGAAAGACCGTATGATCTGCATTTGTTTGATGGTACCCCATGCCTGTAACAGCCTTTCTGAATCTGTCAAACCAGGCTCGAGGAGAATGCTTGAGTCCGTATAGTGACTTCTTTAGTTTACACACTTTACCATGCGACGTCCCTCCGTCTGATTCTGTCGCATAGCACCCTGACGGGGGTTCCATGTATACTTCTTCTTGCAGGTCCCCATGGAGAAAGACATTTTTCACATCTGACTGGTATAGCTTCTACCTATAGTTTGCTGCAATGAAGACCAGAGTTCTTACCGTGCTCATTTTCGCTAATGGGGCAAACGTCTCATCATAGTCAATGCCATATGATTGTGTGTATCCTTTTGCAACCAACCTCGTCTTGTACCGTTCTACTTTTTCTTCTGGCATCTCTTTTACTGTGTACACCCATTTGCATCCCACAGCTTTCTTCCCTTTGGGTAATGGAACCAGCTCCCATGTCTTATTTTTCTCCAGTGCCCCAAGTTCTTCCATCATTGCAGCTTTCCACCTTGGATTTTTCTTTGCTTCCTGCCAACACTTGGGCAATGAAGTAGAGTCTAACGATGCAATGAAGGCTCGATAATTTGGAGAAATGTTAGAATAAGACAAGAAGTTGGCAATTTCATGTTCATAATCATCATAACGACGAGGAGCCTTACCCACATTGATGCGAGAAGATCTCCTTAAAGGAGCAATAAGTGGTGGAGAGGACATACAATCAGAGTCAGAGAGATCCGCATCGGAATCAGAGTGATTCAGTGTGGGGGCAACATCTTCAAGAGCCGAGGCAGGAGTAGACGAGGGACTTGGTATGGCAGGCACTGGACTTGGTACAGTAGGCACTGACACTTGGCACGGCTTCTCCCCCTGCGTAACATATGTATCGTCTTCTTCATCGGAGTCACTGCTATCTCCCCCTTTCGTCCAGTTCTCCACGACCGGGCACGGGACCGATCCGACTACCACGTTTGGACTTATTCTCTCCCCCTCACGTCTAACACCCTCCGTGTTAGGTGTGTCACCAAACGCTGAAGCTTCATCTGAACCATAGTATGGTTCCAGTTCTCGAAATGTAACATCCATGCTTACAAACAGTTTCCGCTCAACCGGACTCCAACATGCATATCCCTTCTGAGTCGCCGTATATCCGACAAAGACACATTTAACCGCTCTAAGATCCAATTTACCAACTCCCGGCCTATTATCTTGGACAAAACACACACACCCCCAAATACTTTCGGTGGAACTGTGTAAGTGGTTACATCAGTAAGCATCTAACGGTGTTTTTCAGTCCAATACCTGAGATGGCTTTCTGTTGATGAGATAAGAGGTCGTCAAGATAGCTTGTCCTCATAAGTGTTTTGGGACATTCATAGTCAGCATCATCGTCCGTGCGACCTCCAGCAGGTGTCTGTTCTTCCGTTCGGCCACACCATTTTGTGCCGGTGTATAGGCACATGAAGTTTGGTGTAGTATTCCATTAGTGGATAAATACTCAGCAACCTTCTTATTAGTATACTCCGTCCCATTATCAGATCGTAAGCACTTAATTTTAGTGCCATATTGTGTTTCTACCCGGCGATGAAAATCTCGAAATGCCTCAAAGACGTCACTTTTATTCTTCATAAGGTAGACCCAAGTCACGCGAGTATAACAATCAATAAAAGTGACGAACCATCGAAAACTATTAATACCGTTTGTAGGACAAGGGCCACACACGTCCGAATGTATCATGTCAAATGCAGCTAAACTTCTATTCCCGAAGCTCACATACGAGCTTCTGATATATTTTTCCAACTCACAAGCATTACAAAATAACTGCTGTTTATTAGGGCTGCAAACAAGCCGAGCCGAGCCAAGCTTTTGTAAGCATGAGCTTGGCTTGACTAGAATTATTCGAGCTCGAGCTCAAGCTCAAGCTTGATAAGTTTTTTATTTTGAAGCTTGAGCTTGGCTTGAGCTTGTTTATATTAAGCTTGAGCTTGGCTTGGTTTGAGCTCGAGCTTGGCTTGATAAGGAAGCTTGATTCAAGCTTGATAAACAAGCTCGATAAGCTTGAAATCAAGCTTGTCGCTCAACTTTATTCCAAGCTCATTAAGCTTGATTTCAAGCTAGTTATTCAAGTATCTGAATTATTAGCAATTTATTTATAAAAATTTACTTAAAAAAAGTTCCTTAATATCACTTATTAAGGACATAAATATATAATACACACAACCATATATATATATATATATATATATATATATATATATATATATATATATATATAATTAGAATTCAACAAAGAACAAACGAGCTTCTAAACAAGCTCTTAAATGAGCTCTTAAACGAGCAAGCTCGCAAGCTCATAAACAAGCCAGCTCGCGAGCTCAATCGAGCCGAGTACTTCTAAGCTTGAGCTTGGCTCGTTTATTAAACGAGCTCAAAAATAAAGCTCGAGCTCAGCTTGTTTACTAAACGAACCGAGCTCAAACGAGCTTTTATCGAGCCAAGCTTCGAGTAGCTCGCGAACGGCTTGGCTCATTTGCAGCCCTACTGTTTATTAGCCCTTTGATATAAGGACGGATACATTCGACTAATAACTTTAAAGGAAGAATGCCCGACACGCTGGTGATGGAGGAGCAATTCGTCTTCTACACTGCTACGTGAAGCGTCCGGTTGCGCGTCTGCTACTAGAGATGGCAATGCTTTGTCCTGTCCGATCATGTCCAAGTACCATAGCCCTTTATGCCATGTGCCAGTCCCTAGTCGTCGTCCTGTCCCCTTTCCTGAAAAGTTACCTTAGGAATGTCAAAGGAAACAATACAGTTTAGATCAAGGATAATGGCACTAATAGATATAAGATTGGCAGGAAAAGAAGGAGCATGTAAGACATTATTGAGAGTAAGGGAAGGGGTGCATGCGACAGTACTTTTACCCATTACAGGTCTGGAGGTACCATCAGCAGTCTGAATACTCTCCGGCAACGGTAGGTGAGTATAGTCCTGAAACTTACCACGGGACCCAGTGACATGACGAGATGTTCCAGAGTCCATAATCCAACCTGGCTGATGGACAGATGCAAGAGCACGTGCAGGTATACCTGTGCTGGGTTGGGCAAATCAAGTGATATGATCCCCCGAGGTAGATGACGCCCCAGGAGTGACATGACTGTCGGCCGAACCCAGCTTCGTGCCTCGCAACTTTGCAAGGAACTCCCGCTCAAGCGGGGTTATTTCTTCCAGTTAATTTTCTCCCCCTTCCTCCGCCAGATGTGCTTTGTGTCCTCCAAAATAATTTCCCCTTCTGTAATGCCTATAGTTCGTATTACGTATCTTGGTATACGTGTATGTATTCTTGACTCGTATTGCGTATTTTCCTGCATGGTTATTTTGGCATGTCATTTGTTATGGCTTAGCTTGGTTCGGCTTAGCTTGGTTTGGTTTGCTTGTGGGTTCATCATGAACCAAAAGAAAACCCCCACCTACCACCACCACCCTCATTTATATTTCTATCTAACTCTCTCTCTTCATTTATTCTTCTCCTTCACTTCTTCTTCTCCACCATTTACTCTTCCACCTACCAGAAAAGAGAGCTAGGCAAGTGCAAACTTGCTTCATGATGGATCTCAAGTTTTATTGTTCCATTCTCTTCCTTACTTGATTCTAAGCCTCTTTAAAACTTGACATTTTTGGATTTGATGGATGGATTCTTGTAGATCTAAGTTTGTAAACTTTTCGGTTTTTCTTAGTTTTGATCTCTAAAACTTGGTTATTTTCGAAAACTAGTGTTTCTATGTTGTAGAGAATTCAATTTCATGCAGTTTTGGCTTTTGTTTCGCTTGATTTCGACTTCGGGTGAGGAAGTTATGGCCAAAACAATTTTTGGTCATTTCTATGTTCATCTGCAGCATGAACAGCATGTCGCAGAAGGCGCATGTCGCAGTAGGCGCATGTTGCAATGAAGCGCATGTCGCAGTAGCCGCATATCATGTCGCAGAAGGCGCATGTCGCAGTAGACGCATGTTGCAATGAAGCGCATGTCGCAGTAGCCGCATATCATGTCGCAGAAGGCGCATGTCGCAGTAGGCGCATGTTGCAATGAGGCGCATGTCGCAGTAGCCGCATATCATGTCGCAGAAGGCGTATGTCGCACTAGGCGCATGTTGCAATGAGGCGCATGTCGCGGTAGGCGCATGTCATGTGGCAGTTGAGCCATATGAGGCGCATATCGCGATAGGCGCATATCATGTCGCGCATGAGCCGCATTAAGGCGCATGTCGCAGTAGGTGCATATGGTGTCGCAGTTGCATGCATGTCGCAGAATAGGCCGTATAATGCATATTTTGACTATTACTAACTGTTCTATGTCCTAATTGACTGAATTATTGCTCGAATTTCTCCCAACTCCCAACGTGGAAGTTGTAGATCTTTTCTTGGCATCAAGAATATGTCACTAGTTATTTTATGCAAGTTTCTCTCATTCATAATATTGTAAGGATAGAACACGATAGTGGCTCGCTGTGGCGCACTCTTGACAAGTAAACTAACATGACAAGTATGAAATACCTGAACACCGTGGGCGATTGTGTTTGTAATAAACTGGTACTGTCTTGCATCATGTCTAGGATGGGGATCCCTGAGTACCACGGTCAGGGGTACCTACTGAAATTGACTAAGGCTAATTAAGTAGAATAATTCAGTAGTCATGAAGAGATTCCCAGCTACAGGCAATCCCGTTATCTGGGCGCACTAACGAATTTGTAGCCTACCGACGAGTAGGGCACATTTCCAGCACACAGTTACGTGTTGCATTCTTCATAACGGACATTCGACCCGGATAACCTGGATGGTCTGCAGGGCTTGTGGCTGTTGGGATAATCTCATTGCATCTTGCTAGTAACTAGGCCTGTGATAACCTTAGTTAGTTAAAAGTATCAAGCCGTACTCTTGATTGGCCGTGATTGATTGGATGAAGTTTATTCCAGCTTAGTCTTATCCTGATCCTGTACAAGATTGTATCAGGACATGATTTCTTGTATCGATAAATGATGGGATACCAAGTTCTGTTCAGATGAAGGGTTACAACCCCGGTCCTTGTTTGGTTTAAGGGTTGTAACTTGGCTATCTGAATAGTTCCATGGTTATCTTATCATATATCGTCCTGCTTATTGTGCTCGCCTTAACGATAAAGATCAGGGGTCCAGTTCTGTTCAGGCAAAGGGTTACAACCCCGGTCCTTGTTTGGTTTAAGGGTTGTAACCTGGCTCCCGGAGCAGTTCTGTGTCCTCTCTTCGTTTATTGTCTTATTGTAACCCCCTGTCATGCTCGTCATGTTTTACCTTTACTTCAATACCATGATTATTTATACTGGCCTTAACAATAAAGATCAGGGGTCCAGTTCTGTTCAGGCGAAGGGTTACAACCTCGGTCCTTGTTTGGTTTAAGGGTTGTAACCTGGCTTCCGGAGCAGTTCTGTGTCCTCTCTTCGTTTATTGTCTTGTTACCTTATCAATAGTAATTGAGGCGGGTTTCTATTCAGGCGAAGGATTGCAACCCCGGTCCTTGTTTGGTTTAAGGGTTGCAGTCTGGCTACTTGAATGGTTTCTTCGTGTTCAATATATTATTGTTATCTCAGCTATTATCACTATCTTTTAATTACCTTTACTATTTATTTGTGATATGCTGGTTTTAGTTCCTAAGTGAAGCCTCCTTTGTGGCACTTGCTCTTTCTGGGGTCTGACCCAGCTGGTTTTGTGTGGCCAGATATCGGAGCAGCAACAGAGTATCCACCTGTCTTCCAGCCCGATGGTGACCACCAGGCGTAACCAGGGCAACGAGTGGGTTTCTTTTGTCCTCCCACTCTATTTGTAAAATTATTCTTTTGAGGCGTTTAGCCGACGAGCACGTGTTAGCTCGTATTGCACCTTTATTTACTGTCTGCCTACGGGCTGTAACATGGTTGACAAATCCTAGGTTGATCATGTATTGACTAAAATTCTTGCTAGTCCTGATATTTTGTACGACTAGCTTCATGATCATCCAATATGTAATATATGGGACGCCTTACTATTGTATATTGATGCTCTAATATCTTGTGACTGCTACTACTTGCTTGTGATTGAGACAATAGGCTTGTTCTTGACCATAGGTGGCTGATGGATTGTAGTTAAACCCTCATATATCTAGACAGCCGTGACCGTATAGTGACGTGGATTCCATTTCATTATACGTAGCTGGCTATGTCTGCCCCCGCTCTCCAGTATTCTGGTTCTGGGGCGTGACACCTTCTACCAGCATTTCCTCCTCTACCACCACGACGTCCTCCACATCCCCGTCCGCGATCACTAAACTGACTTCGCAGGAGTTTTAGACAAAATCTGATGTAATGTCCGGAGTCACCACAGTTGTGGCACACACCACTCACAGATGGAGGCTGAGTGAAGGCAGCAAGGGCAGACTTTTCAACCGCGACTTGGTCCCCCTGGAAGGAGCCCTTGTTGGACATCAACTTCAATCGAGCTTCTTCATGTGTCATGACCGCTATAGCTTCCTCCAAGGCTGGAAGCGTGGGTTGGGACATGAGAATATTATTTCTCTGCTCAAATACAGGGTTGAGCCCCTTCAGGAACTTTATTATTCGATGTCGCAAAATATAAGCCAGGAACGTCTGAAAATACTTCGCAAACGCCGGTTCGACTTGTGCATCTTCCATCCTAAGAGGATCATAGTGATCCAGATCAGACCAGTACTTCTTCAACAGGACCGCGTACTCAGAAATGGTACGGTCGTCTTGGGCAACCCTATCAAGTTTATCCTGAAGTTGGAATACCCGCATAGGGTTGCCCGAGCCTGAGTATATATCCTTCAAAGTCTGTCATATATCAGCTGCAGCCTCCATCGTCTCGACATTGCCCGACACCTGTTCGGTCAAGGAGGCTGTCAACCACCCAGCTACAACATTGTTGACAATCTCCCAAATAGCAAACTCCGTTGAGGAGGGATCGGATGGCGCCTTCATTTGGCCATTGACATAGCCAACCAAGCCACGTCCCTTCAGCGTTCGCATCGCCTGCTGTGAGACTCGTCTCACAGTATCGGTATTTATATACGGATACGTATTTTGTATTGTATTTCGTATTTTTTTGGTTTTCAGAATGCTTTAAAATTTTCCCAAATTATAGATTTTCTCCTTGGCCAGTATACCGACGGCATGCCGCCCGGACAGATTTTCCACATTTTAGATATTTTCATTTTCGGATATTTTCGTGAATAGTGTTTCTGATATTTTCATGAATAGTGTTTTAGATATTTTGATGAATAGTGTTTAAATATTTTCGTGAATAGTGTAGATGCATTCTATTATCCAATGGACAATTGGTTTTCTTTCAATGGCTAGGATTGACCTAGAATGTGACATGGATCACGATCCAACGGTCATGATTAATTCACCCTCTCTATATATATCCTATGAGTTTCTCTCTCCTCTCTCTTTTCTTTCCTTCACCATTTCCCCTTCACTCGCTTCTCTCTTCCTCAAGCTTAGGAAGGCTTGGCCTTGAGGCCTAGAGTGTGGTTTCGGAACCCCTCTTGGTGGTGGAGTAGAAGATTAGGTTCGGTTGCTAAAACCTAGGCAAGTACATCTTGCTCAAAAGTGACATGACCATACTTTATTTTTATTTTCCATAGAAATTAAAGTTTTATTGTTCTATAATATGCTCCTCTAAATTGTTAACATGTTTAGTATATAGCACTTTTGGTTTTGATCGACAGTATTGCGTAGATCTGAGTTTCTAGATATGATTTTTGAGTATTTTGAAGTTTTGATCTATCAAATGTTTTAATTTATGAAAACTAATACTTCCATGTTGTAGGAAATTTAATTCTATTCAATTTTTACTTTTGAAAGTCCGAATTTCGATTTAAAATAAAGTTTTTATGGCCGAAATAAGTTTTACCGAAAATCTGAATTTTGTTGCTGTTTGGAAAAACGGTATACCGCCGATATACTGCAGTATACCGCCGGTATGCCGGTTTTTGTACCAGAAACCTTCTGTCTTTAGCCCGGTATACCGCCGGTATGCCACAGTATACCGCCGGTATGCCGTTTTATGCTGTTTTAGGCTGTTTTTGTCCGTTTTTGTCCGTTTTTGATAATTTCTCGATTGTAATGGACTCTTAACATGATTAGATGACCTTGGATAGTTAAAGAATGATTGTACACTCTATATACATGGTACATGCTTATGTTTACGTATTGTTCTATGTCCAGATTATAGATAGTGGCCTGTTATGGTGCACTCCAGATTACTATATATGCCTAGCTCGATTTAGTGGCTCGTAGTAGCGCACTCATGACTTGATTTTTTTATTGATTTCTAGACCCGAGATATGAGTACATGTTCTTTCTTGACACCGTGGATATAGCTTGTTGAATGTTTAATCTATTGCATCTTGGCACTGGACAATCGAGTGTGAGTATTGTTCCGTGTATCACGTGATGTTAGTACGGGAATGTTCGTAAGTGATAACTTACGATTTACTCATACATAGCACACGTCATCTTAGGAAATTCTTGAATGTCCACGACTTGAGAATTTGACATGAATATGATAAAGTAAATGACTAGTAAATTCAAGTAGATCATTGTAAGAGGAAATTCGCACTACCAACCCCGAGCTCCAAGGGCCCCATGAGGCATGGCTCAACCCTGCTAGGCAAGGGCTCCATGACCTACCAAGTTTGCGTGTATTGATATACAATCGAGTCACATGTCGTGCCGGGTTACGGCACAGTCAGTTATATGTTTTCTTTTACAAGTTTATGATATGGTTGTTCATGTTACAAGTCTAGACACGTTTCATCTGCCAGCAGTCTTGTTGGGCAATAGATGTACTACTCGTACCCCTGGACATCCGGGTATCTGCAGTCAGGTAGTTGCGAAAATCCTCAACTTGCATATTAGTAATTAGGATTGTGATAACCCTAGCTAGTTAATGATAGAAAGCCGTAGGCAATGATTGGCCGTGCACTTTTGATTGTGTGTTACCTTATATGCTCTTGTGTCGGTGAGTGGCCAGAGGCTATATTCTGCTAGGGAAAAGATCTGCAACCCTGGTCCTTGTTTGGTTTAAGGGTTGTAGCTCCGATTCCTAGTAGTTCCTAAACCCCTTGTTGCTCATCGGATTATTCTGTTCCATAGCTATATTGTTCAATATTACCATTCAGTCATTTATATTCTTGAGATATGTGCATTGGTACCGTACTAGTCTCGATCCGCATTTATTTACTTCTGTCATTATGTTGTTGTGTTGTTGTTGGGTTTTGTCGTGCATCTCGAGCTTCCTTGTGGTACTTACTATTTGGGGTCTGACACCACTGGTTTTGCATGGCCAGGTTCCATAGTTGATCACGAGGATCTACCGTCTTCTCCTCCGGATGGTTCGCACTCAGAGGACCGATATGGATAGCGAGTGGGTTACCTTTATTTCCCACTTTATCTTATACTTTTATTTTGTGGTGTATTAGCCAAGGACATATGTTAGTCCTTATTTCTGGGTTTTGTTCCCTCCGTCTTAGTACGGCGTGGATGTATATTCTGGACAGCTGCTGGTTGTACATTTACGTACCTTTTGTATAGTCAGTTGATATATCTTATATTATGTCAGCTCTCATGATTATGTATGTACTTGTGTTTGGGACGCCTTACCCATCTCATATATGATTTACTCTTTATTGCTTCTTATGTTGATTGGATTGAGATAGGAATTGTTCGACCTTAGGAGTCGTCAGTGGCATGCTAGAGTCCACCCACTTGTCTTCTAGACAGCTTTGACCGTATCTCGGGGTACTGGCGTACTCTGTTATACGTAGCTGGCTTTGTCTCGCCCCCGATCTCCAGTATTCTGGTTCTGGGGCGTGACACCTGCCTCGACCATTTCAAGTAGTTGGACGTTCCTTCCAACTTTGTCTCCAGCTTTTCCAACTTTCCCATTTTATAGGGTGACGGATCCACATCAGTATGGGTCACCCGTGGGGTTGCCACGGTTAATCTCTTTGATAAGATCTCATAAACCAGGGCCTTCATCTCTTCTGTCGTCAATTTACCACTGATATAATCCATGGCGTCTTCAACTGTGAGTATGGAGGTCTTGTTGTATCCCTAGTCGTCGTCCTCGTCGTCGTCTGCTAACTGCTGGGTGTCCTGATCTCGGCTGTCTATGTCATCAACTATAGAGACCGGGGGGAACAACAAGTGGCCTCCTCACAGAAATTCTTCAGGCATACGAGCAATTAGAACCGCGTCATGATGACGAGGTTAGATAGTGTAAGCATAATCAATTGGACCGTGACTTCGTGCATGATCGATATTTCCAGAACTCCGAGTAGGAGATGTGTGAAAATAACGAACTTTTGCAAGCACTTCCAAAGAAGGTACAAAAAATAAAAAATCGGGGCGCTGTACAACAGTTCCGGGGGGACAGGTCCGGGGGCGCTGCACAGCAGGTCCAGGGGGCAGGTCCGGGGCGCTGCACAGCAGGTCCGGAGGGGGCAGGTTGGGGGGGCACTGGAATAGTAGATCGGCGGTGGGGGGCTGGCGTCATGGAGGGAGGGGTGGTCCGGGGCGCTGCACCGCAGGTCCGGAAGGAGGGGAAGGAGCTGGAATAGTGGATCGGGGGGGTGGCGTCAGGGAGGGAGGTCAGGTCCGGGGTGCTGCACCGCAGGTCCGGGAGGGGGGGGAAGGAGCTGGAATAGTAGATGGGGGTTTGGGGGGTGCTGGCGTCAGGGAGGGAGGGAAAAAAATTTGGGAACCTGGCTCTGATACCAAGTTGAAATGAGTAAAATTTCTCAGATGATTTTATTGATGGGTGTAAAACCTGCAACCTGATTTTTCTGGAATTTTTGGATAAATTGGAATTATTGTATTTTTGTGATATTTGTCCAATTTTTGGTTTTGTCAGCATAGTCCTGGATTCCCAGTTAGAGTTATTATTATTATTATTATTATTATTATTATTATTATTATTATTATTATTATTAGTCGGATTAGGAAAATATTATTTTAAAATTAATTATTGGATTTTTGTTTGTGGCATGTCCCGATCCCGTGTCCGGGGTCTGACCCCGAACTCGAACCCGACTTCTGTTTTCCGAACCCAATTTCGTTTCCAATCCCGAATCCACCCTAAACCCTTGAATTAATTATTAGCCATGGTTATATATATAAATTCTATTAATAGTTAAAAGAAAGGAAAAAAAAATAATATAATAATAATACTAACTAAACCTATTCCTAATACCTGGCTTCCCATGACCCATTCTTTCCTACTCTTCCTCAGCACCCTCTCCCACGACCTATTCCTTCTCTTCCTCCTTTCCCTCTCTTCCACACCTACTCTCCTTCCTCTCATTCTTCTTTATAACTCCTTTTTCCCACTCTCCCTCACCCTCATTCCCATTTCCTCTCACACTCTCTCAAACCTTTCCCCATCTCTTCCCCAAGCTCTCCAGAGCTCCTTCCAAGCCCCGTCGTGCCGGCCCGGCCGGATCCATCTCCCGGCGGCCCGAGCCTCGTCGAGCCCTAGCCGCACCGAGCAACTCCTCGGCGCCTCCGCCCGCCTCCACCCGAGCGCCGCCCCCAGCGGCCTCCCGCCGACTTCCTCCGGCCAGATCCTGCCCGTGCGCACCTCCCGAGGCCGCCCCTGCGCGATGTTTCGCGCGGCTCCCGTGCGCCGGATCCCAACACCCCGACGACCCCCATTCCCGTCCGGCCAGATCTGCCCCGGCGACCCCCGAGTCCCCGTGCAGCCGGCCAGCGCCTTCCCGGCGTGACCCCGAGCTCTGTCGGCTCCGCCCCAGCTCTGTCCCGAGTTCCGCAGCACTTTTTCGAGCCGATTTCCCGCTGTCCGTGGATTTCATTCTTCTAATATTTGTATCTGAGAGCTCTAGCCGAGCAATTGAGGTATAATTTCGTGTCCCCGTGTCCCTCCCGTAGATAGTCTGTGATGACGCGGTCCCGACCCCGACGCGGGGATCGGTTTCTCTAGTTGCGCTAGGGGATGCTTCTTCCGAGTTCGGCTCGAAATTGGTTTTGTGGTTGTTTTCTTAATTAGTATGCTCTATTTTTGGACGTGGATTATTATTTTGGGTTGGATATTCATTTTGGGTTGGTAATTAGTGATCCATGGTTTGGGATATTTATTTGTGTTGCGGATTGGCATCCTCCCAGGATTGGATCGTCCCAGTTACAGAGGAGATGCTACCGAAATTTTCGGAAAGGTTTTCAAAATAAAAGTATTTAATTAAATTTAGTAAATTGGTAAATTAAAATCTATTTTCAAATCCGGTCCTTGAAAACGATTTAGAAGTTTTTGTTGGTTTTAAACGTAGATTTTTGTGAGTTGTATCCCCTGTTAGGCGACGACCGCATCGGTCGAATGAGCCTAGGCGAAACGCAAACGCTACAGGATTTCCTGTACGTTGAGGCGTAAGCCAGCAACATGAGATTGCACGACCAAGTCTGAGACTCTTTAATTTTTAATTTAATTATAATTTATTTTAGAATTGGTACTGCTTTTAGTATTTATGGTGCAGGGCCTCGGCCTACTGTTTGGACCGTTCGCGGCACTCAGAGTTCGCCTTCGGAATTAATTAATTTATGTAAATAATTTGTAAAGGCATAAGCCCAGTTTTTTCTTTATTTCTCTGTGACCATGTATTGTGTAGCGTAGTTTTATTATTTTTCTGGAATGTTGATTTTGCCGTTAAATGCGTAGAATATAAAATGTATATATATTTTATAAAGAAAATTAATAAGTTTTCTCATAATAAATAATCTAGTAATTTAGCAATTCACATGTTTTCTCATTTAAAAGAAAAATCCTAGTTTCATATATATATATATATATATATATATATATATATATATATATATGGGTAATTTGGAAGAATCGCAACAAAGCGAGATACGAAGGTCACCAATACTCCGCCGAGCAGCTAATTCGGAAAATTCATCGACAATGCCGCAAAAGGGGTTCACTGTGCTCCCACACCCCGCCAGCATTTTGGCAACCTTTCTCCAGTTAGTTTTTGCGGGCGCGGTCGTCCCCCCCGGTTTTTGTGGTTTCAGGCTTTTTGCCTTGTACTCTCCTCAGGCTTCGGCTTTTTGAGCCTTTTTTAATAAAGCGGGGGTTCTCTCAATGTATATATATATATATATATATATATATATATATATATATATATTTAAAATACAAAGTTTTGCCAAATTAACCGGTAATTGCTATTTTTTCCAATTAATCAGTAACCGACTTTTTCAATAAAAATGATAACGAACGTAGATTGCGACGCTAGATTTCCGGTAGATTAATTAATAACTTAAAACATGACTAGGGTCTGCTTCTAGAGATTGTAACTAGCACACCTAGAATGATTTCATTATGGTTCTAAGTCAAGGTTCTCAACTGTAGGATCTCGGAGACGTACTTGACTTCCTCCTCGGTACTGACAATCCCGATCCAGTCCATCAACAGAGGCAAGTTGCGGTTATGTTTTCTTGTATTTTATTTAGTAATTGTCAAGCTGCATGTTTAAACCACATTGCTACACGAAACCCTCTCCTAGGGTTCAGATATTGATTGATATTGATTGTGGGGATTGGGAGAATAGTGTAACGTTTATGGCCAATATCCCTCATATTGCATATTGTGCGAGCTTACCCCTCTTACACACGGGGATAAGCTGTATCGCGTCGCTAGGACGCTATTGTACAACCCAAGCCGATCATAGACGTTTACACATTCAAATCACATTGTTTTAATTGTTAAATTGCTGGAAAAATATTGTTTCAACTGTTTAGCCTGCACTTTTCTATTATTACTTGAAATATGAGATACATATTCGTACTTACTCCCTCCTGACTGGAGATCACATTTTTAGGTGACATTGAGGATGCTGAGCTATTGTACAATAGCTACTATGACCCGATATTGTACCCTGTGGTGTTGCCAGAGTCCCCCTTGGAGGACGCAGGACCTGAGGCCGACGAGCCGACCGCTTAGCTAGTCGTTTCCATTTTTTTCTTCTAGTTTTATTGTTTTGGAGTTTTGTAGATTTTTGAATTCAGCACTTTATTTCAGTTCTTTCATTTCCACTTGTACTTTTCAATTGTTGAATAAAAGTTTTAAAATTTTCGTATATTCGAGTTGTGACAAATATATAGATGTTGTTGTGAATACCTGCATATAGAACAGCTTACTGTCGTCGTCTCACAACGGCGCAGGCTGGGCATGATCAGGTTCGACCCAATAATTTGGGATCGGGTCGTGACACTGGGCTTCTGCCACTACTTATAGAGAGTACACCTCATCTTCACAATACAACTTCCGATGTGGGACTAAAGTTCCTTATCACTACCAAAATAAGTCAATTTAGCGACGTCATGTAGCGACGTCCTATTGTAACGTCACTAAATATTGGCATTAGCAACGTAGTAGAAAATACCTACAACCTATGGTTAAGGCATGATTATTCCGTGGTTAGTTTGGATTGTCAAGGCATGATTATTCCGTGGTTAGTTTGGATTGTTGCATTACGCTATGTAATACCTACAACCTAACCGCACGGAAAACGTTGTAGAGTTGTACATATCGTACCCGTACGAAAGTACTCATTCTGAATGACCATGACCCACGGCATGGGATTTCACTCAACTTAGAGACTATTAAGTTAAATAAAAATAATGATTGCATGGAGAGGATGGATTCCCGAGTTCTTACATGGCAGCCCTCTTGGGACTAGTAGTGCCCGACAGGCCGGTTGGTCCCCACAGATACAGCAAATCTGTCACACGGACAGAGAGCGGTATCTGGTTATATTATCTATTGTATATTGTATATTGATGACGGTCGTCCCGCTGGGACTCGTCTAATTTATGATTGGCGCAATTGATTGACTGGGTAAACTAGCCTTGCTTGCACATAGTAAGAACTGAGGAATTCTTTATTGCATAATTCCAGGATAACTTGGAATCACAGTAGCAAGCCGTAGTAATTGAATGGCCGTTTAAATTGATTTGTTTGTGTACTGTATCTACTCTGTTACCTAACTGAGATGATCAGAATGTCAGGACATGACGGGCCAACTTCTGTCCTTGTTTGGTTGGGAGGTTGGTTCGAAGTGTCGTGATGTTATGTGAATCCCAGTGGCAAGCAGAGATCTATTATTATATCCTCTTATTTACAGGTTTCATCCTTCATATCGTGCTTCCTTGCGGTACTTGCTATTAGAGGTCTAACCTCTCTGGTTTTGTATGGCCAGATTTAGAGCCAGTCTCCGAGAATCCAGCTTACTTCCGCCTCCAAGATGGTCAATACTAGAGGGATGATCGCAGGAGGACTCGAGTGGGTTCCTTACTTCCCTACTCGTTTTGGTATTTACTTTATACTTTGCCGTTTGGCACCGACATGTTAGTCGGATTGTCTTGTACTTAATTTTACATAATTGTAACTAAGTCAGGCTGCAGCTGATAACAATTGTGTATACTTTTGCTACATCAATCTGGCTATGTTTTGTAAAGCCCGATATCAAGAATATTTTGACAGAGCGTTTGGGACGCCTTACTGCTTTATCTTACATGTTCTCTATTTCTGTTCCTTGTTTGAATGATTGAGACAATAGAGGTGAAGCGACCATAGTGAGACTTTCATGTAGTATGCACCCTCTTGTCTGGTTAGACAGCATTGATCGTATTATACGGTATTTATCTACCCGTAATACGTAGCTGGCTGAGTCACTCATCCGCTCTCCAGTATTCTGGTTCTGGGGCGTGACAAGGGTTTAGTGGTGGCCCATGCAGGTCTGATTTCAGACTTGTGGGGTATTTTAATTTATAGGATGTCTCAATCACACATGTTCCCCTTGATCTCATGATTCGTTACTCTCGACTCTAGCTTAACATTTCGGTATCCTTTGACTTTATTGATCCTTCCTGTCCGGTCGTTTGATTATTCTCTTGTCCCTTTTTTAGTGGCACTTCGTCCGCATCTGTCAGAGCTGGACAACAACAACAAGAGCAACATGGACAACCTGACCAGGTTGGTCAGCAACAAGGGCCAGTACTACCCCAAGAGGCTATTCAAGAAGAAGTGATAGTGGAAGCAGCAGCTGGATCGCAGTATCCGGATGTTCCACCACCACCAACAGTTCCACCTACCCCTGTGGAAGTGGACACACCAGCCCTTCTGGAGATCATGAGAGGGATGATGGCTACTCACCAACATCAGATGTTAGCCCAGCAGCGCATGCACGCTCAGTTACAAGAGCAGAACGTACTACTCAACCAAGGATTGCAGACGGCATTGGAAAGAGGGGCAAGGCCAGATTCAGGAGCATCAGCCAGGTTTTGCAAGTACAACCCCCGTCGTTTCGAAGGCACGGAGGATACCATCTCAGCAGATGCATGGCTTAAGGACATTGAGGCTATTTTGACAGCAGCTATGGTGCCGGTAGAAGAACGTATGGATCTAGTGAAGTTGTTACTTCAGGATCTCGTACAAGATTGGTAGGAATCAGAGGAAGTGGGCATCAGACGTCCTGTGGCTTGGAATGACTTTACAGCAAGATTCAAGACCAAGTACTATGGAGTTGTGGCGCAGTTTGAGCTACAACAGAAGTTTATCAACCTCAGACAGGCTGGCAAGACGGTAGATGCTTACGCAGCGGAGTTCTGCAGATTGAGTAGGTTCACTCCGGAGATGGTAGCAACAGAGAGCCAGAGGGCTATGAGGTTCCAGCAAGGGTTTCATCTTGAGCTCTTGCAATTGATAGAAGGGCACAATTATCAGACTCTCGACAAAGTATTGACGGCAACTCGAAGGCATGAGATCACCATTCAGAGGCTTGCGGCAAGGACTGGAGGTCAGAAGAGATCACACAGTCAGATTGAAGGAGGAGGGGGAGTAGCACCCCGAATAACAGCACCATCCCTTGGCGTTCGCATTCACGATGTGGCAATACGAGGGCCAGCACCACCACCTAGGCAACAACAACAGCAACAGAAGAAGAATCAGCAACCCCCAGCGGGCTGTACTTATTGTGGGAAGATGGGGCACACTAGAGATGTGTGTCGGACATTGAACGGACTGTGTTTGATATGTGGAAATCCAGATCATCGGGTTACCACATGTCCTATGAATTCGAGGTCCGGAGGACCAGTGCAGCAGTTTCCTGCTCTGCCAGCACCAGGCGCAGGACAGTATCGAGGACCAGCGATAGCAGTAAGACCATTGGCCCAGCGTCCGTTAATGCCACAGGCTCAAATGTTTCGGCAGCAGGGACCGCCGATGCAGCAACACCAGCATAGACCACCCCAGCATCATCAAGGCAGGGGCCAGCAGCAGCACCAGGCTAGGCCGCAACATAGGAACCAACAAGGAGGTCGAGGGCAGGCATTCACCATGTCCTTGGAAGAGGCATTAGCATCAGGAGATGTTGTGGCAGGTAACATTCTCGTCGCCTCATATCCCGCAGTAGCATTGTTTGATTCGGGAGCATCACACTCATTTATATCTGCACAATTTGCAACACGACTAGGAATGGAGTTCGAGGCATTGTCAGGGAGGTTAAACATACTCACTGGTAATGGGCTCATAGGAGTTAGTAGAGTCATTCTAGCATGTAGCGTTGTAGTTTACGGGCATTCCTTACCCGCCCGGTTGATAGAATTTCCTGTTGGAAATTTTGACGTTATCTTAGGCATGAACTGGCTGAAAGACAGTCATGCGACAATAGATTATCGTAGAGGGAGTGTATCTTTTGATATTCCAGGCATTAAGCGGTTCACCTTAGTCAGATCAGTGGCAACTCAACAAGAGCAGAGAGTAGTGACGGCAATGAAAGAAGTTCAAGTTCCGAAGATAGTTGAAGAATTTCTAGACGTATTTTCTGAAGAACTTCCAGGTCTACCACCGATTAGAGATATTGAGTTCAGTATAGAATTGGCACCTTGAACTAAACCGATATCAGATCGAGTTTACAGAATGGCGGATTCAGAACAGGCTAAGGTATACCAGCACATAGAGGAACTGAAGGAGAAGAAGTTCATCCAAGCTAGCACATCACCATGGGCAGCACCAGTGGTACTTGTAGGAAAGAAAGATGGGTCATCCCGATTGTGCATCGATTACAGGAAGCTTAACGCGGCAACAGTGAAGAACAAGTATCCACTACCAAGGATCGACGACTTATTTGATCAGTTGAGCAAAGCTAGAGTTTTCTACAAGATAGATCTTCGTTCAGGGTATCATCAAGTGAGGGTTCGAAAGGAGGACATCCCCAAGACAGCATTCAGGTCGAAGTATGGACACTATGAATTCTTGGTAATGCCGTTTGGTTTGACCAATGCTCCAGCAATATTCATGGATTTGATGAACCGCATCTTTATGCCGTACTTAGATCAGTTTGTCGTGGTATTTCTTGACGACATTCTTGTATACTCTGCTAGTGAAGAGGAGCATGAAGACCACCTCAGGAAAGTGTTACAGGTTCTGAGAGAGAACCAGTTGTATGCCAAGCTCAGCAAGTATGAGTTTTGGTCGGATCATATTTCATTTTTGGGTCATATCATATCAGGAGCTGGAGTAGCAGTGGATCCCAAGAAGGTAGAAGCAGTAGAGAGTTGGCCAGTACCCAAGACCGTAACTGATGTGCGGAGTTTCTTGGGATTGGCGGGTTATTACAGAAGGTTCGTGTCAGACTTTGCAAGACTTTCAGCACCTATGACCCGCTTGACATGGAAGGATGTACCATTCGTCTGGTCGGCAGAATGTCAGACATCATTTGAGAATATAAAGTAGAAGTTGATATCAGCGCCTATTCTTACATTGCCAGTTGGACCCGGAGGTTTTACAGTGTATTGCGATGCGTCAGGTAAAGGACTTGGATGTGTCCTCATGCAGCATGGGAAGGTGATAGCATATGCATCTAGGCAACTTCGAGACCACGAGAAGAATTACCCAACTCATGACTTGGAGTTGGCGGCAGTAGTATTTGCTTTGAAGCTATGGAGGCATTACCTATATGGTGATCGAGTAGACATGTACACAGATCATAAAAGTCTGAAGTACATCTTTACCCAGAAGGAACTAAACATGAGACAGAGAAGATGGTTGGAGTTGATCAAGGATTATGACATGAAGCTTCAGTATCATCCAGGCAAGACTAATGTGGTAGCAGACGCTCTTAGCAGGAGAGGCAGCGCATTTATGATAACAACACAGAGGCATATCTTAGAAGACCTTCAGGAGATGGGCATCGAAGTTATACTTCCTAGTGATGTAGGAGTTCTGGCGAGTTTACAAGTTCAATCCGACTTGGTAGACAGGATCAAGGCAGCTCAGGCATAGGACCCAAGGATTCAGAAGCTTAGGGCAGAATGTGAGTCAGGACTCAGAAAGGAGATGCAAATCCATGAGGATGGCACACTTAGATTTGGATCGCGTCTATGTGTGCCTAGCGGAGATATCAGACAGGAGGTTATGGCAGAAGCTCACAGCTCTCAGTATTCTATACACCCTGGAGGGACCAAGATGTACCAAGATATCAAGCAGCACTTCTGGTGTTTTTATCCTACTCGGATTAGTGTAGCTCTGATGTTTTTATCCTACTCGGATTTGAAATTTCGAGGACGAAATTTTTCTAAGGAGGGTAGAGATGTCACTTCCCGTTCCCAGAATACGTATTTTAAATCTATGTACTATTTAAGTGTATTTATTTAAACATTTATCATGTACTGCTCTGTATTTAAATTCCTTTAATTTTCTGTTAATTAATTTTCGGCAATTTTATTTCTGCATTTTACTCCCTGTTTTTATACTCTGCTTCAGCTTTGCTTTAAGATCGGCTTAGATTGGTTTATTTTTATGGTTCATCATGAACCGAACCAAACTCCCACCTACCACCATCCCTTCCATTTAAAGCCTATCCCCTTTTCTCTCTCTTCATTACTTCACCATAACTCTCCTTCTTTTTCTCTTAAACTCTTCCACCAACCTAGGAGAGCTAGGCAAGTGCCAACTTGCTTCTTGATGGATCCCCGTTTTTATTGTTCCATCATCTTCTTTATTTGATTCTAAGTCTCTTTAGTACTTGGCACTTTCAATTTCCATGGCTTATTTGTTGTAGATCTAAGTTTGATGTATTTTCGAATTTCTTAGGTTTTGATCTAGTAGACTTTGTTATCTTCAAGTTTTGATGGTTCCATGTTGTAGAGAATTTCGTTCTACCCAATTTTGACCTATGGAAGTTCAGATTTGGGCTTAGAATGAAATATTTATGGAGCTTGGAAGCATGGCTTCCCATGGTTCTTCCTCTCGGACAATGGAGAAGAAGAACAGTTCTGGCCACGTAGCAAGCTTGACCGCATGAGCCTTCATGCGGCAAGTCCCCTGGCCGCATGGGCATCCTGGCCGCATGGGCGTTCTGGCCGCATGGGCATTCTAGCCGCATGGGTATGGGCAATTCCAGCCGCATGAGACTTATCTGTCGCATGAGTTCTTAGCTAGCCGCATATGCATTTAGTCCCGCAGCCGAATGGCGCTGATCATTCACGGCCGCATGACGCTGCATGACCTCTCAGCCGCATATAGGGTTGCACGTATTCTTAGTCGCATAAATTTGATTTTCCTTAGCCGCATATAGGCTTGTCCCATGTTCAGCCGTATGGGCGCATGTCATTTCGAGCCGCATGGGCGCATGTCATTTCGAGCCGCATGGGCGCATGTCAGTTCGAGCCGCATGGACACATGTCAGTTCGAGCCGCAATGGGCGCATGTCATTTCGAGCCGCATGGGGTTTGCTATCCCCTAGCAGCATGGAATTTTCCCTGGCAGCATGGTCTCATTTTAACCATGGCTACATGAGACCCCTTAGCTCTAGTCGCCTAAGGCTTGCAGATTTTGGTCGCATGGAGATTGCTATTCCCCAGCCGCATAGAATTTCTTGGCCGCATGATTTCCTGGCCGCATGAACTCTGATTCTAAACGCTTTCTTGGCTGACTCTTGTTCGAAACTGGCAATTGATTGACATTGATTGACATCTATTAACATTAATTGATTACCTTGGCATTTATTAACAGTAATTATTGTCTGAACATTAAAATAACATTATTGGTTATCCCGATTAATAATTGATCATGCGTTCCTAGTTGGAACTAAGAGGCTGGCTAGTCGTCTTATTGAAATGAATGAATGAGACACGTTCATATTAAGTATGAACTATTATAATCGATTGGTCGATCCCGAATATTGACATACAGGTACACATGCAGGCTTCAATTTATTTATTTATTTATTTTCTACAAAAGAAGCATTTGTACTTTATGGTCATGGCATGATTATTCCGTGGTTAGTTTGGATTGTTGCATTACGCTATGTAAGACCTACAACCTAACCGCACGGGCAACGTTGTAGAGTTGTACATATCGTACCCCGTACGAAAGTACTCATTCTGAATGACCATGACCCACGACATGGGATTTCACTCAACGTAGAGACTATTAAGTTAAATAAAAATAATGATTGCATGGAGAGGATGGATTCCCGAGTTCTTACTTGACAGCCCTCTTGGGACTAGTAGTGCCCGACAGGCCGGTTGGTCCCCACAGATACTGCAAATCTGTCACACGGACAGGAAGCGGTATCTGGTTATATTATCTATTGTATATTGTATATTGATGACGGGCGTCCCGTTGGGACTCGTCTAATTCATGATTGGCGTAATTGATTGACTGGGTAAACTAGCCTTGCTTGCACATAGTAAGAACTGAGGAATTCTTTATTGCATAATTCCAGGATAAATTGGAATCACAGTAGCAAGCCGTAGTAATTGAATGGCCGTTTAAATTGATTTGTTTGTGTACTGTATCTACTCTGTTACCTAACTGAGATGATCAGAATGTCAGGACATGACGGGCCAACTTCTGTCCTTGTTTGGTTGGGAGGTTGGTTCGAAGTATCATGATGTTATGTGAATCCCAGTGGCAAGCAGAGATCTATTATTATATCCTCTTATTTACTGGTTTCATCCTTCATATCGTGCTTCCTTGCGGTACTTGCTATTAGAGGTCTAACCTATCTGGTTTTGCATGGCCAGATTTAGAGCCAGTCTCCGAGAATCCAGCTTACTTCCGCCTCCAAGATGGTCAATACTAGAGGGATGATCGCAGGAGGACTCGAGTGGGTTCCTTACTTCCCTACTCGTTTTGGTATTTACTTTATACTTTGTCGTTTGGCACCGACATGTTAGTCGGATTGTTTTGTACTTACTTTTATATAATTGTAACTAAGTCAGGCTGCAGCTGATAACAATTGTGTATACTTTTGCTACATCAATCTGGCTATATTTTGTAAAGCCAGATATCAAGAACATTTTGACAGAGCATTTGGGACGCCTTACTGCTTTGTCTTACATGTTCTCTATTTCTGTTCCTTGTTTGAATGATTGAGACAATAGAGGTGAAGCAACCATAGTGAGACTTTCATGTAGTATGCACCCCCTTGTCTGGTTAGACAGCATTGATCGTATTATACGGTATTCATCTACCCGTAATACGTAGCTGGCTGAGTCACTCCCCCGCTCTCCAGTATTCTGGTTCTGGGGCGTGACAACTACTGACGCAGTTGACCCGCAAGGATGTGCAGTTTGCTTGGACAGCAGAATGTCAGGAATCTTTTGAGAAGCTGAAGTGAGGCTTGATGACGGCACCCGTTCTCACACTTTCCGATGGGACCGGAGGATTTTCAGTGTACTGTGATGCTTCAGACAGAGGATTAGGATGTGTTTTGATGCAGCATGGGAAGGTAATAGCTTATGCATCACGACAACTTCGTAATCATGAGAGGAATTACCCGACCCACGACTTAGAGCTGGCAGCAGTAGTGTTTGCACTTAAGTTGTGGAGACACTACCTGTATGGAGATAGGGTGAAGATTTTGTCACGACCCGCACCCGGATATACGGGTACGAATACGTGGGCAGCCTATGCCGCAGTATCGACGGTAGAGCGCTGTCAAGTATACTATACTAACTACAACATCTAAAGATCCATAACTAAAAATGTACTCATGTCACATCACGAAAACTAAGGAAGATAAGACAAGAAATAATAACAATATCACTAGAACAACTAGAATCTACAATGATCATAATACAGAAAAATAAAGAAGGAACAACAAAACTAACTAAGGATAACTACCAGGCAACTCACATAGAAGAATAGTAAGATCCACCTCAGCTAGCAACATTATGAAGTCCAATACTGAGGGCACAACTACTCCTAAAATTTTGTCAACATATCCGGTCAGGATGGAACGAGTACATATATCTCATAACAGATCTCAAGATAGAATAAAAGCCATAAGACTGTAAATAGAGCATATACAATAAAATCATGGAGTGTACATATATGTATCATGGCATGGTAAGCTGTAGAGCTAGAGCTAGAACAGGAAAGTAGAACTGATCATGGTATGTACACAAATCAGGATAAGCCATCTATCCAATGTGTGTGAGTAGTAGTTTCAGCTTATGACCGGCTTGGAAACCTGTAAAGAACTGGCCTGGCTCGTCATAAGTGCGGTATATGACTAACACTGTTCAAGAATACAAGATGGATTTGATCACAGGCATACGCTACTACTCCCCTACCCCCAACTGGTAGAATGGATCCAAACAGGACACGTCACTGCACGGGATTCTATGAGAAGGGAGCAAGTCTTCTCTAGAATCAGTGACCACATATTGCGCAAGAGCTACAAGGAAGCTTGCACAATACATCCCAAGCTAACAAGGAGCAACATCTCTCGTCGAGATCCAGGAATACCAATCCGTGAGAACCATGTGTCAGGAATGAGCATATCTACACTAAGTACATGAATCATAACAGTTATCATAAATTGAGAAAAAGTTATCAGAGAATGTACTCGCCTGTGATATAATATAATATGTCAACTGGATCCAATACAGCGCCTCGAGGACCTATAGATAACAAGACGTATCAATACAATGTTTAGGAAGTAAAGTCAAATCAAATTAAATCCTGTTATGTCATTGTAGGTCAAGACAAGTCTAGTTAGGTCAACCTTGGCCATAGGAGAACATTGGAAGTCAACCCATATCCGAGTCCATCTTGAACTCCGAAACCCATATCTTGGCCGTAGGCCAATATCTTAATTTACCCTTTCACTAAATTTGACTCACTCACAAACCCTCTCTAATTTGATTTCCTACATTCCCTTCTCCTTCTCCTTCTCCTTCTCCTTCTCTTATTTCCTTCCCTTCTCCTTATTCTTATTCTTCGTCTTATTCTTATTCTTATTCTTATTCTCCTTCTCCTTCTCATTATTCTCCGTCTCTGTTTTACTTAACAAAATGCCTGGAAGTCGAATTTTGAAAATAAAAACGAAAAAAAGTACAAGAAGTACAAATTTGATTCTGGAAAAGTATTATTGTAGACGTCTGATCTGTAAATGATCACTTTGTTCCTTGGACCATACGATGATGATGAAGATCGCTGCTTGAAGATGAACAACTTGGAAGAACTAAGTCACCAGAAAGGTATCGACGCACTTGGACACTGATGGCGAGGCCGAATGCTTTCCTGCTTTGCTTCACTCTGTTCTGAAAGAAAGACTGAAGAAGAATACTCTAGAGAATCAAAAATCTCTGAGTTCTAATCTCTCTGTCTTCTCTCCTGTTCCCTCCGTCTGTCTATATGAGAAAAATCAGTCTATTTATAGACTTGGGCTCTTGTGCGTAAAAACTCAGCAAAAGTTTCGTCTTTACGCTAACAACTGCCACCCATGATTGGAGTTATCCTCTGCATACGTTGACACGTGTTCCATCATCTCAATAAGAATAGGATGCACGTACACATGTTCTTCGAGATATGTGGCATGAAAGCCATGTAGGCAAACCACGTTCTGAATTGGAATAGGGCATAAAAAATAACCCAAATATACCTTGAGCGTAAAGTAGTAGACTAGGCGTACAATAGCCCTGATGTAGACTTCCCGCGTAAAGTGGTTGTTAAATAACCTTGAGCGTAAAAGTAGCCCAAACAAACCTTACGCACACGTCAACCGTTGAGCGTAAAAACTCGTATAGTCTCCGTGCGTAAAAGAAGCCATATTATGAGCGTAAAGTGGCTCAGTCCACATACTAACCGACAAATGGGCCTCTGTGTAAAACAAATCCCTTTGATTTCTGTGATATATGCCATCATTAAATCTTTATGTCAGACTTTGCATTAAATGCAAGACTTGACAGCTTTGTCCAGCGTAAAAGTGGCTAGCCTATCTTGGGCGTAAAATCATTAGCTTTGACCCGGGCGTAAAGTGATTAGCCTGTTTCGGGCGTAAAGTGGATCGATTTGAATGGAATGATCCTTATCTTTGACTCATTCTTATGAAGCACTTTTTACGCTCCTACAAGACCCCTTTCAAAGTTTTCAAATATCTTCAAAATTTGAAACACTTTGAACAGAAGCGTAAAAGTTGATATTTGACCAGTCAGCGTAAAATTCGGGATACTCAACAGTCATCCGCGTAAAAGTGGGGATATCCAACAGTCGGCGTAAAATCTGGAATTTGAACCGATTTAAAATTTTCCTATAAATAGGGTTCTTCGGAGAGAGAAAATACTTTTACTCATCTTTTTGCAATCTCGAATTCCTTTGCCCTGTCTTTCTTCGAAACCCTCACTTTGATCCGATGGCTCCCAAGAAATCATCCGCCGCCAGCAACAAGGGGAAGAAACCAGCCGTCGATTCGTCGTCGGCCGACCATGCAAAAACTTCCATTCAGTCGTCAACACCACACCGACAAACCAACCCGGCTGTAGCTCCGCCTATGATGGGTAAAACCCTATTCTTTGGCTGGAAAAACCCGTCGAGGAAGGAAAAGATAACCCAAACCTTCAGTTTTTACGCCCACGTCATACGTGTTAGCGTAAAAACTGAAATGACAATATACGCCTACGTTGTACGTGTTAGCGTAAAAGATAAAAAGAGCACGCCCACGTTAACGTGTCAGCGTAAAATTTGGATTACGCCCACACTTAATGTGCTAGCGTAAAACTTAACTACGCTCATGTTCATACATGCCAGCGTAAAAAGTTATATTACGCTCACATTAACATGTGGTAGCGTAAAATTCATCAATCACTGAGAGACTTTGTAAAACAAAGACTTCATAAACTTTTATCAACTTTTAGTAAGCGTAAAAGTCATAAAACTTCCAAACTAATTTGATCTCTTTTGTCCTTTTGTCAGTGGATTTGCAAGTTCACCCTCTCGCAGAAGTTTTCGGCTCGTCAGTGGCATGGTGGGTTCGAATTATCTGAAAGATTTATCTCATGTCCAATTTCCTCAATCGAACCCTGAATACCCAGTAGAGAGGGCACAACTGATAGCAGCTCAAGGGGATAGGATGTTGCTATCCATGATGAATGGAGATTTGTTGACCTCACTAGATGCACAACAATTTGCAAAACCGGCCTTCTTGTTTGGGGACGCAATTAACTGTAAATCCCAGACACATCCCAAGAAGGAGTCTTGGGTATTCAAATTTGGGGATAGAGCCATGTATCTTCTAGATATGGACAGAGATTATCCTTTGTCAGCATTTTTCCATGCTACCCACCATCGACAAATGCTGTGGAATTTGACCCATAATAGTTATGGAAGACCTGGTAGAATCATTTTTAAAAGGGAGAAAGCGAATGACATGGGTTATCACGTTAGCACTCCTTGTGGTGGTGTTATTCCATTTTCTGGACTAATGCCTGGGTTTACACCGAGCGAGGATTCATCTCTCATCCAGCCGGTCCAGATTCCCATGTTCATAAATAGATTTATAAGGGAAGGAGTCTTATACCCTCAGACCAACCCTAGGCTGACAGGGTGGTTGACCCCTTATAGTGGTAACTGAATCCAGATCAGCAACTGGGTCATGAAATACTTTAAAACATAATTGGACAACATCGGTTTGTATGAAGCAGTAGCATCTACTAGTTATGGCATTCTGCCGAATGGCAATCTGTTCTTGGCTTTATTGGAATTGTATATGAGTTCGACAGGAACTTTCGCAACTCCGCATGGTGAGATGGGTCTGGCTCTACATGAGATGCAGTTTATCTCGAAGCTACCAATGGGCGAGTTCTCCTATGAAGAATACATTCCCTCCAATCGGGAATTGGCAGAAATTCGGGAGAAGAATCCCGAACTGGTGCAAGTCTACGAAGAACTCATGTGCCATTATCTGATTTGCACCAGCATTTATGAAACCGGATCACATCTGGCATACATTACAAAATGGACAACTTATCTATTTTATCATGAAAGTAGAGTGTCTAAGACAGAGAAGAGCAGGTTCCGAGAAGACAAGACTCAAGTCATCAAGCCTTGCTCTATAATTCCTGCAGATTTAATTCAGGAATTGATGGTGTCGCAAAAAGCTCGCGACCGATATCTGTCTACCAAAACTGGAGACATCCCTGCGGGGACTGAGGCTTTAAGCTACCTGAGGCATGGTAGTCAAAAGATGTCGAAGAAGGCCTTGTTGGCAGGCTTCTTATCCTTATGGCTGCGCAGATGGGTCGTACCAGGGATCAGCACTGTGGACCGGATTCACCGCAACGTATTGTGGCCAGCGGTCCGTCTGGTATTCAAGAACAGAATTAACCTGTTGTCGGCAATGGTATGCCGAATAAATGCAGGTCTACGGATTTTTGGTGAAGACTAATCAATAATGCTCCTCACAATTTTCCAAGGGTAGAGTTACCATTCACCTATCTGATAGATTGGTTACTACACCATAATTGTAATTTGTTGCCACCAGGCCCTGAGGATGAAGCTAGGATTTTTCTCCAAAAATTTAGCAAATCCACGTGGAGAACTACAACGTTGGCAGACACCCGAGCAGCATTAAATTATTCGCATGGCTGAAATTTCTTCTGCACCAGACCACCAGTTCCGGCTGACTGCCTCGGTGTGCAATTTGAAGATAGAGCAGATAAATCGGCCTTATTGCCGAGATCTGTCTACCGATGGCTAATGTACATCCTACCCTCTCATCTGATGTACAGGAATGAAGATAACTGTGCATTCGAGCCTTATCTGCCAAGTAGGTTTGCTCGTCAGTTTGGATATGACCAACTTCATGTTGGCAATCCTTCCACTAGCTTCTATCATTATGGGAAGCTGATCGACGGTGCACGAGCATGGAGATATTTCGGAGCTGCATGTACTGGAGCTAGATTCACCATATCTATAGCCACTAGTACAACTGAGCTACACATACTTCATTCGTATGCTCGTTTCTATACATCTATCCGCTCTTTTGAAGACGGTTATAGTATGCAAGGAAGTCTTCGGTGGGCTCAAGAGGGAAATGTTGAAGAACCTATCAGGATAACCCCAGACGTACCAGACAATACTGCCGCTATAGATGAGTTTCTGGTAGTAATTCCTAGGGGAGCTGGGGAGGTAGTCGCGGGACCAATAATTATTGGAAAGACCCGCAAACGAAAGCAGAACACAGCTACTGCTTCTCCGGTGAAGTCTCCAGAGAAGAAGAAAAAATCTACCACCAAAGGGCCTTCCAAACCAAGAGTCCACACTCCAGAAGATGATATTTTGATTGAAGAGGATCGTTTTATCGGTTCTTCCTCAGTCTATCCAGGAGAAGGATCTTCAGCCCCTCCACCAATAGTTGGATCAGGAGCTATAACACTTTTGTCTCCTGGACGTCTTAGCACCTCACTCCATTTATCTTTGTCAACCAAGGCACAGGTTACAGAGGGTGCTACTACTGTATCCACCGCTAATCAAGACCGCATCCCATCAGATGAACCGGCTCTTGACTTCGCGGATGATGACTGGGATGGTGATTATGATACATATCTTGAAAAAAATGCATATATTCCAAGTATTATACAAAACTTATACGGAATTATATATCATGATTTTGTATATTAACTTATTTTGTTCGTTTTGCAGATGTCATAATTGCACCAAAGCCTATGGCTTCTCCTCCTCAAGAAGAAGATATTTATGAGAAAAATGAGGAATCTACTGATGAGACTTCTTCTTCTAGCGAAGAGGGTGCTGATGAAGAGGGAGGACAGCAACCCACGGTGGAGCATCAAGAAGCACATCCTGAAACATCCTCTCATGTTGAAGATCAGCACCAGAAAGAGGCTGCAATACACCTCACTGCAGGTGATGATGAAGCTGCTGGAGGAGAACCGGTCTTAAATAAAGAATCAGCTATAGAAAATTTTACTGCAACTGAAGCAGTGGAAAATCCTACGGAGCTGACAGTTGAAGAAGGTGTTGAGAGCATGCTTGAACCACCAACTGAAACTAGGAAAGTGATAGCATCTTCTGCTGTAGCTGCTGATTCAATATCAGTTTCTGATAAGCCAACACCGGAACCTGAACCAGCTCCTGCAATTGTCACCACATCCACTAATATCACCGCCGCTAGAAATCCAGAAATGGCTGGAGTAACAAATATTGAAGACATTGCTCCTGAAGTTCTTGGGAACCAAATAACAGCAGTGACGACACCAGCTCCACCTTCGTCTGTTGTTATACCAATGGTAGCTATAGGTGTTAGAGATACAACCCCTGAAGCTCCTAGGGATAACTTGACTATGGCAATAGTAACAACAACAACTCCATCTCATCTTACTGTCGTGCCAACCATATCTGCTCCCGAGCTTCAAAGAAGAGATCTATTGGATATTGCCTCCACACCAAGCTCCTGCGTAGAAATGAATCTCCTGGTTGAGATTCATACTGAAACTTTTTATAAAACTCTGGCAACTCTGATAAAGATGGTCTTGAATAAAGGCCTCAGTTATGAGATTTTGAAGACGGCAATGGCTCTGACTATCAAGAATGTTGCCATGTTCAATGATGTTGAGAGAGCTGCAACATTGAAGAAAATTGTGGAGGACCTTGAGCAGCCGATCAGAGAATACCTCAAGCTATCAAGGGAGACTGTTGAAAGTCTCATCCAGGAGGAATATGACGCCTTAACGGCTGATTATCTTGCTCGGAAAACTACATATAATGAAGCTCTTCATGAACATATTCTGAAAGTTGCCAAAGAGAAAGCTTTTTTGGCTGAAATAAAGCCCGCACTGCATGGTCACAGAGTAGCTTATGATGCTTTGAACATAGATATTCAAAATAAAAATAATAAGATCCGTGAAGTTGAAACTGAATTAGCTCGCTTGAAGGCTGAAAGAGAAAAGATAATTGATGCTCGAAATCTGTACCTCACTCAGAGCTCCATTTTAGAAGAACAAGCCTTCGGGGCTGAATCAACTATCAGAACCCTTGATGAAGCCAAGGACCATCTGATAATCAGTTTTGCTGGACTTTCTCGTATTTGTACCCCTGAAGCTCGACGTGCTGAGGCTACTAAAAAGGTTGTGAGTTCTCGTGACAAGCGACTGGCAGAACTATAGAAGTTGCTTCAATTGTTTCTACTCCACCTTAGAAGAACTCCTTGTCATCTTTTATCTCATTCATTTTTGTAATGTTTTCACAAGGAATGAATGAAATATTTATTTTGTGATCCCCATAGGTATGAGGCAGAAAATACTTATCAGTGGTTATATGAACATGACAAGTCTTTGTATCTATTCAGAGGTAATATGGACATGATAGATAATCAAATCTTACTTTCTGTTTTAGAGTATGTAATACTATCAGAGGTAATATGGACATGACAGCATGTAAGAACTCAGAGAAAAGTAGATTAATATCTATGCAGAGGTAGAAGGAACATGAGATAGAAAAAGCTAGTAGATCTAACATTTATCCAGAGGTCTTGAGGACATGATAAATAATAAATCTAGTTTTTTTTTAATCAACTGGTAAGATAGAAGATCAAAAATTTTCTCCGAAGAGACGAGTAATCAGCTTAACCAAACCTTGGTAGCTGGGGATTAAGAGGACAGATATGTCAATATTAATGAAAGAATGAATGAACCAATATGGCCCAAGAAACATTCTCAAATGACTCGGATTCATCATCATATTCTCTTTTAACACACGAGGAGTGAGAAATATCGGATTCAATGAATTGGACTTCTTCTGAATCTGATGATTGTGAAGAGCTAGAAGAGAATTCTTCTTGTATATCGTCATTAAACATATGGGACGGATCATATTCCAATCCATGACGAGTCTTCTGGTAAAACGGATCACCACATAATGGTAGTCGTCTACCTTTGCCTTGATTGAGACCTTGCATAGTCTTTAAATCATATCCCATATTCTGGATAATTTTGAGAGATTGTTGACTATATCTGTCAATTCAGATTCGATATACCCAGTGTAACACAAAGGCCTATCATGCTTGTTATGCTTCAATAGCATATCCTCTTGTGTGAAGGTGATGTTGGGAATTGCTTCCATCACACTATGACATTGCGGGCATGATACTGGTATATTGTCAGGAGTCTTGAGTTGAGCTAAGCAGGAATCAGCTTGAAGCAAAGCTTCACTCAAAGTTTCACGGCTTTCTCTAGAAAGACGAAACAGCTCGAAGATAGATAATCTAGCCGGAGTATTAGCTAACTGGGCTAAAATATCAAATTTATAGGGTTTCATCACCACCCCCTGACTGGAACATCGAAGCGTACAGCTTTCTGTTTTCCCTTTTCAACCACAGCAGGAGCAAGAGACGGTTGAGTTTATGGTGTTTCAACATTCTCAGCTTCCTTGGAGGATCCCTCATAATCTTTGTGGTACTCTTTTCCAGATCTTGTACCAGCAAAAGTTTCTTCTTCAGACTCAGAAGAAGTAAGTACCATATTGCAGGATTTAATCTTCCTTTCCTTAGCCTTCTTCTTGTGAGGATTATTATGAAGAACCTCAGAACCCAATCCAACATTGGATTTTTGACTTTGAATTTGTAAAGGAAGTCGTATCCCTTTATCATAATTCAAACCTTCTGCCTTTTGAAAATCATAACCCATCTTCTTCATGAGAAGGATAGATTGTTGACTGTACAAGTGAGTAGGCAGTAGACTTTCAACAGGTGGTTCCATAGAGGAAGGAGAAGAAATCCCTGTAACTACAGGAGAATGAGAAATAACCATCTCTGCAGCTACGGGAGGAAAATGATTTGGGATACGAGGAAAAATCCCTGTAGGAGCCTTTTCATAAGCAGCAAAGACTTGTTGTGCTATGTATAAAGGAACACTATTCATGGCTAGCCACTGCTGATGAGTAAGCTTGAGTTTGGCAGGAGGAGCCAGACTTGGAGGACATATGTTCAATCCTCTCAGTCTATTTTCCAAAGGAATGTCGTCCCATAGATGATCCAAATCATCAGGATCTGGAATAACATGAGAAATCATGTTGCAAGATTTGACTTTCTTACCTTTCTTGGATTTTGAAATTTTACCTTCATCTTCCATTTCAGGTATTAAGTCAGGATGTACCCACATAATTTCTCCATTCTTTAATGTAAGAGGCAACAATCCTTCATTTTCCTCCCTGGCAGGCGGGATATTCAAAAGCTTCATCGTCGCCTTCGGAATTGGGACAATTCCATCTGGTACTTGTTGTGGAGGAAAATCTCCAAATTGAAGAGAAACCATATTGGTTGTAACCGTATGGTCATCATTGGTTAAAGCAATGGCACCACCATTTATCAGCTCTTGGATTTTCTTCTTCAAAACATAGCAAGTACTAGTAGGATGATTAATGTATCTATGATAGATACAATATTTGGGATTGTCAGTCAGATTCACCTCATTGGGCCTCTTTGGCTCCGGAATCTGGAGTTTGCCACTCTTCACCAGACATTGGAATATCCCTGGGATATCACTTTCATCAAAAGAGTATTCTTCTTTTGACTGGGAAGATTCCTGATTATTCGGTGTCGTTTTATTCTTGGAAAGATTGACCATAAGAGTGTCTTTCCCTTTCATATTACGATTGCCAGAATTATTACCAGGATTACTTTTCTTTCCTTTATCCTCAGAGGCGAAAATCATCCCATGTTCACGAGCCAACCTACCATTGGTCTCGGCGGAAACTGCTGCTATGAAAAACGAAGCCCAATCTGTGAATTGGGAACCCGTGAAGACAGCGATGGATGGTCGCAGATTCATCTTACATGTATCAATCAGCGCTGAATCTGGCATACCAGGGGGCATCTTTAAAGTTGCCTGTCGGAACCGTTCAATGAACGTCCGAGTATCTTCTTTCTCATTTTGCTTGATTTCTATTAAAGAGGACATGTTCATATCCATACCTCCTTCATAGAAACGGGAGAGAAACATTGCCTTAAATTCGTCAAAAGACAAAATGCAATTGTCGGGTAAACTACGATACCAGTCGTAAGCTGAACCCGTCAAGCATCCAATGAATACTCTAGTGAGAAGAGCATCATTTTTCTGCAAATGTACAGTCATAATATCAAAGTAATTGATATACTGACTAGGAGAAGCCTTTCCATCAAGCAATACCACGGACTGTGGCTTGAATTTCGGTAGAAATGGTACATCATTCCAATGAGGAGGATACGGTTGCTTAATCCCTAACCTCTGGAGTTGATCTTTTTGCTTTAAAACTTCAAACTGTGCTTTGAGCTCACGCACTGCTTGAATGGATTCACTAGTTTGTGGAAGCACATTTGATTGAAAAGTTGTTGGTTGTACCGTAATCTCCACCGGAGATGGTATATCTTCTGGAATGATGGGATCTGGAGATGCAAAATTTTGGTTAACATCAGCCTCTTGGATATTCAAAGGTATATCAACCCCTTGGCTATCTTGAGTTGGTGCTGCTGTCTGAACCGGAGTTACAATTGCTGGTTGAGCAGTTTGTTGAGCCGTTATTATCTGGTGCATGCTTTGCATCATGTTAAGCATGTCTTTTAATGATTGCTCAACAGCAATGAGACGTTGTTCTGTATTAACAGATGACGTCTCTGGTTCGTCTCCAATAGCGTAGGATTTAACCTCTCTTGAAGATACAGAAGGATTAGTATAGAAGTATGAATCAACACTATCAGTTTCGGACTCAAGAGATTGAGTACCCCCAGCTTCAGAATCAGAAGTCTGCAATTGTCTTTGTCTTCTTGATCGAGTATTCTGATATACTCCTTCAAAAGAATCAAGAAGTCTGTTAAATTGTTGTTGACCTGGGGTTTGGGACGTGTTCCGTCTAGGGCGTCGTCCTCTGTTGGTGTGAGATGCCATGTTGACTGACGCATATGACAACTCATCAGCTTGTTGTTGGGGTGCATTAAAATTCAATCGATCAAAAACTGACAGTCTGGAAGCCGAGCAACAATATTTGATCACAATCTGGTGACACTCACAGTGATGATTTTCTTGGGGAAGCGTCATGGGAGATTGTCTATTTTTATGCTTTTGCATTAGCAATTCACGTAAATCAGAAGGAGTAGATGGAGTAGTCTTCTTTATTACATTTGGGGTAGCAAAACGTTTAGTCCCTTGTGTATAAAGAAGATTACTGGCTACATTTGCAGAACGAAACTATACATTTCTACGCGTTTGGAGTTGTGTACGCAAATCTTGAGATTTTTGAGCACGAAGAACTCCATTTTCATTGCGTATGATTTGTAAGTTTGGTACTTTGCGTAGAGCCGTATAAGAAGGCTGTTGGTGTATAACTGAAGCTTTACCAACAATATTTTTACGCTGTATGCATTTAGGTACATTCACGTTAGATGTAAAAATATCGTTACGAATTTTATCTACACTGTCACAGACAGGAGACTTACCTTTATGCGTAGAGCGTAAAAATTGATTATCTACCTCGTCACGGACGGGAGATTTTCCTTTACGCGAAGAGCATAATTTTTGTGTATCTACCACGTCACAGACAGGAGACTTATTTTTACACTTAGAAGCACAAGCATTAGAGTCTGCCTCATTACAAATGGGAGACTCGTTCTTATGCACTGTGCGTAAATTTTGGTTTTTACCCACTGGACGTAAAACCTGATTATCTTCACCATGACAGACGGGAGATAACTTGCCACACTTAGAGTACAACGCTGAAGTAAGGACTGCCTCGTTACGAACTGGAGCCCCTACGACAGGAGTGGAAAGAATTCCCTTGCCCTCAGAAGCAACAGAGAGATCAGAAGCTATTTTGGATTTAGGAATCCAAACTTTTCGGGCTTTGCGAGATTTTTGAACATTGGAGTAGCGAGAACCACCCCCAGTTCGGAGCATTTCCTCATAAGCAGTCTGGTCGAAGTGTACAACCAGAGTCTTCTTTGTCGATCCAATCGACACATCATCGTATTGAGCAATTGCCTCCTCGTCAGAGGAGAAGGTCGTCCCCAACAGAGTAGCCATTTTTGTTTCACTTAACAAAATGCCTGGAAGTCAAATTTTGAAAATAAAAACGAGAAAAAGTATAAGAAGTACAAATTTGATTCTGGGAAAGTATTGCTGTAGAAGTCTGATCTGTAAATGATCACTTTGTTCCTTGGACCATACGATGATGATGAAGATCGCTGCTTGAAGATGAACAACTTGGAAGAACTAAGTCACCAGAAAGGTATCGACGCACTTGGGCACTGATGGCGAGGCCGAATGCTTTCCTGCTTTGCTTCACTCTGTTCTGAAAGAAAGACTGAAGAAGAATACTCTAGAGAATCAAAAATCTCTGAGTTCTAATCTCTCTGTCTTCTCTCCTGTTCCCTCCGTCTGTCTATATGAGAAAAATCAGTCTATTTATAGACTTGGGCTCTTGTGCGTAAAAACTCAGCAAAAGTTCCGTCTTTATGCTAACAACTGCCACCCATGATTGGAGTTATCCTCTGCATATGTTGACACGTGTCCCATCATCTCAATAAGAATAGGATGCACGTACACACGTTCTTCGAGATATGTGGCATGAAAGCCATGTAGGCAAACCACGTTCTGAATTGGAATAAGGCGTAAAAAACAACCCAAATATACCCTGAGCGTAAAGTAATAGACTAGGCGTACAATAGCCCTGATGTAGACTTCCCGCGTAAAGTGGTTGTTAAATAACCTTCAGCGTAAAAGTAGCCCAAATAAACCTTACGCACACGTCAACCGTTGAGCGTAAAAACTCGTACAGTCTCCGTGCGTAAAAGAAGCCATATTATGAGCGTAAAGTGGCTCAATCCACATATTAACCGACAAATGGGCCTCTGTGTAAAACAAATCCCTTTGATTTCTGTGATATATGCCATCATTAAATCTTTATGTCAGACTTTGCATTAAATGCAAGACTTGACAGCTTTGTCCAGCGTAAAAGTGGCTAGCCTGTCTTGGGCGTAAAATCATTAGCTTTGACCCGGGCGTAAAGTGATTAGCCTGTTTCGGGCGTAAAGTGGATCGATTTGAATGGAATGATCCTTATCTTTGACTCATTCTTATGAAGCACTTTTTACGCTTCTACAGTCTCCTTCTCCTTATTCTCCGTCTTATTCTCTGTCTCCTTCTCCTTATTCTCCGTCTTATTCTCCGTCTCATTCTCCTTATTCTCCGTCTCGTTCTCCTTATTCTCCGTCTCCTTCTCCTTATTCTCCGTCTCCTTCTCCTTATTCTCCGTCTTATTCTCCGTCTCCTTCTTCTTATTCTCCGTATACTGCTGCTCCTACTGTTATTCCTGCTAACTGCTGCTGCTGCCAGTGCTATGGCTAATGCTGCCGCTGCCGCTATGGCTAATGCTGCTGCTGCTGCTCCTGCTTCCTACTGCTATTGCTGCTACTTCTTATTCTCTTCATTCCCTCCCTCTATATATATATATCTATCTATATATTTATCTAAACAGCTAGCTAGCTATCTATCTATATATATATATAGACTCTCAAACACGCAACACATCTACATATATATATATATATATATATATAGACACTCACACACACACTCCTACCTATATATATAAATACATACACACACACACATATCTATATATATATAAATACATACACACACACATGTAAATATATATAGACACACACACACTAAAACACACTCTCTCTCCTGACACCACCACCACCACTCTCCTCTACACACACACAATACATACACACACACACACACACACACACACACACACACACACATATATATATATATTATACACACACACACACACACACACACACACACACACACATATATATATATATATATATTATACACACACACACACACACACACACACACACACACACACATATATATATATATATATATATATATATATATATATATATATATATATATATATATATATATTTATATATATATATATATATATATATATATATATATATATATATATATATATATATATATTCCTCTCTAAAAAGGAAAACCCCAAATAAATCCTTAAACTAGGTCTTTAGGAAAACCTATAAAAGCTATGGTCATAATGTGGAGAATGATCTCCTCTACATTTATTGTGAAGGAATAAATGCAAGAGAGAAAATTAATGGGGGTTAATGAGCATACCTAATTGATTTCCTTGAGGAAGAAGAAGAACTCAAAAAGAAAAGAATGAAATGAAGAGAGAGAGATTACTTTGTGGTGAAGGAAAGAGAGGAGGATTTGCCTATACATGGCCGACCAAGGGGGGGTTTAATGGGTTTGGGTAGAGACCCATTAGGCCTCCACACCCAATAGACTTAGTTTGGTTCGGTTTGAATTTGGTTTGGTTCGGTTTGTTTTGGTTCAACTCCAAATTGACTAATTAAGTCTCTAAATGACTAGTTAAGCCATGGAAGTATTGGTTTATGGTTTCTAGCATATTTAGGATGGCATGTGGGCCAAGCCCAGCTAGTATGTGGGTCCCACTATGGTCCAGACTACCCGGATCTCCAACTTAAGTCTAAATTGGATAAAATTCAAACTAAATCAAATGAATCCCTAAAAATCCTATAAAATCAAATAAAATTCCCAAAAATTATAAAACTTGGAAAATGACGAAAATATCCCTAATTCGAAAACTGGGGGTTACAGATTTTTACCGATCACAAGAGCCTGAAGTATATTTTCACCCAGAAGGATCTTAACATGCGTCAGAGAAGATGGCTAGAGCTACTTGTGGATTATGATGTCAACCTGCAGTATCATCCTGGGAAGGCCAACGTTGTTGCAGATGCATTAAGCAGGAGAGCCGAAGTTTATTTTCTGACAGCGCAACCAGAGTTGTTGGCAGATCTTCAGAAGATGGGTATAGAAGTTGTCCTTCCTACCAATGTGGCATTGATGGCCAGTATGCAAGTACAGTCCAGTATAGTTGAGAGGATCAAGATAGCTCAGTCCTCCGATTCTAAGCTTCAACGGCTTAGAGCAGAATGTGAAGCAGGACGACGACCAAAATTATGCATTCATGAAGATGGTACACTTCGACATGGTAAGCGTCTTTGTGTACCCAGTGGAGATATTAGACAGGAGGTGATGGCGGAAGCTCACAGTTCTCAGTATTCGATTCATTCCGGTGGCACAAAGATGTACCGTGATATTCGTCAGCACTTTTGGTGGAATGGCATGAAGAGGGAGATAGCCCGGTTTGTCTCTCGTTGTTTAGTCTGCCAACAAGTTAAGGCTGAACATCAGAGACCAGCTGGACTACTTCAACCATTACCAATTCCAGAGTAGAAATGGGATCATATAACCATGGATTTCATGACTGGATTACCTAGATCCCCAGCTGGTCGAGATGCTATTTGGGTTATAGTTGACAGGCTCACGAAGGTGGCTCATTTTCTCCCGTTCAGAGTTGGTCAGTCGACAGCTCAGATAGCAGAGATGTATCTTCGGCAGATTGTCAGATTCCATGGTGTATCATTCAGTATCACCTCGGAACGGAATTCAAGATTTACGTTGAACTTTTGGCGTAGCTTGCAAGAGAGTTTGGGAACTCACCTCCAGTTCAGCTCAGCTTATCACCCACAGACAGATGGTCAGTCGGAGCGCACGATCCAGACTCTTGAGGATATGTTGAGATCTTGTACACTCGACTTCGGTGGTTCGTGGAAAGATCACCTGTACCTGGTGTAGTTCTAGTACAACAACAGTTTCTAAGCTAGTATCCAGATGGTACCGTTCGAGGCACTGTATGGAAGGAAGTGTAGATCCCCACTAGCCTGGGACGATATGGGAGAGAGGCAGATGCTTGGTCCAGAGATGATCGCTCAGACAGTTGAAGTGGTCAGGAGAGTTAGAGATCATCTTCGCGTTGCACAAGATCGTCGGCGCCATTGGGCCGACTCTCATCGGTGTCCCCTTGAATTTTTTGTCGGCGACCATGTATTCCTGAGGATCTCGCCTAACTGTGGCGTCATTCGTTTCGGCGTACGGGGAAAGCTTAGTCCTAGGTATATAGGGCCGTTCGACATTCTGTAGCGAGTAGGAGATGTGTCATATCGTCTCGCTCTTCCGCCGTCTCTGAGTGAGGTGCATGACGTGTTCCATGTATCCCAACTACGATGGTATATCCCGAACCCGAGCCACATCCTGGATCATTCGAAACTGGTTGTTGGTACCAAACTTTCGTATGAGGAGAGGCCCGTATCCATATTGGACCAAAGAGAGAAGATACTCAAGAACAAGACTATCAAGTTAGTCCGTGTTGCTTGGGGTCATCACTCTTTGGGAGAGTCAACGTGGGAGCTTGAGGATGATATCCGATCACGATATCCCGACCTATTTGACTCGTGAGGTATAATATCTTTCCTATGCCTCATGTCTTCGATTCCTTGCTTGTACGAATAATTGCTTGATTGCTTACCTAGTGCAGCTTGCCTGTGAGTAGTATAGCTTGTCCTTGCATCTCTAGCCACTTGATTAAATTTCGGGGACGAAATTCTTTTAAGGTGGGTAGGGTTGTAATGATATTGTTCGTATTACGTATTTTGGAATACGTGTACGTATGTAGACCCGTATTACATGTCTCCTTGGTTGGTTCGGCCCAACTTGACTTGGTTCGGCTTGGTTTTGCATGGTTCAATTTTGCTTAATTTTAATGTGGACCAAATCACTCCCACCTACCACCATCTTCATTAAATATCTCACCTACCACCATCTTCATTAAATATCCCACCACACAATTCTCTCTCCTCATTAACTCTTCTTCTTCCCTACCATTACTTCTCCACCAACCTGAGAGAGTGGAAGGTTTAGGCAAGTGCACCTTGCTTCATGGAGGAAGTCTATTTTTATTGTTCTATTGTCTTTCTTATGTGTTTTTAACCCACTTTAGTACTTGACATTTTTCATTTCCATGGTTAAATTCTTGTAAATCTAGCTTTGTGGTATTTTCGATTTCTGGAAGTTTTGATCTATCAAACTTGTATATTTTGCTAGTTGATGATCCCATGTTGCAGAGAATTTCGTATTGGTCCAAATTTGACCTATGGAAATTGCTGAGCCGCATGGACATTTTAAACACTTGGCTACATGTACCAGCACTTGGCAGCATGCACATGCCAAAGTGAGCCGCATGATCATTAATACGTTATTTAATACGTGGGTTAGCTTTGCTTGCATGCACATGTACAGTAGCTAGCCGCATGCCACTTTAATGCATATTCTAATGCACGTATTAATTAATGAATATTCTATTGCATGCCACTCTAATGCATAATCCAATGCATGCATTAATTTAATATATATGCTAATGAATGCATTAACACATGCAAGCATGCAAATGCACTAGCCTGTGCATTATTTTTTGGAATACCAAGCCAGCCGCATATGGCTTGGTAATGCATTACTTAATGCATTGTTGTCACATTCTTAATGTATTGTTAATTGCATGCTTTAATGCAATTGTCATTTTATGCTTTAATGCATTGATTAAATGCATTTTGGAAAAGCTAGCCGCATAAGCTTCTTAAGGCTTTATATCTAATGCATTCATAATGCTGTACTTAAATGCGTTAATGCATTTAAGGCCTTAATATTTAATATTTTATGCTTTAATGCATTTAAGGCCTTAATATTTAATATTTTATGCTTTAATGCCTTCCCTGGGAGACTCAGCCACATAAGTCCTTAGGAATGCATTTAATGCATTTTTTTAAGGCATTCTTAAATGCATTTTGTTATGCATTTTTCCTAATGCCCTTCCTTGGAGAGCCAGCCGCATAAGCATGTAAGAATGCATTTAATGTATTCTTTAATGCATTTTTTTTATATATATACATTTTTTGAATGCAAATTCCTTAAGCCAGCCGCATATGGCTTCCATCAGCCGCATACCAATAGCGAGCCGTATTATATTGCATATTTATATATTTTGCTAGCCGTATGCACGTATTTAATGGCTTAGCCGCATGAGCAAGTGACTGCTGGCCGCATAGAATTTTTTCGAGCCGCATGAGTCCCCCACAGTCCTTGTCCCTTTTAATATTTAATTAATAAATGTGTACTTGTGCTAATTAATTGTTCCCTGACACGATGGTGACCCGTTGTGGTGCACTTTTGACATGACATGATAGTGGCCCGACGCGGCGCACTCCTGACAGTGAACATGACATGACAAGATTGGATGGTCTGGACACCGTGGGTGATTGTGTTTGTACAATTGAACCGGTAATGTTTGCATCATGTCTAGGACAGGGATCCCTGAGTACCACGGTCAGGGGTACCTACAGTAAATGGCTAAGGCTAATAACTAGACTAATTCAGTAGTCATGAGAGATTTCTCCAGTTACAGGCGATCCCGTTATCCCGGCCACCATTATGAGACTTGCAGCCTGCCGACGTGTAGGGCACAAGTCCCAACTCACTGATATATGGGAAGAATGATGCACTGCTTAATGAACCCAAGTCGCCTGGATAACCTGGATTAGCTGCAAGGCTTGTGGCTGGAGGAATATCTCACTGCATATTGGGATAACCCTAGTTAGCTAATATTGAAAGCCGTAGTCACTGATTGGCCTGGAACGATTGTATGGTGCAGTTTCAGTGCTCGATTATTTCAGGCTCGATCGCATGATTGTCACTTTTAACAATAAAGATCAGAGGCTCAGTTCTGTTCAGGTGAAGGATTACAACCCCGGTCCTTGTTTGGTTTAAGGGTTGTAACCTGGCTTCCGGAGCGGTTCTAAGTCCTCTCTTCGTTTATTGTCTTATTGTACCCCACGTCATGCTTGTAATGTTTTACCTTACCAACAGGGATTGGAGACGGAGTTCTATTCAGGTGAAGGGTTACAACCCCGGTCCTTGTTTGGTTTAAGGGTTATGACCTGGCTACTTGAATGGTTCTCTCGCACTCCATTATGACTGTTGTTATTCTTTTACTTCAAGTTCTTTTAACTGCTTTAATATATTTTCTGATATACTGGTTTTAGTTCTTAAGTGAAGCCTCCTTTGTGACACTTGCTCTTTTTGGGATCTGACCCAGCTGGTTTTGTGTGGCCAGATTTCGGAGCAGCTTCAGAGGATCTACCGACTTTCCAGTCCGATGGTGACCATCAGGCGTGACCAGGAAAATGAGTGGGTTTATTTTTGCTCTCCCACTATATTGTAAAAATTTCATTTTGAGGCGTTTAGCCGGCGAGCACCTGTTAGCTCGTATTGCATATCCTATTATTGTCTGCCTACGGGCTGTAGCATGATTGACAGATCCTAGGGTTGATCATGTATGACTAAACTCTTGCTAGTCCTCACATTTTATAACGACTAGCTTCATGATCAGCTGAATATGTAATGTTTGGGACGCCTTATTATTGTATATTGGGTGATCTTACATCTTGTAACTTTACTTGCTTGCTTGAGATTGAGACATTTAGGCTTGTTATTGACCATAGGAGACTGATGGATTGTAGTTAAACCCTCATGTATCTAGACAGCCGTGACCGTATAGTGGGATGGATTCCATTTTATTATACGTAGCTGGCTATGTATGCCCCCGCTCTCCAGTATTCTGGTTCTGGGGCGTTACAACTGCATATGCAACAACAGCAGTAGCAGTATAAGGAACTGCAGCAGTAGCAGTTGGGAACTGCTGCTTTGCAGCAGTGTGAGGGGGTGGGGGGGAAGCAGCCATTCGGTGATTTATTTCGATCACTCACCATTCAGCCCCCTATTCCATCTATCCATTCAGCCCCTCTTCCACATTCATTAATCCATACATTCTTCTATCCATACTCAATTCAGCCACCACTCATTAATCCTTCCATTCATTCTTCCACCCACATTCCTCCATTCATTCAGTCATTCATTTATGCATCCAATTCAGCCATAGTCCATCCATTAATTTATACATTCATCCAAACATTCATTCCACCATTCATTTATACCATTTTTCATTCATCTATTCAAACATACATATCCATATATCCATTCACCCACATTCATTCATCCATCCATCCTTTCCATCTCAAATCAGCCCATTAACCCTTGAATGTTTAGGTGGGAGAGTTAGTTAGAGTGTTAGTGACCATGTTGAGGTATGGTATACTAGTGAGGTAATTAGGATTTACCCTATGAAAGGGTAAAGTTCTAAGATACTTCTAGATATGAAATTAGAGTATCAAGATACCATGGCATGGTATCGGGATACGAAGGCATGGTATTAGGATACCATGTTGAGGTAGAAGTGCCTAGAAACTAAGGTAGGGATTTGATAATGAGTTTACCTTGGTAAGGTAATAGGGTAAGTTAAGGTAATTGCCTAGAAGCTAAGGTATGAGCTTAAAATATTAAGATATGGTTGGAATGTGGTTTCCTCGATTGATAATGGTCAGAAATAGTGCTCCTAGACTAGTTTTGACCTCGGTTGACCGTTTTGACTAAAAGTCAACGAAAGTCAACCGAAAGTCAAACTTAGCCTAAAAGTGACTAGAATTGACCCGAAACCAAACCAGAGTTGACCAGTTGACTGAAAGTCAATAGTTGGTCAACATTACCCGATGGACCCGACCTAACCCGAGTTCAACCCGATCCTCCGGGCTTGGTCTTGGGCTTCATATGTTGGACCCGAGGTCGGGCCGGGCTTGGGTCGGATTAGGCTTATGATTCATCTGTTGGGCTCGGGTTGACCTCAAGTCCGACCCAACCCGTCCGAGTTGTACCCCTACACACGGTTACCATGTCTCTCTACTATAATATACACTAGAAAGTTCGGACACTGCAAATATCGGTGTTTATTCCATGTCTATGTCTAGTGAAGGATAATTGCCTAGACTTAGTCAACTTCACGCAGTTTGACTAGTTTGTCCAAGATATTAAATTAGGCAACTCAACTTCACCCAGTTTGACTAGTTACTGCGCTGAACATGTGTGTCCATCTTTGCAGAATTATTTCCAAATGGATATGAATTACTACTTGCGGAATCATTTATGGATGTACAATCATCGTCCTGATGATATGTGTGGTGTGCGGGATGAATACATAGCGGAAGTAGAGCAGTTTCTGCAGTTTGCTAAGGCGTTCCCTCAATACATAGACGGTACCAAAATTAAGTGTCCGTGTGTGAAATGTCATAACGTGAAATATTATCCAGAAATGGAAGTGACATATCATTTGTACTCGAGGGATTTCATGCCTAATTACTATCAGTGGACCGCACACGGAGAACTTGTATCTTTAGCATCAGAACCGGAGCCTTATGTTGAGCCGTATATGCATGCGGGACCTAATTTTGTTTCAGATAATCATGCATACGACGACGGGTGCGTGAACATGGTTTTCGACGCTGCGAGGCCTAGTTTCGTTCATGATGCAGCTGAGGAGGCACCGAATATCGATGCTGCAAAGTTCATGGAGTTGCTGGAGAATGCAAGGACTCCATTATATCCTGGTTGTGAGGATCATTCACCGTTGGAGGTGGTTACAAGACTGTTGAGCATTAAGTCAGATTTTAACATGTCGTAAGAATGCTACAATCGAGTGTTGGAGTTGATTATAGAGATCTTGCCGGCGGGTGCTAAGTTACCTAAAGACTTCTATCGGTCTAAGAGGATGGTGAGATCGCTCTGGATGGGATACGAAAAAATCGATTCTTGTCGTAATGGGTGCATGCTGTACTACAAAGATGACAAGGACGCAGATGTGTGCAGATTTTGTGGTGTTGATCGCTATAAGACAACTAGTACAGGAAGGTCTACCGGTGCAAGAAGACCGACCGATTCAATGCACTACCTTCCTTTAACGTCGCGGTTGCAAAGATTATTTATGGTGAAAGAGACGGCCGAAAATATGAGTTGGCACATGCGAGAACAGATTGAAGGAGTGTTGGATCACCCATCCGATGGAGAAGCGTGGAAGCACTTTGATCGAGTGTATCCTGATTTTACTTCAGATTTGCGTAATGTCAGGTTGGGGATATCTTCTGACGGTTTTACTCCTTTTGGTCTTTCGGGATCCCAGTATTCGTGCTGGCCTGTGATTGTCACTCCGTATAACCTACCGCCTTGGATGTGCATGAAGACTCAGTACATGTTTCTAACCGTTATAATTCCTGGTCCGAACAATCCCAAGAGGAACATTGATGTGTACTTACAGCCTTTGATAGATGAGTTGAATCAGTTATGGAAAGTAGGCGCTAACACGTACGATGTTTCCAGGAAGCAGAATTTTCAGATGAAGGCAACCCTTATGTGGACCATCAACAACTTTTCGGCCTATAGAATGTTATCTGGATGGAGCACTCATGGCCGTCTCTCATGTCCGTATTGCATGGACCGTAGTAAGGCTTTTCGCTTGAAATACGGAGGAAAACCGTACTTCTTTGATTGTCATCGGCAATTTCTGCCAAAAGATCATCCGTTCAGAAGGAACAGAAATGCATTGCGTGCCGGCGTTGTAGAGAAGGGTGATCCACCGCCAAGGTGGTGCAGAGCCACGATATGGAAGGAGGTTAGAGATTTTTCAAGTGCTATCGAAGATCCTACAACTGGGTACAAGTGCGATGGATTTGGTAGAGATCATAACTGGACAAAGAGGAGCATATTCTGGGATCTGTCATACTGGAGTACCAATCTGATCAGACATAATCTTGATGTCATGCATATTGAGAAGAATGTGTTTGATAACATAATTAATACTGTGATGGACGTAAAGGAAAAAACGAAAGACAATCCCAAGGCCAGGTTGGACTTAGAAGAAATATGCAAACGCCCTGCGTTGTATTTGATAGAGCAGAATGGAAAACAGTTCCTGCCGAAGTCAATTTTCTTGCTGGACAAGGAGGATAAAGTGAGACTTTGTCGGTAGATCCAGGGCCTAAAATTTCCAGACGGATATGTGTCAAATCTGAGAAGATGTGTCGATCCGAAGGAAAACAAATTGACGGATATGAAGAGCCACGACTGTCACGTATTCATGGAGAGGTTAATTCCGATTGCATTTCGGAAATTCTTACCGCAGGCAGTTTGGGATCCATTGACGGAGCTTAGCATATTCTTCAGGGATCTTTGTTCTAAGAAATTGCTCGTTGATCGTCTAGAAAAAGCAAGAGAAGGACATTACGGTAACACTGTGCAAGCTAGAGAGGGTGTTTCCTCCTGGATTCTTCGACTCTATGGAGCATTTGCCGATTCATATATCCTATGAGGCACGTGTTGGTGGACCCGTCGAATATCGATGGATGTACCTGTTCGAGCGACATTTGAATCACCTAAAAAGAAAGGTGAAAAATAAGGCACGGGTCGAGGGTTCTATTTGTGAAGCCTATGTTCTCGAGGAGATTACAAACTTTTGTTCGATGTATTTCAAGCCTCATATTGCAACTAATAGAACGAGAGCTTCCAAAACGACGACGGAGATCATGAAAGTAATGATACAATACTGAAGGTATTCAATGCTCCAGGAATGCCATCGGATAAAATGAAGAAGAGATATCTGAACGATGATGAGCTAAGGGCTGCTCAGGTGTATGTATTACTCAACTGCGACGAGGAGGAAGTAGAAAAACATGAGGGGTAAGTAATTAATACGTCTACATTATTTTAATAGTGTTGATTAGTATACTATTACATTAATTGAACGATATTGTTTTCAGCATATTTAATGATGATGTGAGGTCAGGTAGGCCACACATAACAGAAGAAGAACTAGAACAAGAAATGAGGCATTATTTTCCATCATGGTTGAGTGCATATGTAAGACTTGAAAACTCTGTAATTACCTTTCTGTATATGCACTTGATTGAGAATGAGCTTAGTTGCTTCTTTCGTGGTATTTAGGTCGATCGTCCATACGCAAGACTTGAGAATGAGTCTATTAGAACGCTAGCCAAGGGACCAATTTATGCTGCAAAAATATGGCCAAGCTACTGTGTTAATGGATTTAGGTTCAAGTCAACAACTTGCCCGATCAGAGACAACTTTGTGGATCTCGACTCCACCAAAAGTGTATCAGATCTTCGAACTACAAAGATGTTGATGCGGGCAACGATTTCTATGGCGTGCTACCGGAGATCGTGGAGCTGACATATAGTTATGGAATAGAGCCTGCTAAGATTGTATTATTCAGGTGTGATTGGTTCGATCCGATTGAAGGTCAAGGTTGGAAAGTAGACAAGCACGGTCTTGTTGATATAAACTATCGGCGTCGATATCAAGCCTATGAACCATTTGTCCTATCAAGTCAGGCTCAGCTCGTGTACTTCACAAGTTATCCTAAACGGGGAACAACAAGGTCGGACTGGTGGGCAGTATGCAAGACCAAAGCTAGAAATACCTTTGAGGTTGACGATATAGCTTATCAAGAGGATGAACTACCTCTTGTAACAAATATTATAGAAGTGGACACGACGGAAGTTCCTCATTACACATCTAATTGTGTAGAAGAAGTAGAATTATCTGAAGAGGAAGATGCAGATGAAAGTGAAGATGTAGAGGAGGAAGAAGAAGAAGAAGAAGAAGATGAGCTAAACGAACTAGATAAATTTTCAGAATAGGATTAAATCTGTACGTTTGTTTTATCATCATATTTGACACTTTAGTGACACTTCTATCATATAAATTTGTGACACTTTAGTAACACTTTTATCTGTGACTATGATATTTTTCAAAAATCTGTGATGTCTATCATATAAATATATTTTTTTATTTTATTGTCATATGTTATTATCATGTATGACTAGACCAACTGGGAGGATTTTATATTAGGCAGTCCCGTCAGCCTCGGGCTGGGGATGGAGATTTCGTACCCTCATCCTCATCTCCGAGTATGCCATTATACCGTTCTATTCCCGGACCATTACCGGGACAGGGCAGTTCCAGCAGGTTGGCGACTCCTCCCTCGTCGTCCAGCGTTCCTGATCCCGCGTCCAGTATCCCTGATCCCCCGTCCAGCATTCCTCCTCCCGACGGCTCCATGGGGGAGCCGACGCCGAGCATATGGAGTACGGCGATCAGACTGATCCTGCCCAGGCAGGAGGTGAGAGCGACCCTCCATGCGCTCCCCTGGACGAGACGCGTATGGAGATTTGGACGGACGGACCTACGAAGTAAGATAATTAATTAATATATATTTCTCAAATGGATTAACTATGTACATATATATTCATAAAAATTATTATTGTATAGATATCGGCCTTCTGCAGTACAGAGACAGCTGGGGATATTTCTGAGGCAGAACTATGGTGGGCCTTGGATTAACTACTCAGATGCTCCCGCAGATAGGAAGGCCTTTTGATTCGCCCACTTCAAGGTAAAAAATTTATTTATTTTTAAATTTTAATAATCATTTGTGTATATTATACAACTTTTCTATTTTACTTCTTGTAGAGGACCTATTTCTATCCACCACACCGGGCGACGAAGATCGAGGGCCAATTTTCTGCCGTCGCAGGCAAGCTCATCCGTGATGCGATCCACGACCAGAAGTCTCGTGATCGCTCCGGACAGCCGATCCATGGTTGGATCACGCCAGAGCAGTAGACTGCGATGAAGGCTAGATTCAGCGAGCCCAGGTACCAGGAGCGGTCTGACAAGGCCAAGGTGGCACGGTCGAGCGCCGGTAAGTGGTATGGTGGCTCCATTCCGATGACGGAGCATTTTCGTCGTCTGGTACGTTTTCTATGACGGACATTAATTTATATATAGTTCGATAGAATGTTTAATACTAATAATAGATAATATATTTTAACAGGTAAAAAAGGGTGAGGATCCGAACATGGTGACCGTCTTCCTGGTCACCCATCGGAGGGCTGGGGAGTTCATTGACGAGAGGGCGACGCTGGCATATGTACGTTCTATTCTTTATATTAATTTACTATAATTTAGAAAACAGGAAAATATATATCAATATAGACTTTAGCAAACACTTACACGTTAGCAAACATGTTCTAGGCCGAGTTTGTTCGGCTACAGGAGGAGGCGGCTGCTGCTGCTAGTACGCCAGCAGAGGGAGGGGCTGGTACTTCCTCTCAGCCGCCTACAGCTCCATCGTCGGACGACCTCTGGATGACCGTCGTTGGTGGTCTTCAGAAGGGTACGTACTACGGTACGGGATCCTACGGCGCGTATTTGGCTTCGGAGTCATCCCGGGCCCCCTCTGTCAGTGCGCAGTCTCCGGCTTCGCAGGCATCGTCACGAGCTCAGGATATTCGTCGTCAGATCGACGAGCTGCGTCGCGAGTTGCAGCAGCAAATTTTTGATCACCTTACCGCAGAGCGACGATCCGACCCTCCGATGATCACCGGACGATTTGATGCGGTCGAGCGCAGTATACAGGAGCTGATGAGTCTGCAGCAGGCTACAGCTGCCAGCTTGCACACGCTCACCGAGTCTACGCAGCGCACAGAGCGTAGACAGGTTGAGCTGGACCATTCGCAGAGGACCATGTCTGCCTCACTCACTCAGGTATCGGCTTCGCTTCAGGAGAGTACTCAGAGGATGGTGAGTACCCTTGCTGCGCATGGTGAGCGACTGTGAGAGCTGGAGCAGATACATCCTTCCGGTCCATCGACGGTGCCGACTCCAGACATTGCACTGCCTCCTACTGTCCCTACGGTGTAGCTCACACAGGAGCAGTATGAGTACATGCTATCCCAGATGCGCGACAGGGGTCCTCAGTGATCCAGTAGATTTTTTTATCATCTTTATATTTATTGGCCCTATGGGCCCATTGACCGTTCTGTACACTGATTTTTATTATTATTTGACTCTGTTGGACATGTATGTTTGTTGGACATGTATGTTTGTGATATTTAATTTGTTGGTATTTTTATTGAGTACATGTATGATATTTAGTTGTAGACTGTTATGATGGGAGACTGTTATTCATCTATTAGTTATAGACTGTTATGATGGGAGACTGTTAATTGTGATGATATCTGCGACGGGGATGACAAATATACCTACGCTTGGTTATAAGCGATGATCTGATATACAAAGGAGGTGCTGCCCAAATTTAAAAAAAATATAATGTGTATTTTTGTGATGATGTGTGTCTGTGTTTACAGTGAATGTGAAATGCAGTGTTCGGAACGATCGACAGTTTCGATTACTGTTGTATGTTTTATCTTGGATAGAAAGAGCAACAGTTCAGGATGTACTTCTGAGAGCTTCATTTTCACGTCCTTCACTTTCTCGGGACGTCGTAAAGGATCCCGAGAAGGTGAAGGACGTGAAGAGGAAGCTCTGAGAAGTGTACCATGAACTGTTGCTCTTTCTATCCAAGATAAAACATAGAACAGTAAGCGAAACTGTCGATGGTTCGAATATTGCACTTCACACACACTGTAAACACAGACACACAGCATAACAAAAATACCAATTATATTTTTTTAATTTATTTTTATAAAATCTGCGACGTTCTGCGACGGAAAGTATACGTCGCTATACGTCGCCAACCTGAGAGCTGACGTCGCTAAAGTTGTCGCTAGGCGTCGCTAAAATGCTGATGTGGCTGCCATGCCATGTCATCATATATAAAGTTGACGGCGTCGCTAAGTGGTCGCCCTACGTCGTCATAGTAGCGACGTATTCTTACGTCGCTATCTGTCGCTAATGTTGCGACATCTAGCGACACCAAACGTGACGTCGCAAATAGCGACGAACTGCGACGAAATTGTAATCTGCGACAAGCCTATACGCGACATCCAATTTCCGTCGCTAAATACGTCGCTAATAGAAATTAGCGACGGATTTTCCTTTTTTAGCGACGTATTCTGACGTCGCTAAAAGGGGTTATTTTAGTAGTGTATTAGTTCTCAACATATATATTTTTTTTTTTAGTTCTCAACATATATATATATATATATATATATATATGAAAGAAGGTAATTTTTATTCTGACCGGAAGACCTACAATCACAGTCTGAAGGTCTCACAAACTGTGTCCAAAGGCTACATCCCAACCCAAATGTCTCCTATATCTGTATCGCACTTGCATCGCACATCGCACCGTATATGTGCGTCACCCGCACCTGGGCCACACCGGACCTACCTCACTTTAATTCTAACATCAAAGAAATTAAAGTGCTTCCTCCGTTTTTCGAACCTGCAACCTTTGAAAAAAAATATGCCTCACTTTAACCACTTGATATATATATATATATATATATATATATATATATATATATATAGGTTGGATTTTATGTAAGATCCAAACTCAGCCCTTGAAGTTTTTACTGAGTCAGTTTTGGATCAATTTCTCTCCTTCTAATATGATTGGAGTTGGATTTCGGATTTTTGTAGGACATTTTAACTATCATTTATATGATAATTTTTATTAGGTGTTTGTCATATAAATTTCTTATTAGTTTCGAGTAATCCCATCCAAACTCTTAACCATGAAAAGTTTGATACTTACTTTTGCAGTAACTCCAAAATTCTTAACCATTAAGGTGGTGTTTGGATGAATGTTTGTTATTATTAGGAATCCACTTCCCATTGATTTTTCATGGAAAATTATTTCAACATTTTTATACCCTATGTTTACCTAGGTTGGGACTATGTTGGGTTACGTTGGAAATATGTAGCCAAAAAATTTAATGTTCACCTTCTCTCATATTTGGTTAAAATTGAAACGAGAATCTTAATTTGTTTATTTTTCACAAATATTTTTTCTCTAATTTCTTGATCTTACGGTTAAACTTAGCTGTCATTGAGAGTTTTACCGTATGCAAAAATATTATGAGGCGCACATATGTGGAAAACGGAAGCCCCTTATATTTCGCCTTAATTCTCAATTCTAGACTTACCAAATATAGATAAGGAATCTAAAAATATATTTTTAAGCCTCCAAAAGCTGAACCAAACATCAAATATTCTCGAATTACTTTTCCAATAACATCATAAATATATAATAATATGTGGTCGGGTTACCATTGACAGTGGTCTCGTATGTATCAGGGCCGGTCCTAAGCTAATGGGAGCCTAAAGCGAAACTCCCAAAATAGACCCAATACATAATATAAAAAAAAGTCTAGATATAAAAAAAATTGTTGTACCAAAATTTAAACCAAGTACCTCTAAAGTACAAGTTTAACATAATGATCACTATACCACAATATTTTTTTGTTAAGAAAGACACATGATACATATTAGTTCTATTTTAAATAGATTCATGTTGATGTTTCCTTTCATCGGGAGCCCTAAGCCGTCGTCCGGTATGTCCTCGACTAGGGCCGCCCCTGGTATATATGTATGTATGTATGTATGTAGGTATGTGTTATGTATAAACTAAGAGAGGAGTGGTGAATGTTGGAGTGGGGGTTGTGGGTGAGAATGGTCCCGGAGAGGACTGGAGAGGAGAAACCCCAAATAAATGTGGTTTGGGTATTGGCCACCTACTGCCCCCCTGCCCTGCGCTCGCAATTAAGAAGACCCACTCTCGTCCTCATCCTCTTACTAAGGTCATTGCACCTCATTTAAACTTACCGCCTCTTATGTCGGAGACCATCTCCCAAATCTTATGTATTTATTCTTCACATATAGATAGATACATACAGAATGCATGTATTGATCACATAACTGACAAAGAAAATGGTGTACATCTTCAAACATATGCATTCTTACTTACCCATAGGTCTCGTTTGGTTCGCAGAATGGAAGGAAAGGAAAATTAATTCTTTGATATTTTTTCTTTAAAAAATTATAATTTTTATTGATTTTTTTTCGATACTTCAATGTGACAAGTAATTTATTTCTTGGATGGATGGAATCACTTTTTTTCCTAATTTTTCTTCCACTGGAAATCACTTTCCTTTCCTCCTTAATTTTTTTGGCACCCAAATATAGAAAAGTAATCATTTTTCTTTTTCAATCCGGTAATTCTGTGAACCAAACGAGACCATATAGTAATAATATGAACCATCGAATTTTGAAAAATGAAACGTGCATGCTATGCATTGTCCTTGCTTGGCCCAATTGTCAGTGAGCTAATTATATATATTCTGATGCAGAAGAAGCCATTTCTGTCCAAATTTTGCTTACCAATAACATAACTTGAAGAACTTCCTTTAACCGTCTCTCTCCCCCCTGTTTTTTTTAGGTGTTCTTTTTTTCGACTTGACAAATGTTAAAAAAGAATTCGAATTCATGCCTTCCGTGCTGGGGCCTCCGTTGCTACCACTAAGCCACAACCCACGAAATCTTCCCGTGTTTATTTAAAAAAGAGTATTAACCTCCCAAGTTATGTGAACTTGATGTGTGCCATGATCTTCGCTAGCCTAAGCCTGATCAGATACAGTGTTCTCTGGCCCACATGTCAGCGTAGGGGTGAGCGTCGGTATAATCGGTCGGTATTTGGTCGATTTTTTCGGTATTTTTTTAAATCGGTATTTGAAAAATCAATACCAATATCGTACCATTTAGAATCGGTTTTTTCGGTTTCGGTTAAATCGGTATTCGGTCGGTTTTTGTTCGGTATCGGTATTTTACCAATTAATATTTGATCAATTAACACACTTAAATTTGTAGAACCTCTTAACCTATAATATACATTTTTTTTACTTTTTTGGAAGCATTAATTTTAAAGCTAAGCCTCTACCAACCAAACAATTAATCAAAATTATTAGAACAATATGTAACAAGTCACAAACATCTAAAAATGAGCTTAAAATATCAAACACGGTCACTAAGTTTAATCTTTAGTATAAGTTTAAGTAACTAAAATTCACTTCAAAATTATATGAGAACACAAAAAACATAAGCTCAAAAGACCAAAAACTCAATTCTTAGCATTCTTAACATAAATTCAAGTCCACTAAAATCCATTCCAAGTTCTAGGAAACCAACCAAACAAAGATAAAATTTAAAATGAGTAGTGTAAAATTAATCATGAACAACATTAAAAAATGTGCGCGCGCGCGTGTGTGTGTATATATGTGTGTGTTTGTGTGTGAATCTGTTCGGTTCGGTATTTTCGGTATGGTATTACACTCAAACCGTTACCATTACCATTATACCGTAATTTAGTCGGTTCGACAATTCGGTATCGGTACATAATTTCGGTTCGATTTTTTAGTATATTTTTAATCGGTATTCGATCGATTTTTCGGTATCGATCGGTATTTGCTCACCCCTATGTCAGCGACACCTTTCCTACCCAGGCCATGACCGAGGAAAAAACCGGAAGAAGGGACGGCAGATTTAAATAACTTGCATGCAAACGTATTTTCATTATGGACTACGTCACAACAGCATACTCTTCATTTTTTTTTTTTAAGACTGGAAAATTTTAAATATGGAAGTTTTGTTTGTTTTCTCCGTTCCAATCAACACACCTCTCGAACTTAACAAACCATTCACTTATTTCTTACTCAACAAACAGTAAACTTGTCATTTCCTACTTTATTACTACTAGGCCTCATTTGGTTGGCGGAATCTTCCGGTTGGAAAAGGAAAGTGATTACTTTTCTATGTTTGGGCACCCAAGAAATTGAGAAGGAAAGGAAAGTGATTCCCAATGGAAGGGAAATTAGGGAGGAAAGTGATTCCATCCATCTAAGGAAGGAATCACTTTCCCACATTGAAGTATTCACTTTCTTTTTCAAATTTCTTGACATTGTCAAACATCGAAAAAGAAAATAAATATGAATTAAAGTTTCCCAAAGGAAAGAAAATGACAAGGAATTGATTTCCTTTTCCTTCCATTCCGCGAACCAAACGAGGCCCTACTGTTTGGAAGCGTGCACAAAATTAACAAAGGCCAAGGCCGACGTGACACTATCAATCGTGTACTTATTTTTTTTCTTACTCTCAACATTCTGCACGAATCACCAAACCAAATACTTGGTTTCCTAGCCGCGCAATTACTGCTTACTGACATATGGGACCCATGTAGCTCGTTTCCTACTCACAGCCGCAAGAGGCTGGGTTATAAATGTGATCGCATCTACCATTTTTTTAGGTTAGAAGATTTTTTGACACGCCTTGCAAATATATTTGATCCGTGTCTCTTTGATTTTATTGGCCAGGAATATATATAGCAGATGACCTCTAACCTAGTGGTTAAGAGAGATACATGCGGTCCGAGTGGTCAGGAGTTCGAATTTCAGTGGAAGCAATTCCAGAAATAATTTACCTGGTTCCAATATATATATATATATATATATATATATATATATATATATATATATATATGTGTGTGTGTGTGTGTGTGTGTGTGTGTGTTGCATACGTAATTATATTACGCGTCCATTTTTGTTATTCATCAAAATTATGATATTTGTTCATCTTCCACTAAAAAAAAACACGTGTCGAATTAAAAGTGAAAACCACTCTGGTGGGTGAACAAAACTATTTTCAAAGTGATTTTATGTTGGCTGAATTGACATGTGTCATTTTTTTAGTGGAGGGTGAACAAATACCATAGTTTTTTTGGATGAACAAAAATGGTTCTTATATTACTCCTCCCATATTGTTTTTATATTATTTGGTATCTTAAATAGTGCATGATAATCTCATTATCTTGTACTATTTTTGTACTATGTTAGAGCATATCTAACCCTATTGTCTTGTTTTGTGTTGTGATTCTTATGTGGCATGAGACACAAGACAATATTTTTTCTATGTGGCAAGATAATATTCATACATGACAATAAGATAAAAAAAAAATTGTTCTTCAATGCAAAGTATTGAGAAGACAATAAAAATTATTTTTTTAACTTCCAAGACAACTCCTTTACTTCTTCATTTTTTTATAAATATTTTTATTCATAATTGATGATGTGGAGATAAAGTTATTGTGAAGTGCATTGTCTAGATCTAGACAACCAACTTCATATTGTCATTGACATGTCAGCTTCATGATTTATTCTACATTTGCACTGGAGAAGAATTTTTGAAATAAAAGCTTGTCATTCCTATGTGGCAACCATTTTTTTTTTCTAAACTCACTCACAGTAGGGTTGGAGATGCTATTATACTCATACAAGAAGTTGTAAACGTACATTGTACTTATTTTTTTGTTTTTGTTTTACTTTTTAAATGTATTAGTTGCCTAACAAACACATTTTCAAATAATATAAAACATTTTGAAGTAAACTTATTTCTAAGATGGTAATACTATCGTAGTTCTACGAGCTGTAAGCCTAGAAGTTTTTATATTATATAAGATATAATATATAATGTTTGGTCGATAGAAATCTGTAAAGAGGATATTGGTAATACTTTCTCCATATAATATTACTTTGAGATGTATTTATCTATTATATTTAAATGGTTTTAAGATATGTACAGTGCACAAACTTGGATTTTTTTTTTTTAATTTAGGACATCTCTTTGTAACCTTTCTGGCACCATGTCACATTATCTAATCATGTTATAATAATTAAGCTATATAATATATACATATGTATATATTGTAATATTGATCTTTAAGAAATTTCATATTTAGGTATATACAAAACATTATTGCTTCTAAAGTGAAATACCAGATTTTTTTTTTCGTGTATAATTGCTCCCACAATTTTATATCGAGTCTACATGTTTATTATTTATTATTTAAGTTATTTGTATTTACCATTTTCGCTTGCTAATATCTAACTATGTTTCCTCCTAGTATTAATTTTGTTAGTACTACTCCATTTGTCAAAAGTTGTACATTATTAATGGGAATAAATACAAATAATATTTGAGAAATGAATAAGATGAGTAGTAGTAGTAATAAAATTAATGATGGAAGAAAAACATAAATAGAAATTAGCAATGGAGTAATAAATACAAATAACTCTTGTTGAACTCCTTTATATCCCTCACGAATCCCGAGTGATGGACTATACCTTTGACTCTCTAAATATACATATACAATTATTTGCAAAAAATATGTGGTTAATTTTTTACTTTCTTTTCTTTCTTTTTTTGATATGCTACGTACGGGACATTGTACACGCTGTGTTGCATGTCTCAAATTAATAAAAGAAATAATACGTTTTCGTGGCTCGATCTACTGATCTTTCGCCATCCAACCATGATCTTATACCTCTTATCGATAACCACAAAATATACACACTCCTTAGTCCTATATATTTAGAAAAGTAAATGGAAAAAAAAAAAACTAAAATAGAAAAATTAAAAATCCTTATAAAAGAAGGTTTTACTAATCAGTCACATTGAAGTAGTACTTTCCTAATCTAATCTAAATCTAATCATGGTGGTCCAAAAACCCTACACCTATGTACGTTGTGAGAGGTGACCAACTGAGAGGTTAAACACCAATCCAGCAAGGCAGCAAGTGCTATTGCAAAAATCTCACACACACACACTCTCTTTCTCTCTGAGTTGGAATTTGTAGTGTGACCAAGTAATAAATAAATAAATAAAACCACTAATAAATACACTTGAATTTATTTTCTTTTTTTTTATTGTGAACTAAATACATAAACAAACTAAACTCCTCTCCATTATTATTATTTTCTTGCTCTCTCTCTCTCTTCTTGTCCTCCAGATCTCTCTCCAAAGAAAGCCCTAGGCTAAACCTCCTTCTCCGACCATCGCCGGCCGTTGGATCTGGACATCCGTCGGATCGGATTGCCAGAGAGCTCCGGCGATCGACGGAGGGAGAGAGATGTACAAGAACCAGCTGCAGGAGCTCGCGCAGAGGAGCTGCTTCAACCTCCCCTCCTACACCTGCATCAGGGAAGGGCCCGACCACGCGCCCAGGTTCAAGGCCGCCGTCAACTTCAATGGCGAGCTCTTCGAGAGCCCCTCCTTCTGCACCACCCTCCGCCAGGCCGAGCACTCCGCCGCCGAGGTCGCCCTCTCCTCCCTCTCCTGCCGAGGTCCCTCCCACTCCCTCGCCGCGAGGATCCTGGTACGAACGAACGAACTCTCTTCCATTCTTAGAAAGAAGGAAAAAAAAAGTTTCAATTTTTTTCTCTACCTCTCATTTTCCTTGTTTCTTTTCCTAAGTTCTTGTGGCTTCCCCCAATTTTTTTGTGTGTGGCTATTTTCGTCGAATTTGTTTAGTTGATTTCGTTCTCTGCAGAGATTTCTTCTTCTGATGGTCAAATTCGGAGTCAGAATAAGAGATGGATTTCTCTAGTCCTTCTCACATTACCTTTTTTTTTTTCTTTTGGTAAATTTTGCAAAATAATCCCTCTTATTTATAGAAAATTGTTGCGATTTCCCCCCAAAATGTCCACCTTCCTTTTGCTATTTTTGTCAAATTTGCAACCGTTCTGATACTTCTCTCAAATAAAAGCCTTGTATTTGTGGAAATTTCCGAATAAGAAGAAGAAGATAAAATGTTGAATAATTAAAAAAAAGGGTCTTTTGCCCTAATGACAAATGTAACCTTTCTAGTACGAGTATCGAGAGAGGGGGGAATCGCTCACACGAGTAAATTAGAAAATTATTCGCTTTGCTAATTAACTAATATTTGTTTCTTACACATCCTGTACTGTGAAAGCCAGCCATTTTTTTAACCGCTAATTTTGCGTCGGCAGCGTCGAGAGTAGTAAACTAAGTAAGCTTTTGGCGTGCTTTTTTAAGGTCAAATTTAAATGGGGGTGAACAAGGAAAGGAAAACCCCGACGGCGACGGTGTTCATAGGAAATGGATACTTTTCCATTTATTTTAGTATCGGTATTATCACGATCTTCTGTTTAGTACTGATTAATTAATTATAACTGCCACTGACCTGTTGCTTTTACGACCTTCATTTTCTCTACCGAAGGGGCGTTTTCGTCAGCTTAGACACCCATTAGGATGTCATTTGGGGACTTGATTGTCGTTAGTCGAGCTAAACGTAGTTATAATATGTTTGTGTGACGCCTTTTGAGGCATAGGCTGAGTTTGGTAACATGCTTCAATTAAAGCTAATTAACTTATAGGTCGACGGTGAAGGAAGACGAATAACACAATAGAAATCTCAGACTTCTAAGCCATGTTCCCATTTCTGAGAATATACTGTTGCGTGATTGATATTTGGTGCTGGTAGATTTTCCAAGTCAAAGTTTTGCGTAGACATTGACTTGGGTTCGGTGGCCTGACTTGAGTTGTGTTGTTATTATATCTTGTGGTGGACAGCAGAGTCCTGATTGTCTTCCTAAAGGTGCAAGTGGATGGGGTCTGATTTGTTTGTACACATACGTAGAAGATCTGTCAAGATATCGTACATATTCCAAGCAGATTAACTTGGTTGAATTGGTCTAGGTTTTTATACATTTAGCTAAGATTTATTATTCTCATGGCCAAATTGATCTAATCAAGCTCTTGATTGTCTCTGTAATCGCAGCTTCAAAAAGCTATGCGTACCTAGTTCACTCATGCCTGTGGTGCTTGGTAAGTACTTGGTGCCAGATCAGCTTTTTCACAGTCCCAATCCAAAGATTCCGACAATTTAAATATTTGCTAGAATGTGTAATGCAATTGTCGCTGAAAATTTTGAGATTGTGGATTTCATGTTGAAGGCAAGAGGCAACCAACACTTCTTGACAAATCTTTAAATTGGTCTTGCTTTTCCATGTGGAGATGACAGACTAAACAGAGGAATAATTTTGCATCGTAGAATCAAGACTGCTTTATTGTTATCCATCGTAAATTAACTATAAGATACAAATGTGATTCTCCTCTATTATTTAGTAATGATTGAAATAATTGAAGTACATCAATGCCCATTAAGTTATATCTGCACCAAGCAAGCCTCAAACCATGATGGAGATGACGGTATAGAATGTGAGAAAGCTTGACCCTTTGAGGAGGCTTCTGTAGCAGATGGGTATCAGCTATGGTCTATCAAGAGGAATAGTGTTCAAGGTGAAGATATATTTGACTTGGACCTGGTTATAGTTAGAAAAGGTCGAAGATAAGAGTAGAAGGGGGTGGATGAGCATAATTACTTTTTTAGTAAATTAACAAGTTTCATTAGTTACTCCGGTCGAAATCTATGAATCAAAAGTAAACATGTTGTCCTTCAGCAAGTAGAGGTTAGGAGCTAATTGCGCCATCCCTAACCTCTTTACTCTTTAGCATACCTATATGGACAATAGAACCATTCGCACCATCTGTTTGCTGCCTGTTTTCTCTTATAATGTAGTTAATCAAAGTGGGTTTTTCTAGACACTGACAAAGATTCATCAGACAGCTTGACTTGGCTGAGTAGTGAGTACCTTTCGGGAAGGGGGGAGGTGATGACTTGGGTACGAATTGTAGACAGTTGCTGAATTTGAGAAGCTCTTATTGCTTCTTAGAACCAATTTTTGTGAACAAGCTATGGAATACCTAGTTACTTATTAACACCTAACACCTATGTTGTCTGGATACGGCATTTTAGGCCGAGGTACTAGGATTGACCTGACAGGGTATGGATCGGGTCGGACTCGTCTTAAACTGACCAAGGACACCACAAATGAAGAAGAAGACGTTTAGGGGAGTAGGCATGCTCAAAGAAATAAAAATAAGATGGAAAACATACCTAAGAAATCACAAAATATGAAAGAATACAAACTTTCATCTTTTGGTTTTGGATTCTCCCTCCTATATGAATGAAAAGTCCACATACGTTTCATCTATCCTCTCTTGTCACGTCCCGGTTCTACAGAACCTATCGTCCTCACTTGGGCGTGATGCCGCGTGAGTCTAGGTTGCGCCCGTGCAAGACAATACCATAACAGCCGATTCAACAGTGTTTTCCATAAATAAATTCACTTTATTTATTGTGTTTCTGGGGAAAATTACAACTATAGGAATCTAATCTAGAAGACGATTACTTTATCCCTTGGACGATGCGATGAAGAAAACTCGAACTTCGAAGAACTTGGACAGCAACTGGACAATCTCTCTGTTCTCTCTGAATTGAATGTAGTGTCTGATGAAGATGAATAAACTCTCTTTTATAGAGTTCTGGATAACTGTTCTGAAGCATACGCTCAGTCAGTTACTTGACGTGTGCATAACTGCAGGGACGCGTGGCGAATTCTGATGGAGACACATTAGAGTGCGGTTGAAATTAGTGGAATATATCTAGGAGAGATTGATGGCATGGATGCCACGTTGCATAACTTCTGAATAAGTGGGTAACTGAGTACAGGACACGTGAGAACGTGTGTTGACTGTACGTTTTAAAATCATCCTAAATGCATTTGCTGTGATACGCTGTCTTTGTTGAAGAGGAGTCATACGCTACCTTTTGAAGACATATGTCTGGGATATGCTGACTTGGATAGTATAGAGTCATATAAAGCTGATACGCTTACTTTAATTATTAACAAGGAGTCGTATGGAGTTCATACGCTCACTTGATTGATAAGGATTCGTATGGAGTCCATACGTTCACTTGATTGGCAAGGAGTCGTATGGAGTCCATACGCTCACTTGGTTGGTAAGGAGACGTAAGCATTGAGGGAGTAGACACGTGGCTGTCCTCAATCTTCTCAAATACGCCATATCTTCTAATAACTGATAAATATCTCTTGAGTGTCGTGTTGCAGATATGATCGCTGACAGACTGTCAGAAATGACAGTAATGATGGCTGTGCATTTATGATGGCTGATGAGCTGTCCTCGTAAGAGACAAAATCAATTCTCGAAAATCCGTACGACGGTTAATTTTCATAGGGCAGCTGTCTTTGCACGAAAGACGAAGTGTCAGATTCATCCTCCATTAAACGTATGCTGTGCTGTCATTCAAGAAATAATAAAATATTCACTGAGCGTACGGCTTTGGCTGAGCGTATGGGCTTGAGCGTATGGGCTTGAGCGTATGGCTTTGGCTGAGCGTATGGCCTTGAGCGTATGGCTTTGGCTGAGTCTTATGTCAGCGTGTCATAATTTTTCACACCCTACAAGACCCCCTTCAAAGTTTTCGAACTTTATAAATTTTAAAAGTTCGAAATTACTTTGAACTTAAAGTGGGAATAAGTCTTGACACGCTGGCATGATTTTGTTATTTTTCTCAATATCAGTGCAAATCTTTAGGGATTCTGTTTAAAGAACGACCGCCGTTAAAACTTCTCTTTTCTTCTATAAATAGGTCTTTCAAAACCTAATTCATTTCTTTACTTCTGCATTTGTCTTCGAGAGAAAAAAAGCTCCAAAACTCAAACTTTCTTCTTCTTCGACTCAATCTTCATCAATGGCGCCCAAAGTTGACGCTGCTGCGAAGGAAAAGGGGAAGGCTCCTACAGAGTCATCTCGACCTGCCGCCGCTGCTACTAAGAAGACTGCTGATGAGCGTATTCGACGAAGTGAACGCCCATTGAAGCCCCTCTATGGTGAGGATGGAGATGATGAACAGTAACTATCCCCTATTTAGGACTCTGGTTAGGACAAAATCATAAAACGTATCCCCTTTTTAGGGTCATACGTCAGAAAATACGCTTCCCTCTTTAGGGTTTAGTCGTATTCCATATTTTTCGTTTATACGAAAAAATATGTTTGGAGCGTATTCTGTAAGATACGCGTATCTTTGATAGAAATGTCAAAATACGTTGATTTGAAGGAATACGTTATGTCAAGTTGTCTCACTGAGATACGCTAACTCCTTTGTTAGCGTATTTTTGATGAACATCTTGTCAATCATACGCTGATACGCTTAAGAAAAAGATCAAATCATCCTCTAATCTTTGAATAAAAGCTGAGCGTAAACTGAACTCAAAATTTATCATACGCCTAGGATAGACTGAGCGTAAAAGTAATCTCTGAATTCGTCATACGCTTAGGATAGACTGAGCGTATGTTGATCTTTGAATCTGTCATACGCTTAGGATAGAGTGAGCGTATGTTGAACTTTGAATCTGCCATACGCTTAGGATAGAGTGAGCGTATGTTGATCTTTGAATCTGTCATACGCTTAGGATAAAGTGAGCGTATGTTGATCTTTGAATCTGTCATACGCTTAGGATAAAGTGAGCGTATATTGGTCTTTGTCATCTCTTTGTGTTGAAGATTTCTAACTTCTTATTCTTCTTTTACAGTGGATATTCTGGCTCAAGATGCACAATTTGAAGGATGTGTAGGAAACAACTATAATAGTGACCTATCACATGTCCGTTTTCCTCAATTTGATGGACCTTCCACAAGGATAGCTATTCTGACAAATCAGGAAAATGACACCCTGCTGAATTTGATGAGTGGACTGCCTCTACAGAGTGTGGATAGTGCTACCCACTCGAAGCCAGCATTTCTTTTTGGAGATGCTATTGATATAAACTCTCAGCCTGCTCTTGATAAAGTGTCATACTCATATTATAGAGATGGTGATGCGAATCAGCCAATGTATCTGACTGGTTTGTCCAAAAGCATCAACATAGCTCGCTTATTCCACGCGAGTCATCAAAGGCAAATGAAGTGGGATATCACTCCATTCCGTCAAGCAAAAGCTGGATGGATAGGATACAGTCAAGGAAGATTCCGCAGTGGTACTGAACCACATGTCTCAGTTTTGCGAGGATTGCTGCCAGCTACCATTCCTCCTGAGGACTCGGCAATTCTGAGGCCAGTTAGAGTCCCAATCTTTGCAAATGAATTTGTTCAGCTAGAAAATGCTGTTTACCCAAAACAGTCTATGAGGCTTACTGGTCTGGTGAACCCGGAGAATACCAGATGGACTGTTCTTGTAAGATGGATTCTGAACAACTTTGGGGAACAGTTAAAGGTGATAGGCCTATATAATGCCATCAAGTGCACCGCTTATGGTTTTAGGCCAAACCCAGATTTGTTCTTGGCATTAGTGGAAAGGTATAATTACCGTACCGGCACTTTCATGACTCCAAGAGGCGGGATGGGATTCGCCATCCATGAGATGGCATACATTTCTCAGCTGCCAACAGGAGATTTGCCATATGAAGAGTATATTCCTTTCATTGATGAAATGAATAAAATTTTCGATGCCAACCCACTGGTTCTTCATGTATTTGAAGAATTAATGTGAAGAATTAATGTGCCATTACAGTATATGTAAGGCTTTTTATAAGGCACAAGGTGCAGAGGGAGGTTCCAACTGCTATTCTTCTAAGTGGATGGCCTATTTATTCCAAGGCCGCACTGAAGAAGTTCAGAAGAAGAAGAAGACTGATCAATATGTCGGTCGCTTTAAACCCTTGAGTCAAGCTGAGATTGACAAACTAATCCAGGACACCACTCATGACGACATCATCATTGAAGAAGACGAAGACACCTACAAAGCTGGTGATAGGTTGGAGACCTATATAAAGCAAGGTGGCCGGAAATTATCTGATGAAGGTCATCTGGCCGGATTTATATCCCTCTGGCTGAGAAAATTTGTAGTACCCGGCACCTGTTCAGCAGACAGGATGCACAGAGGAGTTGTTTTTGCAGCAGTTCGTCTGACTTTCGGGTACAAGATGGATTTGCTGACAGCAATGACATGCCGTCTGAATGCTGGCTTAAGGGCATATACAGACAGGATGTTTGAATTGGCGAAGAAGAAGCTCACAACTTTTCTCCGAGTAGAAATGCCCTTTACATATTTATTTGGGTGGCTGCTTCTCCATTTCGAATCTCTCATGAATGTTGGAATGGCTAGACCAGACGATACCTTTTTGGAAAGATACCATCATACACCAAAGTGGAAGTATGACACTCTGACAGACTGTAGAACCATATTAAACAGGGGAGAATTATGGAGTTTCACTTGTGTTCCTCCACCTGTTGGTTATGAAACCATGCTTGGGAAGTTGATTAATGGCATTGGTGCCAATGAGTTAGATGATATTCAACATGAATGGCTGAAGAGGATCATGCCATCTCACTTGATCTGTCGCCGTGACGATGTCACCTATCTGGAGCCATATCTTCCGAGTAGGTTTGCTCGGCAATTTGGCTATGATCAGTTGCATGTGGGAAATGCGACGACATGTTTTGGCCACCAAGGCGGATTAATCGATGGATCCCGAGAAGATCAAAGCCATCGTCTGGTCTAGCCATTGTTTAATATGGTTCTACAGTCTGTCAGAGTGTCATACTTCCACTTTGGTGTATGATGGTATCTTTCCAAAAAGGTATCGTCTGGTCTAGCCATTCCAACATTCATGAGAGATTCGAAATGGAGAAGCAGCCACCCAAATAAATATGTAAAGGGCATTTCTACCCGGAGAAAAGTTGTGAGCTTCTTCTTCGCCAATTCAAACATCCTGTCTGTATATGCTCTTAAGCCAGCATTCAGACGGCATGTCATTGCTGTCAGCAAATCCATCTTGTACCCGAAAGTCAGACGGACTGCTGCAAAAACAACTCCTCTGTGCATCCTGTCTGCTGAACAGGTGCCGGGTACTACAAATTTTCTCAGCCAGAGGGATATAAATCCGGCCAGATGACCTTCATCAGATAATTTCCGGCCACCTTGCTTTATATAGGTCTCCAACCTATCACCAGCTTTGTAGGTGTCTTCATCTTCTTCAATGATGATGTCGTCATGAGTGGTGTCCTGGATTAGTTTGTCAATCTCAGCTTGACTCAAGGGTTTAAAGCGACCGACATATTGATCAGTCTTCTTCTTCTTCTGAACTTCTTCAGTGCGGCCTTGGAATAAATAGGCCATCCACTTAGAAGAATAGCAGTTGGAACCCCCCTCTGCACCTTGTGCCTTATAAAAAGCCTTACATATACTGTAATGGCACATTAATTCTTCACATTAATTCTTCAAATACATGAAGAACCAGTGGGTTGGCATCGGAAATTTTATTCATTTCATCAATGAAAGGAATATACTCTTCATATGGCAAATCTCCTGTTGGCAGCTGAGAAATGTATGCCATCTCATGGAGGGCGAATCCCATCTCGCCTCTTGGAGTCATGAAAGTGCCGGTACGGTAATTATACCTTTCCACTAATGCCAAGAACAAATCTGGGTTTGGCCTAAAACCATAAGCGGTGCACTTGATGGCATTATATAGGCCTATCACCTTTAACTGTTCCCCAAAGTTGTTCAGAATCCATCTTTCAAGAACAGTCCATCTGGTATTCTCCGGGTTCACCAGACCAGTAAGCCTCATAGACTGTTTTGGGTAAACAGCATTTTCTAGCTGAACAAATTCATTTGCAAAGATTGGGACTCTAACTGGCCTCAGAATTGCCGAGTCCTCAGGAGGAATGGTAGCTGGCAGCAATCCTCGCAAAACTGAGACATGTGGTTCAGTACCACTGCGGAATCTTCCTTGACTGTATCCTATCCATCCAGCTTTTGCTTGACGGAGTGGAGTGATATCCCACTTCATTTGCCTTTGATGACTCGCGTGGAATAAGCGAGCTATGTTGATGCTTTTGGACAAACCAGTCAGATACATTGGCTGATTCGCATCACCATCTCTATAATACGAGTATGACACTTTATCAAGAGCAGGCTGAGAGTTTATATCAATAGCATCTCCAAAAAGAAATGCTGGCTTCGAGTGGGTAGCAATATCCACACTCTGTAGAGGCAGTCCACTCATCAAATTCAGCAGGGTGTCATTTTCCTGATTTGTCAGAATAGCTACCTTGTGGAAGGTCCATCAAATTGAGAAAAACGGACATGTGATAGGTCACTATTATAGTTGTTTCCTACACATCCTTCAAATTGTGCATCTTGAGCCAGAATATCCACTGTAAAAGAAGAATAAGAAGTTAGAAATCTTCAACACAAAGAGATGACAAAGACCAATATACGCTCACTTTATCCTAAGCGTATGACAGATTCAAAGATCAACATACGCTCACTTTATCCTAAGCGTATGACAGATTCAAAGATCAACATACGCTCACTCTATCCTAAGCGTATGGCAGATTCAAAGTTCAACATACGCTCACTCTATCCTAAGCGTATGACAGATTCAAAGATCAACATACGCTCAGTCTATCCTAAGCGTATGACGAATTCAGAGATTACTTTTACGCTCAGTCTATCCTAGGCGTATGATAAATTTTGAGTTCAGTTTACGCTCAGCTTTTATTCAAAGATTAGAGGATGATTTGATCTTTTTCTTAAGCGTATCAGCGTATGATTGACAAGATGTTCATCAAAAATACGCTAACAAAGGAGTTAGCGTATCTCAGTGAGACAACTTGACATAACGTATTCCTTCAAATCAACGTATTTTGACATTTCTATCAAAGATACGCGTATCTTACAGAATACGCTCCAAGCATATTTTTTCGTATAAACGAAAAATATGGAATACGACTAAACCCTAAAGAGGGAAGCATATTTTCTGACGTATGACCCTAAAAAGGGGATACGTTTTATGATTTTGTCCTAACCAGAGCCCTAAATAGGGGATAGTTACTGTTCATCAGCTCCATCCTCACCATAGAGGGGCTTCAATGGGCGTTCACTTCGTCGAATACGCTCATCAGCAGTCTTCTTAGTAGCAGCGGCGGCAGGTCGAGATGACTCCGCAGGAGCCTTCCCCTTTCCCTTCGCAGCAGCGTCAACTTTGGGCGCCATTGATGAAGATTGAGTCGAAGAAGAAGAAAGTTTGAGTTTTGGAGCTTTTTCTCTCTCGAAGACAAATGCAGAAGTAAAGAAATGAATTAGGTTTTGAAAGACCTATTTATAGAAGAAAAGAGAAGTTTTAACGGCGGCCGTTCTTTAAACAGAATCCCTAAAGATTTGCACTGATATTGAGAAAAATAACAAAATCATGCCAGCATGTCAAGACTTATTCCCACTTTAAGTTCAAAGTAATTTCGAACTTTTGAAATTTATAAAGTTCGAAAACTTTGAAGGGGGTCTTGTAGGGTGTGAAAAATTATGACACGCTGACATAAGACTCAGCCAAAGCCATACGCTCAAGGCCATACGCTCAGCCAAAGCCATACGCTCAAGGCCATACGCTCAGCCAAAGCCGTACGCTCAGTGAATATTTTATTATTTCTTGAATGACAGCACAACATACGTTTAATGGAGGATGAATCTGACACTTCGTCTTTCGTGCAAAGACAGCTGCCCTATGAAGATTAACCGTCGTATGGGTTTTCGAGAATTGATTTTGTCTCTTACGAGGACAGCTCATCAGCCATCATAAATGCACAGCCATCATTACTGTCATTTCTGACAGTCTGTCAGCCATCATATCTGCAACACGACGCTCGAGAGATATTTATCAGTTATTAGAAGATATGGCGTATTTGAGAAGATTGAGGACAGCCACGTGTCTACTCCCTCAATGCTTACGTCTCCTTACCAACCAAGTGAGCGTATGGACTCCATACGACTCCTTGCCAATCAAGTGAGCGTATGGACTCCATACGAATCCTTATCAATCAAGTGAGCGTATGAACTCCATACGACTCCTTATTAATAAAGTGAGCGTATCAGCTTTATATGACTCTATACTATCCAAGTCAGCATGTCCCAGACATATGTCTTCAAAAGGTAGCGTATGACTCCTCTTCAACAAAGACAGCGTATCACAGCAAATGCATTCAGGATGATTTTAAAACGTACAGTCAACACACGTTCTCACGTGTCCTGTACTCAGTTACCCACTTATTCAGAAGTTATGCAACGTGGCATTCATGCCATCAATCTCTCCTAGATATATTCCACTACTTTCAACCGCACTCTAATGTGTCTCTATCAGAATTCGCCACGCGTCCCTGCAGTTATGCACACGTCAAGTAACTGACTGAGCGTATGCTTCAGAACAGTTATCCAGAACTCTATAAAAGAGAGTTTATTCATCTTCATCAGACACTACATTCAATTCAGAGAGAACAGAGAGATTGTCCAGTTGCTGTCCAAGTTCTTCGAAGTTCGAGTTTTCTTCATCGCATCGTCCAAGGGATAAAGTAATCGTCTTCTAGATTAGATTCCTATAGTTGTAATTTTCCCCTCAATAAAGTGAATTTATTTATGGAAAACAAACAGGCTAAGCGACAGGGTCGTCGTACAGAAGTTCCGAAGCAGAAGCATTGAATAACAAAGGAAACACAAGTATTCAAACAAAATCCAAACTTTTATTGATAAGCATCGGAATTTACAAGTGGCTCGAAGTCAGGTTACAAACACTCAACTCTCTCTTTCTCACAATACAATTCACTCTTGCTCTCTCTTATTCTCACTCAATTACAATGATATCATGTCCGAAGGCTTACAACTTGCGGATGCTTCAGAAGACGATGTACATACATTATGTCCCTATAGGTGAATACTCCAATGCGGCCGTATGCCTCGAAAATGTCAAGAAACTCCATGCCTCGCCGCGTCAAATCGAGCTTCGCCCCGAACGAGCAAGTACCTGAACCTTCACATGTAAACTGGTAGGGTGTCAGTACACAACCGTACTGGTGGAGGAACATCTCGTCCACCACACAAAACCAACACGTTCATTTAGTGAGTACGCCTATGATTTTAGTTATCTTTCTAATCTTACCTTAGAATCAGTTCAAGCCATATACTACAAAACTACTTCGCGTTGCAACATCGAGACCGTACCATAAGACCCATTTGTGCAACATCATGATCGTGCCTTGCAACATCATGTAAACTTACCTTTTCTTATCTTTCAAACCTTTCCTGTTAATCTGAAACGACATACGTTATAAAATATTGACTCAATGTCAAACTATTAACCATAGTGCCACAAACAGTGCCCAAACACGAAGGCTCTATTGAGATCCAATCTTAGGCTCAATAATTGTGATGCATACAGTGCATACATTCCTCGACTCCTTCATGTCGTGCATACACTTATTGACTCATTGGTGTCGTGCATACATTTCTTGACTCAAACTCACAACGGGCACGCAGATTGTCGCAAACACACCGACTCATCTATATGAGAGGTCACTGGCATTAACTAGCTATCTTGAACATAGCTTGGTGTAGACGAGGTCCTTGCGGCACGGGTAGCGAGGCCCGTCGAAGGCCTCGACTCACCAGTTGCCTACCTAGCTCAGCTATATCGTGTTTCTTCCTAGGCCGGATCGGTCCTGTGGTCCCAAGTTGTCGTCCTAAAAAATATTGCCCTTGTACACTAGTTGTCCATGACCACGAACCTACGAAAACATCTAGACTCAACGTAAATGCATGACCTAACTGGTGGTACGACTCAAACATTTGTAAAGTATTTTTCTTAACCATACTTTATGTACTTCTTTGCAGACTCTCAAACGATGGACCGTCTCGACGACAAACGGTCGCTTTCTATATTACCTTTTGAAACCCAAGAAACAGCTATTACATAGCCTTCCTGCCTAACTTGAACAAAACGTGTTCCATACAGTGTCACAACCGAGTCGTACTCTATATAACAACCGTGGGAACGTGTTGCTATATCAAGCCGTGAAATCGTGGGAACGTGTCCGCTATGACATCAAGTCGATAGTCCGTGACATAACTTTGCTTAACTCAATACGTGGGGTCAAAGGATAGTGGCAACTATGAAAACTATCGTGGAGTGATATCTAGGCAACAAGTTAACAATTCTATGTTCTATACACATTTGACACAATGAGATTATTTCCTTAGCTATGTGGATCCATATCTTTTATTACCAAACCTACTCGGTGCATATGAAAACTTCCATTTATTAAGGTGAAGGACAAGCTGAGGTAAGTTCATCGAAGCCACCCACCTGAACAAGGATGTGGCTCGACCGAGCGGAACTCCGAGCAAGCCGTTGCATAGTCAAGTCCGAACGTCGTTGCATTTCGATTCATCATGTTGAACCGAGCGGGGTGAGGCACTACATCTCTCTCCCCCCAAAAAATGAGAGAGGGCAGATGAAAGGTTTTCGAATTTCTGTAAATGACAGTGCCATAGATGGTGTTGATATGCTAGAGAGAGGGTTGTGGAAACATTTTTAAGCTGAAGAGAGTATAAAGAGGGGGGAAGAGGAAAGGTTTCGTACTTTCAATAAAAAAATATGATTGTTCAGATTTTGTTTGGGTGGAGAGAAGTCATAATAATGAAGTGCATTGGTGTACAGATCCACCTTTCTTGAGCATAGAAATTTACTCCGAAAACAGAGTTACTAAACCAACTCTTATAGGGTACAATGTTTTATTTAGTACTACATACTCTTTATAATTGTATTTTAATTAATCGACACCAATACCGAAATTAAATTCTGAGATCAAATAGATATTTATTCTCTGTCATATTTATTTAGAAAAATAAAATAAAAAATAACAGCGTATCCATGTACCCTTATCCAATTTTTGGATCATTTTTATCCTTTAATTATGAATTTGAAGGGTCTGACTCTTGAATATGAACCAGTACCCGAGTCATGGTAACATACATTTACACTCGTTTTTGCTTGTCTGCTTGATAAGTTGTGTTCGACTACTATTATCTCATGTTCGAGTTCTATGCCTATTTGAAGTTATAAATAATATAATCATCATCATCCAACTTTTTAACCATCATAATAAGCTCCCCTATGTTGACCGCAACCCTCTTAGCTTTCACCTCTTTAGTGGTTTCTGGATTGATGCCAATAATGATGGAGTTGAGAGCATCAACTACTCTAATAGGATATAATCCACAAGTAATATTGTGGTTTCAATGCTAACAACATGAGATTGATGTGATAATTGTTGGTTATAAGATCACTCAGGTTCTTTTCTGCACACAAGAATAAACAAGTGAACATTCCGCTTCACCTCAGCTGGTTTAACACAAAACAAGCTCAGTAGTTTAATGACCGTCGATTAGGTATCATACAAGACATGAGCAGAGTTTGTCAAACTAAAGCTCCTGTAGTAAGTTAATACCATATCCATCTGATATTTGCTTGTGAAATCTGGCCAGCTCTTCTCTACTAAACCATAGCCCAGAACAATCTGGTATTTGCTTGTCCTTACAGTACACACTTGGTAGTTTGAATTGGTAGGTATGTTGCAAACCACATTGTTGAGGTCAAGAGAGCTTGGGAAATCTTTGAATGGCTCTTGTTTTTCTATGTTGGAATGTTCAAATTGAGCATTTAAGGATAGTCTCTTATTGCAGATCATGGTTTATTGTTATTTGTGGTGGATTAAGCGGAGGCTGCATAATACGCAATTGGAAAAATTGAAGGAAACCCTCACAATGATATCGATATCCATACGCTTCAAATCTTAATTTGATGTCTCACACTTGACACCACCAGGGGGTGATCTAGTGGTAACACTATTAGGGAGGGGAGGAGTGGGCATGTGTTCAAATCCCAGCCTAGGCAATAATTAGAGAGGAGGGGGGGGGGGGGGGGGGGGGGGTGTCTTGGTGCTTGCCTAGAACAGGGACGGTCATTAATAACTAGCCTTATCTCAAGACAAAAGTAAAATAAATATAATTTGATGTCTCACACTTGACACCACCAAGGGGGTGATCTAGTGGTACATACACCAATCTCTGTGTGATGGTTTGCATCATAATTCATTCTGTATAACATATATCACACAAAGGCTGTCAGCTTTTGTCGCTTTTATCTCTTTTTTTTTTCCTTTCTATTACCTGTGTACCTTACACTTTATGTCTATGGGTGAATTTAGAAACTAGAAATTGTTTTCTCATCCTGGAGAAATATAGGGAAGGGTTGGGTTTTTTTTTATAGAGCAGAAATTACCATGATATGTGCGCTACTGTGGCATTTTCACAAAGAGTGACTCGTGACCGAGATCTTGTTATTCAAAAGTTATGGTCATTTTGTTAAAATTTGAAATTGGAAAAACCTTTTAGAGTAATGAAAAAATATTTAATCCCACATGTTCTGAAAGAAATATTCCACAAGTGATTAAACTACAATAGGTAGGTATATGTTTTTTGTGTACAACAAGAGATTGAGAAATGCAAAGCAACAAATGGTAGCATGAAATATATATATTAGTATATTATAATTATATGTTATGAGTTGCATGATTAATTAATATTAAATTGTATCTCCGGTTTTTTTTAGTTGTGTTGATTGAAAGTGTCCAAGGGTTAACTTGTTGATTAAAGATAGTAGGAATAATTATGGGAAACTTCTGAATACACCAATTGTCTCGGTTGACTGTTTAGAGAATCAGCTGTATGCAGTTCACAACATGGCCATATTTTATATGACCTGGTATCTTTTAATATATTTTTGGGGACATTCCAGATTCGGAAAAAGAAAAAAACGATCTCTTCTAATCTATGATTGGATTCAAGTGCTAGTTTTCAGAGTAGACATTTATGTGTTAGCAAGTAATTGCAAGTCTAAGTTAGCTTTTTTACTTAAGAATTTTCTCCAAACTGTGACTAAATTTGTAAATCCTTGCATGTAATCTCCACAGTTTTGTCCTTGATTAGAGAAATTTACAGCCACTGATTCTTACTGATTATGTTATTGTCTTTAATACAAGTAGAGGTTTCATATGTGTTTAGTAGTTGCAGATGCAATAATCCTTCTCTGCAACAGGATGAAACGGGGGTATATAAGAACCTCTTGCAGGAGATTTCCCAGAGAGTAGGAGCACCGTTGCCATCTTACACAACCTTCCGTTCTGGACTTGGGCATCTACCTGTCTTCACATGCACTGTGGAGCTTTTTGGGATCATATTCACAGGAGAACCAGCTAAGAATAAGAAACAAGCCGAGAAGAATGCAGCCATGGCAGCGTGGTCTTCATTGAAACAATGTGAGTTTGTAGTTCACAATATTCTTTACAGCCATGATTCTGCTAGTATAACTGAAACCCTGATTTGAATCATCAAATGTGCATAATTGCAAGGAAACTTGCACACTTCAACCACATTGATATTTACTTGAAGCGACTTTCAAAGAATTATAATCTGAAAAGAATGGGATATAATTTAAGGCATATGTTTCCTGGTCTATCTGCGGATCAAGTCTTTTGTTCTGGTTATTTTGGGTTGGACTGTATAGTTGTGATATGCACGTTCATAGACTAGAGATTCTTTTTCATTTAGACATGATCGTCATGATAAAACTTGGCCCAAATTGAAACAACATGTTATGTTTCTCTGTGCATTACCAACTCATTGAGGAATTATTTTGAAGCTATAGTTGTTTCTTGAGCAAGAAGCTTTTGTGGTGTAATGGTTTCCTTAATTAATATAGCTATTAACTTAGTATTATATCTTAAAATCAGATTCTGTAACAAGCTCCCATATTTTGTGATAAATAGACCCGGATAGGAATTAATCAATCCAAATCATGGATGACCCACAGTATCTTGCATCTAGCTTCATATGTTGCTTTTCCTTGCATGAAACCCTCTTATTTAGATGCTGTACTCAGAGCATCCACAGTGGAGGCACTCTAAACACGTACTCTAAATTATTAAAAATTGTGTGAATTATTGCTTTTGGAGTGTCTCTTTGATGTTGACACACAATGGTACACTCCAAACAAATACTCCAAATTAATATTTTTCATCTTTTTTCTTTTTATTTTTCTTTCATGTTTGGTAAGTTTTTTCCTCCCTATTTTTTTCTTTATTTTTCTTCCATGTTTGGTAAAATTTGTTAATATTGGTGGACCCAGAAATTAATGTAGTTGGAGTTAGCACACGCTCTAAATCTGGAGTGCCTCTTAGCTTTCTAGCAATTGTCAAATATGGACAAGTGCCCATTGTAGTCTTCAAGTGCTACAAAATTTGGTTAAAGTCAAAATGTAGCACTTGAAATCTCTCCCACTGTAGATGCTCTCAGTGCTGGACCCTGTTTTTGTGGAAGGGTGATTATTATGATTATTTGATGAATATCATCTCTACATTCTGTTTTTGGTTTGGAGTAATTCATTCTTCTTTCACCAATCATCCAGAACAGACTTTTACATCAACTTTCTGGGTTTCAATTATCAATGCTCACTAATTAATTGCTTCCGAGACTTTTACATCCAGAACAGACTTTGATGACCCCTTGCGTGTTATTGATAGATACTGCATCATCTTACCTCTTCACCTGGACTTATAGTCCATATTGGAACTTGGAGTCTGCTCCTAGTTTGCACGAACGAAACTGCATAGCCAAAAGATAAGTCTACCTACCTGCCAACGTGCGTCTAGGTATATCAACATGGGTCTTTTCACGCTCGTTACTAGCTTGGCTAGAAATTTGGACCAACTCGATGGTTGACGCTAGGCCCATGACTGGTTATGAATACTTTCTCAGTTCTTTTTTTGGAGCTTTCTTGTGCTTCATAGCCAACCAACCCCATAGGCTTGGATGATGATGATGATCTGGTTTAAAGAATACTGATTGTTTGTAAAATACCATTTTTCTCTCCAATGTACCAGTGGCTCGACAAGCAGCAAGCTCATCAACCGAGCCGGAGAACAACGATGAGCAAGAGCAGATCACAATAGCCAGAGCCCTTCTTAACTACCGCCTCAAGGAGAAGATTGCTATGGCAAATAACCCAAATGCCTCCCCATTTCCAAAGAAGTTCCCAATCCCGCCCGAAAAAAGACTGTCGTCGTCGTTGCAAAACCCCCAGCAGGCCGGATCAAAGATTCTCCCCTTGATTCGTCAGTCCACTCAACGGTCGAGGCCCTCTTCGCCATCATCTGCCGAAGGGACCTCGCAACCAGCCTTCATGCCCCAGAAATTCCCAGCTGCTGGAGCTGCGCCTTACGTGCCAGTCTGCCGATCACACTATGGAGCACAGTATCATGGTATGGCACCACCGGTGACAGTAAGGACGGCCGTGCCATGCTTCTCAGCCCCGCCCCTTCCTCCGCCGTCCAGGCATCATCAACTTCCTCCGGTTATGGGTCCACCGCCAATTAGAATGGCGTCACCGGTTCGAATAAGACAAGCTGTGCCAGCGTTTGCTGCTCCACCCCGACCGGCAGCAGCAGTTGCACTTCCGGTGATGCCCCCGGTCCAGGTGAAAGAATCACCGTCTCCGCCCGTCGTGGTCAGCAGACCGATACGACCGCCCGCACAAATGGAACAGAAGTCGGAATGTGAGCCCGTCTCGAGGCCGACGGGCTCGACAGCAGCTCAGAAAGAGGAGACGTTGAAAAGTGAGGTAAAGGATCCGGAAGAGTCCACAGCGATAGAGGGTTTGAAGAAGCTGCAGATCGTCTGATGGGGCTATTGGGGAAAACATTCCGCCCTCCTTTTTGTTCTCTCGGCAGTCGGACACCCTCTTCTGTTTGTTTTTGCTTTTCTTGTCCATTTTGTGTTATGTCGGACTATGTTGTACTAGGATGGTGTTAGTGTTATAGATGCGAAGCTCAGCCGGGTCAGCGGTTAGTGGGATTTACCGATAATACATATAATTTGCTATTATTAGGCTTCCAATCCTCCAGTCAAGGATTGGGAAAAGTATGATCTTTGTGAACATTAGGTCAGTTCACGGAATCATGGTCTGGGAAAGGAAAGTCCGTTCACGGAATTATGGTCTTGAGAAAGGAAAAGTCCGTTCATTTCCTATGTTTGAATGCATGAAGGAAATGGGAGGAAAGAAAAAATGATTCCCAAATGAAGGAAAAATAGGAGAGAAAATGATTCTCCCCACCATTCAAGATTCACTTTATCTTCTAATTTTCTTGGATTTTTCAAACACTGATTTTTTTTTTATAGGAATAGCAATTTTTCAAAGAAAAGAAAATGATAAATTGATTTTCTCACAATTTACTTGGGTCTATCCCAAAATTTTTTGAAAAAATTACAAGTTTGCCATCAAATTGTTTTACTTGGGGCTAGTCCAATTTATTTTCAGCAATCAGTCCTAGGACTGCCAGCAGGTTGGCAGTCCTAACATATGTTAGGACTGCCAGTGGGTTGGCAGTCATAACATATGTTAGGACTGCCAACTTAGTGGCAGTCCTAGGACTGCCAGCAAGTTGGCAGTCCTAACATATGTTTGGACTGCCAACTTGTTGGCAGTCCTTGGAGATGATGCTGTGGACGGGTTCAGGAGGCGGTTGCCGTGGACGCGGTGGGTCAGGACCAGCCAGCCCATGGAGGACCCGGAGAAGTGGCATTCGTCAGACGAAGGGAGGCGGATGCGGCGGGCCCGTCCCTCGACCGGGCTGAAGAACTCGAAGGTTCCGGTCGACGGGGACCGGAGGAACACAAACCACGGAGAGCGGAGCGCCCGGGAGTGGGGGCTGCCGGCAGCAAGCGATCCCCAGGACCTGCAGACGGCGCCGAAGCGGACGTGGTCTCCGAAGCACAGGCGGTCGAGGACGAGCTCGAGCAGCTCCCTCTGGATCGCGGACCAGGGGCGGTGGTGGTCGATGACGGCCATGGCTTCCTCGGAAAAGTGCGCTGTTCACTTCTTTGCCCATCTCCAGGAGGGAGGCGACGGCTGGAGGATGGAGGAGGAAAGAGGAGGAAAAAATCCTAAGTTTGGGATAGCCCCAAGCAATTTTCGGGACGTCCCCAGTAAAAGTTTTTCAAACTTGGGTTGTCCCCTAGTAAAATGACGTCCCCAGTAAAATGTGCGGTGCCCTTAGAAAAAGCCTTTATTTTTTCCACTAGGTGAACCAAACGAGGCAGGAATCCTTGTCTACCAAGTTTAAGGATATACAATACCCGTTCTACCAAGTTCAAGGATATCAAATCAAATCTGCCTTTTTTGGCAGCAAATAGAAAATCTCGCTTTTATGACTTTCTCAAACGAATAATGTTATTTATCCCTCTAAATTGTACCTCCAAACCGTCCCTCCTGATGTGGCAGCTGACGTGGAAAGTTTTAAAATTAAAATTAACATTAAAATTAATGTTAACATTAATATTAAAATTAATATTAAAGTTAACATTAACAATAATATTAATATTAACATTAATATTAACATTAATTAATATTATTATTAATATTAACATTAAATTAACATGGATAAAATTGGATAATTAATTTTTTGGGTTAAAATTTTTCATGTCATCGGCCATGTCAGATGACACATAATATTATTTAACATGTCACGTCAGCTGTCACATAAGGAGGGATGTATTGGAGGGACAATTTGGAGATACGAATAGCATTACTCTTCTCAAACTGCCTAGCGCTTTGCATTTTTCTCCTACGTCCAGGTGTATAAAAAGGAATATGGAACGGGAAAAATAGTACATCCATCGAAAGGTAGTTGCGGTAGGGATGGTGAATTTTTTGCTATTATTGGGGGCTCTTGCTCAGCTCCTCATCCAAATCTCGGGGGCTATTTGGAAGGTTCTGGGTTCCAGCCTAGGTCTAAAACATGACCACACGAGAAGCATCAGCTGAGAACAAAAACATCAAATTTGTATATTTAAGTATTTCGATTGATATACTACTGTCTAGCTGGGAATGATAGTGTTCGTTCATGCGTGGTTTGGATTCGGAAGAAGTAAATGCAAGAGAATCCAAAACTTGCATACATGTTGAATATGCAACATCAAACAGGTATTTCCTGACCGTTTCGTGCGTATGACCAAGTCATTTAGTCTTAGAGCATCTCCAACCATATTGTCTTGTTTTGTGTTGTGAATCCTATGTGACATGAGACATAAGACAATGTCTTTCCTATGTGGCAAAATAACATTCACACAAGACAATGAGATAAAAATGTGTTCTCCAATGCAAAAGTTTGAGAAGACAATAAAATTATTATTATTTTCAACTTCGAAGACAACTTTTCACTTCTTTTTTATATATATATTTTTATTCATAATTGACGATGTGGACATAAAGTCATTGTGAAGTGGATTGTCTAGATCTAGACAACCAACTTCACATTCTCCTTGCCATCATGTCATTGCCATGTCAACTTCACAATTTATTTCACATTTGCATTGGAGAAGTACTTTTAAAAAAAATGTTTGTCATTCCTATATGGCAACCATTTTTTCCAAACTCACAATAGGGTTGGAGATGCTCTTAGACATGCGGATAAAAATGCTGGCCGGGTTTGGTCTTCGTTACATTTCTCTTTCCTACTTCACATTGATGATCAGTAGGAGGCATGGGCCATGAATTCGGGAATTAGGTGTAAACCCACGTTCGGTTCGTGGAAAAGTAAAACGGTACCCAAAGAAAAAGAAAATAGATGGAACGCCCAATTTTCCCAACCTTTTCCAAACACCAGAGAACAAAAAAATAGTTAATATAAATTACAATTTCCAAAAAAAAAAAAAAAAAGAATATAGCAAAGAATTGATTTTCTTTTCCCTTCTGCGAACCAAAAGAGTCTTTGTTCAGTTGTAGTTCAGATATCCAAGCCTATGCTAAAGCCTCCAAAACATAATAAGAGCTTGTATGTTTCAGGTATTACCAGGCATTCCATAGTACACGATTTGAATTTGACAAAATGATTTTCTTTTTCTTTCATTTTTATCAGTAACCCCTCAAATTTAAAGTGCTACAAACAGAAGCCCCCAAATACAACCAAGAGCCAACATCTCTGCTCTAACTTTTGGCAGTGACGATCATTTTTGAAATAACTTTGATCACAAAACTGGGCAGGGTTCACACCCAACTTCAAATAAATGACCAATTAATGAAACAGAAGGCTAGGCAATTAAGGTCGTTATCTTCACCCAGGACTTTCCAGGCAACAGCCTGTTCATACGAAACCTGACGTCCCATTGCAGACAAGCAAACACCAGCTGGCAAGTATAAATAGCCCTGACAAAATGACAACAACAATGTTCACACATTTATTGTAAACATTTGTTGAACACGTACAGAAAATAGCCATGACCAAGAAAATATACAGTTAGTCGAAAGATTTGATATGTCAATATCCAATGGATTGCGTGGGGCATGGGCGATCTAATCTGGATATTAAAAATGTTTTTAGTGTGGGAGATAGTAGAAGTCTAATCTGGCACTTGTACTTCTAACGAAATATTATAGTGGATGGGCCATGGTTGAGCTTTAGCAGTTTCAAAAGTTCTAGTAGTTGGAACATTTTCTAAACCAACCATAGTCGATGACTTTGCAGCCCCCTCCTTTTTTTCACCCTCTTATCTTGAGCAAAGAATGAACTATCCCCAGCCGCCCTACCAGTAGGCATTGTCCTCGTATGCGCAAGCGAGACTTACGCAAACTACTCTTTTGGCCCGCTGCCACCACCACAGATAGTGGATTTTATACTACAACATGATGTGTACTGGTCCTAGTGGCTAAATATATATAATGTAATAATAAAAGTCCTGCTCACAGCTTGTGGGAGCCACAACCTTGACAATTAGCTCCAGTTTCCATGGGGTTCTAACTAAAACCAACCATTTTATCAATTCCACTTCTTTTGTTATCTTCTTTTACTTTGTCTAATCGACTCATGATACGTGTTAATTGTACCATTTTTAACAAAAAACTGAATCATTCGCTTTTTGAGAGTAATATAAAAATATTTATCAAATCAATATCAAGATAAGCGAATTCACCGACTTTACAGAGCAAATCAATTTATCTCGAAAACTATGTTCCTCTATTCCTCATGGTTTCCCACATCATATCAGTATTATCAGGAGGAAGTCACTACCAATTTAATTATGCCACTTACTTGGTCCTTATTTTCCATATTGAAGCTAAAAGGACATGTATAAAAGAATTCATCATATGAATACCAGTGAAACAGCTTGTTACCTGTTCGATTAACTTAGCAGATTCAGAGTATAGAAACTTGCGGCCAGAGTCATCCAAGATCCTTTCCAGGCTGATGTCTTGTAAAGCCACCATTGTTGTCTCTAACATGTCCAGCCCGGCCTGGTTGGCAAAAGTAAAAACTGGTGGCATCTGTCAAAAATGAATGCCACTATCAGAAGAAAAACTCTCATTGAATAGCCTTTAGATTATTCAATACAAGAAATAACAGTAAAACAAAACACAGATAGCTATATACCTTCATGGAGCAACATAATATGGCATCCTGGTGTTGCCATAGCATTTTCAGTAATGGCTCCCCGGCTTCCCCATTAGATCTTAGCAAGTTGATACCAAAGTGATAACTGCAACCATTGAACAAGATACATTTTCTGAGTCCATGTGCTTATAGAAAATAAGCACTATTAAAAGAATAAGGAAGAAACAGGTTACACATCTGATTCTAGAAAGTACTATCTGAATAGATCACCGAAGTATCTCTTTTACTTCTCGTCTTATTCTAGACATGCAAAATATATAGTAGAATGCCATACGGGGGTGATGATCGATCTTGAATTCTCAAACATGTACGTTCAAGGAACTTACTTGTAGCTCTGGCAAATCCACCGAGAAAGAGTAACAGCTTCAGGCATGCCAGTAAGAAGTTTGTCGCCTACATTTGAACCAAGACGGGATGGAGATATTGCCATAGCAACCCGCTGCACGGATGAGACAATTGTCCTAACATATTGCCGTGCCATTGCAGCAACACTGTCCTGTAGGTGAACTTCGTAGGGGAATTGGAAGGCAATTGTTAGCACGGAACGCAAGCTGCAATCACTTGGAGATCTCTCTCCAGAGTTTCGGTTTGTGGCACAGCCTACTTCCAGACTTGATGTCAAATCCAGTGTGCGATTGGAATTTAAGCCATCCTGCATTAAATAGATGTAAGACATCTGTATTTTTTACTTGAAGAAAAATGCTTAAACAACTGTGAAGAATAAAATCATGGAGTCTTCTAGCTGCTTGCTACTGCAAAGTATAATTACATTTTAATTGTCTAGCGTGAAAAACAGAGACATCTTTCAAATCAATCAATTCCACTAGCATGAAAAACGGAGACATCTTTCAAATCAATCAATTCCACTGGGAATCATTGGCTACAATAAATGTCACCTTCCAAATGATGTTATGCCAATTATTAAATAGCTTCAATAGGACCTATCAGAATAACTGTAGCAGAAATTCAATTGACAAAAAGAAGTGTCAAATGTGTACTTGTGACATTCTTTTTCTATTTAGGGTGCGTTTGATTGCAAGGTGAAAAATGTGTGGAAAAGAAATTAATTCCATGGAATTATTTTCCTACGAAAAAAATTCCATGGAATTTTAAAAAAATTCCATGGAAAATTTAATTTGGGTGTTTGATTGCCATTATTTTCCACGGAAAATAGTTATTTTCCATGGAAAATGATATTTTCCTATGGGTTGGACAAGTTTCATTTTCCACCATTTTAGATGGAAATATAGAAAATGATAGTTTTTTGGAAAATAATTCCATGGAAAATATAAGCTATCAAACACTACAATTGGTGGAAAATTTGTGATGGAAATATTTTCCATGGAAAAAAAGTCCAATCAAACACAGCCTTAGCGAATTACTTTGCCCTAGAAAGCACAATATTATTACAGAATCTTCTAGCCTACCATGTAAACCTTGTGAAGTAAAATTAAGCTCAAAAGACATGATCTCCTTATGGTGTACAAAATATTGTTCATTCATAGTCTATTGTTGTAAAGAAAATTTTTAGTACCTAGGGTTCATGACTTCAGCGTAGGATAAAATTTGAAGAAAAACTGGTTCAGTGAGAATTGAGGAGCCAAATGTTCATAGAGATATAGCGGGTTTTCATTGGCTTGAAATATAAGTAAATCTGTAGTTCATAACTACATTTATTTCTCGACTAAATTTCTCGAGTAAATCATGGTCGAGTAACTAACAAACTAACTCAGCATTGTTCAAGGATCTGCACCAACCCTTATCCAATACAATTTCACGTAGGGGTTATGCATGCAAATAGCTACTAACGATAAAATTAGTAACAAAATCTACATTCCTATAATCAAATTATCAGAATTTATACACTATCTTATAATACTCACCAAGATCAAACCAAGCAAAATATTGCAATAATAGCTTCTAAATATAATTCTAATTTAATCTATAGAATTGCATGCAAATCATATTTAAGGAAATATTTTAATCCATCTCAGCGAGATTGTAGGGAGGCAGCTCCTCGATAATGTAAAGAAGTATTCAACATATAGAAGGCTCAGCTATAAACTCAACTCGTAAATTTATGAAATGAAAATTGAGCAGAACTAAAAATATGCTTTTAGTATACGACTTGCTTATGTGTTGAATAGCAGTAAACTGATGAAGTTAAAAGCTGGAAAAGAAGTAACTCTGATACTTCTACATTTTGGAAAAAGTGAAGGAGTAAGGACCAAACTCACATCCGCACTCAGGGCATGCATTATTGAGTTAAAAATAACAGCCTTATAGGTGGAAAAGAAAGATAGCAGTATCCCCACTTAGGCAAGATGCAAAACAAAGGCATACACTAAGAATGTATGTAGAAAGGAACAAGCTCGTATGAGTTTGACAAGCAAAAAGTTAACAAAACTGACGAGTAATAAATCAGTAAAGCATTAGATGACTATTCAAGTTATCACCAGCTATACGTGTACTCAACTGTTTTATTGTCCAGTGGTATAACACAGAAGCCAGAAGGAAGCATCGGAGCATCATCAGGAAAAAGTTCATCGATTGGTGCAAAAACAAGTTGAAAACAAGCTCCAACAGCATTCTCGTCAATTCCACTGCATAACTGCAAATATGAGCCACAATGAAGATCAAGCAAGGATCTTTTTTTTATTTCAAGGTCGCACATATATGAAAAAAGATTATCCAATTAATGTTTAAGATGATTATCCCAACAGACTTAGCACTAGAGGGCATAAGAAAAATAGGAGTCACATTATCATAGCTATTCTAACATTGCATAAGTAGCTCAACCAAAGACATTAATGAACCTCTTTGTCTAGGATATCTTATTGGCGTGAAGATCTCAAGATGCATTCGTTTAGGGTGAAAACTCGTGCAATGATTACTTATATTTGAGTCAGAAGTGACAATATTTGGCACAAACAAGGAGACATTACTTCCATTATCAGATTAATGGTGGAAACATAAAACTTTGAAGGAAGAAGACATGAGAGAAACAACAAGAAATCAGGCTTCATCTCATAAAGCATCCTTAAAACACACTTATATCTATAAGCTTTTGCAACTCATGTCTCACTAGAATTTTGATCCTCACTTGTAACACCAATGGCACCCAATAGACACTGGCGGAAATTTCTGAACCTGAGGTTTGGGATTCCGGTGGTACACATATCTGATCTCTCTTTCCAACAAAGCTGATCATAAACTGGACAGACAGTTCTGTAAATTTTTCTCCTTAATTCTGTCGAATCAATAAATGTAGTAAAAAAATATTCATCTACATAAGCCACTTTGAAATAATATCATTTAACCCAATAGGAGGTAAGATGTTTTTTTCACAATAAACTGAGAACCTTCCAATAACAGAACAGTTATTGAAGTACCTGTAAGAGATGAATGTCCCTGGACATGAGAGTTTCATCTTGAATAAGAGCCGGGATTTCAAGGCGAACCATCTCAAGAAACTGTTTAAGAATTCAGAAAATATTGCATTTGTTAAAACAAAGATGCATAGGACAAGGATTCAAAAGGTGTTCACATAAATGGAGACGATCTGCACTATTTAAGTCACTGGAATATTATGGTCTAAATTCTATATTTCAAAGCAAAACAATATTTTTCAAATTAATTACATGGATTGCTGGGAAGTTTTAAACCCTTAATTTGTGTCGATATTGATACTTTCGTTTTGGCAGCTATACTTTTCAGATTTAATATAATAATTTATATAAGCATTATTGGAATCATGCATGATTTTAAATATACAATTAACTGAAACTTGAATTTTGAACCAAGGTTTACCTCCTCATTCTCCACTGTGTGAGCAACTGGCATTATGATTTGGCTCCCAGAAAACCTTGTCGGCCTTAGTCCAGGAAACGAGCGAGAGCAAGCTTTTAAAGAAGTAGCAGAATATGCATCTATATTGTAGTCCGCCCATTCGGAACGATGTTCCCTAAGAAATCGTACAAGTAATGCAGGAGGAACATTCTGGGAAGAAATTGTACATATTTTTTACTATCAATAAAGGAAGCAGAGTTCAGAAGATATAACTGTCATTATATCTAACTAAAAAGAAGATACTAATTAAGGACCTTTCTACAGGAGGTCAGAACATCAAGGTGACAAATAAAGAAACAGAGGTAATAGTTATGCTAAGTTCGGATCTCACTTGAAGTAACATTGACGCCTTAGCACAGATAACACCATCAGGCCTTGGCAGGGTGCTCACAGAATCGGCATGTACACTACTTTTCTTTGTTGAGTTGGTAGCAATAACTACATCTTCCACACCATCACCCCCCATAATTGACCAGCCATCATCATTGAAACCATTGATAGCATCATTAAAGCCTCTGGAAGGACACGAAAGCAATTACTTTGTTTAAAACACATGCACGTTCATGCAGCCGCAAAAATCGTTGCATCCAACGTAATGCACTAGAGGATTGCATCCTTGTAATATCTTAAACAAGAGGGTAACGATCCGTGGACAAACTACCTGCTTAATCTCTGACTAAAAGTACGCAAAACAGCAGGCTGTCTTCCCAGAGCGTAAATGATTTCACCACTCATTTCTTGTGCTACCTGTCTGATGTGGCGAAGTGCCTTCATATGAAAATACGGAAAAATTAAACATTGGTTGGATAAACCTTGATGTGCAGACTGCAGACTGCTTATCCTATCATCAGCAATATAATTCATCTCCTAAAGTTTCTAAAATAGCATCAATATTCCTTAGGTAAGGGAAAAAAAATTAGATATGGTTAAATACATTACGAAAAAGAAATGCAAGCATGTAAAGATGAACAAATTTCATAATGAATAATTGTGGGAGAAAAGGAAAAAAATAGTAAAGCCTTCAAAAATATAATCACCAAGTTACCTACCGCAGTAGTCATCTTCTGAGCCACTACCTTGGATGACTCATAAAGAGGTCGCAACACTTCAGGCACGCTCCACGCCTGAAAATAGAAAAGAACAATGTTAAATAAATATTAAAAGAGACGCATAAAATCTACTAGAGTTGAAACCCACCTCAAGATCCAAATGGTCTACAATGTGGACAATTGAACCACCGCCATCACAAGGCCGAATTAAGAAACCACTAGGAAGCATCTCAGCTCTTACAAATTGGTGAGCAGTGGCAGCATTAGGGCCACCTCCAGAACCACTCAAAGATCTCTCGCAAACCTAAACATAAGAAATCATTATAAACAAGAAGACTAGAAACAGCAAGCCAACACCTGTTGCGATAACCATTAAAGGCCACTAAAACCAGTAAAATATAAGGTAGGCATCCACATACAACGTTTTCGGAGAAGTAAACAAAGTAGCCTTACATGGCAGCTAGCAGATCACATGTCAAATGTTGCCACAAATTAAAGATGTATCGACAAGAAGGAGAAAAGGAAAAAGAATTACAGAATAACTAAAGTGAAATTTATAAAACAAAGTATGGTATTGAAACGTGCTAGCACAGATAAGTAAAGAAGGTTTATAGATTATCACAGTTCAAGTTTGATAGCCAAACAGTTTAAACTAAGCTATAACTGTTAACATGTTAATGACTTACCACAAGACTGCCATCTTCTAGGTGAGTTGTGTACCTAAGAGTCCAAAAGTCACGTGCAGGAGCTAATGTAGTTGGAGCATACATCTGAAGAAAGTCGCTCAACATCATGCATTGGTGCAAAACGAGTAAAAAGAAAGAACCAAAAGCTTAACTCTTTTATCCATTCACTGGAGTAGTTTCATGGCTCTGACCTGCATATATACTAATTCAATTGTGCCTCCATTTCCTGCTGGAAACATTGTGAAGACTTCTAGGCTCCGGCAATCCCGGAACCAGGATGTTCGATCTTTGAGGATTTCTGCAATCTGTTGATGATAATTATTTTGGCCTGATGACTTCGAACGACCATGAGCAGCAATATTTTAACATGAGACAACGAGCAACAACTGATAGAAGTAGTTGACCGAGACAACAATTTCAATGGGGCATTTAAAGCACACATCTCTAGACATTTTACATTTTTACATTATAAATTGATAATCCTTCATATAATCCTTTATCCACGATCATTGTCAGGTATGGATAGACGTTAAGGATTTTATATTTGAGAACTCATATTGAAAAGAACTTACCTTTGTAGGCTCTAAACTCACTAGACCACAGGCTCGTGCTGCCACCCCACTGCAACTTCGTGAAATAGCGACAATCCCAATGGAATCCGGACCAGGCTGAGCACAAAGCAAGTGAACACAAATCTATATCAGCTTTATTTCGCAGAATACCAAATCAATATGGTTTCCATCTTTACAAAGGGATGTAAAGGTTCAAGGTTAAGAAACAGAGATGCACAACTAAGTGCATGTATACCTTCATCCCGGGCATCTGGACCCAGTCAACAGCAGTCCCTGTAGCCTTTGAAAGGAACTCTGCCAAGGTCTCCTCAGCAATAGATAGGAGACTGCCAAAAGAGTTCAACAATACCAGCAATGGTATAAAAATTACTTGCCAAGATTAAAATGTAAATTCAAAAGGGAGAATTAGGGTTAATTTGTGTTTACCCAGCAGGATTACTTGCATCCCTTAGAGGAATTTGCGGAGTGGTCACAACTGATTCACAGCTTGTATCGTTAGCTAGTGAGGCCTGAACATCAGAGGACAACATAATTAGTTAACAAAAATACCAAAGAAGAAAAGAATAATCGTCTGGTTGATGGAAAAATTCTAGAGTTGCCTAGTTTGTCTCCAAGAAAACCAGTCAAATGTCACCAAGCAAGGCAAGTATTTCCATTTCCATTTAAACAAGTTTACTGCAAGAATTAAGACACTAAAATTGGGAAAGAAAATTATATATGGTTGAAAGGATTTCCTAATCCCTATTGGACGTCTCTGTTTAACGAGCATGTGAAATTAGTATTCATAATTTAAAGGTTTTCAGTATTGGTATCGGACCATTCTTATGAGCATCGGGATCGGCGATATCGGTAGTATCGGCGGTTCCGGATCAGAGTATCATATTTTTTGGCATTGGAAATCAAATAATTATCAACAGATTATTAACATTTTAGAAAGTATATTTTATACATGTAGGCATTATTTTAAGTATTTCTAGTGTTGCTTTTTAGCATTTTTGAAATTGAATGGTATAGTAGTCATCCTTGCCAATTGGTTTACATGTGATAGATAAGTTTTCTTCTTTTACATTCTTTTACAACCTTACTATGCTTTTACACCTTGCTAAATGGTCTTTTCACTCAATTTTCTTTGCCGAATTGACCAGAAAAGAGACCTCCACTGTCGGTATCGGCCAATATCAGGTATCGGAGGGACATGTCAAACCGTATCGGTATCAGCCGTATCGGATCGGTATCGGCCGATACTGTAAACTATGATTCATATAAACCCAATTGCATGTCAAGCCACTTGCTCTCCTTAACCAAAAGAGTGCTACCGGAAGCAATTTTGTTGATGTCAATATAGTTAGGTAAAAGCGCATAATAATAGAAACTAGTAAAGATGGATATACTTCCTTAGAGACCAGATATTAGAGAATAACTTTTTATCTAGATACAGCCTGTACTGTCCTTCAATATCTGATAACCACACAGCAATTCCATACACAAAATACTTCAACCATGATAACTTATCCACCTACCGATTTAATATTAGGGACAATTTATTGGAGGGGCCACTTCATTATTTATTATGTTATAGAAACACAACTTGTCTTGTCCATAAGCATTCAGAAATTACACTACGTACATACAATGCCCTACATCATGGTCCATTTCATAAGTAGTTCCCCATTGAAAAGTGACAACTTGTTAAATTTTAACAAGATCCCATTTACTTCCTCTCTCCAAGAAGTATATATTCAATTATTAATAGAGATCTGCACAGGATTTTTCCCAAGTTATAACCAAGAAATCACTCTGGAGCCAAAAAAGATCTCAAGCTGAGATCTTGCTAAGGAACCCGACAAGTCGCCCTGTTAAAGCCTTGATTATTAGGTAACATACACTTAATGAAATCACCACAAGATTACTTTGAGCTGCTTGTTCTATCCTAAGACCAACGACATCAACACATAAATATACTCTAGTTATGGGCCTATGGCTCATCAAATTACTAGCTTTACCCATTCAACGAGTTCTTACGTCTTAGGGACAAGAGACTAAAGGAGTGTAAGTGTAAAGACAAATGTTTGTCCTTCAGACCCAACTAATTACACTGAGCCAGCACATTTGGGGTACAAGATTCACGAACCATCTTCTTATTTACTTATCTGCTGAATAGTGAAAGCTGGGTGAACCTACAGTTTGCAGTTGCTGCCGCATATATGCATTCTCATGAACAAGCTGTGCAACTTGTTTCTGAAGGCGCTCATTCTCTTCCATCAAAAGTTTGTTCATTGCAGTTAATTTTCTGTTGACTGCCTGAAGCCTTGAAGACTCTTTCCTCTGCTTCTCCCGGCATCTGCAAGAACAAAAGCACAACCTTTTACCCCCTTGCATATTACGCCGTCATAGAAAGCTCTCAAGATAATTGAAATATCTCCGTGAAAATAGTACAATTACGTATGTATTTGTCAATTTTTCTAATCAAAATATCTCCAGGGAAAAAATACTATACATGTTGTTCTCTTATTAAGAGAATGACATATTCAACTAAACAGACAGCTGTGTTCTCCAATAACAATATTTTCAAACAAATGTTAAATGAAACCCAACGAATAGTCTTTAGTTTTATGTCAAATCTCCCTATAATTTGGCGTGCCAACCTATGCAGTTGAAAACGGTTTTTTCATGATAACAATCTAGTAGAGTTATTGATATACCACTGATATATCGAATTTATAACGGTAAATATCAGTTTGCATTTTTAACACAATTTTTATATATGAACAACACACTTAACAGTTATCTATTATAAAATATGCAAGAAGAGTTTCTTAAAGCATTAAAACTAAAAGGTACATACCCAAACCAACATTACAATATAAAAAGTACCACTTCAAAACGGTTCAACTAATATGAAAACAAAAAAGATCCCAATTCAACTTTCAACTTTCAACATCTAATAATTTTCGTTAGCCTCAACTTCAACTTCATTTTCTTCGTTTTCACCATCACCATCTTATCCACCTTCTTCCCTAGTTTGTTCATCTTCTTCATCCTCTATATATTCATCATCATGAACAAGTGAGGAGAGTGAATCATAACACCTCGTGACCTTGTACTTCTCTCTCCCCGACTTTTGGTTTTAACAAAACTTAACCGTTATATATCGGGATTTTTCAAAACCGATATATACTGATATATCGGACATATCTCGACCTCTAATATCGGCACCGATATTTCCCAAAAAATCGGTGCCGGACCGATACCGTTATATATCGGTTAATTATATAATCGATATATAATGGTTTTTAACTGCTTAGGTGCCAACCAACAACAAAGTTAGCATCAAATCTCTGTTGCTTGCTTCAAACAGAGAACATAAAACAAAACAAGTGACGTGCCCAATTTAAAAATGGACCATCTGCTACATGCCTTCAACAACACAGGTGCATTAGTTTGCCCCCCTTGTCGCATTGCATTATTGCTTGGGAGCATATACTATAATACATCAAACATTGTACTTTAAAATAGTATATTGAAACCAAAGAAAGAGAGAGAAATAATTGTCGGTCAGCATGGAATACATCAGTACTATTCTCCGCCAAGAAAGAAGTAATCTTTCTAACACAACATCGAAAACCCAATTTGAGCCCTTACTATAAATATTCAATCTTTACTATTGGTATACCTCCTGTTCTGGAACCAGACTTTGATCTGCTTGGGCTCGATGTTGGACAGGATGGGGCACTCGCGGATGAGCTGCTGGCGGCGCACCGAGCTCGGCTTGGGGCACTCCGCGTAGACCCTCTCCAGCGCCTCCACTTGCTCCGACGTGTACCGGACGTACTTCCCGGACGAATCCATGTGCCTGTCCAAACCCCCGCCGACGTCGACGCCGACGCCGCTGCTCCCTCCCGACCCGGCGCTCCGAACCGCCACTGCAGCCGCCATTTCCTTCCTTCTTCTTCTCCTCCTCTCAAAATCTCACTTGCAACACTTCGGACCGGACGCTTGTTGAGAAAATTAAGGTTTCGAGCTAGTAAGTAAATCCCAAAAATAAGACCAAGAACCTGACCGAGTGGAGGCTCGGATCTATGATCCCACGCCAAGAACTCTCCGGAAGCTCTCGATTCAGCTCCGACCTCGCATGCAAGCGGAGAAACTTCAGAATCCGGTCCGATCTGAGCTTGAATCCCCCGGCTACGAACACCGAAACCCTAACTCTCCTCCAGAGAAAAGAAAACAAAAGAGCCGAACCGGAAGATCAAGGGACCACGGCTCTCCCTGCGAGAAGAGAGCCGGAAGGCTCTCGATCATCAAACGCAGCGGCGGAAGAAGGCGATCGATCAGCAGGAGACGACGTCGGAGAGAGAAACAAAAGAACCATACATGTAGATGTGGATGGAGAGATCAGCAAGTAGAGAGAGAGAAACTAGGGTTTTGAAGAAGAAGAAGATGATGAAGAGAGAGAGAGAGAGAGAGGGAGCTGGTGAGCGCTGCTTTGTACTATAAACACTACTGGCAACAGAAAAAAAAAATTGAGAGAGAGAGTTAATCGAGAATCCCGAGTGAGTGTATTTAAAGAAGCACTTTTAACAAAAATGCCCCTCGTTAAGAGTAATTTAATGCGGAATTGCGCGTGAAAGCAACAGAACAGAGGGGGAGTCGTCCGGTCAACGTAACAGAAGGGAAAGAAAGGAAAATAAAAAAGAGTGATAAGTGGTACGTCCGGGTTTTTTAGGTGCACGCATCGGAGTTGGGGAGAAGAACTGAAGAACTCGAGAAAGGAAAGGAGGGTGTTAAACTGGGGTGGACTATAGCAGCTTCGGTTTGCCGGGAAGACGAGAATGCCCCTGGAGGAGGGGAAGAAATAAAAATTTGTTTTTGTCGGAGCCAGGAGCTAACCGACATGTCTGGAGCATTTTGGGAAAACGACAACCATAACCATGCTTGCGTTACACTTTGCTGTATCTACGTATTATGGCACGTGTATATACGGAGAAACGTACAGTGATTTATAGGAGTATATACAATTATTTAAAAATGAAGGATATAATTGTCCCAAAAAAAAAGTTCTTATCGTCCGATGTTAAATATAAAATTATGGCTTAATAAATTAACAAAAGATGGAAGCGGGTTATTTAACAATGTTAGCAAGACGTAACATAGATTGTGCTAGAGAATAAATAAAAAATTATATAGTTTATATTTAACAATGACGATATAATATAAAAATGTTATTTTTAAATTTAGTATATATTATTATTATTACTACTCGTTCGGTACATAACTTTTTTTTTTTTTTTACCAGTACGTTCTGGCTCAGTTAAATCGTATATCTTTTCGCACACGATTTTTAGCCGATCGTCATGTCGTTTCGGACTCTTCGTACGAATTTTATCTACACTGACTTGTTCGATACATAACTAGTTCTAATAAAAAAAATTCTTCCTAATAACTCATAGCAAGCACAATTATTGTGCTATCTCTTGTGGCTTTAGGTGATATTAATGTTCGCATTACTGTTACTACACCAAAGTTTTAATACGAAAATAGCAAAATTGAGAAGTTCCAAAATTACCATAGGTCCATAAATACATTTATATTGTGAGAGAGAAGAAAAGGGCAATGTAGTGAATAGTTACGTGGGGCCAGGGGCAAAAACGGAAGAAAGAGAGTACTGGACAGGGAGAGGAGTGAAGAACAAGCAAAGCAGCGGTGGGACCACATCGCCCTCCCTTCGGAGAGTTAAAATGAAGTTCCGCGCAGATGGGCCGGCGCACGATAGCCTCCTCCCCCTCCCTGTTCGTCACTTTGATATATCTTATACTTTTATTTTCACTTAAGTCCACTCAATTTCAATATTTGGCTTAAAGTACGAACCAAAACCCTGAAAACTCCTGTAATTTCCGAATTTCAATCCATCCTCCGCACAATATCGTGCTACATTATTAATTAATAATCCGAGTACAACTTAAATATAAAAGTTAGTATTACAATTCATCCTCAACTTCAAAATAGCGGATTTTAGAGATCGACACATAGGAAATCTTGACAATCAAAATTAGAATTGCATTACATAGGATAGCTATGGAGAAGATAGATATAAAAATCTAAATCCAATATCCGTGGGTTATGGCCTAGTGATAACATCGAGGCCCTTGCGTGGAAGGCGCAGGTTCGAATTTTTTCTTAATATTTACCACTTTAAAAAAAATGACACCTAAAAAAAAATGCAAATCCATTAACAATAATAATATTCCTACAAAATGAACTTATATAATTAGTAATATTTTAACAAAAGCCCCTCAAAACTACAATCATACTTATTATTTGCTTTTTTGTTTTTTCAAGTCTCACAAGTCCAAATGCAAAAACAATTGATAAGGGATAGAATTAGAACGGTCAAGTGAGCCGAATATGCACGAATTTTGGATTGATCAGACCGACACGAATTTTTTGTGGGTCTTATATCTCGGACCCATGCACTCTGTAGCAGGCCGGACCTAAGGGTGGAAACCTTAGTCCAGTCCAGCACATGGATCATGACACGGTAGACTTTGGATTGGACCTAAATTGGTTGGACCTGGACCAAATAAAATAAAATCAATCGAAATTTTTTTTTTTACTGTAAATTGAATAATCCATTTTTCAATATATATAAGTGATTAATTAGTTTCTATTAAACATCAACACTTTAACTTCTAAATTTTTTTTTTAGATCTAAGTGATTAATTGACCAATATAAAAAAAATTAATTTTATTGGTCAATAAAAAATAAAAATAAAAACTCTTTCTCACTATATATCTAGGTCTTGGCTTCAGGTCGGACCTTTTTTATGGGCTGAGATAAGAGATATATACTGGATCGAATCAATTGTGTCCGAGATTAACTGAATTGGATCGACACAAAAGCCAATTTTTCGGACCGCTCCGTTGGACCCAATTGATAGATATACCTAGATGGAATACATCTCCAACTCTATGTCTAGTTCTACAACTCCATTGTTGCTCATCTACTACACACATCTTCGGTGGAGTTGAAAACTTCAACTAGCCTTAAGGGCCTGTTTGGTAACTTGGAAGTGGGAGTAGGATTCTACTGTTCATTGGAAGTGGGAGTAGGAATTCAAGTTCCGGTGTTTGGTTCGCTTGGATGTGGGAGTGGGATTTGGTAAGTGCAGTTACTGAAATCCATGGGACCCACCTCCAAATCCGGAAAACAACTTCCTCTTTTTTGTTGAGGATGTGGGTTGGAAAGTGAAAAAAAGGTAGAAGTAAGTAATTAATTAATATATATAGTACTTAGTTAATCACAAATATTTACTAACTAATTAAATAATTAAATAATTATAATTATAATTATAATTATAATTATAATTATAATAATAATAATTATTATTATTATATACCGATTTCTCTTTATATAATATCGAATTATTATAATAATAAATTATTTAATGAAAATAATAATAATAATAATAATAATAATAATAATAATAATAATAATAATAATAATAATAATAATAAATTATTTTGCTTTTTTTTTTGCTTTTCCTAAAAAAAAAAATTCAAATTGTTGGGTCATTTTGCTTTGGTTTTTTTTTTTTTGTGGAATTTTTTTGGCAGCCGGATGTAGTTTTTTTAATCAGCCGGATGAGCTTAATATTGCTAAATTATTTAATTTTGTAATCTAGCAAAAACTAATTATTTAATTTTTATTAATTTAAATTAATTTAAAGCTAATTATTTCACTCTGTTAATTTACTAAACTAATTATTTTATTTATTAAAGCTAATTATTTCACTTTCCACTTTCCACTTTCCTATCTCAACCAAACACATTCCTCTGATTTTTCACTTTTCACTTCCCACTTTCTATCTCAACCAAACACATTTCTTCCCTTTGAAAGTCCAAATCCATACATGGATTCCTATCCAACTTTCCTCTTTGAAAGTCCAAATCCATATTTTCCAGCACTTACGGTTTACCAAACAGCCCCTAATTGTAAATGGTTGTCACGTATGCCACACTAATTAACAGTCAATGTAATATGTATGGCACCAAATTATGAGCATATGATAACTGTCAATAATGGTCGGAAAAAAATCTTCTTTTTTCATCTGTGGTGTGTGAAATGAATTTTTTTTTTTAACTATGTTAAGCACAAATGTGTTTAACCTCTTAAAAATCAAGCAAATAATCATAACTAAGCTAAACTCGAGGACTTGTAGCAGTAAATGACAACATTTGGTAAACTTTGTGCAAATACAAGATTATTTTGGGGGGGTCTTGTAAGAAGGGAACTCAAGATAATTTATTTATTTATATTCATTGGTGGTTTTGATTACGCTCGCGAGTGGTTGTGTGTGTGTGATTAGAATATCAGTGTGCCGAAAGCCATTCTATGTCCCAAGTCGCAAAGAATAAACCAAAAGGTGACGATTGACGAATGTTTCCATATGTGTGTGCTTCGCTAACATCATACCACTCGATCCCATTTAATATTATTATATTCGTTACCGATAAAATTAAATAGATCGCTAAAGTTTCCGCACATTACATAAGCACTTATTTATATTATTATTATTAAACCTATCACTACCCCCACTTATATATAATATAAGACTTAAGTACCGAATGTTTGATATAGATTAGACCCCAATCAAGGTCGCCCGTCCATTTGTAGGTCATTTGTAGGTCATGTAAGGGGAGCGCATGTGTGGATCCAACCAAATTTCGGTAGTGGCGACTTACATTGCTACTACATCATGTTAGAGCATCAATAATAGTTGAAACTCTCAAATACAATTTGGAACTCAAAATTTCAAAAATAAAATAAAAATAAATGTAGAATAATTTAGATTTAAATTAGAATAGTAGAAAATTATAAGGTGAGCTCTGGTCCCAATGATTTTGTAGTCTAAAATTGATGTGAAAAGAAAAATAATATAAATTGTAGAATCTAGAAAGTTGGACTCCAAATTGGGACTTACTATTCTACAAAATTAGTTTCTACAATCTAGAATCTAGAAATTCGAAGGCCAAATCCTTAGCACCTATGGATGGGATTGAAATTGTAGAAATTAGAACTAGAGATGAGACTTATTATTCTACAAAATGAGCTCCTACATTCTAAATCTATAATCTAGAAAATGGGATGAGCCTTACTAATGATGCTCTTACCAACATTTTAACAAGATAAATTTACGTTAACTATTTATTTGGGTTATTTAATTTTCTGATGTTGGAATTACTAGACAGAATTTCTAACGCATGTAATCAGAAGAAGTAAAATTAAGAACAAGAATTAAGAGTAGGATTCGAGGCACGTTATAAACGTTGTCCTTAGAATAGAATTTCGTCCCCACAATCGTGCAGCGGGTTCCAGGCGATCTATCCCCGAGATACAACGAATCCTTCGATCCACAGTACAGTGCACCCGGTAGTGAATCCCTCGATCGATCACAGCCTTGCCCAGATAAAGAGTTAGACGGAGGGGAGGAGAAAGGTTTTGGTTGCGATTTTTCTCTTCTGCGCGAACAGAGTTCCGAACGGGAGAGAGAGAGAGAGAGAGAGAGAGAGATTTTTCGTATATCCTAAAAACGGATCAACTGATTTGATTTAAAATCAAATCTCTCTGTACACGGCCAGAATTATCTCCGCGATCCACAAATCCCGTAACGGGATTACGTGGTAACAGTTCTACGGAAGACCAGGCAACCGAAACAAAAAGAATAAAACAAATAAAAATAAAATGAGATAGAAAATTACCTTTATACCCTTGGTCCGGTCCGCTAAGTGCTAAGTGCGCGACAAATAAACGCGTCAAAAACGCACATTAAATCGCGCACCCGCTCGCGGGTTGGATGGGATGTAGCACATCTCCTACACAACCCACTAATCCACTAAGGAGGGAAAAGTCTTATATGGAAAGGAGAACTTTTTCTCCTTTCCCATGTGGGACTAAAAGAATGGAGTGCCTTTTTGAATCACATATAGGTTACTTCTCAAGCAACAACACATCAGAAAACCAACAATCCCCCACATGATTCAAAAAGGGACAAACAAGGATATAGATCGATAGAACGATAGGAAATAGAGTAAGATTTGGACAGCTACACTGTGTATCAGAGGAAGGTGTCTTTCGGACTTGAACATTTCCTTAGTGTTGTACATTTCATCTATACAGATCCAAAGTGACGTAAGTCTTGAACTTAGGATCTTATTTGTATAGACTCAACGTACACACAAACACATTGCAGACATTTGATCGTATCAACAGTTGTGCACTTTTCGACCATGTGCTTATCTCGGTTTCTTGAGAGCTCTAGAGAACAGCCCGAGTTCCCATAGAAAGCGGCCCCACTTTCACTCCCAGATAGGTGAATCTTTCATGATATTCTGCAATTTATATACCCTGCTTTAAAAGCTACAGATTCATTAAGATTTTACAATCAACCTCCTTTTTATTGCATATCAATACTATATAATAGAGGAATGGTTCATTACAATTACATTCATATAGTGCTTTCCAGTCACATATCAATTTTGTTGTTACCCATTGAACCTTTTCTTGGTGCTACCAATCGAAGGTTGGGTTACCTTTGAGATGACTCAATCTATGAGCTTCAACCCCATTCCTCTTGCCGTCTCCAACACTAGTCTCCTCGAGAGACCTTTAGTTAGAGGATCCGCTAGATTGTTCTTTGATCTGATGAAGTCAATTACAATTACTCTACTGGACCGCAATTGGTTCACCTGATTGTACCTAAGACGTATGTGTCTGGATTTTCCATTATAGCTTGTCCTTTGAGCCTTTGCTATTGCAGCCTGGCTGTCACAGATACAGGGATATCAGGAACTGGTTTGCTCCACAGAGGAATATCTGTTACCAGATTCCTGAGCCAGTCTGCTTCCTCATTGGGGAGGTCAAGAGCTATGAACTCTGCCTCCATAGTCGATCTAGATATACAGGTCTTCCTGGTAGAGTTCCAAGCGACAACAGCTCCTCCCAATGTGAATACATATCCACTTGTGGCTTTGGTCTCATCTGTATCTGAGATACAATTTGCATCAGTGTACCCTTCCAATACAGATGGGTGTCCTACATAGAATAATCCATGGGATAATGTGCCCTTCAGGTATCTCATTACCCTTTCTAAGGCAGTCCAGCGTGAACTATTCAGATTGCTTGTGTACCGACTAAGTTTTTCTACTGCTTAGGAAATATCAGGTCTGGTACGGTTAGCAATATAGTTCAAACATCCAATTTGCTGAGAATACTTCAGCTGAGCCACATTGTCTTCTTTGTTCTTCTTCAACCTGATACTTGTATCATATGGAGTGCTTACAGGTTTAGAATCAAAATAGTTAAATCTTTTCAGGACATTTTCTATATAGTGAGATTGGGAGATACCAATTTCTTTAGAAGTGCGACTTAATTTACGTCCTAAAATCACATCATCATGTCCTAAATCTTTCATATCAAAATTTTGAGACAAAAATTTTTTGATATCATAAATAATATCTATGTCAGTGCCAAAAATAAGAATATCATTAACGTATAAGCACAATATTGCGCATGAACTACCAACAGTTTTGTTATATACGCATTTATTAGAATCGTTAATAGCAAAACCATAAGATAGAATTACCTTATCAAATTTATCATGCTATTTATTTGGCGCTTGTTTCAGCCCATAAAGAGATTTAATCAATTTGCATACCTTGTGTTCTTGTCATGGAATAACAAACCCTTTAGGTTGTTTCATGTAAATCTCTTCCTCTACATCTCCATTAAAAAATAGTTTTTACATCCATTTGATAAATAAACAGTTTATGAACATATACAAAAGTAATTAACATTCTAATAGTGACAATTCTAGTAACTTGAGAGTAAGTGTCAAAGAAGTCTACTCTTTCCCTTTGTTTGAACCCTTTAGCAACTAACCTTACTTTGAACTTCTCAATAGACCCATCAGGTCTTAGCTTATTCCTGAAGATCTATTTGCAGCCAATTGGTTTGCAACCTGTCACGACCTGTCACTCCCTTTTCCCGTTATACGTATTTTTTTGTGCGTATACGAGATTTCTGGCATTTATCAGATGGACCGCAGTTAGACTTGTTTTAGTTAGCCTAGTCTTGGTTTAATCTTAACTTGGTTTATTTGATTGGTTTGGTTCAGTTTGACTTGGTTTGGTTTGGCTTGGCTTGGTTTGGTTTGAGATGGAGAGGGTTGATATATAACCCAACTCATTCTCTCTCTCTCTCCTCATTCACTTCTTCATCTTCTTCATTTACTCCTCCCACCTACCAAGTCCTAGGCAAGTGCAACTTGTTTCATGATGGATTTCAAGTTTTATTGTTCCATTCTCTTCCCTACTTGATTTTAAGCCTATTTAGAACTTGACATTTTTGGGTTTGATGGATAGATTTTTGTAGATCTAAATTTGTAGTCTTTTTTATTTTTTTTGGTTTTTGATCTACCAAACTTTATTATTTTCAAGTTTTGATTGTTTTATGTTGTAGAGAATTTGATTTTACCCAAAATGGACCTTTGAAAAGTTAGATTTCGACTTGTTTTGAGGAAGTTATGGCCAAAATAAGATTTGGATATTTTCTAGTTCATCTATCCTAAATCTGGCATGGACGATGAATAGTGCCGCATAAATAGTGCCGCAGGAATAAATAGTACCGCATGGATGCATAGTACTGCATGACTTGCATAGTGCCGCAGACTTGCATAGTGTTGCATGAATGAATAGTGCCGCAGGAATGAATAGTACCGCATGGATGCATAGTGCCGTATGGCTTGCATAGTGCCGCAGGCTTGCATAGTACCGCATGCTTGCATAGTACCGCAGGAATGAATAGTGCCGTATGGCTTGCACAGTGCCGCAGGAATGAATAGTGCCGCATGGATGCATAGTGCTGTATGGCTTGCATAATGCCGCAGGAATAAATAGTGCCTGTCACGCCCCAGAACCATAATACTGGAAAGCGGGGGCAGACACAGCCAGCTAGGGGTGTGCATCGGTCGGTGGTCGACCTATTTGGTCCCAACTGAAGTCGAACCGAAGTTAATCGGTTTGAAAATAAACAAAACCGAACCAAACCAACCAAATGGTCGGTTCGGTTTTGAAACCGACCGATTGGTTCGGTTTGGATCGGTTCGACTTGGTCGGTTTTGATCACATAAAAAATGGACTGTATGCTCTTTTTTGGTAAAACCTCAGTCAACTTGTACTTTGCAACAGTAAATACAATTCAGCAGCTTCAATTCAACTTGTGCGTTGCAGGTGGAGAAAATGTCAATTATACATATAAAAAATCATATACATTCAACCAAAAGTCCCTTTTATGTGCACAGGAGCAATTAGAAAAGAACACAAGCCGCAAGCACTCCTCTTTGGGACGAGAGAGAGAGAGAGAGAGTTCTTTCAACTTCTACTTGATAAATGGCTGTGATATGAATAAATGAACCAAACTGTATAATACAACCCAATGAACCCATACCCAACCGGCCGACCCTAATTATTTAACAAGGATTTGGTTCGGTTTAGACGATTTTTGGCATAACCAAACCGTGAACCGAATCGAATCGGTCGGTTTAAAAAAAAAACTGAAGTCGAACCAAACCAACTAAACCATCGATTCGGTTTAAAACCAATCGGTTCGGTTTGGCTTGGTTCGATTTGGTCGGTTTGACTTAATTGTGCACAGCCCTACAGCCAACTACGTATATTGAAGTACAACCCACGCTATACGGTCACGGCTGTCTAGATACATGAGGGTTTAACTACAAGCCATCAGTCGCTTATGGTCATGAACAAGCCTATTGTCTCAATCTCAAGCAAGTGTCTCAATCTCAAGCAAGTAATAGCAATTACAAGATGTTAGAGCACCAAATATATAATAGTAAGGCATCCCATACATTACATATTTGGATGATCATGAAGCTAGTCATACAAAATGTAAAGACTAGCAAAAGTTTCAGTCATACATGATCACCCTAGGATTCGTTAATCATGCTACAGCCCGTAGGTAGACAATAAGTAAAGTGCAATCAAGCTAACACGTGCTCGTCAGCTAAATGCCTCAAAGATTATTTTTACAATAGAGTGGGAGAGCAAAAATAAAACCCACTCGTTGCCAGGGTTACGCCTGGTGGTCACCATCTGGCTGGAAGGTAGGAAGATTCTCTGGAGCCGCTCCGGTATCTGGCCACACAAAACCAGCTGGATCAGATCCCAGAAAGAGCAAGTGCCACAAAGGAGGCTTCACTTAAGAACTAAAACCAGCAGAGATTCTCTGGAGCCGCTCCGGTATCTGGCCACGCAAAACCAGCTGGGTCAGATCCCAGAAAGAGCAAGTGCCACAAAGGAGGCTTCACTTAAGAACTAAAACCAGCAATTAGCACAAGAACATAATTATATAATAAAGGACTGGAAATATAGAAAATCATGATGATATACGATAAGATAACCATGGGACTATTCAGATAACCAAGTTACAACCCATAAACCAAACAAGGACCGGGGTTGTAACCCTTCATCTGAACGGAACTTGGTTTCCCACCATTTGTCGATAAAGTAACACAAACAATCGGGTCATGTAACAATCTTGTACAGGATCAGGACAAGACTAGACTGGTTAGACTCCATCCAACATTCACGGCCAAGCAATAAGTACGGCTTGATACTTTAACTAACTAGGGTTATCGCAGGCCTAGTTACTAGCAAGATGCAATGAGATTATTCCAACAGCCACAAGCCCTGCAGGCCATCCATGTTATCCGGACGCAATTAGGGGTTGAGTTCATGTGGATACATCGTCCAGGAAATGCATGTACCCTTAAGTAGCTTGAAAGGTGCAACAAATGACAATGTGCTAGAAATGTGCCCTACTCGACGGCAGGATACAAATTCCATGATGGGGCACCCAGATAACGGGATTGCCTGTAGTTAGAAAATCTCTTCATGACTACTGGATTATTCTAGTTATTAGCCTTAGCCAGTTTCAGTAGGTACCCCTGACCGTGGTACTCAGGGGTCCCTGTCCTAGACATGATGCAAGACAATACTGGTTTATATGTACAAACACAATCGCCCACGGTGTCCAGGCCATTCATTCTTGTCATGTCATGCTAGTCGTCGCAACAGCATATCGAGGTATATCATGTTAAGTTTACTTATCAAGAGTGCACCACGACGGGCCACTATCCTGCTAGTCACATTAACATATCGTGTTTACGGGACATGCTCAGAATTAACATGGTATAGACATTTCCATCAAGGACCCAAGTTACACAGAGGGTCATGAGACATAAGCATACATGTAACAACCAAAATAATAAAAGGGGGCAAGGGCTGTGGGAGGAGCCATGCGGCCCGGGAGCCAAGGGCCATGGCTATGCGGCCAAGGATTGCCATGCGACAAGGGTCAAACGGCCATGCAGCCTGCGGTTAGGGGGAACAGGGGCCATGCGACAAGCCTGCCAAGAGCCATGCGGCTCGGGGGGGGGGGAGGGGGGGACAGGGCCATGCAGCTAGGAGTGGGGCCGCATGAAGATTGGAGTGCCTATGCGGCCAAAGAGGAGTCGCATGAGACTGGAGTGCCTATGCGGCCAAAGAAGAGCCGCATGATACTGGAGTGCCTATACAGCCAAAGAGGAGCCACATGAGACTGGAGTGCCTATGCAGCCAAATAAGAGCCACATGAGACTGGAGTGCCTATGCGGCCAAAGAGGAGCCGTATGAGAATTTGTCGCATGAAAAGGCCATGTGGGAGGTACTGTTTTTCTTTTTCGAGAAGAAGAACCTGGGAAGTTGGGGGTTCCCAGACTTCCCAACCTTCAATCCAAGCCCAAATATGGACTTCCATAGGTCAAAATAGGGTAAAATAAAATTTTCTACAACATGGAACCATCAAGACTTGAAAATAACAAGGTTTGATAGATCAAAACCCAAAAAATCCAAAAATACAACAAACTTAGATCTACATGAAATGAAACATGGAAATTAAAAATGCTAAGTACTAAAGTATCTTAGAATCTCGTGAGGAAGACAATGGAACAACAAAAATTGAGTTCCTCCATGAAGCAAGTTGTACTTGCCTAAGCTCTTGGTATGTGGAGAGAGTTAATGGAGAAAGAAGAAGAAGTAAATGAAGAAGTGAATAAGGAGAGAGAAAGGGGTTAGTGGCTTATAAAGAGGGGGTTAGTATATTGGGCCAAGTCCTAACAAACCGAGCCCAACCAAATACACCAAGCCAAGCCAAGCCGAACCAGGATGAACCCAAAATAAACCAAGGCAAGATTAAACCAGGGTCAAGCTAAGCAAGACAAGTCTAACTACGAGTCGAGATTCTGTACACGTATACTGGAAATACGTATAACGAAAAACGGAGGTGACAGTACCGTATGGATGTATAGTGCCGTATGGCTTGCATAGTGCTACATAGTGCATATTTTGGCTATTTTTGGCTGTTTTATGTCCTATTTGGCTGATTTATGGCCAAAATTTCTTCCAACTCTCAACATGAAAGTTGTAGATCTTTTTTAAGAATATGTTACTAGCTATTTTATGCAAGTTTCTCTCATTCATGATAATGTAAGGGTAGAACACGATAGTGGCCTGTTAAGGCGCACTCTTAATAAGTAACAAGTAACATGACATGATAGTGGCCCGTTGTGGCGCACTCTTAACAAGTAACCTTTACATGATAACTCTTGATAGTGACCCGTCGTGGTGCACTCTTGACAAGTAACTTGACATGATAATTCTTTATGGTGGTCCGTCGTGATGCACTCTTGACATGATAAGTAATCTTGATAAGTAACCTAACATGTAATCTTGAATGTTGTTGCGACGGCTATCTTGACATGCTGATTAATAACTCATCTTGACACCATGGGTCATTGTTCTTGAATGTGCTTGTATAAGCTACCAGTCTCATCTTGCATCATGTCTAGGACTTGCATCCCTGGTTACCACGATCATGAATTTATACGAATCTGACTAAATTAATGAATAGATTGATCAAGTAGTTCATAAAGAGATTTTTCAGTCACAGATAATCCCGTTATCTGGGTGCTTTAATTGGACTTGTAGCCTGCCTTCGAGTATGGCGCATTTCCAGCACACTGTCATGTGTTGCTCCCCCAAGTCACCATGGGATACATTTGTCTCCTGGATGATGTATCCACCTAATACAACTTTCAACTTGTGGAAGGATAACTGGATATCTGTCGGGCTTGTGACTGTCGGAACATCTCATTGCATCTTGTTAGTAACTAGGCTTGTGATAACCCTGTAGGAGCGTAAAAAGTGCTTCAAAGAAGGAGTCAAAGTGATGGATCGTTCCACTCAAATTGATCTACTTTACGCCACAGAGAGACTAAATACTTTACGCCTAAGACAAGGTTAATCACTTTATGCCTAAAGTAGGCAGATCATTTTACGCTCGGGTCTACACCTATGATTTTACGCCAATGACAGATCAGCCACTTTTACGCTGGACAAAGCTGTCAAGTCTCGCATTTAATACAAACTCTGACATGGAGATATTAATGATGGCATATATCACAGAAATCAAAGGGATTTGTTTTTACACAGAGACCAATGTTGTCGTTTAGTATGTGGATTGAACTACTTTACGCTCACACTATGGCTTTTTTTACGCATGAAGACTATACGAGCTTTTACGCTCAACAGTTGACGTGTGCGTAAAGTCTATTTGAGCTACTTTTACGCTCAAGGTTATTTAACAACCACTTTACGCGGGAAGTCTATGACAGGGCTGTTTTACGCCTAGTCCACTGCTTTACGCTCGGAATACATTAGGGTCGTTTTACGCCCTATTCTTCTTCATCAGTTGAGAACGTGGCCTGCCTACATGGCTTTCATGCCACACATCTCGAAGAACGTGTGTACGTGCATCCTATTCTTACTGAAATGATGGGACATGTGTCAACATATACAGACGATGACTTCAGTCGTGGGTGACAGTTGTTGGCGTAAAGACGGAACTTTTGCTGAGTTTTTACGCACAAGAGCCCAAGTCTATAAATAGACTGATTTTTCTCATATAACACACACAGAGACAGGAGAAAAGACAGAGAGATTAGAACTCAGAGATTTTTGATTCTCTGGAGCATTCTTCTTCAACCTTTCTTTCAGAACAGAGTGAAGCAAAGCAGGAAAGCATTCGGCCTCGCCATCAGTGCCCAAGTGTGTCGATACCTTTCTGGTGACTTAGTTCTTCTAAGTTGTTCATCTTTAAGCAGCGATCTTCATCATCATCGTATGGTCCAAGGAACAAAGTGATCATTTACAAGGTCAGACTTCTACAGCAATACTTCCCCAGAATCAAACTTGTACTTCTTGTACTTCTTCTCGTTTTATTTTCAAAATCCGATTTCCAGGCATTTTGTTAAGTGAAACAAAAATGGCGACTCTGCTGGGGACGACCTTCTCCTCTGACGAGGAGGCAATTGCTCAATACGATGATGTTTCGGTCGGTTCGACCAAGAAGACTCTGGTTGTGCACTTCGACCAGACTGTCTATGAAGAAATGCTCCGAACTGGGGGTGGCTCTCGCTACTCCAATGTTCAAAAATCTCGCAAAGCACGAAAAATTTGGGTTCCTAAATCTAAAATAGCTTCTGATCTCTCTGTTGCTGCTAGTGGCAAGGGAATTCTTCCCACTCCTGTCGTAGGGGCTCCCGTTCGTAACGAGGCAGTCCTTAATTCAGAGTTGCACTCAAAGTGTGACGATTTATCTCCCATTTGTAACGGCAAAGATAATCAGGTTTCACGCCCACTGCGTAAGAACCAGGTTTTACGCTCAGTGGGTAAAAACCAACTTTTATGCTCAGTACATAAAGATGAGTCTCCCATTTGTAATGTGGCAGACTTTAATGCTTCTGAGTGTAAGAATCAGTCTTCCGTCGGTGACGTGGTAGGCTCAAATAAATTACGCTCCTTGCGTAAAACAAAATCTCCTGTCCGTGACGTAGTAGATAACCAATTTTTATGTTCTACGCGTAAAGGTAAAACTCCTGTCTTTGACAGTGTAGATAAAATTCGCAATGATGTTTTCACATCTAATGTGAATGTACCTAAACGTGTGCAACGTAAAAATGATGTTGGTAAAACTTCAGTCCTACACCAACAGCCTTCTTATACTGCTCTACGCAAAGTACCAAATCTACAAATTACACGCAATGAAAATGGAGTCCTTCGTGCTAAAAAATCTCAAGATTTACACACACAACTCCAAACGCGTAGAAATGTATAATTTGGTTCTGCAAATGCAGCCAGTAATCTTCTTTATACACAGGGGACTAAACGTTTTTCTACCCCTAATATAATAAAGAAGACTACTTCCTCCACTCCTTCTGACTTACGTGAATTGCTAATGCAAAAGCGTAAGAATAGACAATCTCCGGTGACATTTTCCCAAGAAAAACATCATTGTGATTATCACTAGGTTGTGATCAATTGTTGTTGTTCGGCTTCAAAACGGTCAGTTTTTGATCGATTGAGTTTTAATGTGTCTTAACAACAAACTGAAGACCAAGAACATGAGTTGTCATATGTGTCAGTGAACATGGCATCTCATACTAACAGAGGACGACGTCCAAGACGAAATACGTCCCAAACCCCGGGTCAGCAACAGTTCAACAGACTTCTTGATTCTTTTAAGGGAGTATATCAAAACACTCGATCAAGAAGACAAAGACAAATGCAGACTTCTGATTCAGAAGCTAGGGGTACTCAATCTTTTGAGTCCGAGACTGACAGTGTCGATTCATACTTCTATACTAATCCTTCTATATCTTCAAGAGAGGTTGAGTCCTACGCTGTTGGAGATGAACCAGAGACCTCATCTGTTAATACAGAACAACGTCTCACTGCCGTTGAGCAATCACTGAAAGACATGCTTAACATGATGCAAAACATGCATCAGATAATATTGAATCAGCAAACTGCTCAGCCTACAGTAGTAACACCGGTACCAGTAGCAGCACCAACTCAAGATAGTCAAGGGGCTGAAATACCTTTGAATACTCAGGAGCCGACTGTTAATCAAAATTCTGCATCTCCAGATCCTATTATTCCTGAAGATGTACCACCTCCAGTGGGGGTTACGGTACATCCAACAACCATTCAATCAAATGTGCTTCCTCAAACCAGTGAAGCCATTCAAGCAGTGCGTGAGCTCAAAGCACAGTTTGAAGTTTTGAGGCACAAGGATCAACTCCAGAGGTTAGGTATTAAGCAACCTTATCCTCCTCATTGGAATGATGTACCCTTTCCACCAAAATTCAAGCCACAATCCATGATTTTGTTCGATAGGAAAGCATCTCCTAGTCAATATATCAATTATTTTAATATTATGACTGTACATCTGCAGAAAGATGATGCTCTTCTCACTCGAGTGTTCATTGGTTGCTTGACGGGTTTGGCTTATGATTGGTATCGAAGTTTACCCGACAATTGTATTTCGTCTTTCGACGAATTTAAGGCGATGTTTCTCTTCCGCTTCTACGAAGGAGGTATGGACATGAACATGTCCTCCTTGATAGAAATCAAATAAAAGGAGAAAGAAGATACTCGGATATTCATCGAACGTTTCCGACAGGCGACTTTAAAGATGCCCTCGGGTATGTCAGATTCAGCACTCATTGATACATGTAAGATGAATCTGTGACCATCTATTGCTGTTTTTACGGGTTCTCAATTCACAGATTGGGCTTCGTTCATCATAGCAGCAGTTTCTGCCGAGACCAATGGTAGGTTGGCCCGTGAACATGGGATGATTTTCGCCTCAGATGATAGAGAAAAGAAAAGTAATCCTGATAATAACCCCGGTAATCGTAATATGAAGGGAAAAGATACCCTCATGGTTAATCTTTCCAAGAATAAAATGATGCCGAATAGCCAGGAATCTTCCAGGCCAAAGGAAGAATACTCTTTTGATGAGAGTGATATCCCAGGGATATTTCAGTGTCTGGGGTAGAGTGACAAACTTCAGATTCCAGAGCCAAAGAGGCCTAATGAGGTGAATTTAACTGACAATCCCAAATATTGTATCTATCATAGATACATTAATCATCCTACCAGTGCTTGCTATGTCTTGAAGAAGAAAATTCAGGAGCTGATAAACGGTGGTGCTATCGCCTTAACTAACGATGACCATACGGTTTCAACCAATATGGTTTCTCTTCAATTCGGAGATTTTCCTCCACAGCAAGTAGCAGATGGAATCATCCCAATCCCGAAGGCGACAATGAAGATTGTGAATATCCCGCCTGCTAGAGAAGAAAATGCAGGATTGCTGCCACTCACACTAAAGACTGGTGAAATCATGTGGATACATCCTGACTTAGTGCCTGAATTGGAAAATGAAGGTAAAACTTTAAAATTCAAAAAGGGTAAGAAAGTCAAAACCTGCAACATGATTTCTCATGATATTCCAGATCCTGATGACTTGGATCGGCTATGGGATGGCTTTCCTTTGGAAGATAGATTGAGAGGACTGAACATCTGTCCTCCAAGTCTAGCTCCTCCTACCAAGCTCAAGCTTACTCATCAGCAGTGGTTAGCTATGAATAGTGTCCCTTTATACCGGGCACAACGAGTCTTCGTTGCTTATGAAAAAGCTCCGACAGAGATTTTTCCTCGTATTCCGAATCCTTCTCCTCCCGTGGCTACAGAGACATATATTCCTCATTCTCCTGTGGATACAAAGATCTCTTCTTCTTCCTCTGCGGAACCATTTGCTAAAAGTTTGCTGCCCATTCATCTGTACAGTCAGCAATCTGTCCTTCTCATGAAGAAAATGGGTTATGACTTTCAGAAGGCAGAAGGTTTGAATTATGATAAAGGAATACGACTTCCTTTATAAATTCAAAATAAAAAATCCACTGTTGGATTGGGTTCTAAAATTCCTCACAACAAACCTTACAAGAAAAAGGCTAAAGGGAGGAAGACTAAATCCTGTAATATGGTACTTCCTTCTCTTGAGTCTGAAGAAGAAACTTTTACTGGTACAAGATCTGGGAAGGAGTACCATAAAGATTATGAGGGATCTTTCAAAGAAGCAGAAGATGTAGTGAAAATACTACCAGCTCAACCTTCTCCTGTTCCTGCTAAACCCTCGGTGGTTGAAAAGGGAAAACAGAAAGCAGTACGTTTTGACGTTCCATTGAAGTCTGCCTCCAGTCAGGGGGTGGTGATGAAACCTTATAAATTTGATATTCTAGCTCAGTTAGCCAATACTCCAGCTAGACTATCCATATTTGAACTGCTTCGTCTTTCTAGAGAAAACAGGGAGACTTTGAGTGAAGCTCTACTTCAGGCGGATTCATGCTTGGCTCAACTCAAGAGTCCTGATAATACTCCAGTTTCATGTCCGCAATGTCATAGTGTGATGGAAGCAATTCCCAATATCACCTTCACACAAGAAGATATGCTGTTGAAGCATAACAAACATGACAGGCCTCGGTGCTATACTGGGTATATTGGATCTACTGAGATTGACAGGATCTACATTGATCCTGGGTCTTCAATTAGCATAATTCTTCAGAGTATGCTAAGACCCCTGAGGATTCCTACTAGTGATTTGACTTACACTAGTACTACGATAGTCGGTTTTAACTCTGGCAAAAGTAAGCCACTGGGGAAGATTCATCTGCAGATTCAAATTGGTGATCTCCGAACTATGGTAACCTTCTATGTTATCAACTCAGACGTATCCTATAATATCCTTCTTGGAAGACCATGGTTACATGAGCATAATATCGTACCTTAAACTCTCCACCAATGCTTCAAGTATGTAGATTCCCAAGGAGTGGTGAAGACTGAGTTTGCTGATATCAATCCCTTCAAGGGTGTCGAAGCCTATTTTTCTGATTCAAGGCTTTATAAATAAGAGCATATGAAAAAGATATCAGACATGGCTGAGGATCGATCATCTACTAAGGATCAGTCTCTTAATGAAGATCCACCAGAAGAGCAACCTTTGAAGATCATAGTCAAGGGACGAGTCCAATCCCAACCTATCGATGATCAACCTTTGATAATTAAGGTTAAAGGAAGAACTCAAACTTCATCCGAGGAATCAATAAATATTCCTGTTAAGAAACAAGTTCAACCTTTTTTGATTAAGGTCAAAGGGCGTACCTCTTGTACGAATGATCCAGAACCACCATTGATTGTCAATCTTAGCAAGTCTACGCAGAAGACAGATAATGATCCACTGTTGATTAATCCGAAGCGTAGTAATCAGATTGTAAATGATGTAAATATTGATCATCCTGTACTTCTTGATATCAATGAAGATTTCCTTTTCGAGTATATGGCTGTCAAGTTTATTGAAAGAATGACTTTATCTTCGGATAAGCAAAGTCATCAATATAAAGACGACATAGAGCCAGAAGAAACTTTATACATTGATCATAAGGAGAATTCTTTTTCTCCTCAAGTAGATGTTGGACCTTATGCTCAAAGGTTCCTGACATCTTCTTCCTATCTTCTACCTGTAGCCGCTTCATCACAAGCCTGCGTAACTTTTAGACGTCATGAAGAATCTTATTTCATGGTTCCGTCTAATAAGAAAAACAAGCGCCAAATTGTGTTTGGTTTAGCTAGAAATATCCCTGTTACTCAGGCAGATGAGCTGAAAGATAAAGACAAAGAAAGAATCCGAATTGACAAGTATAGTCAACAATCTATCAAGATTATCCAGAATATGGGATACGATTTGAAGACTATGCAAGGTCTCAATCAGGGCAAAGGTAGACGACTTCCGTTATGTGGTGATCCGTTTTATCAGAAGACTCGTCATGGATTGGGATATGATCCATCCCATATGTTTAATGACGATATACAAGAAGAATTCTCTTCTAATTCCTCACAATCATTTAACAAATTTGAGCAAGTATTTTCAACTTATATGGTTCAAATTGATGATGAATCCGAACCATTTGAAAATGACCCTTGGGCCCAACAAATGGACACTCAATGGGAACTTCGTTTTGAACAGCGACAGCCACCTACAGAGGATGAGGTTGTCCAGATTGATGTCGGAGATGGAACTACGTCCAAACTAATATTCATCAGTAAGAACCTTTCTGACGATAAAAAGGAAGAGTTGATAAAACTCATCAAAGAATATATTGACATCTTTGTATGGAGTTATGAGGATATGCCAGATTTAGATCCTAAAGTTGCTACTCATAAGCTCAATATTTGGCCTAACACCAAGCCTGTAAAACAACAGCAACGGCGCTTTAGACCGGATATGATGGATGTAATCGAAGCAGAAGTCAAAAAGTTGATCACATGTGGGTTTGTGCGTGAAGAGCAACACCCGGATTGGGTTGCCAACATTGTCCCTGTTATAAAAAAGAACGAAAAAGTCCGGGTTTGTATAGACTATCGAGATCTTAATACGGCTTGTCCAAAGGATGAATTTCCACTTCCCATTACTGATGTTATGATAGACAATACATGCGATTTTGAACGTATGTCTTTCATGGATGGATTCTCATGATACAATCAGATCAAGATGCATCCAGAAGACGAGAAACATACTTCTTTTTGAACACCTCTCGGAGTTTACTGTTATACGGTTATGCCGTTTGGCCTTAAAAATGCCGGTGCTACATATCAACGGGCTATGAGCAACATCTTTCAAGAGCATCTACGAAAGACAGTTGAGTGTTACGTAGATGACATCGCTGTTAAAAGTCGATCAAAAGATGATCATATTCAAGACTTAAAGACAATATTTGAATTGATGCGTCAACATCAATTGAAAATGAATCCTACCAAGTCTTTCTTAGGGGTTTCTAGTGGCAAGTTTTTAGGATTTGTTATTACTTCTCAGGGTATCCATGTTGACCCCGATAAAGTTAAAGTAATCCTCGAAATGCGTCCTCCTCGCAATCTGAAAGAGCTTCGTGATTTTCAGGGCCGCATTGCTTATATCAGGAGATTTATATCTAATCTCTCTGGGAGATGTCAACCTTTCTCCCGTCTGTTAAAGAAAGGTGTATCTTTTGTCTGGGATGAAGCGTGTCAAGAAGCCTTTAATGATATTAAACAATACCTTACAAATCCACCTGTTCTGGTACCTCCAGTGGTAGGAAAACCATTTTTACTATATGTTCGAGCCTTAGATCATTCACTTGGTGCTCTGTTCGCACAGAAAAGTGATATGGGTCATGAACAGGCGATTTACTATCTTAGCCGAATGATGGTCGGAGCTGAACATAGGTATACCCCTGTAGAAAAGGAATGTCTGGCTTTGGTTTTCGCCGTACAAAAGACAAGACATTATGTGACAGGACAAACTATTCATGTCATCTCCAGAATAAATCCTATTCGGGTATTGATGAGAAAGCCGAGCATTCTTAATTCCAGATTAGCTACTTGGGCGATGTTGCTCACTCCTTATGATACGATTTATGTACCTCAAAAATCAGTAAAGGGTCAGGCATTAGCTGATTTCTTAGCTGCTCACCCTATACTAGAAACATCAAAGTTATATGAGAACATTCCAGATGAAGTCGTGGATTGCAACATGACTTTGAAGAATGATATATGGCAATTATATTTTGATGGAGCATCACGAGTAGGACCTAAAGGCAACATTGTCTCTGGGGTAGGAATCGTCTTGGTTTCTCCTGACAAAATGGTCATATACCGTGCCTATTCTCTTAATGAGCCATGTTCCAACAATGTAGCAGAATATAATGCTCTATTGATTGGTCTCCAAGTAGCAAAATAATTGGATATTGAGTTTCTAGAAGCTTATGGAGATTTAATCAAGTTAGAGGGACCTATGAAGTCAGAAACCCTGATCTCATCCCTTACCATCAAGTGGTAGTTGAGTTGGTCCTTTCATTCAAAGGATTCTTCATTGAATTTGTACCACGTTCTCAGAATGTTGAGGCTGATGCTCTCGCTAGCCTGGCTGCAGATTTGGCTGTTCCAATCCGAAGGCAGAATATAATTACTTTGTTAGACCAAGACCTGTGCTGTATCAAGAATAATCTGTATGTTGAACAAAGTTATACTACAGAGCCTAGTTCCCAACAGAGGGATTGGAGAACTCCATTCATTGACTATGCGGTTCATGGAATTTTGCCTGAAGATCCAAAAGAAGCTGCATCGATCAAGAGACGATCGTTTAGATTCTATTATGATTCGTCTTTGCATATGCTATACCGTCGTTCATATGATGGACTCTTGCTGCGCTGTCTCTCAAAAAGTGAAGCCAAACAAACGCTGCGAGAAGCTCATGATGGTGTTTGTGGTGCTCATCAACCAGGTCCTAAATTACAAGACCGTATCCGAAGAATGGGGTATTATTGGCCTTCTATGATAGCAGATGCTGTAGACTATGCCAAAAGATGTAAAGCATGTCAGATTCACGCTGATTTTATTCATCAACCGTCTAAATTTTTATATCCTACAGCAGCCTCTTGGCCCTTCGAAGCTTGGGGTATGGATGTTATTGGTCCTATTAACCCTCCTTCTGTTAAGGGACATTGGTTCATAGTAGCTATAACCGATTACTTTTCTAAGTGGACAGAAGCAGTTCCCCTTACTGAAGTGAAAACATCTAATGTGATCAGCTTCATCAAACATCATGTCATTTACCGCTTCGGGATTCCTCGACGAATAATTTATGACAATGATCCACAATTCGCCAGCCAGGCATTTTATCGGTTCTGTGATAAGAATCAAATTCAAAATTTGGCTTCTACGGCTTATAATCCAGCTGCTAATGGTTTAGCTGAAGCTTTCAATAAGACGATCATTAAACTTCTCAAAAAGTTTGTCTCTTCTAATAAACGTGATTGGAATGAGAAACTTGGAGAATGTTTATGGGCTTATCGAACAACAGTCCGAACTCCTACTGGTTTTACACCATTTTTATTGGTGTATGGATGTGAGGCTGTTCTCCCCTTGGAAATCCAAATTCTATCTCTACAGATAGCCATTGCTAATGAGCTAACTATAGAGAATAATGATCGCTTACGACTCCAAGAACTTGAAGGATTGGATGAGAAGCGTCTTCAAGCACAACAATATATTGAGCTATACCAAGCCCGCATATCTCGAACTTTCAATCGTAAAGTTAAAGAGAGGGTGTTCAAGGTTGGCGAACTAGTATTGGCTGTTTGGAGACCGATGGTGATGACTCACAAAAGTAAAGGGAAATTCCAAGCAAAATGGGAGGGTCCTTATGTTATTGAGACCGTATTTTCCAATGGCGCCTATCGGTTATCAAAGCCTAATGGAGATCTACTCATGATGCCAATCAATGGCAAATTTCTTAAGAAATACTATGTATAAAAAAAAGAAGAGAAGAGGCAGAATGAAAATAAAGTTTCTTTTATTCAAGACAAAAGATTAAGGACGAGGGCCACTCCCTTCCTTATTGAATACATAGTCAGCCAACGCATAGAAGGCATCGTTTCCTGAACTCATGAAAAATTTGTAGACAGCCATCCTCGATGCTTCTTCTTCAGGAGTTTTCCCTGGCTCTATTAAGAAAGCAAGGATGTCTTGGGGTGGCTTGGGCGTAGAAGAGCTTCCACCTATTTCGGTTGGGCCTGATACAGTGGGTTCAACGGGGAACGTCTCAACGATGTCCTCAACTTTCCTGGAGACTTCATTCTTTTGCTGCATGCCCTTGGAAGACATTTCCAATAGAGGAGTGGGAATAAGAATGAAATATTACAAAGAGTTTTCGCCTATTTATAGGAGAGATCTGTTGATGGACCAGTCTCTGAAAACAACCTTTCATTCCCGAAACGGTCTATCCGTCCATTATATCGGTTTCATTCAGTTAATTATGGAATTGAATCAATGTTCTCTTTTCCCGAAAGTTACGTTGATTCATTTATACATTGATATGGACCTATACGCTCATGACATCTGTCTCCTTATTCCCCGGCTACCAAGGTTTGGTTAAGCTGGTTTCTTGTCTCCCGGGAGAGGGATTTTAAATCTTCTATTTTATCAACTGATTAAAAAGTGGGATTCGTTATTTATCATGTCTTCATGACCTCTGAATGAATATTAAATCCACTTACTTTCCTTATCTATCATTTCCATCTAACCTCTGCATAGATATTAATCTACTTTTCTTTGAGTTCTTACATACTGTCATGTCCATATTACCTCTGATAGTATTGTATACTCTTAAAACAGAAAATAAGATTTCATTATCTATCATGTCCATATCACATCCAGATAGATACAAATCATTGAGCATAGAAGACTTATCATTTCCATTCCCATATTATCAAAAAAGTCTATTACATTTCTTAGACTTTCTTACAAGTTATAATGGAAATCTATTACATTCTTGGATTTTCATTCTATACACACAACGATAGCCTAATAGAGATCTATTTCTTCTTTGGATCTTCTTCGCCGGATTCGTTGTTGGTGTCAGTTCCTTACTGTCCGAGCCTCAATGGCGACCAGAACAGAAGGAATCAAACTCTGGTCTTCTCTCTCAGACGAGAGGAGAATCCCAGAGTATGGCAGCCCGAAGACGTGTTACTGCCAATACAACTGGTGGAGGAGTGGCGGCACCTCAAAGGAGATAGGAATGTATCCAGCATTGGGATACAATTCCTACTCCTGCCGTGAAAGGAACTCTACTACCCGATTTCTCGGGATAGAGTTGACTCCACCATCCAACTCTCCGTGTATAAAGGCTCTTCCTACCAACAGAGGAAGACCCTTTTATCTTACGAAGAGTTCTGAGTTGTCTGATTTGCACGTCAAAAGTGCATGAGCTCCCCGATGTTGATGTCAGAAGGACGCTCTTCACAGTGTCAACGTCACCAATGCCAGTTCTGGAAAAGCTCTTTAGCCAAACTTCTGCAGAAAACAACAAAGAAGAAGTGTTTTAAACAGAAGTACCAATAGATGCGTATGAGACGCTAACTAAACAGATGTTCATGCGTCTTGTTTCATCTTCAACAGACTACAAGGCATTTTACGCCAGCGTCTCAGGTATATCACTATTCAGCAAGACTTTTATGCTAATGCTTCAGCAAGGCTTTTACGCCGGTGCTTCAGATATACCACTATTCAGCAAGGCTTTTTACGCCACTACTTCAGAAAATTCAAAAGGCAGATGATTGCTTACGATCAGACTTACCACTTAGGTCAAATGGTTTGGCTCTAATAGTGGATGAAGCTACATCTGGTGATTGGGCGTACAAAGGAACGCCATTGGAAAGCATCACCATTGTTATTTGTTGGAGAACAACATTGCAAAAAGTTATCTACAGAGGAATGAGAATAAGAATATATGAGACATTCTCGGCTATTTATAAAGACTGAAGAAACTGTTGTGAGTCTATTTCGGGAAGAGATCCTATTGAAAGGCTCTCGTAACCACAAGACAGACGCCACGTGTCGGTTTGTTTCTTGGGAATGAACAACCATAAAAGCAGTCAAAAGAAGTGTTGAACAGTTCTATGTATCAACAGATGAGATTAACATCAAAATTTTATTTATAAAAAGGGGGGAGTGGACCCCTACATATAAGAGAGTCGCAATACATGGAATTTTATTTTTCCTCTCCTTCGTTGGACTGACGAAGGGAGGCACCTAACTCACGCATGCTGTGAATCCCGGAGCGACGTATCAGATTTAAAAACGCTTCTGCATCTCCTGAGCCCTCATATGCAGTCGGGAGACCACCATCGATGCGACTGAAGACTACTGGAGTTAATCCGAATCACTCTACAAAGTTGCATGCTCGCTCAAAGTCAATCCTTGAGCCCGAAGCCTCTTCATTGTTAATCTCCTTCTTGGGCGCCATGTCACTATGGAGATGAATGACAAGAGTGAAGAATTTCTCCTCATTTATACGGTTAAATCAACTCTCCATATTCTTCATTAGAAACTGTTCATTATTAATGCCAACTCGGGGAAGCGAAAAGGCATTCGAAAGTTTCGAAAAAAGAAATTCATTGTGACAATTAAGTGTTGACCGACACTATTAGAAATTACGCCGACTGTTGGATGTCCCCGCTTTTACGCGGATGACTGTTGCGTATCCCAAATTTTACGCTGACTGGTCAAAACTCAACTTTTACGCTTCTGTTCAAAGTATTCCAAATTTTGGAGATATTTGAAAACTTTGAAGGGGGTCTTGTAGGAGCGTAAAAAGTGCTTCAAAGAAAGAGTCAAAGTGATGGATCGTTCCACTCAAATTGATCTACTTTACGCCACAGAGAGGCTAAATACTTTACGCCCAAGACAAGGTTAATCACTTTACGCCTAAAGTAGGCAGATCATTTTACGCTCGGGTCTACACCCATGATTTTACGCCAAGGACAGATCAGCCACTTTTACGCTGGACAAAGCTGTCAAGTCTCACATTTAATACAAACTCTGACATGGAGATATTAATGATGGCATATATCACAGAAATCAAAGGGATTTGTTTTTACACAGAGACCAATGTTGTCGTTTAGTATGTGGATTGAGCTACTTTACGCTCACACTATGGCTTCTTTTACGCATGAAGACTATACGAGCTTTTACGCTCAACAGTTGACGTGTGCGTAAAGTCTATTTGAGCTATTTTTACGCTCAAGGTTATTTAACAACCACTTTACGCGGGAAGTCTATGACAGGGCTGTTTTACGCCTAGTCCACTGCTTTACGCTCGGAATACATTGGGGTCATTTTATGCCCTATTCTTCTTCATCAGTTGAGAACGTGGCCTGCCTACATGGCTTTCATGCCATATATCTCGAAGAACGTGTGTACGTGCATCCTATTCTTATTGAAATGATGGAACACGTGTCAACATATACAGACGATGACTTCAGTCGTGGGTGACAGTTGTTGGCGTAAAGACGGAACTTTTGTTGAGTTTTTACGCACAAGATCCCAATTCTATAAATAGACTGATTTTTCTCATATAACACACACAGAGACAGGAGAAAAGACAGAGAGATTAGAACTCAGAGATTTTTGATTCTCTGGAGCATTCTTCTTCAACCTTTCTTTCAGAACAGATTGAAGCAAAGCAGGAAAGCATTCGGCCTCGCCATCAGTGCCCAAGTGTATCGATACCTTTCTGGTGACTTAGTTCTTCCAAGTTGTTCATCTTCAAGCAGCGATCTTCATCATCATCGTATGGTCCAAGGAACAAAGTAATCATTTACAAGATCAGACTTCTACAACAATACTTTTCCAGAATCAAACTTGTACTTCTTGTACTTTTTCTCGTTTTATTTTCAAAATCCGATTTCCAGGCATTTTGTTAAGTGAAACAAACCCTAGTTAGTTAAAGTATCAAGCCGTACTCATTGCTTGGCCGTGATTGATGGATGGAGTCTAGTCTTGTCAAGACTATGCCAGTACATGGTTACTTCGGAACATTTTACAGTTTATGCTTACTTGTTGATAATTGGTTAGAGACTGAGTTCTGTTCAGGCGAAGGGTTACAACCCCGGTCCTTGTTTGGTTTACGGTATTGGAGTTGGAACTTGGCACACACACACGGAGAGATAGAGAGGAGAAAGAGAGCATATGGAAATTTGCAAGTTGTTATTTTTACTTGCTCTTTTGTTCTTTATTTGAGATAGCCTTTATATAGGCAATAGATGACAGGAGTAATGCAAAGGAGCTCGGAGCAAATAGCTCCTACAAATGTGCTATACCATAGAATAACCACTAGAGACTAGGACACTAGCTAAAGACTAGGAAAAAAGCAAACCAAGCAATAGGATTAATTCCTACATACGGGTTGTAACTTGGTTACCAGAATAGTTTCTTAGTTATCTTATCGTTTATCACCCTACTTTTATATTTCCGGTTTTCTTGTTATTATTATGCTTTGTGTTCTAACTTGCTGGTTTTAGTTCCTAAGTGAAGCCTCCCTTGTGGTACTTGCTCTTCTGGGGTCTGACCTAGCTGGTTTTGTATGGCCAGATTTCGGAGCAGCTCCCGAGGATCTTCCAGCCTTCCTTCCAGATGGTGACCACTAGAAGAAATCCTGACAACGAGTGGGTTTAATTTTGCTCTCCTGCTCTATTATAAAATTATTCTTTTGAGGCATTTAGCCGCCGAGCAAGTGTTAGCTCGTGTTGAATACTTATATTTCTTGTCTGCCTACGGGCTGTAACATGATTAACTAATCCTAGGGTTGATCATGTATGACTGAAACTCTTGCTTTTCCTCGCATTTTGTACGACTAGCTTTATGATCATCTGTATATGAAATGTATGGGACGCCTTACTATCGATTATATGATGGTCTAACATCTTGTAACTATTATTACTTGCTTGAGATTGAGACACTAGGCTTGTTCTTGACCATAAGAGACTGATAGTTTGTAGATAAACCCTCATGTATCTAGATAGCCGTGACCGTATATCGAGGTAGAGTACACTTCTATATACGTAGCTGGCTGTGTCTGCCTCCGGTCTCCAGTATTCTGGTTCTGGGGCGTGACACGAACCACACCCGCTTTTCGAATACGAGACGTATCCAAGCCAGCCTACACCCAGAGTCGGCGGTAGAACATTGTCACGGCCAAGATGCTCAAAATCACAAAATATAACATTTATTGCTCATTCACATTATTAAATCAAATCTACAAATTATTACAAGATTTATATTTAAAGAAAAGTACAAAGTTCTTACAAGTAATGAAAATGATATCACATCTATCTACTTTCTAGGTTTTGGTCTGCAAGTACACCCGTATCTTCCATACTAAGTGAAGCTACAACTAACCTGAAAAATGTTGGTTTTCAGTCAGGAATGGAACAAGCACACAAATCGACGACAATGCAAAAATATAATAGAATTCACAAGACATGAAAATAATATATGTGAGATGAAAGTAACTGATGTCATGAAAAGCGGTGAAGAAAATAAAGAAACAAAATAAAAGACAACTATCTATGTGATTTGAAATATCAGTTTCGACATGTGAATGGCTAGGGGGTAAATCTGACACCCTACACGTGTCGTGTGCAGCTGCTATTATCCACGAAAGATACGAGAGATAATTTTGGGTAGTCCACATGTCTACTAAGATATTTTTCCTTCCAACTAGTACTCATGGACTCGAACAAGTCACGAAACACGAAAACATGATAATCATGAAATATAGTAAATATAGATCCATGATACTAATTTTCGTGTGACGAGCGTGTCAACAAGCAGCAAGACATATGTATAAACATGAAATATATAAACTACAATGAATCGAAAGCAATCAGAAAAGTGCACTTGCCTGATGTCCTTAGCTGGTGAAACCGATAATATTATACCACTCAGTGAGCCACACAGTCAACACATAAAAAAGTCTCTGGATGCTGAAATAAATATTACCAATATTTTCAGAATAGTCAAATTAGCTAAAATTTCCTGTCCTTAAGTCCAATTCTGGACACATGAGCAAAACGGTAATTTCGGATCAAAACGGTGTCCGTCGTTGGACCCGCTTTGTACCGAAAAGCGTGCCAAAATCTATGGTCTCTAAAGTCGTCAAACTATATGTCTACAGGTCCGGTTTTTTGATACGAACCCAACCGTATGTCCAAAGTTGGATTCCGGCGGGCCGTGCACAAAATCTCCCGTTGAGTCGGATCGTGGGGCCCACAAAACGGTGATCCGGTCAACTGTCTCAGAATCGGACCAAACTTGGCATACAGGACCAGAAAAATGATTCGGTCCTGTTGGCGTAAGTTTCGTTTCGATTTGACGAACGTGCACAAAGTAATTAAAAATTTTGCAAAGAGGCCGACACGGTGAATTTCGACGGATACGTATCAAATTTGTCGCGCACACGCAACCAATTTGAATTTCGTCAAAGCCCACACGTCCGCGAAGTCGATATGCACCTTTCGATGCTTTCATTTCGCAATCACGTCGCCCGGTTTGGCGGGACGCACTTGGTATCAGAGGTTTTTCTTAAAATTTTATATTTTCAAAAACTGTTTTTCATGATTTTGGAATTTGATTTTCTCGTTGTACAGTCAACAAATTTCATTTCTGTAAGATGGATTTTAAAGCCCTATATGTTGTCTATAACTTTCATTAATTAGTGTTGGAAAATCCTAAGCATCCTGACATGATTCGTCCCACTAAGTCGGGGTTTGAGTCTATGTTGTGCTCTATTTTAGAGCAGTTTTTTGCCGATCTTTTGATCGAATTTCTGGGAATTCTAGCATGCGGCGATTAAATCTATTTGAAGGAAAAATAACGTCGTACAGGTTAGGGACATACCTAAAAAAGATGAATCGTAAAATGATCGGTGGCACGCGACGGAATGTCGCTGCAAAGTCGGCCCGCGCAGCCTGCTGCTGCTGTGTTGCAACCGTTGCTGCCTGCGGTTGTGCCTGCACGGCCTGCTGCGGCTTGGCCGGCCGACGGCCGCGCATAGCGGCACGCACGCACAAAGAGGGGTCGCCAGGGGTTTGCGTGGATTAGGTTTAGGGTTTTTGGTGTTTTCATCTCTTCTCTCCCTTCCGATCCACATATATAGACACACACGAATACACAGGGGGTTCGGTCGGGTTGTACTGGGGGCTCGGCCTGGGTGTGCTGTGTGGGGAAGTTGTTTGGGTTTTGTTCATTTGATTTTATTCTATTTTCTATTATAGCCATATATGTATATGCATATATATATATATATATATATATATATATAACCATATGACAATACATACCTATATATATGAATAAACATTCCATAGCCAAAACTCTTAATGATATTTTCCTTGTGTATAGTTTATAAAAATATGCACACACACACACACACACACACACACACACACACACACACACACACACACACACACACACACACACACATATAATTCTTTTGATAATGAACTATCAGAATAAATGATTACAATGATATTATTTAAGAATAATATAATAATAACAATATAATAATAATAATAATAATAATAATAATAATAATAATAATAATAATAATAATAATGATAACAATAACATCAATAACCAACTAAAATGACCAATAAGAGTTTTTGGTGAACATATCATGCCCCATCATTATTTGGCCCTAGAAATTCGTACAAATATTCTAAAACACCATTTAAATATTAATAATAAACTATTAAATATTTAGAAAATATTTGTCAAGTCCTAAAAATAGATAAGAAATATTTGTACACACATAAAATGTCTACATGGCCGTCTTTGGTCTCTCTACATGCCTACATGGGCTTGGATTTGGTTCGGATCCAGTTCGGGCTAAATTTGCACAATCGGGTCTCCTAAAATCATAATATTAACTAATATATAATTATTTAATCTATATGGGTTAAGTCGCAACTTAGCCTGGTTTTTCTAGTTGGGACATACTTATGGCTCGACCTTCCCTGTCGTGGCTGAAACACTAGTCAAGGTACTCCACTGTACTATCCGTGCCACGATTTCTAGTCGTCTGGTACTTCAAAATCCAACCGTAGCTAAAGTCATCTACCATAATAATTATCTAATTAATTATTTATAAAATTCTAAAAAATTATAATCCAAATAAAATAAAATAAAAATATATCAAAATTTCGGGAAGGAGGATTACACAACCTACAGGAAGGTTAACTAAATCCTAGGTTATATTTGACATAATAGAATCTATTTCACTGTTAATGGCTTCTTTCCAAAATAGTGAATCTACAGAAGACATAGCCCCTTGATAAGATATAGGGTCCTCTTCAACAAAGTAGGTGAAAAACCCTTCTCTTAGGTCTGGTTCTCTTCTGGTTCTTTTACTCCTCTTAGGTTCTACTAGGGTTTCTACTTGAGAACTAGAAGTGGCAATAGGGACTTGTGCAGATATAGAAGATCTAGGGGTTCTATTTTTCAAAGGAAAGACATTTTCAAAAAATGTAGCATCCCTAGATTCCATAATAGTGTTTGCATCAATACCATTAACCTCACTCTTAATAACAATAAAACTATAAGCAATACTGTTTTGAGCATAACCCAAAAATACACAGTCTACGGTCTTGGGTCCGAATTTCCTTTTCTTAGTAGGAGGGACAGAGACGTTTGCAAGACACCCCCGCACTTTGAAATATTTCAAAGATGATTTTTTGTCCTTCCATAATTCATAAGGGGTTTTATTAGTCTTTTTAAAAGGAACTTTATTCAGAATATGACATGCAGAAAGTAAGGCTTCCCCCCCCACAAATGTTCAGATAAACTAGAGCTACCTAACATAGCATTAATCATATCAACAAAAGTTCTATTTTTTCTTTCTGCTACCCCATTCTGCTGAGGAGCATAAGGGGCTGTCAAATTCCTATTTTTAAAATAGGTATATGACTTTATTATATTTAGGAGATTTTAAATTTGGGTATTGTTAAAATTTTATTAATATTTTCTCGGAGGTGAATTTTATTCATATTATTATTCCTGCTACTATTGTTACTATCATTTTTATTATCATTATTTTGTTATAATTCCTATATTTCCCCCTCAAAAGAAAACTAATCCAAACCCTCACTCCCCTCTCTCACTCAGCCGCCACCAACCCTCACCTTTCTCTCTCTTCCGATCCCTCTTTCTTCTTCCACAGACCAGCCCGAGCTCCCTCTCTCTCCTTCCTCACTCTGATCCCTCTCTCTCTTTGCTCTCCCATGCTCCCCCTTCCGAGCTCACATTCCTCCTCACCTTCGTCCTCTCCCACGACCACCACCATCTTCGCCGCGACTACCGCTGCCACCAGCATCGTCATCTTCAGTGCCACCACTATCTTCCACCACCACCATCATCGTTGCCATCTCCTCCACCACCCACCACCGTAGCAGCCACCGCCTCCATCGCCCCTCGGCCTCCGCTGCGACCGCTGCCACCAGCACCGCCTTCACCGCTATCTCCTCTGCGGCCGCTGTCCCCTCCGCCGGAGCCCATTCGACCCCGGTGAGCCCTTCTGCCCCTCATTTTCTCTTCTCTTCGACGGATAACACCACCGCCGTGCTTCAGCCGCGTGTGCCGCGCCAGCCTCGAGCGACGGGACGTCCTTGGTCCCCGCGCTGCTCGGGCAGCGTGTTCCCCGGGCCACGTGCACTCGGTTTGTGCGTTCCCTCGTTTCCCGTGTTTCTCAGGATGCGTGCACCTCGGTATATGTGTCGCCTCGTACTCTGTACCTCCTTGATTTTGTGTCGTCTCGGGTGTGCGTACCTTAGTGTGCATGCTGTCCCAATTTTTGTGTACCCTGATCCACGTGCTGTCTTGGGCAGCGGGACGCCTCGAGCCCCCGCTGCCTCGGGCACCGTGCCATCTCAATTTGTGTATCGCCTCGATTTTCGTGTCTCGGCCTTTGTTCCTACCTCTTGACCCGTATCGCCTCGATACGTGCACGCACCGATTTGTGTGCCGTATCGATTTGCATGTCATATTGTATCTTTTGTTGCCTCGGTTTGCGTGCACATATGCGTAATCGCTTCGTTTTGTATGTCGCATTGGCCTTTGTGTCGTCTCGATTTGCGTACACGTCTTGATTTGCGTGTCGCATTGATTTGCGTGCTATCTTGATATTCATGATTTCCTCGATCTACGTGTGCGTCTCGATTTACGTGTACGTTGTCTCCTGTTCATCTTGATCCTCGAGTCATCTCGATTCTCGTATACGTCTTGATATACGTGCACGTCTCGGTTTGCGTGTCTATATCGATTTGCGTGCCTCAATTTTCGTGCCAGATCCCTGTACTACTTGCGGGACCCGTATGGTATAGCCTCCTGCCATCCTCCGTACTTTCTGTTATTAATTTATTATTTAATTCTAATGATTGTTTATTGTGTTTTCTGAGGACCTCGATGGACGTGCTGGCCTGGATCCCGATCGTCGAAGACTTGCTTACCTAGCCGAGCCCTCCAGGCAAGTTTCTCTTACTCATCGACGGCTCTTGCCCTCTCTCCTGGATTTTATTGCATTTAATTAATTTGTACTTGTAAATGTATAACCATGATTATTATAGCCTAGTAGTAGAACTGCCATGATGATAACCTAGAATCGCTTGGTTCGATACCGGGGTAGACCGTATCGGACAACTCAGATGGGTCATCCACACCTCCGAGGACACGAACACGACTCACGTATATGGATTGTCCCTATATGCCCCGTATCCGACTCGCGGTCGGGTAACTGCTTAGCGAACTATTCTTGTGGCTATGATTGTGCTTGGGTTAGAATTATGAACATGTGCTGTGATGCGCCCTGTGAGGCGGTTATTTTATTATATTATGCATGTTGGCTTGGCGCCCAATATGCATTGTAGTGCTGCTGGAGGCCGGAACTTAGTGGTCTCGGGTTCGATTGGTTTCCAGTACGCATCATAGTGCTGCTGGTAGCTGAGACTTAGTGTTCTCAGCCTGCGATCCTGCGATTCTGTAATTCTGCGGCGGGTTGCGTCGAGTGGTTTTTGTCCCAATTCATAGGGTTCTTCCGTCCAGATTAGAAAGGAGACTTTGCCGAAATTTTTCCAGAATTTTCGATCGAGAATTTGGTTCGAAGGATTGGGCAGAACCATTCCTTTGGTTTGCTGGACTAGATTCATGCATGTTCATCTTGGTATAGTATACCTGATCTCATTGCATGCTAGGCAAACTCCATACTAGATTAGTCGCCTAGCTCCTGACCTGTCTTGTCCGTCGGATAGCGTAAGGAGAGCGGTTCCACTCGGGAGACGGTCTGCAACCCTGGTCCTTGTTTGGTTTAAGGGTTGTGGATTTGCTCCAGAGCGGTCGATGTAATCCTTGCCACTTCCGACGACATTTATTACCGGACTCTTGTTCCATGACCCTTCATCCTAGGAGTTATCCTAGTCCAGCTAGATAGGGCTGACAGTTGTCCTATGTATCGGGATTGTGACCTTGGATATGTATAAGGATTGGGTAATATATGATGTATGATCTTGGGATGTTCAGTTGGTAGACTCACGTGGATACTTGGATAGTGATGTCGATTCCTTTAGATGATGTTCGATTTTGATCAGATATGTGGGTTCCTGGATTTTGATTAATTGTTCGAGTGCTTCATGGAACGAGGAGAATATCGAGGGTATTATTATATGATTTTTACTCGACTTTCCAAGTGCCCAAATCTTGGTTTGTTTGTTATATCATGGTGGCGGTGAGACTTATTTGCTGATAGCTTGTGATCATTGATTCAGAGGATTTTTGTGAGCCAGAGGGCCTAGCTTTGTTATGGTGATGAGCTTGGTATTTGGTGGTTGTCTTTATTGACGTGATATTCACTCCATCATGGATGGGAGACTCTTGCTAGATTGATCTAGTGGATGGACCGACTTGATGATTGGAGCTGTAGGCTCCCATATATGTTTGAGATGATATTGTGGTAGAGATTCTGATCTTGTACTTGACCTGATATCCATGCCACGATGTGGGCAGATGATTTCAGGTGACTGACAGATTTGTCCTTGTTTCTGACATGACTATTGTATCCGTGCTATAAGTCCATCTTACCCTTTGAGGTACTAGCCCTAACCTTGCACTGCGGTGCCCCTTGTCTACTAGCACTTTGAGGTGCTACTTCCATGATTATATGGCATTGCGATGCCATCTTGATATTCTAGCTATATTATATGGTTACCTGCACGGGTACCTTGGTAGTTGGCCTTTAGTCTTAGCGTGGTCAGGATTGCTTGCTTGTTTATTGTGCACTAAGGATGGATCACAACTGGGACTATAGGTGCCGAGGTTGATTATTACTTAGCGTTCTCGTACTGAGGTACGACATCTAGGAGGATGATCATGTGACCACGGCATGTGATTCCGGATAAATGTATGGATAATCTAGGTAACTTAAACTGGTAGAAACATTAGGGGGGGAACGGAATCCCGAGATCGTGCATTATCAGCCTTATCCCAGACATTAGTCATGACCTGCAGGCTGGCCGCCATGGATATTGTTACCATTCGTATTAGTGGATGGCAATATCTGGCTACTTTATGTACTATACATTATATACATGGCATGATCGGCACGGTGGCCTTACGAGGGACCGGTGGTGACATGCAGAGCCTGGTGGTCTTGCGAGAGACCGGCTGTAGCCCCTCTTCTCGAAATTTTGATAATATATTTTATTTATTTATTTGGATTAAATGGTGACTTTATGAATTTTATAAATAATTATTTAGTTAATTATTACGGTAGATGATTTTAGCCATGATGGAGTTTTGAAGTACACGGTGACTAGAAATTGCGGCACGGATAGTGCCATGGCGTGCTTAGGCTAGTGTATTAGTCCTGGTAGGGAAGGCCGAGCCATAGTGATGTCCTAACTAGAAAAACCAGACTAAGTTGCGACTTAACCCTTACCGAAGACTTATTTATTTATTATTTATATTATTGAGTTTTAGGGAACCCGGTTGTACCGAATTCGTCAAACTGGACCCGAATCGAACCTCAGCCCGTGTAGTCATGCGGCACGTCCATTGACATGCGTGTTGATGGAATTTGGAATGAGGGTATTGTATTTCATTTTAATGATCTAATAATATTTTCTAAGTATTCAAAATTAAATATTATAAATATTATTATTAGTGATAGTCAGTAACATTTGTATAAAAATAGGTCCTTGTTGTAGGAGCGTAAAAAGTGCTTCATAGACCAAGTCAAAAAGAATATGCAAGCTACTCTACGCGAGCTACTCTACGCGAGCTGTTTTACGCGAGCTACTTTACGCTGGGGACAGGCTGTCAGATCATGTATTTAATGCAAGTCATGATGATTCTGACATAATGATTTGCTGACAGCGTATAACACAGAATTCGAAGAGATTTGATTTACACAGAAACCAACATTGTCGTTTAGTGTGTGGACGGGGTTACTTTACGCTCAAAAGATGGCTTCTTTTACGCACAAATACTGTTTCACTTAACAAAATGCCTAAAAATTGGCTTTTGATAGAAAACTAGAAAAGTACAGAAAGTACAAATTTTCTGGGAAGTATTGCTATGGAAGTCTGATCTGAAGGCGATCACTTTGTTCCTTGGACCATACGATGATGATGAAGAGTACTGCTGGAAGATGAACAGCCGGAAGAACTAAGTCACCAGAAAGGTATCGACGCACTTGGGCACTGATGGCGAGGTCAAATGCTTTCCTGCTTTGATTCACTCTGTTCTGGAAAAAAAGTTGAAGAAGAATGCTTTGGAAAATCAAAGTCTCTGGGCTCTGATCTCTATGTATTCTTTCCCGTCTCTCTGTTGATCTCTTGATGCTATCTATGTGAAAAATAAGTCTATTTATAGACTTAAACCTTTGTGCGTAAAAAGCAGCATAATCCAGTCTTTACGCTAGCAACTGTCACCCACGATGGAAGTCACCCTCTGTGCATGTTGACACGTGTCCCATTATTTCAACAAAAATAGGGAGCACGTACACACGTTCTTCAATAAGTGTGGCATGATAGCCACGTAGACAAACCACGTTTTAAAGTAGTCAGGAAGGATCGGGCGTAAAAAATGATCCAAAATATGCTCTGAGCGTAAAGTGGCAAATTGGCGTAAAAACAGCCCAAAATAAACTTTCTAGCATAAAGTGGCTAAAATAGCCTTGAGCGTAAAACTTAGCCCAAATAGACTTTACGCTCACAATAGCTTTGAGCGTAAAAGCTCGAATAACTAAAGTGCGTAAAAAGAAGTAATTTTATTGAGCGTAAAATAGCCTTCTCTGCACACCATACGACAAGTATCGGGTTTGGTAAAAATCCGATCTTTTCGACTTCTATGTCGCATACTGTCAGCAAAATTATTCTATCAAATCAAATCTTCTGTATTAAATGCGGCCTGACAGCCTGTCCTTAGGCGTAAAATTCAATGAATTGCTTTGGCGTAAAGTGGCTCACGTAAAGTTCAATACAAATAGCCCTGGCGTAAAAATTCAATAAGATAGCCCTGGCGTAAAATAGCTCACATAGAGAGTGTAGGAACCCTAGAGGGGGGTGAATAGGGTCAAGTTAACTAATCAAGCACTTAGCACAAGCTAATTGACAATTTAGAAATATAAGTGCAAGAGAAGAAGCAATAACAATACCGACACCCGATGTATCCTGGTATCCTCCCTAGAGGCAATCCAGTCCCGGAACTCTCTCCGGATTTAATCCACTATTTGAGCAAATAGTTACACACGAGTTTGGATCCGAAGAACTCGCCAACTTCTTACACGAGAGCTGTAATCCGAAGGCCTCTCCGACTTCAACCGAGAGTTTAGATACGAAGACTCTCCAACATCAACCGAGAGTTTGGATACGAAGACTCTCCAACTTCAACCGAGAGTTTGGATACGAAGACTCCCCAACTTCAACCTTTTACAATAGGTTTTGATCTCCTTATACAATAAGATGAAGATCTCACTTTTCAACTCAATAACTCTAACACAATTTGTGGATGGCAAATGAGAGCTTTGTAGAGTTGTTTGTGGATAGGCTTTAGTGGTTTAGAAATTTTTAGGCTCAAAGCATCAACCTTGAATGAAGGGGTTCAAGGCTATTTATAACCAAAGTATTGAAAAGAGCCAAAGGCAAATTTTCAGTCAGCGACCGGTATACCGCCGGTATGAGTCGGCATACCGGTCTGGGATTGCAACGGCTAGAAATATAGCCGTTGGGATTATTTAATACTGGAAATCCGACCGTTGGACTTTCAACGTTACGGAATCGGTATACCGTCGGTATGATCCGGTATACCGTCGGTATGTCGATTTTGTAGACAGAAAATTTCTGTGAACAAAATCGGTATACCGTCGGTATGCACCGGTATACCGTCGATATGTCGGTTTTCAGCCAAAAATGATCCTGGGCTAGTTTCTACCCTAGCTTTCGATTTTGCCATCCATTTTTTGTGTTTATAATTATTCCTAAGACTCATTACAGACTCCAGATATACTGTAGCAGGTGCAGGCTTCTTCAGAGTCTTGAAATGATGATGGCAAGGCTTGGCTTCTTCTTTTGATAGGTGCTGGCTTTTTCTCTTGGCGGCAGCTGTCCAAAGATATCCAGTTTGTGAAAACTGAATACCTTTCGAGGGCTTCGCCCCCGAACCCCCGACGAGTGCGTGGCTCCGGAGATGTCATCGGGTGGTTCAGAGAAATCTTGTGGGATCCGTCATCTTTGACCCACCATGATTTCTTCATTGCATATATCCACATTGATCTTGCTTATTGCTTTTCTGCATGTACATGTTAGACGAATAGAGCAATATACATAGTATCAAGTGTGATAAGTTTAATGCACATTAGGACAATACTGAGTTTAAGTATAAGTGCTAAGGTGATAGCATAAAAGTTAGTAATATCATAATGATTAAACTTAATTGAATAACCACAATCAAAAACATAGTTTTGATTGGCAACCCGATTAAATTTAAGATAGAAAGCTCATATCACTAATATGTAAACCAATAGGCACATATCACCAAAGGTATAAGTATAAGTAGAAATGCTATAGCGATAGTATAAAGATTAGTGATAATGAAATGCTAAACTTAATAGATTAACCATATTCAAAAACATGATACAATCATTGGGCCAACAATCTTCCCCTTTTTGATTATGGCAAATCGGTTAAGTTTAGTATAGACATAATAGATGCATGTATCACTAATATACATAAGACATAAGCAATATCACTGAAAGCATACTACTTAGATTACTTATAAATACATACTTAAACTTACTTCTCCCCCTTTGACATGATCAAAAATAGGCTCCCCGTACTAAGAGATAAAAAGAAATCAATCTCAAGCATAAAAATCAGAGCATGGGGAACTTATAGATAATCATGATCAATATATACTAATAAAAAACAATGGGAGAAGGGTGTAAAGACAAGTATATAAACTACATGTCAAATGTAGAGTACCAAATAGAGAATAGCTTGTCAAAACACAATATAGTTGGTAAAACTAATAGAATTTGAAAAATAAGAAATAATTAGTTTACCAACTTGAAATCCAAGGAATAAATCCAAAACACAATAGGATATGAAATGTTGCTCTAGTTTTGGAAGAGAACTATGAAATGCTGCGAAACTTAATAGATTAACCATATTAAAAAACATGATACAATCATTGGACCAATAGAGAGTTGTTTGCATAGAGTCCTCAATTTCTTTGACTTAGTCCATAAATTACTTTTTACGCTCCTACAAAACGCCCTTCAAAGTTTTCAAATATTTTTCAAAATTTGAAATACTTTGAACAGAAGCGTAAAATTCGGGATTTGACCAGTCAGCGTAGAGTTCGGGATATTCAATGGTTATCCGCGTAAAAGTTGGGATATCCAACAGTCGGCGTAAAATCTGGAATTTGAACCGATTCAAAAATTTCCTATAAATAGGGTTCTTCGGGGAGAGAGAAAACTTTACTTTGTCTTTCGAAATCTTGATCTTTCTCCACTCTTCTTCTTTCTTCTACTCTTACGGTGATTCGATGGCCCCCAAGAAGTCGTCTGCCGCCGGCAGCAAAGGCAAGAAGCCCGCCGTTGATTCCTCATCGGTCGACCGCGCGCAAAATCCCGTTCAGTCATCAGCAGCGTCTCAGCAAAGCAGCCCCGCCGTGGCTCCGGCAATGAGGGGTACAGTGTTGAACTTCGATCATAAGTTCGTCGGAGAAGAAGAACCAACAAAAATCGAAAGTCTACACCCACGTTGTTCGTGCTAGCGTAAAAAGACTAAAATACGCCCACGTTTATCGTGTTAGCGTAAAACTTGAAATACGCCCACATTTACATGTGTCTGCGTAAAACTTGAAATACGCCCACATCTACATGTGTCAGCGTAAAATTTGAAATACGCTCACATTTACATGTGTCAGCGCAAAACTTGAAATACGCCCAAATCTACAAGTGTCAGCGTAAAACTCATTTTATGCTCACATCTTTTTGTGGCAGCATAAAATTGAAATTACGCTCACGTCTGTACGTGCTAGCGTAAAATTCAAAATACGCTCACATTTAATGTGTGCTTGCATAAAATTGGAAATACGCTCACTTCTAGTTGTACTAGCGTAAAATTTTACTAGTAACAGTCTTTTGCATAAAAAGAATATTTTTACACTTAAAAAAGTTTTTAATCAACTTTAATAAGCGTAAAATTTGCATACTCAGAGTCTTTATGCGTAAAAGTCAAACCAAATCATCTGCGTAAAAAGACTTCAAATTAGATTTTCACTAACTTGATTTTTTTTCTTTTTCTTTTTTCGTTTGGCAGTGGACTTGCAAATTCACCCTCTCGCAGAAATATTTGGCTCGCCAGCTGGTATGGTGGGCTCAAACTATCTGGAAAACTTATCACATATAAAGTTTCCTCAATCCAACCCGGAATACCCTGAAGGGAGAGCTCAACTGATAGCTGCTCAAGGAGACAGGATGCTGCTTTCTATGATAAATGGAGAAGTGTTGGTATCACTAGAAGACCAACAATTCTTGAAGCCAGCTTTTCTATTCGGGGATGCGATAGACTTCAAATCGCAAACTCACCCTAAGAAAGAGGCCTGGGTGTTTAAACTTGGAGAAAGGGTGATGTATCTCCCTGATATGGATAGGGATTACCCTCTATCTGCTTTTGTCCATGCTACTCACCCTCGTCAGATATTATGGAATTTGACTCCCAGTAGCTACGGCAGGTCGGGCAAGATTATTTTCAAGAGAGAGAGCTAGTGACATGGGATACCACATTAGTACTCCCATTGTGGTGTCATCCCATTCTCGGGTCTATTGCCCGGGTTCACACCAAGTGAAGACTCATCTTTGATCCAGCCAGTACAGACTCCCATTTTTATTAATAAGTTCATGAAAGCTGCGGTGTTATATCCTCAGACCAACCCTAAGCTGACAGGGTGGCTGACTCCTTATATTAATAACTGGATTCAAATCAGTGCTTGGATCATGAAGCACTTTAAAACAGACCTGGAAGCTATCGGCCTATATGAAGCAGTAGCCTCTACAAGTTACGGCATACCACCGAACAACAACTTGTTCTTGGCTTTATTGGAATTGTATATGAGTTCAACAGGAACTTTAACAACTCCACTTGGTGAAATGGGTCTTGCTCTACATGAGATACAATTTATATCGAAGCTGCCAATGGGCGAAGCCCCTTATGAAGAATATGTTCCCTCCAATCAGGAACTAGCAGAAATAAGAGAGAAGAACCCTGAATTGGTGCAGGTCTATGAAGAACTCATGTGCCATTATCTGATTTGTACCAGTTTGTATGAAACTGGGTCACATTTGGCATATGTAACTAAATGGACTATCTATTTATTTTACCATAAAAATAGGGTATCCAAGACTGAAAAGGATAGGTTCCGAGAAAACAAGACTCAAACCATCAACCCTTGCTCTATAATTCCAGTAGATATAATCCAGGAATTGATGGTCTCACAGAAATCTCGAGACCAATATCTATCCACCAAGACTGAAGATATCCCTGCAGGGACTGAGACTTTAAGCTACCTGAGGTATGGTAGTCAGAAGATGTCAAGAAAAGCCTTGCCGGCAGGCTTCCTATCCCTATGGAAACGAAGATGGGTCGTGCCGGGGATCAGTACCATAGACAGGATCCACCAAAACGTATTGTGGCCAGCAGTACGTTTGGTATTCAAAAATAGAATCAACCTGCTGTTGGCAATGGTCTACCGAATAAATGCAGGACTACGGACTTTTGGTGAAGAGTTGATTAAAAATGCTCCTCACCGAGACAATTTTCCAAGGGTGGAGCTGCCGTATACCTATCTGATGGGATGGTTATTATACCACAATTGTAATTTGCTGCCACCAGGCCCTGAAGATGAAGCACATATCTTCCTCCAAAAATTCAGCAAGGCCACATGGACTGCCACGACAGTGGCAGACACCCGAGCAACGTTGAATTACTCTCATGGATGGAATTTCTTCTGCACAAGGCCGCCAGTTCCAGCCGACTTCCTTGGCGTGTAATTCGAAGACAGAGGAGAAAGGACAACTTCATTGCCAAAACCTGTCTTCCAATGGCTAACGTACATCAGACCATCCTATCTGATGTACATGAACGAAGATAACTGTGCGTTTGAGCCTTATCTACCGAGTAGGTTCGCCTGCCAGTTTGGATATGACCAGCTTCACGTTGGCAATCCTTCTACCAGCTTTTATCATTAGGAAAGTTGATTGACGGCGCGAGAGCATGGAGATACTTCAGCACCGCATATACTGGTGCTAAATTCAATATATCTACTGCCACCAGTACAACCGAGCTACGTATACTTCACTCGTATGCTCGTTTTTACTCATCTATCCGCTCTTTTGCACATGGTTATAGTATGCAAGGAAGTCTTCGATGGCCCAAGGAGGAAAACATCGAGGAACCAATCAGAATAACTCCTGACATACCTGACAACACTACTGTTACAGATGAATTTCTGGAAGTAATTCCTAGAGGAGCTGGAGAGATAGCAGCGGGACCAATAGTTATTGGGAAAACCCGAAAATGAAAGCAGAGTGCAGCTATAAGTCTTCCAGAGAAGTTGTAGCTTCCCTTCCCGGAGAATTTTTTTAAAATATTTTTTTATTATTTATTTGATTTAAATGGTAATTTTTAGATTTTATAAATAATTATTTAGTTAATTATTATGGTAGGTGACTTTAGCCATAGTTGAGTTTTGGAGTACCAGGCGACTAGAAATCATGGCACAAATAGTGCAGTAGCGTGTTTTGACTAGTGTTTAGCCATTGTAGGAGAATGCAAAGCTATAGGAGTGTCCTAACTAGGAAAACCAGGCCAAGTTGTAACTTAACCCGTACCGAAGATTTTATTTATTATTTAATTATAATATTGAGTTTTCGGGAACCCGATTGTACCGAACCTGTCCAGATTGGACTCAAGTCAAATCCAAGCCCATGTAGTCATGTAGTGGGACCAAATACGGACTTGTAGACATATTTGGTAAATGCAAATATTTTGCATATATTTTAGGAATTGGCAATTATTTTCTAAATATTTTTATATGTAAATTATAGGTATTATTAATATTAAATAGCGTTTTAGAATATTTATACGATTTTCTGGGGCCCCAGTAATGGGAGTATATGATATGCCCACCCAGGAGCTACTATTGAATTATTTTAATTACTAGTGGAATTATTATTATTAATAATATTACTATTGTGGTTATTGAGAATAAAATATTTATTATTATTAGTTATTATTAAATTATTCTTTATCAAAAGAATAAATATATATGTGTATGTGTATTTATATAAATATATATATATATATATATATATATATATATATATATATATATATATATATATATATATGTACATGGGTGTAGGTGTATTTATATATAAATACATAAATATATATGTGTGTGTGTATATATATACATATATATAGGAGGAGATGTGTATGTATATATATATATATAAAGATATAAATATATATATCGGTGTATAAATATAAATGTATATGTATGTGTATACGTGTATATATAAATATATATTTGTGCATACGTGTATATATATAAATATATATAGGGTACATGTGTATGTAGATATAAATATATATATAGGTGTATATATATAAATGTATATATATAAATATATAAATAAATATATATGTGTGTATACGTGTATGTATATATAAATATATGTATACGTGTAAGTACATAAATATATGTATATATGATTGAGTAGTTACATATAAGAAATAGAAAAGAAATAAAAAAGAAAAGAAAAACAAAACAAATGAAATCCCAGCAGAGCAAATCGACCACACCCTTCCCGCTTAACTTCCAAACCGAGCAGCCATGCAAATATCCACTCAACCGAACTAGGCCAGTCCAAGCTAGGCCAGCCCAACACACCCAGGTCGCTGCCCAATATCCCAGCAACAGCAGTATTCAAACCGAGCTCAGCTAAAACTCAGTTCAGCCACAAGCAAACTGAACAACCGCCCCCCCACATATCGAACCCGAGAAGAAGCAGCCAAGGTCAGGCCCAAAGTCCATAACCCCAGGCCCGACCTCACTTCCCACAACAGAGCACCCCCGCATAGCCCGAGCGCGTGTTTTTCCCTAGGCCGCGTACATATACACGCGTAGATGAGGAAACGAGAGAGGGAGAAGATCATCAAACCCTAATCCTAAACCCGACGCCCTCCCATGTCAACTGGGCGGCCACCCGCCACAGGTGCCACCGCCGTACACGGCCAAAATTGCCGCAGCAAGGCGCGCACGCGAGCCAACTGACGGAGAGCAACAGCAGCAGTTGCAACAACGAATGCTACTTCGCGACGAGAATTCTTCCTCCACACTCGACGTCGTCGCGAGCCATTTTCTCCGGTACAATCCTGACATAACCCCTTCCAAGTTTCTTCAACTACTTTATTTAGATTCGCAACCTACACGACGAAAACGAGTTCCAAAAATCGCAAATATATCGATTTTGGACGAATAGAATGCTGTCCTGATTACCTTTGTTTCGAGGCAATTCCCGATAAACCCAGAAGTTATTTTTCAAAACTTTTTGAACAAACCTTTAGACAACATATAGGAGATGAAGACCCTTCTTGTAGATTTATTTTTCATCTAATATATGGAAAGATATTTGATTTCAAAATCCTAGAAAAACCCATTTTCGAAAACTGAAAATTTGGAAAAATCCATCCGATACGACATGCGTTCCGCCAATTCAGGCGACGTGGTCGTGAACCGAAAGCATCGAAAGGTGCGTAACGGCTTCGTGGTCGTGTGAGCTTTGGCAAAATTTAAATTGGTCGCGTGTGCGCGACGAATTTGATGGATATCCGTCGAAATTCACCGTATCGACCACTTTGCACAAACTCCAATTACTTTGTGCACGCTCGTCAGATCAAGACGAAACTTGTGCCAACAGGACCGTATCATTTTTCTGGTCCTGCATGCCAAAATTGGTCCGATTCTGAGACAGTGGAATTGGAACGCCGTTTTGCGGGCCATGACAGAAGTCACCAGAAAAGAAGAAGAAGGCTATTACTAGAATACCTTCCAGATCCAGAGCCACTACCCCTGAGAATGACACTTAGGTGGATGAGCCGCAGCATATTGCATCTTCTTCAGTTCATCCTGGAGAAGGATCTTCAGCATCTCAACCAGCCACACCGGTGGTAGTCTTATCCCCGGGACGTCTCTGCTCATCGCTTCATTTAACTTTGCCACAAAAGGCACAAGTTGTTGAAGACGTCGCCACAGTACAAACTGTTGATTCGGTGTTTATTCCATCCGATGAACCGGCTGTCACTTTTGATGATGAAGATTGGACTGGAGATTATGATGAGTACTTGACACGTCCTATACATACTCCAGTTAAATATAATTTATACAAAGTCCATATAAAACTATGACTTTTATATATTAACTTATTTTGTTGAATTTTTTGCAGGTGTCAACGTTACTCCAAAGTTTGTGGCTCCTCCTCCTCAAGAAGATATTTATGAAGAAAATGAAGAATCTGAGGAGGAGGCTTCTTCTTCAGAAGAAGAAAATGCTGAAGAAGAAATGTTACGAGAACCCGAAGAGGAGACTCAAGAACAAGAGGCAGAAGTACAAGCTCGGCCAAAAGATCTTCCTTCCACTGAGGGCAAAGATACAGTAGAAATTACTATAGAAGATGAAATGGCTGCTGAAGAAGATTTTAATAAACACTCAGTTGTAGAAGAATTTACTACAACTGAGATACTCGAAGAACCTACAGAGCCAATAGCTGAGGAAGATGATGAAAGTAGAGTCAAATCATCAACTGAAGCTGGAGAAGGTATAATAGCAGCCTCTGCTATTACTACTGATCCAGTACAGGTTTCTGAAGAGATAATGCCAGAACCTGATTCAGCTATCACAAATATTATTCCATCCGCACCTATCACCGCCCTCAAAACTCTAGTAGTTTCAGCTCCAGAGACGGCTGGAGCAACAAGTACTGAAGACGTGATCTCTGTAGCACCCAGGGATCAATTGGATATGGTAGTGACGACAACATCATCTTTATCTCAGTCTGCTATAGGAGCAACCACATCTACCCCTAGTATTCGAAAAAGAGACTTGGTAGAGATTGCTGCAACGCCAAGCTCAAATGCAGAAATGAATCTCTTGGTTGAGATTCATACTAAAACTTTACAAGACATTGGCAGCTTTGATTGACATGGTCTTGAATAGGGGTCTCAGTTATGAAAGCTTGAAAGGCCGATTGTTTCCACTATCAGGAACGTCGCCATGTTTAATGATGTTGAGAGAGCAACTGCATTGGACAAGGTGGTAGAAGAACTTGAGCAACCTATTAAAGAATATCTGAGACTGACAAGTAAAACTACTGAAAGTCTCATTCAAGCTGAGTACGACGCTTTATCAGCTGAATACACTGCTCGAAAGATCACTTTCAACGACTCTCTCAGAGAGCATAGCAGCAAAGTCGCCAAAGAGAAAGCTTTCTTGGCTGGAGCAAAGCCTAAGTTGGAGAGTTATAGAGAAGCCTATAACACTTCGAATACGAAAATTCATGAACAAAATGATAAAATTCGTGAAGTGGAGGTCGAACTAGTTCGTCTGAAAGCTGAGAAGAAACAATTAATAGCAGCTCGTGACAAACATTTGACACAGAGCTCAATTCTGGAGGAACAAGTTTTTGGAGCTGAATCTACTATTAAGTTCCATGATGATGCCAGGGATAATCTGATAGCTACTTTCCCTAAGTTTTCTCCCATTTGCACTCCAGAGGCCCGAAGAAAGGTAGCTACTGAAAATGTAATGGGCTCTCGTGAGAAGCGTTTCGCAGAGCTCCAAAAATTGCTAAAAGATATATCTTCTCCGCCTTAGGCAAATAAGGAGCTTTTGTAATCTTTTATCTTATTCATTCCGTAATGTTCACAAGAAATGAATAAAATATTTGTTTTGTGATCCTATCATTTATTTTAAAATTAAATAATAGGTATGAGATAGAAAACACTTATCAGAGGTAATATGGACATGACAAGTCTTCTAAACTCAATAAATTGTATCTATCCAGAGGTAATATGGATATGATAGATAATAAAATCTCGTTTTCTGTTTAGAGTATATAATACTATCAGAGGTAATATGGACATGACAGATCGTAACAACTCAAAGAAAAATAGATTACTATTCAGAGGCCAAATAGACATGATAGATAGGAAAAATAAGCATACTTAATATTTATTCAGAGGTCAAATGGACATGATAGATAATAAATCCAACTTTTTATATCAACTGGTAAGATAAAAGATTAAAATTTCTATCCAAGCTTAACCAAACATTGGTAGCTGGGGAATAAGGAAGAAATTCAAACATAATATTTCTTCAGAAATTTGCCATTGATAGGCATCATGAGTAAATCTCCATTAGATTTAGACAACCTATAGGCACCATTAGAGAAAACTGTCTCGATGACATAAGGGCCTTCCCATTTTGCTTGGAATTTCCCTTTACTCTTATGAGTCATCACCATCGGTCTTCGAACAGCTAGTACTAGTTCACCGACTTTGAATACCCTCTCTTTAACTTTACGATTGAAAGTTTGAGATATACGGACTTGATATAGTTCAATATGCTGTTGTGCTTGAAGACGCTTCTCGTCCAATCCTTCAAGTTCTTGGAGTCGTAAGCGATCATTGTTCTCTATAGTTAGCTCGTTAGCAATGGCTATTCGAAGAGACAGAATCTGTATTTCCAGTGGAAGGACAACCTCACATCCGTAAACCAATAAAAATAGTGTAAAACCAGTAGGAGTTCGGACTGTTGTTCGATAAGCCCATAAACATTCTCCAAGTTTCTCATTCCAATCACGTTTATTAGAGGAGACGAACTTTTTGAGAAGTTTGATGATCGTCTTGTTGAAAGCTTCCGCTAAACCAATAGCAGCTAGATTATAAGCCGTAGACGCCAAGTTTTGAATCCGATTCTTATCACAGAGTCGATAAAATACCTGACTGGCAAATTATGGTCCATTGTCATAAATTATCTGTCGGGGAATCCCGAAGCGAAAAATGACATGGTGTTTAATGAAACTAACCATATTGGATGTCTTTACTTCAATAAGGGAAACTGCTTCCGCCCATTTAGAAAAGTAATCGGTTATAGCCAGTATAAACCGATGTCCCTTAACAGAAGGAGGATTAATCGGACCAATAATATCCATGCCCCAAGCTTCAAAGGGCCAAGAAGCTGCTGTAGGATGTAAGAACTCCGATGGTTGATAAATAAAATCAGCATGAATTTGACATGTTTTACATCTTCTGGCATAATCCACAGCATCTGCTATTATAGATGGCCAATAATACCCCATTCTTCGAATGCGGTCCTGTAATTTTGGACCCGGTTGATGGGCACCACAGACACCATCATGAGCTTCGTAAAGCGTTTGCTTAGCTTTATTCTCAGAGTGACAACGTAGCAAAAGTCCATCATATGAACGACGATATAACATATGTAGAGACGAATCATAATAAAATCGAAATGATCGTCTCTTGATTGATGCAGCTTCTTTCGGATCTTCAGGTAAAATTCCATGAACCGCATAATCAATGAATAGACTTCTCCAATCCCTCTGTTGGGAACTTGATTCTGTAATATAACTCTGTTCAATATGCAGATTATTTTTAACACAGAATACGTCTCGGTCCAACAAAGTAATGGTGTTTTGTCTTCGAATTGGAATAGCCAAATTTGCAGCTAAGCTAGCAAGAGCATCAGCTTCCAAATTCTGAGAACGTGGTATGAATTCAATAAAGAATCCTTTAAATGAGAGGACTAATTCGATTACCACTTGGTGATAAGGAATGAGGTCAGGATTTTTGACCTCATATGTCCCTCTGACTTGATTAACAATCAGTTGAGAATCTCCATAAGCTTCCAGGAACTCGAGGTCTAATTGTTTTGCTACTTGGAGACCAATAAATAGAGCATTATATTCTGCCACATTATTGGAGCATGGCTCATTGAGAGAATAAGTATGGTATATGACCATTTTGTCAGGAGAAACTAAAAGAATTCCTACCCCAGAGACGATATTGCCTTTAGGTCCAACTCGTGACGTTCCATCAAAGTATAATTGCCAAATTTCATCTTTTGAAGTCATGTTGCAATCCGTAACTTCATCTGGAATGTCCTCATATAGCTTCGACGTTTCAGGTATAGGATGAGCTGCTAAGAAATCAGCTAATGCTTGACCCTTCACTGATTTTTGAGGTACATAGACCATATCATAAGGAGTGAGCAACATCGCCCAGGTAGCTAGCCTGGAGTTAAGAATGCTTGGTTTTCTCATCAATACCCGAATATGATTTATTCTGGAAATGACATGGATAGTCTGTCCTGTCACATAATGTCGTGTCTTTTGAACGGCAAATACCAAAGCCAGACATTCCTTTTCTACAGAAGTATACCTGTGTTCAGCTCCGACCATCAATCGGCTAAGATAATAAATTGCTTGTTCATGACCCATATCACTTTTCTGTGCCAGAAGAGCACCAAGTGAATGATCCAAGACTCGAACATATAGCAAAAATGGTCTTCCTACCACTGGTGGTACCAAAATAGGTGGATTTGTAAGGTATTGTTTGATATCATTGAAAGCTTTTTGACATGCTTCATCCCAAACAAATGATACACCTTTCTTTAATAGATGGGAGAAAGGTTGACATCTCCTAGAGAGATTGGATATAAATCTCCTGATATAAGCGATACGACCTTGAAAGCCTCGGAGTTCTTTTAGATTACGTGGAGGACGCATTTCAAGAATTGCTTTAATTTTATCAGGATCAACATAGATATCCTGAGAAGTGATGACAAATCCCAAAAACTTGTCACTGGAAACCCCTAAGAAAGACTTAGAAGGATTCATCTTCAATTGATGTTGGCGCATCAATTCAAATACTGTCTTCAAGTCTTTAATGTGATCATCTTTTGATCGACTTTTGACAGCAATATCATCTACATAACATTCAACTGTTTTCCGTAGATGTTCTTGAAAGATGCTACTCATGGCCCGTTGATACGTAGCACCGGCATTTTTCAGTCCAAATGGCATAACCATATAGCAGTAGTCTCCGAGAGGTGTACGAAAAGCAGTATGCTTTTCATCTTCTGGATGCATCTTAATCTGATTGTATCCTGAGAACCCGTCCATGAAAGACATGCGTTCAAAATCGCATGTATTGTCTATCATGACATCGGTAATCGAAAGTAGAAATTCATCCTTTGGGCAAGCTGCACTAAGATCTCGAAAATCTATGCAAACTCTGACTTTTCCATTCTTCTTCATAACAGGAACAATATTGGCAACCCAGTCTGGGTGTTGTTCTTCACGAACAAAGCCACATGTAATCAGCTTTTTGACTTCTGCTTCGATTGTATCCATCATGTCTGGTCAAAAATGCCATTGCTGTTGTTTCATATGCTTGACATTATGAAGAATATTGAGTTTATGAGTAGCAACTTTAGGATTTAGACCCGACATATCCTCATAACTTTATGCAAAAATATCGATATAATCTTTAATCAGTTGTATTAACTCTTCCTTTTCATCTTCAAAAAGGTTCTTACTGATGAATATTGGCCTGGACGTAGTTCCGTCTCCAACGTCAATTTGAACAATCTCATCCTCTGTAGGTGGTTGTCGTTATTCAAAACGAAGCTCCCACTGAGTGTCCATCTGTTGGGCCCAAGAGTCATTTTCAAATGGCTCAAATTCACCTTCAGTTTGAACCATGTTAACTGAAAATACACACTCAGATTCATCATAATAGTCTCCTCCAGCATATAAGGAGTGGGATGTATCAGATTCGATGAAATATATTTCTTCCGAATCTGAGGATTGTGAAGAACTAGAAGAGAATTCTTCTTGTATATCGTCATTAAACATGTGGGACGGATCATATCCCAACCCATGACGAGTTTTCTGGTAGAACGAATCACCACATAATGGTAATCGTCTACCTTTGCCTTAATTGAGACCTTGCATAGTCTTCAAATCATATCCTATTTTCTGGATAATCTTGAGAAATTGTTGACTATATTTGTTAATTCGGATCCTTCCTTTATCTTTATCTCGAAGATCATCTGTCTGAACAACAGGGATGTTTCTAGCCCGGCCAAACACAATTTGGTGCCTGTTTTTCTTGTCAGACGGAATCACGAAATAAGATTCTTCATGACATCTAAAAGTTACACAAGCTTGTGACGAAGCAGCTACAGGAAGAAGATAAGGAGAAGATTTTAGGACCTTTTGGGCGTAAGGGCCTACATCAACATGCGAAGGAAAAGAATTTTCTTATGGTCAATGTATAAAGTTTCCTCTGTATCTATGTCGTCTTTATATTGATGACTTTGATCATCAGAAGATAAAGACATTCTTTCAACAAGTTTGACAGCCATATACTCCAAAAGAAAATCTTCATTGATATCAGAAAGTAGCGAATGATCAATATTTACATCATTTACAAGTTGAGTACTACGCTTAGGATTTATCATTAATGGACCGTCATCCGTCTTCTGCGTAGACTTGCCAAGGTTGATGATCAATGGTGATTCTGGATCATTCGTACGAGAAGTACGTCCCTTGACTTTGATCATAAGAGGTGTATCTTGACTCTTGGCAGGAATATTCACTGATTCCTCAGATGAAGCCCGGGTTCTTTCTTTGACTTTGATCATCAGAGGTTGATCATTGACAGGTTGGGGTTGGATTCGACCTTTGACTTTGATCTTCAAAGGTTGCTCTTCTGGAAGATCTTCATTGATAGGCTGATCTTCGGCAGATGATTGATCTTCAGCTATATCTGATATCTCCTTCATATGCTCTTGTTTATAGAGTTTTGAATCAGAAAAATAGGCTTCAACACCCTTGAAGGGATTGATATCAGCAAATTCAGTCTTCACAACCCCTTGTGAATCCACGTACTTGAAGCATTGGTGGAGAGTTGAAGGCACAATGTTATGCTCATGTATCCACGGTCTTCCAAGAAGGATGTTGTAGGATACGTCTAAGTTAATAACATAGAAAGTAGCCATAGTTCAAAGATCACCAATCTGAATCTTTAGACGAATCTTTTCCAATGGTTTACTCTTACCATAGTTGAAACCAACTATCGTGGTACTAGTGTAAATCAAATCACTAGTAGGAATCCTCAAAGGTCTTAGCATACTCTGAAGAATAATGCTAATAGAAGACCCAGGATCAATATAAATCCTGTCAATTTCAGTGGATTCAATATACCCAGTGTAGCACAAAGGTCTGTCGTACTTGTTATGCTTCAACAGCATATCTTCTTGTGTGAAGGTAATGTTAGGAATTGCCTCCATTACACTATGACATTGTGGACATGACACTGGTGTATTATCAAGACTCTTGAGTTGAGCTAAGCATGAGACTGCTTGTAGCAAAGCTTCACTCAAAGTCTCTATGCTTTCTTTAGAAAGACGCAGTAGCTCGAATATAGAGAGTCTAGCCGGAGTATTGGCTAACTGGGCTAGAATATCAAATTTGTAGGGCTTCATCACCACCCCTTGATTTAAAGTAGATTTTAAAGGAACGTCAAAGCGTACTGCTTTCTGTTTCCCTTTCTCAACCACCGATGGTTTAGCAGGAACAGGAGATGGTTGAACTGGGATCGGTTCTATAACATCCTCTGCTTCTTTGGAAGATTCCTCGTAATCTTTGTGGTATTCTTTTTCAGATCTCGTACCAGCAAAGCTTTCTTCTTCAGAATCATGAGAAGGAAGTACCATATTGCAGGATTTAGTCTTCTTTCCTTTAGCCTTCTTCTTGCGAGGATTTTTAAGAGGAAGCTCAGAACCCAACCCAACAGTGGATTTTTGACTTTGAATCTGTAAAGGAAGTCGCATTCCTTTATCATAGTTCAAACCCTCTGCCTTTTGAAAGTCATAACCCATCTTCTTCATGAGATGGACTGATTGTTGACTGTACAAGTGAATGGGCAGCGGACTTTAAATGGATGGTTGAACAGAAGAAGAAGAAGCAGAGATCTCTGTAACCACAGGAGAAGAAGAAGGCATAGAGACTTCCGAAGAAGGAGGAATAAAAATCTCTGTAGCCATAGAAGAAGGAGGAATACTCGGGATACGAGGAAAGATCCCTGTAGGAGCTTTCTCATAAGCAGCGAAGACTTGTTATGTCCTATATAAGGGAACACTATTCATAGCTAACCACTGCTGATGAGTGAGTTTGAGTTTGGTAGGAGGAGCTAAACTTTGAGGACATATGTTCAAACCTTTCAGCCTATCCTCCAAAGGAATGCCATCCCAAAGATGATATAAATCATCAGGATCTGGAATAACATGAGAAATCATGTTGCAGGTTTTAATTTTTCTACCTTTCTTGGATTTTGAAGTTTTATCTTCATCATCCATTTCAGGTACAAAGTCAGGATGTACCCACATGATTTCACCATTCTTTAATGTGAGAGACAACAATCCTTCATTTTTCTTTATGGTAGGCGGGATATTCACAATCTTCATCGTCGCCTTCGGAACTGGGACAATCCCATCTGGGACTTGCTGTGGAGAAAAACCTCCAAATTGAAGAGAAACCACATTGGTTGTGACCGTATGCTCATCATTAGTTAAAGCGATGGCATTGGCATTTATCAGCCCCTGAATTTTCTTCTTCAGAATATAACAAGCCTTAGTAGGATGATTGATGTATCTGTGATAGATACAATATTTGGGATTGCCAGTCAGATTCACCTCATTAGGCCTTTTTGGCTCCGGAATCTGGAGTTTGCCACTCTTTACCAAACATTGGAATATCCCTGGGATATCGCTCTCATCAAAAGAATATTCTTCTTTTGGCTTAGAAGACTCCTGATTATTCGGTGTCATTTTATTTTTGGAAAGATTAACCATAAGGGTATCCTTTCCTTTCCTATTACGATTATCGGAATTATTACCAGAAGAGCCTTTCTTTCCTTTGTCTTCTGAAGCAAAAATTATCTCGTGTTCCCGAGCCAATCTACCATTAGTCTCGGCTGAAACTGCTGCTATGATAAACGAGGCCCAATCTGTGAATCGAGAACCCATAAAGACAGCAATAGATGGTTGCAGATTCATCTTGCACGTATCAATCAGTGCTGAATCTGGCATGCCTGGAGGCATCTTTAGAGTTGCCTATCGGAAATGTTCAATGAACGTCCGAGTATCTTTCTTCTCTTTTTGTTTGATTGCTATTAAGGAAGACATGTTCATGTCCATGCCTCCTTCATAGAAGCGGGAGATAAACATTGCTTTGAATTCGTCAAAAGACGAGATACAATAGTCAGACAGACTGCGATACCAGTCGTAGGCTGAACCCGTTAGACACCCGATGAAAACTCGGGTAAGAAGAGCATCATTCTTTTGTAAATGTAAGTCATAATATCAAAATAATTAATATATTGACTGGGAGATGCCTTTCCATCAAATAATACCATGGATTGTGGTTTGAACTTTGGAGGAAAAGGCACATCATTCCAGTGAAGAGGATAAGGTTGCTTAATTCCTAACTTCTGGAGCTGATCCTTGTGCTTCAGAACTTCAAACTGTGCTTTTAATTCTCGCACTGCTTGAATAGCTTCACTGGTTTGAGGAAGCATATTTGATTGAATTATTGTCGGATGTACCGTAACCCACACCGGAGGTGGTACATCTTCTGGAATGATAAGATCTGGAGATGCAAAATTTTGATTGGTAGCGGGGTCCTGACTTTGATTATTCAAGGGTATATCAATCCCTTGACTATCTTGAGTTTGTGCTGCTACCTACACCGGAGTTACCACTGCCGGTTGAGCAACTTGCCGAGTCATTATTATTTGATGCATACTTTGCATCATAGTAAGCATATCCTTCAGCGACTGCTCAACTGCAGAGAGACGTTGTTCTGTATTAGCAGATGACGTCTCCGGTTCGTCACCAATAGCATAAGATTCAACCTCCCTTGAAGATATGGAGGGATCGGTGTAGAAGTATGAATCAATGCTATCGGTTTCAGACTCTAAGGACTGGGTACCTCCAGCTTCTGAGTCAGAAGTCTGTAACTGTCTCTGATTTTTCAATCGAGTATTCTGATATACTCCTTCGAAGTTATCAAGAAGTCGATTAAACTGTTGTTGACCAGGAGTTTGTGACGAGTTGCGTCTTGGACGTCGTTCTCTGTTGGTATGAGATGCCATATTGACTGAGGCATATGACAATTCCTGTTCTTGATCATCAACTGATTGCTGAACATTGTAGCCTAACCGATCAAAAATTAACCGTTTAGACGTCGAACAATAATACTTAATTACAATCTGATGACACTCACAATGGTGATCTTCTTTTGGGAGTGTCACAGGAGACTTTCTGTCTTTACGCTTTTGTACAAGCAAATCGCATAAATCAGAGGGAGTAGAGGAAGCAGTCTTCATTATTATGTTTGGGATAGAAAGTCGTTTAGTCCCTTGTGTATAAAGAAGATTACTTGCTGCATTAGCAGAACCAAGCTGTATATTTTTATGCGCTTGGAGTTGCGTGCGTAAATCCTGAGATTTTTTAGCACAAAGAACTCCATCAGCATTACGCGTAATTTATAGATTTGGTACTTTACGTAAAGCAGTGTAAGAAGGCTGTTGGTGAAGAACCAAAGTTTTATCAACAATGTTTTTACGCTGGTTGCGTGCAGGTAAATTCACTTTAGATGTAAAGACATTATTATAAATTTTATCTACACTGTCACAGACAGGAGATTTACCTTTACGCGTAGAGCGCAAAACATGAGTATCTGCCACGTCACAGACGGGAGATTTTCCTTTACGCGTGGAGCGTAAATTTTGTGTGTCTTACACGTCACATACGGGAGACTTATTTTTACGCTCAGAACGTAAAGCATTGGAGTCTACCATGTCACAGACGGGAGACTTGTTCTTATGCACAGAGCGTAAATTTTGGTTTTTTACGCACTGGGCACTGATGGCATGTACCTAGGGGTGGGCATACGGTTCTAGGACCCGCGGTTCCGACCCGGCCCGAACCGTAAAATGTCTAAACAAGCCGGTTCCTAAATTTTGAAATTTAAACGGGGCGGACCGGGGTGGGTCGTGTGACATTAACGGGTCGGGGCGGGTCCTATTTTCAAAATTAACGGGGCCCCGGCCCGACCCGTTTCTAGGAGTATATTTTTTTGTATATCAATTTTTAGCATTTTTTGTTATTATAGTCTATACATAATAGAATATCTTATTGTTTACTAAACAAATTCTAGAAGTTTGGGAATACATTAGACTTGTTTTGTTCTTATAGACAATATAACATATGTAAATGTTTACTATTATAGAATTTTTTAAACTTTTTTTTGGACTCGTTTGGACCCGCAGGTCGACCCGTTTCGGACCCGTTTCAAACGGGTCGGGTCCGGTCCGGGTCCAATATTTTTTGGACCCGCCTCGCCCCGCCCCGCCAAGTAACAGGTCCGGTCCGGGTCCAACAAATTTGGGCCCGGCCCGACCCGTGCCCACCCCTACATGTACCCACCGTTTATGAAGAGTACTGCTGGAAGATGAACAGCCGGAAGAACTAAGTCACCAGAAAGGTATCGACGCACATGGGCACTGATGGCGAGGTCGAATGCTTTCCTGCTTTGCTTTACTCTATTCTGGAAGAAAAGTTGAAGAAGAATGCTCTGAAAAATCAAAGTCTCTGGGCTCTGATCTCTATGTATTCTCTCCTATCTCTCTGTTGATCTCTTGATGCTATCTATGTAAAAAATAAGTCTATTTATAGACTTAAACCTTTGTGCGTAAAAAGCAGCATAATCCAGTCTTTACGCTAGCAACTGTCACCCACGATGGAAGTCACCCTCTGTGCTTGTTGACATATGTTCCATTATTTCAACAAAAATAGGGAGCACGTACACACGTTCTTCAATTAGTGTGGCATGATAGCCACGTAGACAAACCACGTTTTAAAGTAGTCAGGAAGGATCGGGCGTAAAAAATGACCCAAAATATGCTCTGAGTGTAAAGTGGCAAATTGGCGTAAAAACAGCCCAAAATAAACTTTCCAGCGTAAAGTGGCTAAAATAGCCTTGAGCGTAAAACTTAGCCCAAATAGACTTTACGCTCACAATAGCTTTGAGCGTAAAAGCTCGAATAACTATAGTGCGTAAAAAGAAGTAATTTTATTGAGCGTAAAATAGCCTTCTCTGCATACCATATGATAAGTATCAGGTTTGGTGAAAATCTGATCTTCTCGACTTCTGTGTCGCATACTGTCAGCAAAATCATTCTATCAAATCAAATCTTCTGCATTAAATGCGGCCTGACAGCCTGTCCTTAGGCGTAAAATTCAATGAATTGCTTTGGCGTAAAGTGGCTTGCGTAAAGTTAAATGCAAATAGCCCTGGCGTAAAAATTCAATAAGATAGCCCTGGCGTAAAATAGCTCACATAGAGAGTTGTTTGCATAGAGTCCTCAATTTCTTTGACTTAGTCCATAAAGCACTTTTTACGCTCCTACAAGACCCCCTTCAAAGTTTTCAAATATTTTTCAAAATTTGAAATACTTTGAACAGAAGCGTAAAATTCGGGATATGACCAGTCAGCGTAGAGTTCGGGATATTCAACGGTCATCCGCGTAAAAGTTGGGATATCCAACAGTCGGCGTAAAATCTGGAATTTGAATCGATTCAAAAATTTCCTATAAATAGGGTTCTTCGGGGAGAGAGAAAACTTTACTTTGTCTTTCGAAATCTTGATCTTCCTCCACTCTTCTTCTTTCTTCTACTCTGGTTGTGCATTTCGACCAGACTGCCTACGAAGATATGCTCAGGACTGGGGGTAGTACTCACTGCTCCAATGTTCAGAAATTGCGGAAGGTGCAAAAAGTTTGGATTCCTAAGTCCAAACCATCCTCGGATCTCCCTGTTGTTTCTGAAGGCAAAGGTATCCTTCCTACTCCTGTTGTGGAGACTCCCATCGGTGATGAGGCAGTTTCTACTTCAGTGATGCACCGTGAACGTAAAAACCAGTCTCTCGTCTGTGACGTGGCAGACTATCAAATTTTACGCTCTGAGCGTTAAAATCAGGTTTCACGCTCTGAGCGTAAAAATTAGATTTTATCCCCTGTACGTATAAATCAGTCTCCCGTCAGTGACGTGGTAGACAATCAAATTTTACGCCACACGCGTAAAAATCAGTCTTCCGTCTGTGACGTGGTAGACAATCTTATTTTATGCCCCATGCGTAAAATCAGTCTCCCATCTGTGATGTAGTAGACACACAAACTTTACGCTCCATGCGTAAAGGAAAATTTCTCGTCTATGACGAGGCAGATACTCATGTTTTACGCTCTACGCGTAAAGGTAAGTCTTCTGTCGTTGACAGAGAAGATAAAATTCATAATGATGCCTCTGCATCTAAAATGAATTTACCTACACGTATATAGCGTAAAAACATGAATTCCATTGTTGGTAAAACTTCGGTTGTCCACCAACAACCTTCCTACACTACTTTACGTAAGGTACCAAACCTGCAAATTACGCGTAATGCTGATGGAGTCCTCTGTGCACACAAATCTCAGAATTTACGCACGCAACTCCAGGCACGTAAAAATGTCCAGTTTGGTTCTGCTAATGCAGCAAGTAATCTTCTTTATATACAAGGGTCTAAACGACTTTCTATCCCAAATATAATAAAGAAGACTACTTCCTCTACTCCTTCTGATTTACGCGAGTTGCTTGTACAAAAGTGTAAAGACAGAAAATCTCATGTGACACTCCCCAAAGAAGATCACTATTGTGAGTGTCACCAGATTGTAATCAAGTGTTGCTGTTCGACTTCTAAACGGTCAGTTTTTGATCGGTTAGGCTACAATGTTCAGCAATCAGTTGATGATCAAGAACAGGAGTTGTCATATGCCTCAGTTAATATGGCATCTCATACCAACAGGGCACGACGTCCAAGACGCAACTCGTCACAGACTCCTGGTCAACAACAGTTCAATCGAATTCTTGATAACTTCGAAGGAGTATATCAGAATACTCGATTGAGAAGTCAGAGACAGTTGTAGACTTCTGACTCAGAAGCTGGAGGTACCCAGTCTTTAGAGTCTGAAACTGATAGTGTTGATTCATACTTCTACACCAATCCCTCTGTATCTTCAAGGGAGGTTGAATCTTATGCTATTGGAGACGAACCGGAGACGTCATCTGCTAATACAGAACAACGTCTATCTGCAGTTGAGCAGTCGCTGAAGGATATGCTTGCTATGATGCAAAGTATGCATCAAATAATAATGACTCAACAAACTGCTCAGCCAGCAGTGATAACTCCGGTGCAGGTAGCAGCACAAACTCAAGATAGTCAAGGGGTTGATATACCCTTGAATAATCTTAGTCAGGAGCCTGCTATCAATCAAAATTCTGCATCTCCAGATCCTATCATTCCAGAAGATGTACCACCTCCGGTGGGGATTACGGTACATCCGACAACAATTCAATCAAATGTGCTTCCTCAAACCAGTGAAGCTATTCAAGCAGTATGAGAGCTAAAAGCACAGTTTAAAGTTTTGAAGCACAATGATCAGCTCCAGAGGTTAGGGATTAAGCAACCTTATCCTCCTCACTGGAATGATGTACCTTTCCTCCAAAGTTTAAACCACAATCCATGGTATTATTTGATGGAAAGGCGTCTCCCAGTCAATATATCAATTACTTTGATATTATGACTGTACATTTGCAGAAGAATGATGCTCTTCTTACCCGAGTTTTGTCACGACCCGCACCCTAGAGTTAGGGCACGAGAACGTAACAACGCCCAGCCTACGCCGCAGTATCGGCGGTAGAACGCTGTCCTAGCTCTCAATGCATCTAACAGTATAAGACTAAACAGTTTATACTCCCCGAATGGGGGTGACATAGCAGAATGTAAACTCAATCACATCTAAGGTAGAGCATAAAGGAAGATAGATAAAACATGAAATCGAAAAGAGATACAACAGATAGAAGTCTAAGTGTCTAAGATACAAACTCAGAATACATCTCAAAACTCAAATATAGTAATCCATAAATACAACTCAAGATGACTGAAAATAAACTATAAGCAAAAACCTAGCTATCTATGCAACCTCTACTGTCTCCTCTAGGCTAGCAGGCAACCTCCAGGCTTTCTGTAAAATTTATCAACAGGTCCAGTCAGGACAGGAGCGAGCACATTATATCTCAACAGTTCATAGTAGGTTAGAAAATATAATCATGTAGTAAAGTAAGATACAGGTACTAAAAAAAATGCTGTATGTAAACAGAGAGAGAGAGAGCTGTAATAGAAATATCTACTATAAATAGAGAACTAACATGTGGCTAGTGAGTCAGAGTACAATATAGACATGTAAATGGCATAGGAGATTCTGATAAGACACTATGGAAGAGATTCTGATAAGATACTACTTGGGTATTATTTACATGTCTACTTCTACTCCCCCGTACCCCCAATCGATACACAAGGATCCAACCAAGTTATGTTATAATTCCACGCAAAGCCCCCGAAGGGTGATACATGGATGTCCCAAAAATAAGGATTCTAGGAGATTCTAGGATACCCAGTAAATGGGATAGGAGATTCAAGGAGACTCTGTGATCATAAGAGTATATGTCACAAGTGATCAAAGAACCTGTGAAGCATAGTGATACGATATGTAAGTGAAACGCACAGAACATGTAGTACCCGATGCTCCCTAAGGATAACATCTCAAGAAGGGATCCGTGTAGTACCAACCCGTGTGACCAACGTGACAGTACAAGTAAAGTAATTTAATGCAGGAAATAATTCTAAGTAGGATATAAAATGATCAGAGAATGTACTCGCCTGATATCTGAATGTCCAAGGTAAAGATACTATCCGAGGAGAGGTGTCTGACTCTTAATTAGAACAGCACAAGTCACAACATATCCAGAAGGGTAATATAAAGCACTACAATGCATTCTACATGAATCTAGGTCAAACTAGGCCAAAGTCAACCCTTGGTCAACTCTGGTCAATTGCACTAGTCAAAATAGGTCAAACTAGGTCATGTCCTAACCCAGCAAGTCTTACTAGGCCTAACCAAGACTATCCTAGCAAGCACACATCAATACAAGGCTATACAAGCCAACATACACCCAACTCTATATAGCATGCAATTATTCAATACTCAAATAGGCAAGAATTCACATTGGATATACACTAGGTAATCTATTACTTTAAGCTATATATGTCTACACATATATACACATGCATATATTGGTATTCAACATTAGGTCTATAATCATGGTATTTCAAATGGTTATATAAATAAACTTATATATTACAACACAATATGCTAACATATATATAATATACATACATAGCTAAGTTAACTATATTCATAAATACTTATTTAAGAGGCTATGTGTGTGTATGTGAACATGGCAAAGGGGCAAGTGAGGGTTAAATGGGCATACATAGTGTATACATATCAAAGAGTGTCAAAGTGTAAGTGAACAATGTGTCAAGTGTGATAGTGTCAACATAGTGTAAGGGGGTACATGAGGTAATATAGGATTTGTGTTAACATAGAATATTACATCTCATTAACTTGTATATTGCATACATTATATCTATTATTATATTACATTCATGCTTGCATTCATTCATTATTCATTTATTCTCTTGTACTACTATATGCACCATACATTACATATTATGGAACCTACATATTCATTACAAGCCATACTTATACATGCTTACATTAGATAGGATACTTACACCTCATACATCATTTATTTAAATATTTACTCATGCTTGCATTCTCTATTTAATTACATAATGTATATACATTAACATGGGTTAAAATTAAATAGAACATTATATTACACACAAGGGTGCACAAAATGCATATGTCGAATAGTAACTCCTACTAATAATCAATACTGTACCATCTCGGCATGAATTAAAATCTAGGATTAAAGTATGTTATAGATCTATGTGTTAGCTTTCTGAAACTTCAAACGGATCGCGTTTTTGTTTTCGGACCCGGAATCGCGAAAACACCGAGAACGCGTTTGTCTTTCGTACAGCTGACACTCAAATAATTTTCCAGAAAGTTACAAAAATAATTAGGCCTATTAATACATGTTTTTGGAAAGCTAACTTCAATATGCTTCTTTTAAAAAAAATGGGAGATTAAATCGAGCTTTGAGCTAGAAGTTATGACATTTCTAAGTTAGGGCTAAAATTAAAAACGTGGATAAAAATTATGACGAATTTGGGTAGTTTGAGACAAAAGAACACAAGTATATAACATAATATATCAAGAACTCACTCTCTACACTAATATATATATATGAGACACTATAGAACACATTTCCAATACAAAAATATGAGATTAAACATGTAATAATTCATTCATACATAACAACAACACATAGTGTGTCCAAATTTGGGATTTTCCCACATTGACACAACCACAACACAAAGGACACTCCTATGACCTCCAAATGGACACGAAATGGACACAAATGGAGATACAACCATGGGGGTCATTCCTATGGGTTCAAAATAGACCTATATGCATAAGAAAATGAAAAGGAGAAGGGATTTATAGCTCCCGGTAGATCGAATCGAAGAAAAGCCTTCCCGGAGCGACACCGACACGTAGAGATTCCAAAAGGACACGAACGAGCTCTGAATCCTCCCAAACTTGGGTAGCTTCCTTCTTGTCTAGAATGGAGAAGGAAAGAAGAAGATTTGGTGGCGAAATGGAAGGATTTGGTGGAGAAATTGCTAGAAATTGCTCTCTAGGAATTTGGGGAAGAACAAGAGAGAGTGTGGATGAGAATAATGAAATGAACTTGAGCCTATCCTCTCCCAAAGTGGCTGACCATATGGGGCTATTTGTCCTATTATGGTTAGGTCCAAAATTCCTCCACTAACCTATTCTATGAGTATTAGGAAAGGGCTAATTGGTTGGGGCTAAATTAGTCATTCTAAAGTCTCTAATCACACTAACCTTATCCATAATAATTAGTCTAACCTCTAACTAAAATATTTCTATCATGTGGACTAAATTTAAAATCATGTGGGCCATGCCTAACTAGTGTGTGGGTCCCACTAGAGTCAAACTACCCCCGGGTCCCCGTTTCAAGTCGGATTGAGTTGAAATTCGAACCCGACTCAAATAACCCCAAAACAATATCATAAGTAATAAAATAATATCAAAATAATTCAAAGAGGTCAAATGCAAAAATATTCTTAGGCCAAAAATGATATTAAAATATCATAATCACATGGTTAGGCTCTAGGTCAAACAGTCTCTAGGGTTTCACTAGCAAAACGTCAAAACCACAAGTCATTGATTTAAATAATTTCAAAATGATTTAAAATCACCAAAAATCATATCATGAATTAAATATCATTATTAAAATAATTATAAACACGAAATTTCAAAATTACTGTCATTTGGGAAACTGGGTGCTACAAGTTTTCATCGGGTGTTTGACGGGTTCGGCTTACGACTGGTATCGTAGTTTACCCGACAATTGTATTTCGTCTTTTGACGAATTTAAAGCAATGTTTCTCTTCCGATTCTATGAGGGAGGAATGGACATGAATATGTCCTCCTTAATAGAAATTAAGCAAAAGGAGAAGGAAGATACTCGGACGTTCATTGAACGTTTTCGACAAGCAACTCTGAAGATGCCTCCTGGTATGTCAGATTCAGCATTAATTGATACATGTAAGATGAATCTGCGACCATCCATTGCTGTTTTTATGGGTTCCCAATTCACAGATTGGGCCTCGTTTATTATAGCAGCAGTTTCTGTCGAGACCAATGGTAGATTGGCTCGTGAACATGGGATGATATTTACCTCAGAGGACAAAGGCAAGAAAGGCTCTTCTGGTAATAATTCCGGCAATCGTAATGGAAAATGGAAGAAAACCCTTGTGGTTAATCTTTCAAAACCCAAAACGACGTCGAATAACCAGGAGTCTTCTAAGCCAAAAGAAGAATACTCTTTTGATGATAGTGATATCCCAGAGATATTCCAATATCTGGTAAAGAGTGGCAAACTCCAAATTCCAGAGCCGAAGAGGCCTAATAAGGTGAATCTGACCGATAATCCCAAATATTGTATCTATCACAGATACATAAATCATCCTACTAAGGCTTGTTATGTCCTGAAAAAGAAAATCCAGGAGCTGATAAATGTCAATGCCATCGCTTTAACTAACGATGAGAATACGGTCACAACCAATATGGTTTCTCTTCAATTTGGAGGTTTTCCTCCACAACAAGTCCCAGATGGGATTGTCCCAATTCTAAAGGCGACGATAAAAATTGTGAATACACCGTCTGCCAGAGAGCAAAATGAAGGGCTTTTGCCACTTACACTTAAAAATGGTAAAATCATGTGGGTGCATCCTGATTTAGTGCCGGAAATGGATAATGAATGTAAAACTTCGAAATCTAAGAAAGGTAAAAAAGTCAAAACTTGCAACATGATTTCTCATGTTTTTACCCCAGACCATGATGATGTGGATCAATTATGGGGCGGCATTCCTTTAGAGGATAGACTGAAGGGTTTGAATATATGCCCTTCAAGTTTGACTCCGCCTACCAAACTCATGCTTACTCATCGGCAATGGTTAGCGATGAATAGTGTTCCTTTATGTAGGGCACAACAAGTCTTCGCTGCTTTTGAGAAAGCTCCTACATGGATCTTTTCTTCTATCCCGAGTATTCCTCCTTCTTCTGTGGCTACAGAGATTTCTATTCCTCCTTCTACGGAAGTCTCTATGCCTTCTTCTTTTCCTGTGGTTAAAGATATCTCCGCCTCATCTTCCTCTGTCAAACCACCCATTGAAAGTCTGCTACCTACTCATTTGTATAGTCAACAATCAGTCCATCTCATAAAAAAGATGGGCTATGACTTTCAAAAAATGGAAGGCTTGAATTATGATAAAGGAATGCGACTTCCTTTATAACTTCAAAGTCAGAAATCCACTCTCGAATTGGGTTTTGAAGATCCTTATAAAAATCTTCGCAAGAAAAAGACTAAGGGAAAGAAGACTAGATCCTGCAATATGGTACTTCATTCTCCTGAGTCCGAAGAAGAGACCTTTGCTGGTATAAGATCTGGGAAAGAGTACCACAAAGATTATGAGAGATCTTCTAAAGAAGCAGAGGACATTGTTGAAACAGTTCCAGCTCAATCATCTCCTGTTCCTGCTAAACCATCCGTGGTTGAGAAGGGGAATCTGAAAGCAGTACGCTTTGACGTCCCATTAAAGTCTGCTTCAAATCAAGGGGTGGTGATGAAACCCTACAAGTTCGATATCCTAGCCCAGTTAGCTAATACTCCGGCTAGACTTTCGATTTTTGAGCTGCTTCGCCTTTCAAAAGAAAGCCACGAAACTCTGAGTGAAGCTTTGCTATAAGCTGATTCATGCTTAGCTCAACTCAAGAGTCCTGACAATATACCAGTGTCATGTCCACAATGTCATTGTGTGATGGAGGCAATTCCTAACATTACCTTCACACAAGAAGATATGCTGCTAAAGCATAATAAGCATGACAGACCTCTGTGCTATACAGGGTATATTGAATCCACTAAAATTGATAGGATTTACATCGATCCTGGGTCTTCAATTAGCATAATTCTTCAAAGTATGCTACGACCTTTGAGGATCCCTACTAGTGATTTGACTTACACTAGTACCACAATAGTTGGTTTTAACTCTGAAAAGAGTAAACCACTAGGGAAGATTCGATTGAAGATTCAAATTGGTGATCTTCGAACTATGGCAACATTTTATGTTATCAACTCACATGTATCTTACAACATCCTCCTTAGAAGACTGTGGATACATGAGCATAACAATGTGCCTTCAACTCTCTACCAATGCTTTAAGTATGTGGATCCTCAAGGGGTCGTAAAGACCGAATTTGCGGATATCAATCCCTTTAAGGGTGTTGAAGCATATTTCTCTGACTTAATGCTCTATAAATAGGAGCATGTGAAGGAGATATCAGATATAGCCGAAGATCGATCATCTGTTGAGGATCAATCTATCAATGAAGATCCTCCGGAAGAGCAACCTTTGAAGATTAAGGTCAAAGGCCAAATCCAACCTCAACCTATCAATGATCAACCTTTGATGATCAAGGTTAAAGGAAGAACTCGGGCTTCATCTGAGGAAGCTGTGAAGATTCCAATCAAGAGCCAAGCTCAACCTCTTATGATCCAGGTCAAGGGACGTACTTCTCGTACAAGTGATCCAGAACCCCCATTGATCATCAACCTTGGCAAATCTACGCAGAAGACGGACGACGGTCCGCTAATGATCAATCCGAAGCGTAGTAGTCAATTTGTAAATGATATAAATATTGATCATTCTGTACTTTCTAATATCGATGAAGATTTTCTTTTGGAGTATATGGCTGTCAAATTCATTGAAATAATGACTTTATCTTCTGATGATCAAAGTCATCATAAAAATGACATAAATACAGAGGAAACCTTATACATTGGCCATAAGGAAAAATTCTTTCCTCCTCATGTCGATGTTGGACCTTATGCTCAAAGGTTTCTAACATCTTCTTCTTATTTTCTTTCTGTAGCCGCTTTATCATAAGCTTGTGTAACTTATAGACGTCACGAAGAATCTTACTTCGTGATTCCGTCTGATAAGAAAAACAAACGCCAAATTGTGTTTGGTCTGGCTAGAAATATCCCTATTATTCAGACAGATAATCTTCGAGATAAAGATAAAGGAAGAATCTGAATTGACAAATATAGTCAACAATCTCTTAAGATTATCCAGAATATGGGATATGATTTGAAGACTATGCAAGGTCTCAATCAAGGCAAGGGTAGACGGTTACCATTATGTGGTAACCCGTTTTACCAGGAAACTCGTCATGGGTTGGGATATGATCCATCCCACATGTTTAACGAGGATATACAAGAAGAATTTTCTTCTAGTTCTTCATAATCTTCAGATACAGAAGAAATCCAATTCATCATGTGTAAAGAAGATATGATAGGGGAATGTTCTTCCAATCTTTTACAATCCTCGTATTCTGAAGGAGGCTATTATGATGAATTCGAGTGTATATTCTCAGTTAACATGGTTCAAACCGATGATGAATCAGAACCATTTGAGAATGATCCTTGGGCACAACAAATGGACACTCAATGGAAGCTTCATTTTGAACAACGACAGCCACCTACAGAGGATAAAATTGTCCAGATTGATGTCGGAAACGGAATTACATCCAAACCGATATTCATCAGTAAGAATCCCTCTAAAGATAAAAGGAAGAGTTGATACAACTGATTAAAGAATATATCGATATCTTTGCATGGAGTTATGAGGATATGTCGGGTCTCGATCCCAAAGTAGCTACTCATAAACTCAATATTCTTCCTAATGCTAAGCCTGTAAAACAACAGCAGCGGCATTTTAGACCAGATATGATGGACGCAATTGAAGCAGAAGTCAAAAAGCTGATCACATGTGGCTTTGTTCGTGAAGAATAACACCCAGATTAGGTTGCCAACATTGTTTCTGTTATGAAAAAGAACAGAAAAGTCAGAGTTTGCATAGATTTTCGAGATCTTAATGCAGCTTGCCCAAAGGACGAATTTTTACTTCCAATTACCGATGTCATGATAGACAATACATGTGGTTTTGAACGCATGTCTTTCATGGACGAATTTTCAGGATATAATCAACTTAAGATGCATCCAGGAGATAAAAAACATACTGCTTTTCGTACACCTCTTGGAGTTTACTGTTATACGGTTATGCTATTTGGACTGAAAAATGCCGGTGCTACGTATCAACGGGCCATGAGCAGCATCTTTCAAGAACATCTATGGAAAACAGTTGAATGTTATGTAGATGATATTGCTGTCAAAAGTTGATCAAAAGATGATCACATTCAAGACTTGAAGACAGTGTTTGAGTTGATGCACCAACATCAACTGAAGATGAATCATACTAAGTCTTTCTTAGGGGTTTCTAGTGGCAAGTTTTTGGAATTTGTCATCACTTCTCAGGGTATCCATGTTGATCCTGATAAAATCAAAGCTATTCTTGAAATACGTCCTCCACGTAATTTAAAAGAACTTCGCGGCTTCTAGGGTCGCATTGCTTATATCAGAAGATTTATATCCAATCTCTCTGGGAGATGTCAACCTTTCTCCCGTCTATTAAATAAAGGTGTATCATTTGTTTGGGATGAAGCATGTCAAAAAACTTTCAATAACATCAAGCAATACCTTACGAATCTACCTATTTTAGTACCCCCAGTGGTAGAGAGACCATTTTTGCTATTTGTTCGAGCCTTGGATCATTCACTTGGTGCTCTTCTTGTACAGAAAAGTGATATAGGTCATGAACAGGCAATTTATTATCTTAGCCGAATGATGGTCGGAGCTGAACACAGGTATACTCCTGTAGAAAAGGAATGTCTGGCCTTGATTTTTGCTGTTTAAAAAATGCGATATTATGTGTCAGGACATACTATACATGTCATCTCCAGAATAAATCCTATTCAGGTATTGATGAGAAAACCAAGCATTCTTAACTCCAGGTTAGCCACCTGAGTGATGTTGCTCACTCCCGATGATATGGTCTATGTATCTCAAAAATCAGTGAAGGGTCAAGCATTAGCTGATTTCTTAGCAGCTCACCCTATACCTAAAATATTGAAGATATATGAGGACATTCTAGATGAAGTCGTGGATTGCAACATGACTTTAAAAGATGACATTTGGCAATTATACTTTGATGGAGCATCACGAGTTGGACCTAAAGGCAATATTGTCTCAGGAGTAGGAATCGTTTTGGTTTTTTCTGACAAAATGGTCATATACCATGCTTATTCTCTCAATGAGCCATGCTCCAACAATGTCGTAGAATATAATGCTCTGCTGATTGGGCTTTAAGTAGCAAAACAATTGGATATTGAGTTCCTAGAAGCTTATGGAGATTCTCAACTGATTGTTAACCAGGTTAGAGGAACGTATGAAGTCAGAAATCCTGATCTCATCCATTATCATCAAGTTGTAATCGAATTGGTCCTTTCATTCAAAGGATTCTTCATCAAATTTGTACCACGTTCTCAGAATTTGGAAGCTGATGCTCTTGCTAGTTTAGCGGCAGATTTAGTTGTTCCAATTCGAAGACAAAACACCATTACTTTGTTGGATCGAGACTTATTCTGTGTTAAAAATAATCTGCATATTGAACAGAGTTATACTACAGAATCAAGTTCCTAACTTAGGGATTGGAGAAGTCCATTCATTGATTATGCGGTTCATGAGATTTTACCTGAAGATCCAAAAGAAGCTGCATCAATTAAAAGATGATTATTTCGATTCTATTATGATTCTTCTTTACATATGTTATATCGTCGTTCTTATGACGGACTTCTGCTGCGTTGTCTCTCTGAGAATGAAGCTAAGCAAACACTTCGTGAAGCTCATAATGGTGTTTTTGGTGCCCATCAACCGGGTCCAAAATTATAGGACCGCATTCGAAGAATAGGGTATTATTGGCCATCCATGATAGCAGATGCTGTGGATTATGCCAGACGGTGTAAAGCATGTCAGATTCATGCTGATTTTATTCATCAACCGTCTGAATTCCTACATCCTACAGCGGCTTCTTAGCCCTTCGAAGCTTGGGATATGGATATCATTGGTCATATTAACCCCCCTTCTGTTAAGGGACATCGGTTTATCCTAGCTATAACCGATTACTTTTCTAAATGTGCATAAGTAGTTTCCCTTGTTGAAGTAAAAACGTCTAATGTGGTTAGTTTCATCAAACACCATGTCATTTATCGTTTTGGGATTCCCCGACGGATAATTCATGACAATGGACCACAATTTGCCAGTCAGGCATTTTATCGGTTCTGTGATAAAAATCGGATCCAAAACCTGGCTTCTACAGCTTACAATCCAGCTGCTAATGGTTTGGCCGAAGCCTTCAACAAGACAATCATCAAACTTCTCAAAAAGTTTGTCTCTTCTAATAAACGTGATTGGAATGAAAAACTTGGAGAATGCTTATGGGCTTACCGAACGACAGTCCGAACTCCTACTGGTTTTACACCATTTTTACTGGTTTACGGATGTGAGGCGGTTCTTCCACTGAAAATCCAGATTCCATCTCTTCGAATAGCCATGGCTAATGAGCTAACTATAGAAAACAATGATCGCTTACGACTTCAAGAACTTAAAGGATTGGACGAGAAGCGTCTTCAAACGCAACAGCACATTGAGCTATATCAAGCCCGCATATCTCGAACTTTCAATCGTAAAGTTAAAGAGAGGGTATTCAAAGTCGGTGAGCTAGTTCTAGCTGTTGAAGACCGATGGTGATGATTCGTAAGAGCAAAGAGAAATTCCAAGCAAAATGGGAAGGCCCTTATGTTATTGAGACAATTTTCTCCACGGTGCCTATAGGTTGTCCAAACCTAATGGAGATTTGCTCATGATGCCGATCAATGGCAAATTCTTAAAAAAATATTATGTTTAAATTTCTTTTTTATTCCCTAGCTACCAATGTTTGGTAAAACTGACTACTTGTCTCCTTGAAGAGAATTTTGATCTTCTGTCTTACAAAAAAAAGAATTTATTATTTATCATGTCCTCACGATCGCTGAATAAATATTAAGTCTACTTTCTTTCCTATCTATCATGTCCATTTGGCCTCTGAATAGATATTAATCTTTTTTTCTTTGAGTTGTTATGATTTGTCATGTTCATATTACCTCTGATAGTATCGTATACTCTAAACAGAAAACCAGATTTCATTATCTATCATGTCAATATTACCTTTGGATAGATACAATTTATCACGCTTAGAAAGCTTGTCATGTCCATATTACCTCTGATAAGTGTTTTCTATCTCATACCTATTGTATAATAAATGATAGGGTCACAAAACAAAATATTTCATTCATATATTTAAAATATTACATGATGAAATAAACAGAAGAATACATAATTCTTTATTGATGAACAAAAAGAAGATTACAAAAGCTCTCTAAGGCGGAGCAGAGATATCTAGAAGTAATTTTTGTAGCTCTGCTAGACGTTTGTCACGAGAACTCAATACTTTCTGGGTAGCTTCAGAATGTCGGGCTTCAGGAGTACATATGTGAGAAAGTCCAGCAAAAGTAACTATAAGCTTGTCCTTGGTTTCATCAAGGGTTTTGATGGTAGATTCAGCTCCGAAAACCCGTTCTTCCAAGATTGAGCTCTGAGTTAAGTGCTGGTCATGGGCCATGATCATCTCCTCCCTCTCTGCCTTCAAGCGAACCAGCTCAGCCTCGACTTCGTGAATTCTATTATTTTGTTGATGAATTCTTACATTCAAAGTTTCATAGGCTTCTCTATGGCTATCCAGCTCAGGCTTTACTCCATCTAAAAAAGTTTTTTCTTTGGCAACTTTTATGCTATATTCATGGAGGGCTTCATTGAATCTCGTCTCCCGAGCGAGGTAGTCGGCAGATAAAGCTTCACACTCTTCTTGGATGAGACATTCAACAGTTTTACTTGACAGCTTAAGATATTCTCTGATGGGCTGTTCAAGTCCCTCCACGATTTTCTCTAATGCTGCTGCTCTCGCCGTATCATTGAACATGGCGACATTTCTGATGGTAAGAGCGATCGCCACCTTCAAGCTCTCATAATTGAGGCCCTTATTCAGGACCATTTTGATTAAAGCCGCCAAAGTCTTGTAAAAGGTTTCAGTATGAATCTCAACTAAGAGATTTATTTCTACACTTGAACTTGGCGTCACGGCGATATCTACCATGTCTCTTCTCTGAAGACTAGGAGTAGATGCTGATGCTTTGATAGCAGGCGGAGATGAAGCCATTGTTGTTACTGCTACCATAGCCAACTGGTTCCTAGGAGCTTCAGGAACATGGTCCTCAACAGTTGTTGCTCCAGCCGTCTCTGGAGCTGAAACTACTAGAGTTTCGGTGGCGGTGATATGTGCGGATGGAATGATGTTTGTGGCAGCTGACTCAGGTTCCGGCATTGTCTCTTCAGAAACCTGTACTGGATCAGTAGTAATAGCAGAGGATGCTATTATATCTTCCCCAGCTTCAGTTGATGACTTAAGTATGCCTTTATCACCTTCCTCAGCTACTGGCTCTGCAGGTTCTTTGAGTAACTCAGTTGTAGTAAATTCTTCTACAACTGAGTCTTCATTAAAATCTAACTCTTCCTCAGCAGTCTTTTCATTGTCTACAGTAAGTTCTACTGTAGTTTCTTCTTCTTCCTTGCCCTCGGCAGGAGAGAACACTTCTGGGTGAGCCTCTGGTTGAGTTCGTATTTCTAGCTCTGGTTGTACTTCCAGAGATGGAGGATCTTCTTCCTGAGTCTCCACTTCAAGCTCCTGTAATACTTCTTCTTGAGCATTTTCTTCTTCTGAAGAAGAAGCCTCCTCCTCAGATCCTCGTTTTCCTCATAAATATCTTCTTGAGGAGGAGGAGCCACAAGCTTTGGGGCAATGATAACACCTACAAAAAATTAAACGAAATAAGTTAATATACAAAAAATCATAATTTTGTATAGATTTTGTATATATTATATTTACCTGGAATAGGTGTTGGACGCGCCAAATATGCGTCATAATCTTCATCCCAATCTTCATCATCAAAACTGATAGCGGGTTCATCGGATGGGTTGAGCTCTCGATCAATGGTATGTGCTGGGACGACATCTCCAATAACTTGTGCCTTTTGTGGCAAAGTTAAATGAAGCGACGAACTGAGGCATCCGGAAGATAGGACTACCGCAGTTTCTGTTGGTGATGCAGGTTGGGTGGCTGAAGATCCTTCTCCAGGGTGAACTGAAGAAGATGCAACATGTAGCGGCTCATCCACCTGAATATCACTCTCCGGAGTAGCAGCCCTTGATCTAGAAGGCCCTTTAGTTGTGGTCTTCTTCTTCTTCTTTTTCGGGGTTTTCTCAGGAAGAGTGACAGCGGTACTTTGTTTCCTTTTACAGGATTTTCCAATGATGATGGGTTCGGCAGCTTTTTCTTCGACTCCCGTAGGGATAACTTCCAAGTACGGATCTGGGACAGCTGTGTCGTCAGGGATGTTTGATGGCACCCTAATCGGCTCTTCAATATTTCCTTCCTTAAGCCATCTTAGGCTACCTCTCATGTTGTAGCCGTGGGCGAAGGAACGGATGAAAGCGTGAAAGTGAGCATACGTATGAAGTATACATAACTCTGTGGTGCTGGTAGCGGTGGATACTTTGAATTTGGCACCAGTACAGGCAGTACTAAAGTACCTCCAACCTCTTGCACCATCAATCAGTTTTCCATAGTGACGGAAACTGGTAGAGGGATTACCAACATGAAGTTGGTCATATCCAAATTGGCGAGCGAACCTACTTGGTAGATATGGTTCGAACGCACAACTATCTTTATTTCTGTACATCAGATGAGATGGTCTGATGCACTATAGCCACCTGAAAACTGGTGCTGACAATAAATTTCTTCCTTCAATTTTGTCTTCAAATTGAACGCCGAAACAGTCGGCTGGAACTTCTGGCCTCGTGCAGAAAAAGTTCCAACCATAGGAATAATTCAAGACTGTTTGGGTATCTGCCACTGTCGTGGCAATCCATGTAGCTTTGCTAAATTTTTGGAGGAAGACCTCTGCATCATCTTCTGGGCCTGGTGGTAGCAATCTGCAGTTGTGGTGCAACAGCCAGCCCATCAAGTAGGTGTAGGGCATTTCTACCCTGGGGAATACATTTTGGTGAGGAGCATTATTAATCAGTTTCTCACCGAAAGTTCTCAAACCTGCGTTGATGCGGCACACCATTGCCGACAGCAGGTTGATTCTGGTTTTAAATACCAAACGTACTGCTGGCCATAGTATGTTCCGGTAGATCCTATCAACTGTACCGGTCCCCGGTATAATCCATCTCCTCAACCATAGAGAAAGGAAGCCTGCCAGCAAGGCCTTTCTGGAGATCTTGATCTGGCTACCATATCGGAGGAAGCTTAAGACTTCGGTTCCAGCCGAAAATTCCCTAGTCTTGGTTGACAGATATTTATTCGGAAATTTGTAACTGATCATCATATCCCGTATTTTGTCAGCAGGGATTGTTGAACCAGTGTTGATAATTGGAGCTTTGTTCTCCTGGAACCTCTCTTTATCATCTTTGGATATTTTATCCTTATAAAAAAAGAGGTATGTCGTCCATTTGTTGATGTATGCTAGATGAGACCCACTCTCATGCATAGTAGTACAGATCATGTAGTGGCACATCAATTATTCATACACCTCAACCAACTGAGGATTTTTCTTTCTGATTTCAGCCAGTTCCTGGTTGGAGGGCACATATTCTTCATATGGGGCTTCCCCCATTGGCATCTTTGAGATAAATTGCATCACATGGAGTGCGAGACCCATTTCACCTCTCGGGGTCGCAAAAGTTCCAGTTGAACTTATATACATCTCCATCAAGGTCATGAACAAGTTACTGTTCGGTGGTATGCCTTGATTAGTTGAGGCCACTGCTTCATACATGCCGATGTCTTTCAGCTTTGTCTGAAAATTTTTCATCATCCAAACGCTAATCTGGATCCCGTTCTGGTTAAATGGAGTTAACCATCCAGGTAGCCTAGGGTTTGTTTGGGGATACAATACCGCAGCCCTTATGAACTTATTGACGAACATCTGGGTCTGCACTGGTTGGATTAAGGCCGAATCTTCACTCGGAGTAAAACCTGGCAAAAGACCAGAGAATATGGAACGACGCCACCATTGGGAACACTGACATAATACCCCATCTCATTAGCATTTTTCCTTTTGAATATGATTCTACCCGGCCTTCCATAACTATTAGGAGTCAGATTCCACAACATCTGTCGAGGATGGGTAGCATGAATGAATGCGGACAAGGGATAATCTCTATCCATATCGGGGAGATACATCGCTCTATCCCCAGACTTGAATACCCAAGACTCCTTTTTGGGATGAGTTTGCGACTTGCAGTCTATTGTATCCCCAAACAAGAAAGCTGGTTTTGCAAATTGTTGGCCATCCAGTGAGGTCAACAGTTCTCCATTAATCATAGATAGCAGCATTATATCCCCTTGGGCAGCTATCAACTGTGCTCTCTCTATGGGGTACTCCGGATTCGCTTGGGGAAACTCTACATGAGACAGGTTCTCCAAATAATTCGAACCCACCATACCAACTGAAGAGCCAAACACTTCTGCGAGTGGGTGAACTTGCAAGTCCACTGCCAAAAGAAAAAGAAAAAAATCAAGTTAGTGAAAATCTAATTTAAAATTTTGTAATCTAAGTTTTAAAGACTTTGATTATGTAAACTTTACGCTTATTGAAGTTGATAAAAAGTTTTAAAAGTGTAAAAAAGTTTTTAATTTACACACAGTCTTTCATTTATAAAATTTTACGCTGGCATGTGTTGACATGAGCGTATTTTAAATTTTACGCTGGCACATGTTTATGTGAGCGTATTTTAGATTTTACGCTAGCATGTGTTGACATGAGCGTATTTTCTAAATTTTACGCTGGCACATATTTATGTGAGCGTATTTTAGATTTTACGCAGGCATGTGTTGACATGAGCGTATTTTAAATTTTACGCTGGCACATATTTATGTGAGCGTATTTTAAATTTTACGCTGGCACATGTTGATGTGAGCGTATTTTAGATTTTACGCTAGCATGTATTGACATGAGCGTATTTTAACATTTTACGCTGGCACGTATAGACATGGGCGTATTTTCTGAATTTTACGCTCACACGTATAAACGTGGGCATATTTTGTTACTTCAGTTTCTACGCTGACACGTATGATGTGGGCGTAAAATCTGAAAGTTCGGGTTTTTCTTCTTCTTCTCCGGCGAACTCAAAGACGAAATAATGTAGGGTTTTACCCTTCATTGCTGGAGCCACGGCGGGGTTGCTCGATTGAGGTGTCGTGGACGATTGGATGGGGGTTTTTGTGCGGCCGGTCGAAGATGAATCTATGGCGGGCTTCTTGCCTTTGCTGCCGGCGGCGGACGACTTCTTAGGTGCCATCGGATTGAAGCAAGAGTATAAAGAGGAAGAAGAGTAAGGAGAGATCGAAATTTCAAAAGACAAAGTAAAGTTCTCTCTCTAATAGTTGAACTCTATTTATAGAGAATTTCGAATCGGTTCAAATTCTCAGATTTTATGCTGACTGTTGGATATCCTTACTTTTAAGCGGATGACCGTTGGATATCCCAAACTCTACTGACTGGTGAAATCCCGAATTTTACGCTTCAGTTCAAAGTATTTCAAATTTTGAAAATATTTGAAAACTTTGAAGGGGGTCTTGTATGAGCGTAAAAAGTGCTTCATAGACCAAGTCAAAAAAGAATACGCAAGCTACTCTACGCGAGCTACTCTACGCGAGCTATTTTACGCTGGGGACAGGCTGTCAGATCATGCATTTAATGTAAGTCATGATGATTCTGACATAATAATTTGCTGACAGCATATAACACAGAATTCGAAGAGATTTGATTTACACAGAAACCAACACTGTCGTTTAGTGTGTGGACATGGTTACTTTACGCTCAAAAGATGGCTTCTTTTACGCACGAATACTATCTGAGATTTTTACGCTCAAAGTTGACATGTGCGTAAAGTTTATTTGGGCTACTTTTTACGCTCAAGGCTATGTTATCAGCCACTTTACGCGAGAAGTCTATTTTTTAGGCTATTTTATGCCTAGTCTACTACTTTACGTTGGAAGTATATTTTGGGTCATTTTTACGCCCGATTGTTTCTGGCTACATGGGAACGTGGTTTGCCCACGTGGCTTTCATGCCACACTTCTCGAGGAATGTGTGTACGTGCTCTCCCTATTTTATTGAGATAGTGGGACACATGTCACCATGCGTAGAGATCACAACTCTACATGGGACACATGTCAACGTGCGTAGAGGGTGATTTACATCGTGGGTGACAGTTGCTAGTGTAAAAACCCGATTTTGTTGCTTTTTACGCACAAAGGGTTAAGTCTATAAATAGACTAATTTTTTACGTAGACAGCATCAAGAGATCAATAGAGATACAGGAGAGGAGATTATGAGAAAACTCATATTTTCATAGTGATATTCCCAGAAGCATTTCTTCAACTTTTTTTCTCAAGAACAGGGTGAAGCAAAGCAAGAAAGCATTCGACTGTGCCATCAGTGCCGTTGCTTGATACCTTTCCGATGACTTAGTTCTTCCGATTGTTCGTCTTCTTCAAGCAGTTTTCTTCATCATCATCGTATGGTCTAAGGAACAAAGTGATCGTATTCAGATCTGACTTCCATAGCAATATTTCCCAAAATATTTGTACTTTCTGTACTTTTCTAGTTTTCTTTCAAAAGCCAATTTTTAGGCATTTTGTTAAGTGAAACACTTGTACATTTTGGGGATTTTTTAGACTGCACCTAATGGTATATACACCATTATTAATTTATCGAATATTATTATTATTATTATTATTATTATTATTATTATTATTATTGAGGTTACCATTATATAATATTATTCAAACAAATGTTATATTAGTATAATATTATTATTATTATTATTATTATTATTATTATTGAGTTGGGCTTATTTATATAAATAAGCCCAACTCTAGGAACAAATGCCATTGGGTTTTTATTTGGATTTTTTATTGAGATTATATATATATATATATATATATATATATATATATATATATATATATATATATATATATATATATATATATATATATATATATATATATATACGTGTATATAGATATAATAGAATAGGTTATTCGTAAACTATAATTACAAATTGGCCCTGCAGGGACCTAGATGCAAATATCGAAAGTGTAGGGACTTGTGGGAACTCATTTGTGGGCCACTGTTTCACAGCAGCCCAACCCGAGAGGAATCTCTCTCGGCTGAACCTATTCCAGCCCGAGCATCCGCTCGATTTTCCCAGGAAAACTTTATAAAAATACAGAGCGAGAGAGAGAGTGGTACGAAGAAACCTCGAAACCCTAATCCATGTCAACCCCCTCATGCACGTACACCAGCCATATGCGCGCCGCCCTAGCCACCGGGCACCGTCGGAGCAGGCCGGACACGCGCGCAGCTCGCACAGGACACAGAGCAGCAACAACAGTGGCAGACCCGACTTCGCCGAGAGTTTTCTCCGCGCACGGTCGATGATTCTTCGAGCCGTTTATTCAGGTAAGGACCCAACGTATACCTTTTGATTCCTCTTCTGATAGTTTGAACTATTAAGCGATAGATTGTCCGAGAAATCAATTAGAAGATCGACAAAAACTGTTCGAAAAATAGAACAGATTTGGGTTCAAAACCCTACATTGGAAGGAAATTTCCCGTCAATCTATCGACATTTTAAAGAAAATAGATCAGGACAGTTTTAAACAACATATAGGAGATTGAAAAATAGTTTGTAGAACCTGATTTCATTAAGTTTGTGAAAAGTAATTCGAGTTTCAAATTGACCAAAAAACCGTTGTCAACACAATAGAAAATCTAGAAAATCTTCGATACGACGTGCGTCCCGCCAATCCGGGCGGCATAGTCGCGAACCGAAAGCATCGAAAGTTGATGTTTGCAAAAACAAAAGTCTTTTATTTCAAAAACTTGTAAAATAGTACAAAGTACAATGAATTCTGGGAAAGTACAACTATAGGAATCCGATCTGAAGACGATCGCTTTATCCCTTGGACGATGTGAACTTTGAAGACGATAGCCTCTGAAGAATGCAGTAGCACTTAGACAAGAACTCCTGATCTCTGATGATCTTGAATAATGATCCTCCCTAATGAAGAACTTGAAACTCTATTTATAGAGTTCTAGAAATAACTATTTTGTAGTTATTCTTGATTGCGCATAATGGTTTGCGCTGAAGGCAGACTGCACAGACTGCAAACCGCGCTGGCCATTGGGCAGTTGCTCGATCTTGGGATAACCGTACTCAGACGCGTGGCATTGTTTGATTGAAATGCGCTTGGTCGTGTGCAGGCGGTTGCCACGTGGCGAGCATTTGATGGCATGTAAGCCACGTAATAAATGTCAGTTATTTTCAACAAGTTTGATGGATTGCGCCACTTGAATAGCGCTAGCTTCAGACTACGCTCAAATCTGGTCGATATATTGCGCTGGCATTGGACAGTTGGACCGCGCTAAGATTTGGACAGCTGTCTAGAAGGCCGCACGACACGAGAAACGAACAGACTCCTCGCTTTTCGGGCTGTCAGGCTGTCAGAAGATTTGATCTTCTTGTCAGGTAATGATGGCATTGCCACGTCAGCCTAGCGCGCTCGGGCATTGGCACAGTTCCGGCTAGCGTAGTTGATTTGTAGCACAGTCTGCCTACATCACAGTTTATTAAAGAGTGCTCAATTTTAGATTTCTCTGCCTATTTAATGGATGCAAATTAATTTTTAGGACTTACAAGACCCCCTTCAAAGTTTTCAAAATTTGAAAATATTCAAAGTTTCAAAATACTTTGAATTTCAAATTTAAAATCAAGATGCACTCTGGCTGCGCGTTTGGAGGAATTCGCTCCGACTTTCTCGGCGCAATCGGAGGTGACCGTTACGATTCTGTGAGAAACTATAAATAGTTTCTTCTCTCATTCTTTTAATCTTTACTTGTCTTCGATTTCTCAAGAGAAAGAAACTCCTCTCCTACTCCGACTTTTTCTTTCTCTTCTCGTCATCAACATCAATGGCGTCCAAGCGATCGGCCACTGAGAAGGGAAAGGCCCCTGCTGAACCTTTGACTCGTGTTGCACCACGAGTCTCTCGTCACGAAACGGGTCACCCAGCTCTGCAAGGTGAATGATGAACCATGATCGAAACCCTTTTTAGGGTTTTTGATGTTTTGAACTTTCATGCCTCTCTCTTTTTAGAGATTTATAGTATTCTCAACCACTTGCGCCACCCTGTTTAGGGTTTCGGCTGCATGTTCAACAGTTTTTATTTTTATGAAAACTGTATCTTTACGTAATCAGTTGGAAAGCGCTGACAAAATGATCAGCACAATCTATCGATTTGCGCATTGATGCGCAATCTGATGTTTTGTGCATGTCGGTTGCTAGCGCAAACTGATGTCTTACGCAAGTAGGTTGGCGCAATCTAATGTCTTGTGCAAGTAGGTTGGCGCAATCTGATGTCTTGCGCACATTGGTTGTGCTGGCGCAATCTGATAGTTTATTTCACATAGCACAATTTGATGAATTTTGTGAAGAAATTTTGATTTCTTTTGCACATACTGATCTTTGTCTCTTTATTTGATGCAGTTAACCTCAAAGAAGATCCCAACTACGAGGTCCTTGCAGGATCTCTGTCTGAATCATCATTCAAAGAAGATCTCTCTCATGTCTTTCTTCCTCAATATGCTTTACCGTCAGCTCGACAGGCTGTCCTGATTGCACAGGATAATAATACTTTATTGTGTCTAATGAACGGGCAGCCTCTTCAAACTACTGACACTGTCACCCATAAGAAACCTCTGTTCTTGTTTGGTGAAGCTTTTGACAAAAATTCTCAGCCAAGGCCTCGCATGGAGCAGAGAATTTTCCAAAGGGGCGAGAAGACGATACTTCTGCCAGAGATCTCCAGATGTCTCCCTCTGTCTAGATATGCTTTTGCAAGCTATCCCAGAAGAATAAAATGGGACATAACTCCGTTGCAGCAGGCCCGAGTCGGTAATATCTATGTTAAGAAGGGGCCAGATCATAAAGATATATTCTACAGTTCTTCTGAACGACATAGATCTCTACTCAGAGGACTAAAACCCAGTTGCATCCCGCCGGAAGATTCTTCTCTGCTGCTACCAGTAAGAACTCCAATATTCGCAAATGAGTTTGCGAAGGTGGAAGAGAGGTATCCGGACCAAGATCTGCGGCTGACAGGTCTTGTGAACCCGGACAATAAGAGATGGATCTGTATAGCCAATTGGATATTAGTCCAATTTGAAGATCAGCTTAAAGAGATTGACCTGTATCAGGCAGTATATGCCACAGTCTATGGCTTTCCCCCTAATCCACATCTATTCCTTGCGTTGGCGGAGAGATACAATTATAGGACTGGGACTTTCATGTCGCTACGCGGGAAAATTAGATTAGCCTTGCATGAGATGAAGTATATCTCAAATCTGCCGATGGGGGATATCCCTTATGAAGAGTTTGTCCCAACAAATGATGAGTTGGACAGACTGTGCCAGGAGAATGCCCGTATGGTAGATTTTTTTGAAGAGCTACTCTGCCACTACAAGATTTGCTCTCTATACTACAAGAGTGGCACGGCAGGTACGTGCTATTCGACCAAATAGTTGTCATATCTTTTCCTCAACCATATTATCGAGAAGAAGACCAAAGAACATAAAAAATGCAATCCCAACTTCTTCAAACCGTTTAGCAATAGCGAGGTGATAGAGTTGATGGAGACGCACAACGAGATGGATATCAAAATTGAGGATGATCTTCAGTGTCCTCCTTTCAAGGAAGGAGATATCGTCGAGAGTTTTATGAGGATGGGTTACAGGCCCATGTCAAAGGAAGCCCAATGGCTGGTTTCCTTACATACTAGCTTCGACGATATATCGTTCCTGGGGCCAGTGCAGTTGACCGCTTCCTTTGCGGCATACTGTTTGCTGCCATCCGTCTAGTCTTCGGCTACCGGATGGATTTGTTGTCAGCAATGACATGCAGAATAAACGCCGGCCTCCGTCTTTTCGTTGATTCGATGATTCAAAAAAAAGACGAAAAGGGACATTTACCTCGGCTGGAACTGCCGTATACATATCTGTTCGGATGGCTGCTTCTACACCATCCTTCCTTAATGAATCCTGCTATGGGAGCAGTGAGCGACAGTTTTCTGAGAAAATATTCTGGATGTAAGTGGATCTATACCACTTTGAAAGACTGCAGGCGAATCTTGAACCTGGACAAAGGATGGAACTTCTTCTGTGTTTCGCCTCCAGCCGGTTACGAATATATGTCAACGAACCTCGTTGACTCAGTGAGAATGCAGCCTTTGGGCCAAATAGCTTTTGACTGGTTGAGGACGATTCGGCCATCACATCTAGTATACCGGTTCGAAGATGAATGCTATCTTGAACCTTATCTTCCAAGCCGTTTTGTACGCTAATTCGGCTACGACCAATTCCACGTAGGCAATGCCATAACATGCCTACAGAGAAAAGGTTATTTGATTGATGGAGCCCGGGCTTGGGCCAATTACAACGCCCGTGACACAAAGACAACGTTCTCGATGCCGACGAAGAACGACCGTGGCCTCCGCATGCTGTATACTTATTCGATCTTTTATACATCAGGAAACACTTTTGCTGAGAACTTCAATTTAACAGACAGCTTTACGACGGTGACACAATTTAGAAAAGGAGCGCCTGTTTTGTTGCCTCCTGGTAATGATGAAGAGCACGAGCCAGCTGATGCACCTCTAGAAGCTTCGAGGGAAGCCAACTTCCCTGAAGAAGTCTACGAACCGCTGCATGTTTCTTAGAAAGTTATAAAATCTCCGATCAAGGAAAAGAAGAAGAGGAAGGAAGAAGAACCATCTTCTCCCGTCTCTAATAAGAAGAAGACTGCTGTAGACTCTTAGGAAAGGGTCACCACTCGATTGCAGTCTCGACAACAGGCTGAGTCGGCTCACAGAGAAGAGGTGACGACCCCGACTTCCACCCAAAGACAAACACATGCTATAGACGTAGAGAGCCCGGAAGAACCTCTACGTAGAAAAAAATAGCTTTCAGAAAGAAAGTGACTACTCCTCCAAAAGCTATCCATACTTCTACCCTAATAAGTACTGCCGCCGGGGTTATGATGCCTTCTCCTACACCTGCTCCTGAGCCTCAACAGGTAACAGATACACAAGAAGGAGCTACCAGTGTAGGTATAAGGGACCGGGTCGCAGACATAAAGGAAGAGACTGCAGAAACAAAAGGTGAGGCTGCAGAAGCGACTGTAACTCCGACCCCAATCAATGAGTCGAAATCATCTATTGAAGTATTACCATCTCCCACACTTGCAATGGAAGCTACTCATCTTCCAGCTACACCAAGATCGCGTCGTGCCGAAGAAGATCGACTGATGATCGAGGCTCTGGATGGATATGATTTCGGCTTCCATGACATAGATCCAATTGATGCAAGTGATAATGAGGAAGCACAAGAGGAGGAGGCAGATGATGAAGAAACATCTACGGAGGATGTTAACGATAATCTAACTCCTGAAGAGGATGCTGCTATCCATGCATCTCAGGGGAAGAATGTTGCTAATGAAGCAGCACCGGAGGAAGCTATTGTCCCCGATCAAAGATGTATTAACTGATTTTAGTAATCCTCATTTATAGACCAGATGACTGATGTTTTAACTTTCATCCATGCAGAAATTTAGCCTTCTCCGATTCTTCCGGTATGCACTGACATAGTGCAGACAGAGGCGATAGCCAGCGGCAGTCGTCATCTATCAGGCGGCTCTGAAGCGGGAAGTAGTCAGGCAGTAATATATGAAGCTACTTCCGCGAGGCTCCAGCCTATTATATTAACTGACAATCTTGTCACTAAAGTCAGTTTTAGTAAGCTTGCCTTGATTTTTCTCTGATAATCCTTAGTGACAGCAAACTGATGATGTTTACTTGATTTTGCAGAAGAACATCTAGGAGGAGCAACTAGCTCTACTGTCACGACCCGTTACCCAAATTGTTGGGCCAGGCCGAGCCATGTCCAGCCTACGCTTGATTAAAGCGTAGTAAGTTGTTCTAAGAATAGACAATAAAGGATCTAAGCTGCTAACAGTTCTAATATCATATTTAAAGGTTCATCACAACACAGCATCTATAAGCGAAGGTAAACAAGCACAGACTTAATAATACACTTCCAAAGTATCTAACTGGAGACAAAGTCCAGTAACTACCAAATATAAGTACAGACCAAGGTCTAAGTCTCAAAACACATAAAAATAACTAAGCAAGGTTTCCCGCTAGGGCCTCTTCTGGAGCTAAGGCCAGGTCCTGAATGCAGTACATAATATGTATCACATAGCATTTCCTCCTCGAAAGGTGAACCTACAACGTTATCCTGTCAGGACGGGAGCAAGTACAACCTCTACAACTAAAGTACTGAATATATAATGAAAGAGATGTACAACAAGAAACATGGTATGATAAGTCTATAAAACAGGAAATACTAGAAACATGGCCTCATGGTACAACTGGGATCACCGTATCATAGTAATATAGGGAACATGGCATATCTGGAATCATGGTATGACTGGAATTACGATAAAATATATTTGTCAAGGTGACACATGTATATTTAATGTTTAAAACTGGAGCAGGTACGTGATCGGTCAATAGGTGACGGTGCTGTGGCACCGGTAAGAACAATATGTACTTTCGTACGTGCCTAAATGTACATACGTACAAGTACCTCGGGATATTGGCCTATGGCAAGGTCTACATGCATAATATCGGCCTTATACGGCTCAAGGTCGTAGCATGGGGCATGATCACGTACTCAACTATCAGTTTTCCTATAACCCAGATTCTAACATGTAAGAGCTACTGAGATCGGTATAAAGCACGGTAGGTTCTGAGAGCAGTATAAAAATATGTGAATACTTAGAGCAGTATAAAGCATAGTGAAATACGTAATGAGAACCAGTAAGAAGCATGTGAAGATATAAGAACTGTCCTGAGCATGGTAGGTACTGAAAATAATATATCATGTAAAGATTTAACTTGCTATCTCAAGGATCAGTATTTTAACAGGGTTAATACATGTTCTAGCATTAAAAGACAGTAATTGAGTTTGTAGATGTACTTGCCCTGAGCAAAGCAATAATACTAGTATGAAGATATAGATGCTTGGTGTCCTGTCAATAATGATATACAAACTCGGTTCTAAGCTATGTTCAATATTATACTAGTGGTGTGACACGACTCCTAACTGGATACTAGCTAAGTAGGGACCTAGCATAAAAGTCCAATGTGGGGTGACACTATATCCAAACTAACTTTCTAGAGTCTTTACACTAGTGCGGGGTGAGGTCCAATATTACAATAACTCAAAACAATACAAAACATTGCAAGTCGTAACTATTCAATAAATAAATCAAACTGTACACTGAGTTCGAACAATTTTTGAGTTAGACAAAATGCTTAAATATACATAAAATAAAATACCAAAATGAACCGGGTTAATTATAGAGATATATACTAATTTTTTTGGAATTTATAAACCCTCATAAATATTTATTAAAAATCAACAAACACATGTATCCTGAAAATGAGTTCTATTTTCCTATTTTTATAAAATACCAAAAGCACTTAATAAATGCTAGAAAAATATAATAAATTAGCTAAATTAACATAGTATTTAAATACAATTTTTTTCCAGATTTTTACAGAAATTAAAATATATATAAAAATTCAAAAACAGAAAGTAACAATTTCTGGAAAAATAATTAATTAGAAATTAAGGATAATACATAAAAAAATCTACAGATGTTGTCGGATAATAAAATAAATATCACCAACGTGTCCAGAACGGTCAAATTAGCTAGGATAGCCTACCCATAAGTCCAATTTAGACACAGGGGCAAAACGTTAATTTCGGGTTAAAATGATGTCCGCCGTTGGACACACTTTGTACCGAAAAATGTGTCAGGATAGAAGTCTACAAAATCTAGCAAATTATATGTTCACGAATCCAGAATGATGATATGAATCCAACGGTATGTCCGAAATAGGATTCCGATGTGTCGATCTCAAAATGATACGTTGACACGGACACTTGGAATCCAGTTTGCACGAAAATACGTGTCGGAGCAAATGTCTTCAAAACTCAGCAAATTATATGTCAACGAGTCCAGAATGACGATACAAACTCAACGATATATCCAAAATTGGATTCCGACGAGTCGATCTCAAAGTGACCCGTTGACTCGGAATGTGGGACCCGTTTTGCATCGAAATGCGTGCCAGGGCCTACATTCTCCAAATAAAACAAATTTTATATAAAAACATGCCAGAACGATGCCACGAGTCTACTGATGGTGTCAAAAATTGAATCCGGAGTCCCGAATTTAAAAATGGAATTTAACAAGTGCAAATTAAAGAATTCGGACGGCCAACTTTGGCGTCGAATTCGACCAACCAAACGTGCTTATAATGAAACAAAACTTAAAGGAGGCAGGAAGAGGGTTATACCAGCTGCTCACAAGAACTAGTTGTGCGCCAACCGGAGCTGCGACGATGGTGTTACGAGCTGACGAAGTCGGCTCCACAAAACTGTCTAAAAATAGTTCAATTTAAACGGTCAACTTGGTGGCAAGGAGTTCGCCGATCCAACGGTCGGATTGACCAGAAAATCTGTGCGAAGTCGCTGTGACAAAACACAATTTCAGCTTCGTTCCCGAGCGCGTCACGACGGAACTTCGTGCAAAACGCACGAATAGGCTATTCGACGCGTCGGAGAAGAAGGTGGCAACTCAGGGGGAGGTCATCGGGGGCACGCGTGCCTCAGGGGGAGGCCACAGCAGTCGTGCGGCGACGCGACGGCGTACGACGGTGGCCCGCACGTGTGCACACGTGCCCGCCGCTGCTGCATGCTGCTGCTGCGTTGCATGGTGGTGCAGGGGCAGGCTAGGCCGGGACACGACGGGCCAGGCGGCGGTGGCCGTGGTGGCAGAGGTGTGCAGCGGTCGCCGACGAGGGGTGGTGGCTCGGGTGATGGTGAAGGTGGTGGGATTGCTTGATGATGATGATGAAGATGGTGTTGGTGAGGGTGGTGTGTGGTGGAGGTGGTGATATAGATGATGAAGAAGAGGAGGAGAAGAAGATAGAGATGGTGGCTGTAGTGGTGGTCGGCCATGGAGAGGTGTGGTGGTCGACAGTGAGGGGATTCGGCTGTGGTGGTGGTGTTGTGTGTGTGTGAGTTTGAATGTAAAGAGAGAGAGTGAGTTGTGTGTATGTACAAATAGGAAGAGAGAGAGAGAGAGAGAGATTTGAGAGAGGGGGAGAGAGAAAAAGGAGGTCGGTTTTGGGGGGATGCACCTGCTGTGAGGTGGAGGTGAGGGGGTGAGGTGGTGAGATGTGAGTTTGAATAATAGGAAAGAGAGCGAGTGTATATATATATATATATATATATATATATATATATATATATTTATATATATATATATATATATATATATATATATATATATATATATATATATATATATATATATATATATATATTTGTAAAGTGGAGAGAGAAAAAAATAGATATTTAAAATAGGGAAATTATGTGGGGTATTTATGCAGTCATGAGAGAACAATATGGAGCTTGGGTTCGGGTTCGATCGAGCCGGGTTGGATCAAAATCGAACAGGATGAAATAATTGAATTAAAATGGGTATTTATATTCATGGGTAAATGAATAATATGCGGGGACTCCAATAAATGGGACACAAGCGTCATGTGGGTAGTAGGCTTCATGTGGGCCATGTCCATACTTTGGGTCGACTAGGTTGGATCGACGTCGGGTCCCGAAATTAAATTGAAAATTAAATCAAGTTTTACGGTAGATAATTAATTGGCCTAAATTGACCCGAAAATTGTGCGAAGAAAATAAAGCACAAAATGGAGTGTCTGAGTGGGACACGAAGGTCATGGGTGAAGAGCATCTCGAGTAGATCATTCATGAGGAGTTGGTTCTGAGAAAACGATTGGTCTGGTGCTCCTAAATTAAAAGTCACGGTGACGTGCAAACGAAGATCAAAGATAAAAGTGGGAATAATTATTCAACGATTAATTGGTCTAAGTTGATCCGAAGTTGCACGATACAAAAAGAGCACAAGGGAACGAGTTCAAGTAGGACATGATATATCAAAACGAAGATAATCTTGTCTACTTCAAAACCCATAAAGAGAGTTTACAGAGATTGGCATCCCTGACGCTCCAGAAGTCAAAGTCACGGAAAGGTACATTAATGATCTAAACAATTAAATAATAAAACATTTATCGAAAATAATTTATTCAGAAAAATAAAAATAAACCCTAAAATTCAGGGGGCTTGCATCTACAATGGCTCTTTTATCAAAAGAGGCTACGGCCAACGTTCAAGAAGCCGAACTTCCGCCTTCACAAGCGTCTGCTGCTGAAGCTTCTGTTGGAATAGCTGCTACACCTAGTACAGTAGCTACCAATAAATTTGTAGTGGGTTCTTTTACCCATTTCTTTTTTAGTTCCTTGGGACGTTTAGTCGAAAGGGTAATAGAGAAGGAAAATGTTGGCTTCATCACTGTCAGAAATCCAACTTCTTATCTGATTGGCGGAATCCGAGCTCAAGGTGATGAAGCTCAGGCTGCTTACCTTGAGCATGTGCTGGATGAGCGGGAAGAAGCAATCAAGACTTACAAAGATCTTAACCGAGGGGAGGTAGAGCCACTGGTGAATGCCGAGTTCGAAAGGATGACTCGAGAAGCTGAGGTCACAAAAGCTGATTTCAAGACTTTCTTGGATACTTTCGCTACGAAGTCTTCAGAGTATGATTCTCGGATAGATATAGTAGCGTCTACTGCTGGGGAGAAAGAGAAGAAGGTTGCTGATCTGAAGACAGAATTTGCTCGACTTCAAGAAGAGTTGAGAATCATTCAACTTGCTCTTGAAGAAGAGACCACACAGCATCAAACTGCAGTTCAGCAACTGGACACTCTGATCCATGAGAAGAATGAGTTTGTCAAATTTCATCAAGATAAAATCACTCATCGACTAGTGACCTTGCCAACATTTGATGCTGTATCTGGAAGGACAGAGGCTAGGAGGCGGGTGTTGGATTCTCGTGAAGAACGACTCCAATCCTTGAAGCAGCAGATAGCTAATCTGATGACCCCTCCAACTGAGTGAAAGAAAACCTTTTGTATTTTCTTCTTTGTGATATGTCTTCTTGTAATGTCTTTTATCTTGATCAAATAAAAAGACACTATTTTGTGCATCTATTATTTGTTGCATATCCCGTTACGGATATAAATAATAGCGATAAAAAATATATTCAGAGGTTCAAGACATGATATGTTTCTTGATTTAGAAAATAATTATATTCATTATATCAGCTCAGAGGTAATATGGACATGGCAGAATATAATTTTCTTTTTGAATATCATTATTTCGGTAGACAATTTAATCATAGGTAATAAATACGTAACAAATTGTTGATATGGATGAACGGATGAGTCATCAAAATGAATGAACGAAATAAATCGTCAGGATGAACAGGTGAACCGTCAATTGGATGGAGTAAATGGGTGAACGGGTGAATCGTCGGATGAATGGAATGAACGGATGAACCGTCGAGTGAATGGAATGAACGGATGAACCGTCGTAATAAATGAAATGAACGGATGAATCGTCTGATGAAAGGAATAAATGTTGTGAAGAATCCGTCGCTTCGGTTCGTGTAATCGATCATCTCAAGAATCTCTGTCTATATGTAGAACAGAAATTTTAGATGGAATGATCAGTTTTAATTGTAACATAAAATATCGTCTGGAGATGCACCCGAGAAGGCTGAGATCATCCCGAAGGTCAAAGAAGTTGTTGCGGAACGTCCAGCCGAGCCAACCCAGCCAAAGCAGACAGAGGCGGGCGAAGGTTCGTCTGCACCCAAGCCACCTCGGGATATCTTGGACTTCCTAGTCGAGCCAGGGAGAACTGAAGAAGAAGAGGCTATGAGGATGGCCGCTTGCACGTTTCTAGTGAAGTCAAACAAGGATGTCCTCGACTCTTTTGTCGACTATATTTTTGAAAAGAACGGTAGTGGTCCTCGTCCTGTCTTTAAGAAGGACGATAGTGATTCTCGTCCTTGATATCATGTAATATCGTTTATGATGAAATAAAATCAAACTTTATTTATGAAATATCTTTTTATATTTACAAGAAATCCCTTTTATATTCATACATAATACTTTTTAAGGAATTTGCCATTGATAGGCATCATCGCCACTCGACCGTCTATCTCTGTGAGTTGATAGGCTCCATTTGAGAAGACTTTACTCACGATATAAGGCCCTTCCCATTTTGCATTGAACTTACCTTTGCTCATGTGAGTCATAGTCATGGGACGTCTGACTGCCAGAACGAGCTCTCCTTTCTGAAAGGCTCTGATTTTAACTTTGCGGTTAAAAGTCTTCGAGATACGGGCTTGATATAATTCAATATATTGTTGAGCCAATAGCCGCTTCTCGTCGAGCGCCTCCAGTTCTTGAAGTCGAAGAAGATCATTGTTCTCCGTAGTAAGTTCGTTAGCAATAGCAATTCTCAAGGAAGAAATTTAAAGTTCCATAGGTAGAACTGCTTCACAACCGTACACCAGAGAGAAAGGTGTACAGCCTGTAGGGTTGCGAACTGTAGTACGGTAGGTCCATAGATATTCTCCAAGCTTTTCACTCCAATTTTGTTTGTTAGTAGACACAAACTTCTTAAGGAGTTTGATAATAGTCTTGTTGAAGGCTTCAACCAAGCCATTAGCAGCCGGGTTGTAAGCTGTAGAAGCGACATTGTCAATCCGATGATCGTCACAGAACCCGGTAAACTTTTGACTGATGAACTGAGGTCCATTGTCGTAAATGATTCGTCGAGGCACACCAAACCTGAAGATAACGTGGTGTTTGACGAAGTTGATGACGCTGCTGGTTTTGACTTCAGCCAAAGGTATAGCTTCGGCCCACTTGGAGAAATAATCAGTTATTGCTAATATAAACCGATGTCCCTTAGAAGAAGGAGGATTGATAGGACCTATAATATCCATACTCCAAGCTTCAAAAGGCCAGGAAGCAGCAGTCGGATGAAGGAATTCCGACGGTTGATGGATGAAATCTGCATGAATTTGACATGCTTGACATTTCCTTGCATATTCGATGGCATCAGACACTATAGAGGGCCAATAGTAACCCATTCGTTGGATACGATCTTGCAGTTTAGGGCCGGGTTGATGTGCTCCGCAGACACCATTATGAGCTTTACGCAATACTTGCTTTACTTCATCACCAGCAAGACAACACAAAAGTAGACCGTCATAAGTCCATCGATAGAGAGTCTTGGTGGTTTTATTGTAGTAGAATCGGAGAGATCGTCGACGAATACTCATTGCCTCCTTAGGATCTTCAGGAAGTATGTCATGAACTACGAAGTCGATGAAAGGAGCTCTCCAATCTTCCTTGATAACATTGATTTTGACACAATTACTGAACTCAATATTGCGATTGTTTTTAATACAGAAAAACACTCTGTTGGAAACAACAACCACTTGTTGTCTTTTGATGGAAATTGCTAAGACTGCTGCGAGATTAGCTAGAGCATCTGCCTCAATGTTACAAGCTGGTCGAACATATTCAATGAAGAAAGTCTTGAATGATGTAGCCATGTAGATTGCAGCTTCATGATAGGGCACTAGATCTTGATGGCGAACTTCATAGGTTCCTCTAACCTGGTTAACAACCAACTTGGAGTCACCATAGACTTCAAGATATTTGACGTCCATTTGTTTAGCTAACTGAAGGCCAATGAGTAAAGCATTGTATTCTGCTACATTGTTGGAGCAGGGTTCATCTAGGGAGTAGGCTCTTTGGATAGTTGATCCGTCTGGAGAAACAAGAACAACCCCAACTTCTGCGACAATGGTACCATTTGGCCCGATCCTGAATGCACCGTCAAAGAATAGACGCCAAGTAGGAAATTCTTTGGAGATCTTATTTGATTCCAATGTTTCGTCTGGAATTTCATCATAGAGTTTGGATGTCTCTGGTATAGGATGAGCTGCTAAGAAGTCCGCCAGCGCTTGACCCTTGACAGACTTTTATGGAACATATACCATGTTATATTGGGCTAGCAGAATGGCCTATGTAGCTAACCGAGAGTTGAGTGTACTGGGCTTCTTCTTCAGTACCCGAAGAGGATTAACTCGGGAAATGAAATGAATGGTTTGGCCAATAATATAATGACGAATCTTTTGAACAGCGAACATAAGAGCTAGGCATTCTTTCTCAACCGGACTATAACGGTGTTCAGTACCGATCATAGTACGACTAAGATAGTAGATGGCTTGTTCATGGCCTTCTTTGTTCTTTTAGGTAAGTAAAGCACCCAATGAATGATCCATAGCACGGACATACATTAAGAATGGTATGCCTGAGATTGGTGGCACCAAGACTGGCGGGTTCATCAAATACCATTTTATGTCATCGAATGCTTGTTGACATTCTTCGGTCCAAACGAAAGATACACCCTTCTTCATTAGCTGGGTAAACGGTCTGCAGCGTCCAGACAGATTCGAAATGAACCTCCTGATATACGCAAGTCGACCTTGGAATCCTCGTAGCTCTTTTAAGTTGCGTGGAGGATGCATCTCTTGAATGGCTTTGATCTTCTCGGGATCCACATGTATACCTTTAGAGGTAATGACGAAGTCGAGAAATTTACCACTAGAGACACCCAAGAATGACTTGGTGGGATTCATTTTTAACTGATGTTGGTACATTAGATTGAAGATAGTTCTTAAATCTTGGATGTGATCTTCCTTTAGACGACTCTTGACAGCAATATCGTCGACATAACATTCGACAGTCTTGCGCAGATGATCTCGAAAAATGGTACTCATAGCTCGTTGGTAAGTTGCGCCAGCATTCTTGAGACCAAATGGCATCACGGTATAGCAGCAGACTCCGCGAGGACTATGGAAAGAAGTATATTTTTCATCTTCAGGATTCATCCGAATCTGATTGTATCCAGAGAATCCATCCATGAAGTATATTCGCTCGAACCCACAGGTATTGTCAATCATGACGTCCGTGATAGGGAAAGAAAATTCATCTTTTGGACATGCTTTATTAAGACCATGAAAATCAATGCAAACTCGAACTTTGCCAGTTTTCTTCAAGACTGGAACGACGTTAGCTACCCAAACGGGATGTTGTTATTCTTGAATAAAGCCACAAGCTATGAACTTTTTGACTTTATCATCAATTGCATCCATCATTTCTGGTTTGAATCGCCTTTGCTGCTGTTTGACTGGCTTTGCGTTAGGCAAAATATTCAGTTTATGAGTAGCAACTTTGGAATCTAAACCTGACATGTCTTCATAATTCCAGGCAAAAACATCAATATATTCTCGAATAAGAAGAATTAGTTCTTGCTTATCAGTCTTTGGGAGGTTCTTACTGATGAATATTGGACGAGGTGACCCGCTCTCTCCTACATTAATTTGAACCAATTGATCTTCGGTAGGAGGTTCTCGTTATTCAAATCGGAGTTCTCATTGGGTATCCATTCGTTGAACCCAAGGATCTATTTCAGGATTTTCTTCTATGTCTTCGTCATAGCCTTCTAGAAGTTCAGCGAAGACCATGTTAGAAGATACGATCGATCGATGAACTTGACCGATGCTAGTATCAGAATCCCATGATCTAGAATCAGAAGAGTTAGAGCGTTCCTCATTATCAGATTCGGAGACTTCTGGAGATAAGACTGGAGGTGAAGCATATCCGAGACCTCTTTTCATCCTGCTATAGTACATCTCTGATTTTCCTTTCGGAACAGCCGTACGGATAGGAGTTCGTCTACCCTTACCATAGTTGAGGCCATTCTTAAAGTCATAAACCATCTTTCGGATGATGTCTTTTGATTGTTGGCTATAACGACGTAGTTGGAGACGTCCTGTATCATTACTTTTGCTATCATCTGTATAGCTGAATTTCTGTTCTGGTCCTTTACTAAAAAGTATTGGACATTCGCCTCTCTTTCGAGAAAGAACAACAAAACATGAGTCATCTGGATGTTCAATCAAGACCTCTGTCTGAAGGGACTGTACGACCTCTATTGTAAATGTTTGAAAGCTGTCTAACATATCTAAATAGCATTTAGCATGATAAATGACATCAGTATACAGGAAAGGAGATGCTTTTTTATTGATTTGTACATCTCTATTTACAATAGGACCTTTAGCCTTAGCAGGCTTGGTCAGATCGATTACAAGAGGGGGAGAAGAAGAACGTGGAGGAGGCTTGCTACGACAAAGGTCAATAACAAGTGGCTCAGAGGTGGTAAGCTGCCTTTTATCCTTGTTACGACGTAGGTCGATAACAAGTGGCTCAGAAGAGGTGAGCTCCCTTTGATCTTGACCACCATCGGTTGATTGCTTTCGGACTGGCAAGTAAATAGCCAGTGGTTTGGAGGACTGAGGATGAGAAATACGTCCTTTGACAGGTATGATGAGGGTGTCATTGGGCACTGCTTCTTGTTCTTCTTCAGTGTCCAAAGCCAGTATTACCTTCATGAACTCATCTTTATACATGCAAGCATCGTTACAATATAATTCGACACCTTTAAAAGGGTAGAGATCTGCAACCTCTTTTTGAACCTCTCCATTGTTATCAACGTACTTGAAACATTGATGGAGAGTTGAAGGAACAATGTTATGTTCATGAAGGAATGATCTCCCCAAAAGAGCATTGTAAGAGCACCCATGGTTGTCTATAATGTAGAAGGTCACCTTTGTGCGGAGATTGCCTATTTAGAGTTTTAGGCGAATCTTGTCTAGAGGCTCACTTCTTCCCTGGTTGAACCCTAAGATGGTGGTGATTGTGCCAGAAAGACTATGCACTGGGATCTTCAGTGCATCTAGCATTGTCTTCGGCATGATACTGAGTGCTGACCCAGGATCTATCAGAATACGATCGGCCTTCATCGTGTCGATGTATCCTGTATAGTATAGAAGACGGTCATGCCTATTGTCTTCCATCAGCATATCATCATGTGTGAAGGTAATGTTTGGAATTAATTCTAATATACTGTGACAGTGGAGACAAGATACAGGCTCTGATTCTGGCTTCTTTAGAAGAGTTAGACAGGTTTTCGCCTGCGTTAGAGCTTCACTCAGAGTTTTTTGAGTCTCTTTGGAGAGGCGCAAGAGCTCGAAGATCAACAACCTGGCCGGTGCATTGGCTAGTTGAGCCAAGATACCAAAGTTGTATGGCTTCTCAAGTCCAGAAGGAGATAACTTCTTCAAAGGCTTGTCAAAGGGGACTTATTGTTTGCCTTTGTCGGCTGCCGTCGGCTTAGGGGGAGTGGATTCTACAACCAGTGAGGATGCAGAAGGGATGTCCTCGATAGAGACAGGTTGTACTGGAGCAGACTCAGAAGAAGAAGCAGGGTTTTCTTGAGTTTCGGTAAATTTCCGTAGATAGGTTTTCCCTGACCTAGTGCCTAGCAGGATTTTCTCTTCAACTATGGGGTCAAAAGACACCATATTGCAGATCTTTGTTCTGTCATTGGAGCGGTCTTTTTGCTTAGACGAGGAAGGAGCCTCGAATTCTGCAACAAGGTCAGGGTGGATCCATACAATCTCACCATTATCAAGAGATAAGGGGACGAGACCTTCACTCCATGGAGGAGGGAGATTCTCGATCTTAAGAGTGGCCTTGGGGATAGGGATGACACCATGCTGTATTGTTTGCCTTTAAAATTCTTTTATTGCAAATTTCAATACAAATAGAACAATGTTACAATATAGGACTTAGATGTAGTCCTAGGAGTATACTTTTGTTTATCTGGGTTCCTTGTGCCGATGGAGTGAGTGGTAATGCGTTGACTCCATTGACGATCTGACGACGGTTATCGGTTCTCTGAAGACTTGGATTGCTCTGGGTGCTGGAGCTTGCTGAGAGAAGGAAGACGTTGAGTGTCTGTATCTGCCTCTCTGGTGGTATATTTGTTCGTTGTGCGTTCTGTCCGTGTGTAGGTAGGTGTCGAAGAAGGAAATGGTCCCTCTCTTTATATAGTCTGCAGGTTGGCTGCTTGTGCGCGCATATGTAGGATGCGCCTGGTCGTGGGGACGCCACGTGTTGATTGCTGATGGAGGCGCATGAACGATGCACCCTGATCGAGGGGTTGAATTCTTCATGCTGCTGTTGTGAACCGGCACGTAGCAGAGAAGAAGATCTTTCTGTTGCTGAGATCTTGGGCGAGTTGAGTCAAAGGACACGTGTCATCGACCCATGGCTCGGGATACCTGATTTGGTGGGGAATGATCTGGTAGGATGCGCCTAGGATTGGGCGCATGAGGAGGCTTTGTACGTAACCTTTAGGAGTCACGAACCATTCGAGAAGCATGGCTTTTGAGGCGCATGCGAGGCTTCAGTAATGACTTTACTCCTGTCTTTCGGGATCAGAGAGAAGTCTGGGGCGCATGCAGAGCTTTAATGGTGACTTTCCTTCTGTCTTTAGGAATCAGTGAAAAGTCTGAGGCGCATGGCTTTTGAGGCGCATGCAGATTCGGGCGCATGGCTGCCGAGGCGCATGCGAGTGGTTGAGTGGCCACGTGGTAGTAGCCGTCGGAGGAAAGTAATGATGATGCTGACGTTGGCGACGCTTCGTCTTCTGAAAAAGCTGTCAATTGTTCAGACTTCGGGAGGTGTGCTGCCAGCTCTGTCAGTCCAGTATTTAATGTTTTTGACATTCGATAGACAGCTGAGTGGGCGCATCGATCGGTGTCCCACTAGGCGTATGGGGACACATGAGAGCACATCCCCTATGAGGTGCTTGGTGCTGAGGGGGACTTGGTGCTGATGGACGCATCTGTTTGTATGGCGCATCTTCATTGGTCCGTCTGTTGAGTTCTTCAGAGCATTAGTGGCTCCCTGACTTAGCTGAATTCGAAGAGGCGAGTTCATTCATCATAAATACAAGTTCATTGCACTGACTTCAGGAAGGTTGCCACTTGGCGCATGGGTTTGATTTGCCTTGGCCAATGAATAGCAACAGTTTGAGAGAGTCTTGTTGTCTCTCCTTTGACTTCTCGACGAAGATGGATTCGACTGATCCTCCTCCTTGGCAAGACATTGTACTGTGGATGATGGTTCTCCTTATTCAAAGAAGCTTTGACGGTGAACTCCTTCAGAAGATAAGAGCCCCAGGCTGGTAGATGCGCCTGTACGTTGACGAGGAAGTGATTCACACTGACGGGGCAGAGTGATGCGCTGGAAGACATGTACAGCATGTTGCAACTGTTGGAACACAGACTGCCTTGGTGGTGGAGCCACTGTCTTACGGTAGTAGCAGTTGATGGCGACCGTAGCACAAGTGTGCCCTGTGAGGGGCACATTATGCTTGTTGGTCGGCTCTCCTGATCGGCGCTTGTGAGTGATCACGTTGCGCAGATCGTTGGAGGAGAGTGCCACCTTCGCACCCCCTTCAGGCGCATGGCAAGGCCAAGCGCCGGGGTGGTCAAGTGAATGATGTGCCCCCTGATCTAACACCAAACAGGCGTCCCGACCAGTAGTGGGGGAACAATATTTAAAGTGACTTGAACGAACCTCAGACGCATAACCAGAGGAGGCACGGGAGTTCAAGACCACTGGGTTTGTCTTGTTCGACTTGGTTTGTGAATGCAATAGATGCTCCCAAGTGAGACAAGGACTTTGAAGGTCGGCTCGTTCCTGGCGCAGAAGCACCTGATTCGACCTTATACAGCTTACCATTAGCAGCGCGCATGATTGTGAGCGCATGCCTCTGGCTTGCCGTTGGCATAGCACGTTCGAGGCACATGGCCCGTGCTGCCTTGGACTTCTTCGTACCAGCCCGTGGGGTGCATAGTACTCAGAGTCCAAATTATCCTCGCCATGACAGCGAGTGAAGCACTTGCAGCCAACCCAGAAGAAGAGAAGAACAACTGCAACTTTTTGTGGCTCGAACGGGCTTCCTGGATAATGGGCTCTCTTTTTTTATTTATTTTTTTGGTGCCCTTTTCAAAGGAGGCAAGAGGGCTCTATATATAGAGTGGAATGAGAGCTCTCTTTTTCTCCTTTCCGATGTGGGATTAAAAGTAAGATCCCTTCTTTTTTATGATTCTACAAGACCCCCTTCAAAGTTTTTAAAACTTTTGGACAAGTTTTGAAATACTTTGAACAAGAAGCATGAATGGTAGAGCTGTTTAGGTGTGACAATCCTATCAAAGGTAGTATGGACGTGATAGGTTTGGATACTTCCACTGGGGAATTTATGTGGACTTATCATCCGTGGTGCACCTTGGTTTTAGGTACAAATAATAAGTTGAGAGAGAGAGAACCAACATATTTACTCAGAGGTAATATGGACGTGGTAAATATGGGATTGATGGTAGAGCTTTTCTACTCAGAGGTGATATGAACGTGGTAGGAATGACTCTGGAGGGAGATACGTGCAACTACTCAGAGGTAATGTAGACATAGAAGTTCTGCTGGGGAGGGTGTAATCCTTTACTCTTTTTTTTTAGAATAAAGAAATACACAATTTTCTTGTGATGTGTTCATTTTTGCTATGTCATGAACTTTGATGATTTGTGTGGACCTATTATCTTTTGCGCACCTTGGTTTCTAGGTACAGATAATAAGTTGGAGAGAATCGACATGTTTGCTCAGAGGTAATGTGGACATGGCAAATATGGGATTCAAGTGGTAGAATCTCCCTACTCAGAGGTATTATGGACGTGGTAGGAATGATCCTGGGGGATACGCAGAACTACTCAGAGGTAATGTGGACGTGGAAGTTCTGTGATCAATGTACGACAACGCAAGGGTTGTCTGTACGGGATGTTTACTTAGAGGTAATGTGGTCGTGGTAAATATGGTGGGTAGCGTAGTCTTATGGGATGTAAGATTACGCTTTGTAAGGTGTAGGAGGGCAACTCAGAGGTGATATGGACGTGGTTGTTCTTCTACTGGAGGATGCTACGGAACAGCTGGGTTCCGGAAGCGTATGATTTTGTGAAAGGGAATTGTCTGTGAGTCCTGATGATTGGGTCCACAGATCCCCGGGTGGAAGCACATGTCTGAAAGATGTCAAGAGTAGTTCTTCTTTAGGAACTTGCCGTTGATGGGCATCATAAACAAGTCTCCATTGGATTTGGCGAGGCGGTAAGCACCGTTGGAGTATACCGTCTCTATGATGAAAGGTCCTTCCCACTTGGGCTCGAACTTTTCTGGTGTTTTGTAAGTCAACATCATCGGTCTCCTGACTGCCAGAACCAGGTCGTCAACTTGAAAAGTCCTCTGCTTGACCTTTTTGTTGAAAGCCTGTGATATATGGGCTTGGTATAGTTCGATGCATTGTTGAGCTAGGAGATGCTTTTCGTCAAGTGCCTCCAGTTCCCGCAGACGACGACGTTGATTATCCTCTTCTGTGAGTTGGTTTGTGATTGCTACGCGGAGTGAGGGTATCTGGATCTCGAGAGGCAGTACTACTTCGCTCCCGTAGACCAAGGAGAATGGTGTGTTGCCTGTCGGGGTCCGTACCGTTGTGCGGTAGGCCCAAAGGCATTTGCCGAGCTTTTTGTCCCAGTCGTGTTTGTTAGATGACACGACCTTTTTGAGTAGCCTGACGATAGTTTTGTTGAACGTCTCGGCCAATCCGTTTGCTGCCGGATTGTAGGCGGTTGATGCCACGTTTTGAATACGATTCTTGTCACAGAATCTGCTGAAAACATGGCTAATGAACTGAGGACCATTGTCGTGGATGATCCTCCGGGGTACTCCGAAAAGGTAGATGACGTGGTGCTTGATGAAGCTGATCACCCTGGAGCTTTTTACTTCTGCCAGCGGAATTGCTTCTGTCCATTTGGAGAAGTAGTCGGTGATTGCTAGGATGAAGCGGTGTCCTCTCGATGAAGGAGAGGTGATCGGTCCCACAATATCTATGCTCCAAGCTTCGAAGGGCCAGGAGGCGACTGTAGGATGTAGTGGTTCTGACGGTGTATGAATGAAGTCTGCGTGAAGCTGGTACGCATGGCACTTCTTAGCATATTCGACAGCGTCCGCGGCCATGGTTGGCCAGAAGTAGCCCATACGTCGAAGTCGGTCCTGCAACTTAGGACCAGGTTGATGGGCCCCGCAGGTTCCATCGTGAGCTTCTCGAAGGGCTTCGGTTGCTTCTTCGTTGGACAAACATCGAAGGAGAAGTCCATCGTAGGAGCGTCGGTATAGCATTTTAGTAGCCGTATCGTAGTAGAATCGAAGAGAGCGTCTTCTGACTGAGACGGCTTCTTTCGGGTCCTCTGGGAGAATTCCGTAGACAGGAAGTCGATGAATGGGAATCTCCAGTCTCGGACATTAACACCAGCACTCGTTGACATGGCATGGGCCACTTGTGAGCACAGGTTATTTTTAGGGCAGACCAGGTCTCGATCTACTACTGTGGCGTAGTGTTGAGTTCCGAGGGGTACCGCTAATGAGGCTGCGAGGCCGGCCAGAGCATCAGCCTCTAGATTTTGTAGACGAGGTACATGTTCGATGAAGAACTCGGTGAAGGTTGAAATGATATTCAATACAACTTCATGGTAAGGGATCAGATCTTCATGGCGAACTTCGTATTGCCCTCTAATCTGGTTTACGACGAGTTTTGAGTCACAGTAGGCTTCTAGATGATTTATCCCCAGCTGTTGTGCAAGCTGGAGTCCCATGATGAGTGCATTGTACTCGACAATATTGTTGGAGCACGGCTTCGAAAGGGAGTAAGCACGCTGGATGACCAGCTGATCGGGGGAGACTAATACCACCCCCACTCCAGCGATGATTTGGCCTTTGGGGTCTGTTCTTGAAGCGCCATCGAAAAACATCCGCCAGACGGAGCCTTCTTCGGTGACGTTTGATTCTTGGACCTCATCTGGGATGTCTTCATAGAGTCTTGAGGACTCTGGGATGGGGTGTGCAGCTAAAAAGTCGGCCATAGCTTGACCCTTAACAGCTTTTTGTGGAACGAACACCATATTGTATGGTGTTAGCAAGATCGCCCATGTGGCTAGCCGGGAGTTCAATGATCCTGGCTTCGTCATAAGGACCCTGAGCGGATTGACTCAGGAAACGACATGAATTTTCTGCCCCGAGACATAATGTCGAGTCTTTTGGATGGCAAATACCAAAGCTAAGCACTCCTTTTCAACGGGGTTGTACCGGTGTTCGTCCCCGATCAGAGTTCGACTGAGGTAGTAGATTGCTTGCTCATAGCCTGTGTCGCTGTTCTGAGCTAGCAGGGCACCGAGGGAATGATCCATAGCACGGACGTAGAGGAGGAATGGTTTGTCGGCGACTGGTGCCACCAGGACTGGCGGCCTCGTCAAGTAAGCTTTGATGTCATCGAAAGCTTTTTGGCATTCCTCTGTCCAGACGTAAGAGACTCCCTTCTTCATGAGCTGAGTGAAGGGTCGACATTTGTCGAAAAGGTTTGTTATGAACCTCCGGATGTATGCCAGACGCCCCTGTAGGCTTCGAAGTTCTCGAAGGTTTTTCGGAGGGTCCATATCGAGGATGCCTTTGGTCTTCTCGGGATCGACATGAATGCCTTTCGCCGTGATGATGAAGCCCAAAAACTTTCTGCTAGAAACCCCTAGAAAGGATTTAGCGGGGTTCATCTTGAGCTGGTGCGCCCGCATGAGATCGAAGACTGTCTTCAGGTCTTGCAGGTGATCTCCTTTGAGACGGCTCTTGACTGCAATGTCGTCAACATAGCATTCGACTGTTTTGTGAAGATGTTGACAGAAAATGGTGCTCATAGCTCGTTGGTATGTCGCACCAGCGTTCTTCAAGCCAAAGGGCATCACTGTGCAGTAGAAAACACCCTTTGGAGTCCTGAATGACGTGTGTTTTGCGTCATCGGAGAACATCTTGATCTGGTTGTAGCCCGAATACCCGTCCATGAAAGACATGCGCTCGAAGCCACATGTGTTGTCGATCATCATGTCGGTGATTGGAAGCGGGAACTCGTCCTTCGGGCAGGCAGAGTTGAGATCCCTGAAGTCGATACAAACTCGTATTTTTCCATTCTTCTTGGTGACGGGGATGACGTTGGCTACCCAATCTGGGTATTGTTCTTCACGGATGAAGCCGCTGGTCAAGAGCTTGTCCACCTCCTGATCAATGGCGTTCATGATGTCCGGACGGAAGCGTCGCTGTTGTTGTTTGATAGGCTTGGCATCAGGTAAGATATTCAGCCTATACATCGCGATCTGGGGGTCAAGTCCCGGCATATCTTCGTAACTCCAGGCGAAGACGTCGATATACTCTTTAGCCAGCTGGATTAAAGATTCTCGGTCTTCTCCTTTTAGGCTTTTGCTGACGAAGATGGGTTTGGAAGAAGATCCATTCTCAAGGTCGATCTGCTCGATATCGTCTTCGGTGGGAGGTTCACGTAATTCAAAACGAGACTCCTATTGTTGTCCTAGGCATTGAGCCCAGGGTTCTTCTTCGAAGAGTTCCGGCGCTTGGTCTTTACCTTCTTCTTCTCGAGATTATGCAGACGTCATGTTGGCTGACAGCACCCTCTTGAAGACTGAACCGATACTGGTATCGGAGTCCCACGTTGATGCTTCAGACGAGTGAGAATGTTCTACTTCTTCCACGTCTGAACTCTCTGGAGTTGACGGCGGCGTGACATAGCCTACCCCCCGTCGAGTTTGATTGTAATAGTCCTGCGGCTTTCCTTTATGTGTTGGAAGCCGAAGAGAGAGACGTCGACCTTTGTCGTAGTTCAGGCCTTTGTTGTTTTTTAGGTCGTAACCCATCTTTTGGATGAGGTACTTTGTCTTGTCTGTGTACCGATAGAGTTGCATTCTGTCGGCATCTGGTTCTGGCTCGAGTGGCGGAAGGTCTTGATGACGCTCAACCTTGTCGAGGATGATGGATTCTTCGTCTCGACTCTGTAGTAGGACTATGTAACAGACCCCTTGGGACGGGACTACTCGATTTACATGATGGACGGTCGTTATTTGTGTTTGCAACGACCGTGGAGCGTTATCTAATGTATACATGGCATTCCAATGTGGAAGACTAGAATAATTAAAAGACACTCTGTTATTGATAAAATATGAGATTTTATCCCGCGGAATTACATTGTCCAGAGAAGGGGCATCTACATCAGCCGAGATATATTCCTCCAACTCTTATTCTGTAAGCACTGGAGTAAGATCGGGAGAGTCCACCACAGCGTTGTCTTTGGAGTCCGAGAGGACTACGTGGGCCTTCTATGGCGGCTGGCATAGCGGCGGCTTGCCCTTAAGACGCACCTTCAGAGGTGCCTCCGCTGTGCCTTCGATGATTGACGCCTTCCCCTGTAGTTTTGCCACGAGGGGGGTCGATGTTTGAGGCGGCTTTCCTTTGAGCCGTATCTTCAGGGGAGCTTCAGGAGCAGCTGGTGCTTTCCCGGGTAGCTTAATGCTCATGGGAGGCAACTTCTGAGGCGGTTTGTCTTTGAGTCGGATCTTCAAAGGAGCGTCGGGGGTGACCTCAGGCTGCATGTTCGGCTCTGCTGCCGTTTCTGCTTCGACGTCAGCATCATTGGCTTCCTCCTCGTCAAGTGATTTGTATAAGTCAGCATTCGTGAAGTAGGCTTCAATCCTTTTGAAAGGGTCTATGTTCGCGAACTCCGTACGGATGACGTTGTTGGTGGACACGTACTTCATACATTGGTAGAGCGTGGACGGCACCACCATGTACTCATGCAGCCATGGACAACCCAACAGAAGGTTGTAGTTGACTTCAGCATCAACGACATAACAAGTGACCTCGGTTCTGAGATTACCGATATGGCACTTTAGTCGTATTTTGCCCAGTGGTTCGCTTTTGCTAGCATTGAAGCCACTGATTGTTGTGTTGGAGGGCGCCAGTCGGTACATTGGGATCCCTAGTGTTGAGAGCAGCATCTTCGGAATGATGCTGAGGGAAGACCCCGGATCGATCTGAATCCGCTTCACCTTGACTGAACCGATATACCCTGTATAGTACAGCGGCCTGTTGTGTCGGTTGTGTTTGAGCAGCATGTCTTATTGGATGAAGGTTATATTGGGGATAACCTCATCCGCACAATGATAGTGCGTGCATACAGTCGGGAGATCTTCCGGCTGCTTGACCTGACTGAGAAAGGATTCAGCATCCTTCAGAGCTTCACAGTGAGCTTCTCGGGAGTCTTTGGAAAGACGAAGGAGCTCGAACAGAGATAGGCGGGCAGGAGTACTAGCCAATTGTGCCGGTATGTCAAAGTTGTGGGGCTTGGCTAGCCCCGAAGCATTCTCCTTTCGTAGAGGCCTGTCGAAGTGGGGCTCTATCTGCTTCTGCTTATTGGCTGCTGGGGGCTTAGATGGGCCCTCGTCCTGGACAGTAGGGACGGTGCCAGGAGGCACCACCTCGACGGCAGCTTCGTCGGGTTGGACGTTCTGTTGTGAATGCGTCTGCACAGGAAGTGCCTCTTCCGCTGAAGAAGAGACCGTGCGGCAAGACTTGATCTTCCTTCCTTTGGATTTGGAGGTAGGGCGTACCTCCGGTTGAGTCACCTTAGAGACGAGATTGGGGTGAACCCATAGGATCTCTCTCTGAGATATGGTGAGTGGGATGAGTCCACTCACGTTGTCCCGGGTAGGTGGTAAGTTCACCACCTCCATTGTCGCCTTAGGGATGGAGACGATGCCATCCTGTGTTGTAGTTGACGGCAAGGTACCAAACTGGAGTGACACCGCGTTGGCTGACAGCGTCTTCTCTTCGTAGTCGACGGAGATTACATCCGCATTGATCATGCGCTGGATGTAATTCTTGAGGACATAGTAATCCTTGGTTGGGTGTCCGACAAACTGATGGTAGTGACAGTACCTCGGGTTGTCCACTTTTCCAACCTCATCGGGATGCTTCGGGTCCGAAAGCTTGATCTTGTCACCCTGTTTCAGTATATCAAAGAGTTACAGGGTGTCTTCGTCGTTGAACGAATAAACCTCCTTCGGCCTTAGTGCAAGTGGAGGTTTCTGAGCAGGTGCCGATGCACCTTTGGAGGCATTGACAGTCAATACATGTTTCTCCTTTGTCTCTCGTCCGGGGTTGTTGGCTGTAGGCCGTTTCCCTTTGTCCTCAAAGGCAGGGAAACTGACTCCAAGAAGACGAGCATTGGCCGCCTTCTTCTCTGCGGCTTCTGCTTCAATGATCAAGGAGCTCCAGTCGGGAGGAGGAGTAGAGTTAAGCCAGAGTTTGACTGTAGGCAGCATGTTCATGCTGCAGGAGGAGAGAAGCACATGTTCTGGCATGCCCGGGGGCAGTCTAAAGCAGGCCTATCGGAAGCGTTCGATGAACACTCGAACTGTTTCCTTCTCCTTCTGGCGTATCTCTATAAGGGACGCCATTGTCTTGTCCTTTCCGCCGTCGTAGAAACGGTCGAAAAAAAGACGCGTCAGGTCGTCGAAGGAAGATATTGAATTGTCGGGGAGGCTGCAGTACCAGTCGTACGCTACTCCTTTCAGGGCCCCAACAAATATGCTGGTAAGTAGTACGTCCTCCTTCGGAAGATGTCCCGTCTGAGACTAGAAATACGTCAGATAGCGGCGCGGAGAGTCCTTCCCGTCGTATGGCATCAGTGTTTATGGTTTATACTTAGGAGGAAAAACCACCTTATTTCATTCGAGGGGATAAGGTTGGGGATGCCCATCTTTTGGCGTTCCTCTTGTCTTATCTTGGACTCAAAGCGCTCGCGCAAGTCCCTGATCATCTCGACCACGTCTTCTGTGGAGCTGGGAGTCGGGGAAGGTGGTACCACCGGGAGTTAAACATTTGAGGGCTCCGACGTCCGAGGTGCTTCACGACGATCTATGTCCGAGGATACCCGTTGAAGGAGTACACTCGATTCTCCATTGGCCCCTGGGTCGGGACCGACAGAAGGTGTCCTGGCCAAAGCTGACCGTATCTCAAACACTGCTTGAGTCAGTGTTTGCATGGAGGCAGAGAGGGTTTTGAGTCCTTCCTCCAGGGTATCCATGCGCTGGACGAGGTCTGTTGGCGGCGCATCAGACTCGATATCAGCTCCAGTCACATTTACTGTCATGACGCGGCCGGAAGTGGATGGATGGGTTGAGGCTTCACTCTCGGCCTCACTCTCTTGTGGGGGAGTTGCCTCTCCTGGAGCCTCGTCTTGGCTACCCCTGGCTATGTTCGGGAGAACATTCACCACGGGCGCATCTGCAAGGGCCTGATTACCCTCAGCTCCGTCTTGAAGGGCCTCTGCGTCTCCGGAACTCGGGTCCGCAGATGCTAGACTACCCCCAGCTATGTTCTGGGAGATATTCTCATCTTCTGGAAGGCTGACAGGATCTGCCCCAGATGTGCTTTGGATACCCTCGTCTTCGGACTCGACAAGGGTCTAACTACCCCCAGCTTCTTCCAAGATCTTCTTCCTCCCCCAAGTGCCTTCGAACACTCCGGAAGATGCGACAGCTATCTTGGTTTTCCTCGGCTGGCTTTTGGACGAGAAAGAGGAACTGCCAGTCGCCTTTTGGACTGACGAAGAATTGGAGATCACGTTGCATGAAGTAACCCTTGGCTCTTCTTCTGTTGACACCTTCTTCCCGAGGCGACGTCGGAGGGGTGTCGATGATTGCAGCCGCTGGAACACCGACTGCCTTGGTGGGACTGCCGCTTTGCAACATCAGTTGATGGTGACCACAGCACAAGTATGCCCCGTGAGAGGCGCATCGTGCTTGTCAGTCGACTCCCCGGATCGGCGCTTGTGAGTGATCACGTTACGCAGATTGTTGGAGGAGAGTGCCACCTTCAGACCCCTTTCAGGCGCATGGCAAGGCCAAGCGCCGGGGTGGTCAAGTGAGTGTTGCTCCCCCTGATCTAATACCAAACAGGCATCCTGATCAGTAGTGGGGGAACCACAGCATTTGAAGTAACTTGAACGGACCTCGAATGCACAACCAGAGGAGGCGCGGGAGTTCAAGACCACTAGATTTGCCTTACTCGACTTGGTTGTGCACGCAATGGATGCGCCCAAGTGAGACAAGGACTCTGAAGGTCGGCTCGTTTCTGGCGCCACAGCACTCGAGTCGACCTTGTACAGCTTACCATTAGCAGCGCACATGATTGTGAGCACATGCTTCTGGCTTGCTGCTGGCATAGCACGTTTGGGACGCATGGCCCGTGCTGCCTTGGATTTCTTCGTACCAGTCCGCTGGGGCACATAGTACTCAGAATCTAAATTCTTCTCGCCATTACAGTGAGTGAGTCTGTCAAAGACAGAGACCTTCTGTGGCACATCAGAGGTGATGTGCGGGGCATTGGCTGTGCCCCTGCTCCGTCGACGCATCTTCTTTGCCTGAGAGGGAGATGGCTGAAGAATGTGGTTAGCCGCACGTTTCCCCGAGAGATACGCTGCACCAGCGGACGTATCTTGGTTGCTGAGGACGTCAGCAGGAAGGGAAGGCTGGATCGGCCCATCCCCTTCGGTGGTGGTGCCCGAGGCATCGACCTTGCGCACCCAGACTCGACGGGTCTTCTTCGGCTTCGGCAGCCGCTTCGAAGGACTCGTACTGCCTTCAGAGATGAACTCCTCATACGCCTGTTGATTGAGGCGTACGACCAGCGTCTTGTGGGAGGAGCCCACCTTCACGTCGTCGGATTATGACACAGCTTTCTCGGTGGAGGAGAAAGAGGTCTCCAGCAGGGTCGCCAGCTTATTTGCCATTAAAATTCTTTTATTGCAAATTTCAATACAAACAGAACAGTGTTACAATATAGGACTTAGATGTAGTCCTAGGAGTACACTTTTGTTTATCTGGGTTCCTTGTGCCGATGGAGTGAGTGGTAATGCGTTGACTCCGTTGACGATCTGATAACGGTTATCGATTTTTTGAAGACTTGGATTGCTCTGGTTGCTGGAGCTTGCTGAAAGGAAGAAGACGTTGAGTGTCTGTATCTGCCTCTCTGGTGGTATATTTGTTCGTTGTGCGTTCTGTCCGTGTGTAGGTAGGTGTCGAAGAAGGAAATGGTCCCTCTCTTTATATAGTCTGCAGGCTGGCTGCTTATGCACGTATATGTAGGATGCGTCTAGTCGTAGGGACGCCACGTGTTGATTGCTGATGGAGGCGCATGAACGATGCGCCCTGATCGATGGATTGAACTCTTCATGCTGCTGTTGTGGACCGGCACGTAGCAGAGAAGAAGATCTTTTTGTTGCTGAGATCTTGGGTGAGTCGAGTCAAAGGACACGTGTCATCGACCCATGGCTCGGGATCCCTAATTTGGTGGGGAATGATCTGGTAGGATGCGCCTAGGATTGGGCGCATGAGGAGGCTTTGGCAAGTAACCTTTAGGAGTCACGAACCATTCGGGACGCATGGCTTTTGAGGCGCATGCGAGGCTTCAGTAATGACTTTACTCCTGTCTTTCGGGATCAGAGAGAAGTCTGGGGCACATGGCTTTTGAGGCGCATGCAGAGCTTTAATGGTGACTTTCCTTCTGTCTTTAGGGATCAGTGAAAAGTCTGAGGTGCATGGCTTTTGAGGCACATGCAGATTCGGGCGCATGGCTACCGAGATGCATACGAGTGGTTGAGTGGCCACGTGGTAGTAGCCGTCGGAGGAAAGTAATGATGATGCTGACGTTGGCGACGCTTCATCTTCTGAAAAAGCTGTCAACTGTTCAGACTTCGGGAGGCGTGCTGCCAACTCTGTCAGTCCAGCATTTAATATTTTTAACATTCGATGGACAGCTGAGTGGGCGCATCGATCGGCATTCCACTAGGCGTATGGGGACGCATGGGAGTGCATCCCCTGTGAGGCGCTTGGTGCTGAGGGGCGCTTGGTGCTGATGGGCGTATCTGTTTGCATGGCACATCTTCATTGGTCCGTCTGTTGAGTTCTTCAGAGTATTAGTGGCTCTCTGACTTAGCTGAATTCGAAGAGGCGAGTTCATTCATCATAAGTACAAGTTCATTGCACTGACTTCAGGAAGGTTGCCACTTGGCGCATGGGTTTAATTTGCCCTGGCCTATGAATAGCAACAGTTTGAGAGAGTCTTGTTATCTCTCCCTTGACTTCTCGACGAAGATGGATTCGACTGATCCTCCTCCTTGGCAAGACATTGTACTGTGGATGATGGTTCTCCTTGTTCAAAGAAGCTTTGACGGTGAACTCCTTCAGAAGATAAGAGCCCCAGGCTGGTAGATGCGCCTGTACGTTGACGAGGAAGTGATTCACTCTGACGGGGCAGAGTGATGCGCTGGGAGACATATACAGCATATTGCAACTGTTGGAACATAGACTGCCTCGGTGGTGGAGCCACTGTCTTGCGGTAGCAGCAGTTGATGGCGACCGTAGCACAACTGTGCCCAGTGAGGGATACATTATGCTTGTTGGTCGGCTCTCCTGATCGACGCTTGTGAGTGATCACGTTGCACAGATTGTTGGAGGAGAGTGCCACCTTCGTACCCCCTTCAGGCGCATGGCAAAGCCAAGCGCCGGGGTGGTCAAGTAAATGTTGCGCCCCCTGATCTAACACCAAATAGGCGTCCCGATCAGTAGTGGGGGAACAACATTTAAAGTGACTTGAACGGACCTCAGACGCACAACCAGAGGAGGCACGGGAGTTCAAGACCACTGGGTTTGCCTTGCTCGACTTGGTTTGTGAATGCAATAGATGCGCCCAAGTGAGACAAAGACTTTGAAGGTCGGCTCGTTTCTCGCACAGAAGCACCTGATTCAACCTTATACAGCTTACCATTAGCAGCGCGCATGATTGTGAGCGCATGCCTCTGGCTTGCCGTTGGCATAGCACGTTCGAGGTGCATGGCCCGTGCTGCCTTGGACTTCTTCGTACCAGCCCGTAGGGTACATAGTACTCAGAGTCCAAATTATCCTCGCCATGACAGCGAGTGAAGCACTTGCAGCCAACCCAGAAGAAGAGAAGAGCAACTGCAACTTTTTGTGGCTCGAACGGGCTCCCTGGATAATGGGCTCCCTTATTTATTTATTTTTTTGGTGCCCTTTTCAAAGGAGGCAAGAGGGCTCTATATATAGAGTGGAATGAGGGCTCTTTTCTTCTCCTTTCCGATGTGGAATTAAAAGTAAGATCCTTTCTTTTTCATGCTTCTACATGTATCATCTGTGGGGGGAAGTTACCGAACTGTACTGAGACCATATTTCCGGTAATAGTCTTCTCATCTTGTTGAAGAGTGACAATACCAGCGTTGACTAACTCTTGAATCTTGCCTTTGAGCACGTAACATGCTCGAGTGGGATGCCCAATGAACCTGTGGTAAACATAATATTTGGGATGATCAGTCTTACCGACCTCGTCAGGCTTCTTCGGGTCTGGGAGTTGGAGCTTATTGCTTTTGATCAAACAATCAAAGATGCTCATGGTATCGTTCTCGTCAAAGGAGTACCCTACTTTTGGGCGAAGTTCCTTTGGTGGAGGGGCAGAAGGAGTAGAAGTAGACATAGGTGGAGCCACGTTGACAGCCAGAGATTCTTTGCTCTTCAAATTGATGTTCAAGGTTTCTTTACCCTTGCGGTTGTTCTGGCGATTACCGCTACTAGATGTCGGGTGTTCATCTCGGTCGGGGTTAGACATGTGTACCCCCAGCTGCTTGAACTTGTCAGCGCTAACTTCAGCTGCTTTAGCATTGACAATGAATGATGGCCAGTCTTGAAATTGAGTTGACCCCGTCCACATGCTGATAATAGGCAAAAAATTTGCCTTGCAGGTATCTATAGTTACAGCGGTCGGAGTTCCAGGAGGCATCTTTAATGCTTCTCGGCGAAATCTTTCAATGAAACTCTCAGCGGTTTTATTATGTCTTTGTTTGATCTTGTTGAGGGCCGACATGATCATGTCATTGATTCCCTCGTAGAATCGTTCCAGAAAGATTTGTTTAAAATCCGAGAAAGAGGTGATACAGCCATCAGGCAAGCTTCTGTATCAATCGTATGCTACATCGGCTAAACAGCCGACGAATACCCTGGTAAGAAGAGCATCATTTGGCTGAAGTTGAACAGTCATTACCTCAAAGTGGTTAATGAACTGACTCGGAGAAGTGCTGCCGTCAAACAGCAAAATTATGGGGATCTTGTATTTAGAAGGAAATGGGACTTCCTTCCACTCAATAGGATAGGGTTGCTTGATTCCCAATCTCTGTAAATTGTCCTTCTTTTTAAAAGCCTCGAATTGAGTGCGCAAGAGTTTGACAGCTTCATTAGCATCCTCCGATGATGAAGAAGGAGCATGCTGAATTATAGTGTTAGGGGGGAACAGCGTGGTAAGTACTACCCCCAGCTCCTGACTGACTGGGTGTGGGTTGAATTTGTACAGGGGGTATTTGAGGAGATACTACCCCCAGACCTGCATTGACAGGCACTTACGATGCTATAATTTTGGGATTTACAACAGGTGCGGTCGGTGGTACTGTATGTTAGGCCACGATGATAGAATGCATATTTGCGACCATTTCAGCCATGGTCTTCAGCTTGTCCTCCAGTGCAGCTATTCGTTGTTCTTGATTCACTGAATTAGAAGCGTACGGGTCTTCAGTGACAACATAAGTTGTCACTTCTCTAGGTACAGTAGAAGATACTGTATGTTCAGAACTTTTGCTATATGCATCATAATCAGAGAAGGAATTATCTCCTGAGTAAGAAATAGGAAGATGACCAGAGGGATCTTAGAGAAGATTCCTATGACCGATTGTGTCTCGACTTCGGGATCGGGTGAGTCGAAATACCCCTTCAGAAGATTCTTCGAGTAGATCTAAGTACCGCTGGCTGGGCCTACGAGGCTTGTCGTATTTGGAGCACTTTCTACCAACAGTGTCTAGAGAAGCCATGTTGACGGAAGCATACAACACTTCGTCTTCGTCTTCTGACATTGGTTCAAAGGTTGCAAAATTTAGACGATCGAAGACAAAATGTTTTGTTGTCTGGCAACAGCACTTGATGACAACCTCGTGATTACAATGGCGTTCAAGTAGTTGAACTGGAGGTGTTGAGATATTGTCCCACTTTTTCTTAAGGTGCTCTCGGAGGTCAGGAACAATGACGGGACAAGAAGAAGTTTGAGGGATATATTCTTTGACAACATTCGGAACATGGTTCCGGTTCTTCAGATGTTTTGTCCCGTGAGTATACATAGAAGTACTCACTTTGTTAGCATAGGTGTTAGGATTTTTTATCCTGAAAGTTTGCCTCTGATGCAGGTTCATCTTCGGCATTGGCTGCTTGCGTTTTGCCGAGGTTGATGCAGACCGAGGTCTATTGAGATAAAGTCGTAGATCAGCAAACTCACTCCCAGGGGTTTCTGTCTGAGATACCAGTAATTTTCCCTGCTTTGAGCGGGATATCCGGAGAGTTGGGAGATCTTGAAGTTCCGCTACCGGCGTAGGCATAATACCTCTTTGATCAGTATATTTTCCTTTGGCAGGGAGAGAAGAACTCTTGTTTGCGATCGGTACCGAGGCACATTGAGATTGATCTTCCAAGGTTAAAACCAGAGAAGACTGAGAAAAGACCAAAGGACCTTTTCCCTTGTTTTGTGCGGAAGGGTTGGCTAAAGAGCGTTTCCCTCTGTTGTCTTCCAAGTCGTGGAACGAAGAAGTTTGAGAAAAGACCAACGGCCTTTTCTTTTGTTCTGGGGAGAGGAAGGAACAGTCAACAGACTACTCCCGGTGGATTGTGCAGGAGTAACGGGGAACTTGGAAAGAGGAGCAGAGTCTTTCCCCTTGCTGTGAGAAGAAGAGGGATTAGCCAAAGGGCTATCCTTTTTAGACTGTGCTGGAACAGGAGGGATGGCCACTTGCGCTTGGGTTGAGGTAGCAGTAGGCGCTTTGGCCGATTGCGTCTGGGAGGATTTGACAGATGGCCTTTTGGCCACAGAAACTCCAAAAGTTGCAGCTTACGTAGCAGGAGTTTTGGTTAAAGGGGCATTTGGTTGCGCAGGAGCAAAAGTTGCAGCAAGTTGCGCCAGGGGGAAAGCGGTCTTGCACTTTGCCAAAGCAGCATAGGAAGTGGCTTGCGCCTTGGCAGAAGAGAGAGGGAGTTGCGCAAGGGCAGAAGTTGTTACTGACAGCTTATCGAAAGATACAACAGGCTGCGCAGCAGTCTTGGTAGTCCACACTGACCTTCACAACCTGGCGTTGATCATTGCTTCATAGGCAATCTGGTTGACCTTCACAACCAGCATCTTCTGCGTCTTTCCGATAGATGCCACGTCACATTGAGTTGTCACTTCCTCGTCGGAGGAGAAAGTCGTCCCCAGTAGAGTCGATATTTTATTTGTAAAAACAAAAGTCTTTTATTTCACAAACTTGTAAAAGAATACAAAGTACAATGAATTCTGGGAAAGTACAACTATAGGAATCCGATCTGAAGACGATCGCTTTATCCCTTGGACGATGTGAACTTTGAAGACGATAGCCTCTGAAGAATGCAGTAGCACTTGGACAAGAACTCCTGATCTCTGATGATCTTGAATAATGATCCTCCCTAATGAAGAACTTGAAACTCTGTTTATAGAGTTCTAGAAATAACTATTTTGTAGTTATTCTGGATTACGCACAATGGTTTGCGCTGAAGGCAGACTGCGCAGACTGCAAACCGCGCTGGCCATTGGATAGTTGCTCGATCGTGGGCTAACCGTACTCAAATGCGTGGCATTGTTTGATTGAAATGCGCTTGGTCGTGTGTAGGCGGTTGCCACGTGGCAAGCAATTGATGGCATGTAAGCCACGTAATAAATGTCAGTTATTTTTAACAAGTTTGATGGATTGTGCCACTTGAATAGCGCTAGCTTCAGACTACGCTCAGATCTGGTCAATAGATTGTGCTGGAATTGGACAGTTGGACCGCGCTAAGATTTGGACAGCTGTCTAGAAGGCGGCACGGCACGAGAAACGAATAGACTCTTCGCTTTTCGGGCTGTCAGGCTGTCAGAAGATTTGATCTTCTTGTCAGGTAATGATGGCATTGCCACGTCAGCCTAGCGTGCTCGGGCATTGGCGGAGTTTCGGCTAGCACAATTTAGGACTTACAGGTGCGTAACGGTTTTGTGGACGTGTGGGCTTTGACGAAATTCAAATTAATCGCGTGTGCGCGACGAATTTGATGTGTATCCGTCAAAATTTCCCGTATCGGCCTCAGTACAAACTTTCCAATTACTTTGTGCACGCTCGTCAGATCGAGATGAAACTTACGCCATCAGGACCGTATCATTTTTCTGGTCCTGTATGCCAAGTTTGCTCCGAATCTGAGACAGTTGATCGGATCGCCGTTTTGCGGACCCCACGATCCGACTCAACGGGCAATTTCGTGCACAGTCCACCGGAATCCAAAATTGGACATACCGTTGGGTTCGTATCATCAAAAAAAATCTGTAGACATATAGTTTGATGACTTTAGAGACCAATGACTCTGGCACGCTTTTCGGTGCAAAGCGGGTCCAACGGCGGACATTATTTTGACCCAAAATTACCGTTTTGCCCCTGTGTCCATAATTGGACTTAAGGATAGGCAATCCTTGCTAATTTGACTATTCTGAGAACATTGGTAATATTTATTTCAGCTTTCAGGAACTATTGTACGAGTTTTGACTATTGTGGCACACTGAGTGGTTCAGATTATCGGTTTTACCAGCACAAGACCACAGGCCAGTACAGTTTATTGTCTGCATTTCGATACTGATCTTCACTACATTTTATTGATTGGCCATTGGTTATGTGATTTTTATATTCTACTATAAATTGTTGAGTCAGGAATGAGAAGTACCAAGGATGTGTGATCCGACCGTAGACATTGTTTATTTTCTTGCAGTAGACCTCGTAGACAGTATTTATTTTCATGCAGTAGACCTCGTAGACAGTGTTTATTTTTATGCAGTAGACCTCGTAGACATTGTTTATTTTCTGCAAGCAGACCTCGTAGACATTGTTTAATTTCTGCAAGTAGACCTCGTAGACATTATTTATTTTCGTGCAAGTAGAGCTCGTAGACCTCGCGGTGTAGTGTCCCAGACTGATCACATATCAAAGGTACTTCTAACAGTTGGGAATGTATTTTTGTCTATTTATTTGCTACTAATTTTTCGTCTTTTATGTTTATTTTCAAAACATGTAATTGATGTCTAACCTCTGTTGTATAGTCATTTTTATTTATTGAAATTGCATTCAGTGAATTGTGATCGTTCCATTTCCGACTGGAAACCAATATTTTTCAGGTTAGCCGTGGATTCACTTAGCTTGGGGAGTGACGGGTATACTTGCAGACAAAAGCCTAGAGACTAGCTAGATAGTTGAGTTATAGTCATTCTAATATTTGTACAAGTTTATATTTTTCTGCAAATGTAAAACTTGGAAATATTGTAAGTTTAAATTAGTTTTGTGAATGAGCATTATTTTATTTATGTTGATCACCATGGCCATGACAGCGTTCTACCGCCGACTCTGCGGCGTAGGCTGGCTTGGACACGTCTCGTATCCCAAAAAAATGGGTGCGTGTCGTAACAAGTTTTTGTGGTGGCCCATGCAGGCCTATTTTCGTAAATCATGCGAACTCATGATAGTACTTAAGTTAGTAGTACTATTGCGAGCCTGCGACTAGGAAATGCTCATTCACGAAATAAGGATTAATTTAATTTGAGAGAATGACTAGGACTATGAGTCCCTTGAACAAATTTATCGATGGGTAGTCTAGGCATACAAATTAGATGAGGACCAGTTATTAATTTTGGTAGTTTGTCAGATCCCCATAGGTACACTATTACCTATTGATATGACGATATGATCCAATGTGGATAGATTATTCACTTGGTGAGATCGGGCTTCCTAGGATTGATAATCTAACCTTGATAAATTGTTCAATTCCTCCTCTTGGCCTCTTAGATATCATCCCCATACCCTAGCCCGAATTGCCTATTTAGTTCCTAGTTGCCCTAAGGATTAGTATTTGATATAATTTCTGGTTATGTTATCTATATATGAACCTCGAGTTAGTTTCGATTCAGGGTTTTTCTCAATGGTTTGAATACACATGGAATAGATATTAGAATATTGTATTTCTTTTGTCCTCAGTTATTTCTTTTCTGTTCAATCCTTTATTTTGAGGGGTGTGACTGATAGGACAAATGCTTACGCTCTATTTCATGGTCAACTTGTTCGATTCTCTAGAAGCTCATGAATATTTTTAGATATATTTAAAGGAATGTTAGTTAATGCATACTGGCAGGACTGCAGCGCACTGTCGCCATTTATTTGAATTATGGAGACTATGGATTCACTACAGCCAGCAACGCACTGGCGAGACATGACCCCTAGAGTTAAAATTTGTTTAAGAAATATAGGTTATAGAATGTTACTAAAAACTAAGGCTAGTGGTCCTCTTTGACCGTAGTCACCCTTATGTCAATATAAGGTAGCGTATCGGATAGCATATCACATCTGAATCACGAAACCAAGAGTTTACCACAGCCAGAGTATAACGGGCGGGGCATAATCCTCGGTAAAATAATTTCAGACGTGATTACAAGTTTAGGGTACTATAGAGGATAGGACCATGCCCTGCATGTCCCATAAGACTAAAGCCAATACTATTGGGAGTTCTTTAGGTCGGGTAGCATGTCTTCCAACCTAGTATTATATAGTCCTTGTGATCTATTGACGGAGTAATTGACAGACACTAATAGGTTTACCTAGAATATAGGATTTAGAGGTCATAACCCATTAGTCGACCAAGTCCTTGTGGATAAGAAGATAGTAGGAAGACTGTATAAGCAAGAATAACGGGAAGGATTTTGATTCTCACAAAACTCGAATTCCTTGTGCCTCCTTTCAAAAATCTCACATACTTATATTTGACTATCTTGACCAATGCTGCTATTACAGCCTAGTTTTACAAGTTCACTCTGTTCTCGAGCTTGATTTAAGACATATATTTAGTGGGGACGCCTACTAACATATTATCTAATCAGAATTGATGTATTACGATCTGATCAACCGCAGTGCACTCGGTTCGCTCTCTCTTTGATTATCCCACGGAGATTGAGATATCAAGGTATCTATGATCTCGTCCGCGTCTGTATTGACAATTCCTCTTGAATTATACGTTTGCCTTTGAATCAAGTAATTTTATTCAGTGACATCTTCCTTGAACTCTTTATTGTTTTTGTCTTTCACTGATTTGGAAAGACGAAAGCTCATAATTGGTAGGGAGATACAGAGTATCCCTATGGCTATGATAGTTGTATACACAAGTGTAGTTGCCATCAGCCAGCCATGTGACTAGAACCTTGCCTTGAGTTACTCATTCTCCTCTCGACCCCCATAAACTGCTATTGGGACCTTCTAGCCATCTGAATTTGAGAATGATTAGGGTTTTACCCTTGGTCAAATGCCAACCTAGGAGACTATCTCTTCTCAAGAAACCAGCTGTTGTGAGTCCCTAATCATTTGCTTGAAGCTTGCCTTAACTAGCAACCCTTAAGCCTTAACCCAACCTTTCCCTCAACCAAAACCCACAGTTTAGATATGAGATGAATAGAAACTCACGACTCAGTTGTTAGAAATCTTTTCGAATGATGTGCCTTAGAGTTGGTTACCCCGTAGGTAACTCTTGTATAATATGGATGAGTGGATCATTCTATTTTATCGACCATGTGTCATGATACACACTCATTTTTCAATTATTGAGGAACGACCCTTGACTTGACTTATATCTACCGTTTTCCGTTATGTCGTGCCTTATTCTCTATTAACAAGAGTCGAGGTACAATACCCGGACTGTAAAATTCTTCTAACCTCGTTATTCCTAAAACCATATCCAAGCTTCTAAGGTGAGTAGACTGTAACCTCCTAAAATTTTGGGATATACGATGACTATCGATTGATTAGAATAATTTTCATTAGTATGGTAATTAGTGTCTCATGGACTCCCACTTTCCATCTAGACCATTTTGTGTCCCCGACCGTGTCATTAATATTCGGAGCACGAGGCTAGCTGTTGCCTTCTAACAAATTTTATATGCAAGATCTAGACGAGTCCTCCTTCATCTAGGTATATCATGTCCCACTCAAACACGATCTCTTGTACTCTATTTTTATGGTACGACTTTCAGGACGAAAGGACGAGTTATAACCCTTACCATAATACCGGTATGCTTTCCGACTTTCATTAGAGCTTCAACTTCGACTCGAATCTTTCAACCCAATATATGGTTGTGATCTACTCGAAGCCCACTGTACACACGTCACTAGTGTGCCACACAATTATGTCTTTTTATGCTACTTAAACACAAAAGTCACGGAAGAAGCATTTTTGGGCTTTAGAGACCTAGCTAACCAATCCGACTGCCTATATAGTTCAACCACTTGGGTGAAAACTTATTCCAGGTTACCCTAACCTAGTAGAAATAGTTTTACCATCGGAATCTTGTCCAGTCGATATGGATTAAAATCCATCATCCAACCAACGATTGATGTCCAATTAGGGAACCCATTAAGATCCAGTAAAACCCATCCATACATACCACTATTTTTGGATTGTAAACCGAACTATTTGAAGTAGGTCCCTATACCTATTATGTAGTATCCACCTCTTAGAATGTGGTGTCATTTGTAGCCATTATTCAATTTACCTGGAAGTTGCGATACGATCTTGCATTACATTTATAGCTCTTTCTCGTGTGTTTAAATAACCACTAAAAAGATCACAATCTTGATTTCTAAAATTTCGTTCTATTATGGAACTTTGTTCAGAATTTCGAGAATGAAACTTCTGTATTGCACGGATTGCAAGCCACTCCAAGAGGCGAAGGGTTCTTTGACTTAGCAAGTGACTGGACTAGAGTAACCCAATCTAGCAAAATAGGTCAATAGCTCATAAATGTACTGTCTATCTGCATCATTGGATACTCTCTACCACTCTGGAAACTTCAAATTTACTCTCGGTTATTTTTTCTTATCTTCCTGTCCTTCCTATCTCAGAGCGACGAATGGTCATGCTTACTAGAATTTATCCATAATTCTTAGTTGCTTGTACAAATTTGTTGCATGTTAAATTTTGGATTGCTTGATAGAAAGGAGAGAATTATAGATGCCATATACAGTAGATATCTATGGGTAGAAATTTATTTAGCAATTAGTTGGAAGATTATAAAGTTTAGCGACATGAGAATTGAGAGAGTAGTGTGACCAAAGGGGGGTAGAAGTCCCCGGGGTTTCCTAAATACAAAAATGGCTATGAGGAGGATATAAACTATTTTCGAGGAATTAAAATATAAGAAAATTAAGTTAATAGTATTTTTTTCTTTTTGAATTTAAGGAATAGCTATGAATTAGAATTTCGAGGACGAAATTATTTTTAAGGTGGATAGATTTGTAGCCCCTCTTCTCAGAATTTTGATAATATATTTTATTTATTTATTTGGATTAAATGGTGACTTTAGGAATTTTATAAATAATTATTTAGTTAATTATTACGGTAGATAATTTTAGCCATGATGGAGTTTTGTAGTACACGGTGACTAGAAATCGTGACACGGATAGTGCAATGACGTGCTTAGGCTAGTGTATTAGTCCTGGTAGGGAAGGCCGAGCCATAGTGATGTCCTAACTAGGAAAACCAGACTAAGTTACGACTTAACCCTTACCGAAGACTTATTTATTTATTATTTATATTATTGAGTTTTAGGGAACCCGGTTGTACCGAATTCGTCAAACTGGACCCGAATCGAACCTCAGCCCGTGTAGTCATGCGGCACGTCCAATGACATTCGTGTTTGATGGAATTTGGAATGAGGGTGTTGTATTTGGTTTTAATGATCTAATAATATTTTCTAAGTATTCAAAATTAAATATTATAAATATTATTATTAGTGATAGTCAGTGACATTTGTATAAAAATAGGTCCTTGTACATTTTGGAGATTTTTTAGACTGCACCTAATGGTATATACACCATTATTAATTTATCGATTATTATTATTATTATTATTATTATTATTATTATTATTATTGAGGTTACCATTATATAATATTATTCAAATAAATGTTATATTAGTATATATGCCTATTTATATAAATAAGCCCAACTCTAGGAACAAATGCCATTGGATTTTTATTTGGATTTTTTATCGAGATTATATATAAATATATATATGGATATATATACGTGTATATAGATATAATAGAATAGGTTATTTGTAAACTATAATTACAAATTGGCCCTGCAGGGACCTAGATGCAAATATCGAAAGTGTAGGGACTTGTGGGAACTCATTTGTGGGCCACTGTTTCACAGCAGCCCAACCCGAGAGGAATCCCTCTCGGCTGAACCTATTCCAACCCGAGCATCCGCTCGATTTTTCCAGGAAAACTTCATATAAATACAGAGCGAGAGAGAGAGAGGTACGAAGAAACCTCGAAACCCTAATCCATGGCAACCCCCTCATGCACGTACACCAGCCATATGCGCGCCGACCTAGCCACCGGACATCGTCGGAGCAGGCCGGACACGCGCGCAGCTCGTACAGGACACAGAGCAGCAAAAGCAGTGGCAGACCCGACTTCGCCGAGAGTTTTCTTCGCGCACGGTCGACGATTCTTCGAGCTGTTTGTTCAAGTAAGGACCCAACATATACCTCTTGATTCCCCTTCTGATAGTTTGAACTATTAAGCGATAGATTGTCCGAGAAATCAATTAGAAGATCGACAAAAACCGTTCAAAAAACAGAACAGATTTGAGTTCAAAACCCTACATTGGAAGGAAATTTCCCGTCGATCTATCGAAATTTTAAAGAAAATAGATCAGGACAGTTTTAAACAACATATAGGAGATTGAAAACTAGTTTGTAGAACCTGATTTCAATAAGTTTGTGAAAAGTAATTCGAGTTTCAAATTGACCAAAAAATCGTTGTCAATACAATAGAAAATCTAGAAGACCTTCGATACGACGTGCGTCCTGCCAATTCGGGCGACTTGGTCGCAAAAAAAAGTATCGAAAGGTGCATAACGGCTTCTTGGACGTGTGGGCTTTGATGGAATTCAAATTGGTTGCGTGTGCACGACGAATTTAATGCGTATCCGTCGAAATTCTACGTATCGGCCTCAGTGCAAACTTCCCAATTACTTTGTGCACGCTCGTCAGATCGAGATAAAACTTGCACTATCAGGATCGTATTATTTTTTTGGTCCTGTATGCCAAGTTTGGTCTGATTCTGAGACAATTGATCGGATCGTCGTTTTGCGGGTCCCACGATCCGACTCAACGAGCGATTTCGTGCACAGTCCACCGGAATCCAAAATTGGACATACCGTTGGGTTCATATCATCAAAACGAATTCGTAGACATATAGTTTGAGGACTTTAGAGACCATTAACTCTGGCACACTTTTCGATACAAAGCAGGTCCAACGGCGAACATCGTTTTGACCCGAAATTATCGTTTTACCTCTGTGTCTAGAATTGGACTTAAGGACAGGCAATCCTAGCTAATTTGACTATTCTGAGAATATTGGTAATATTTATTTTGGCTTTCGGGAACTATTGTATGAGTTTTGACTATTGTGGCACACTGAGTGGTTCAGATTATCGGTTTTACCAGCACAGGACCACAGGCGAATACAGTTTATTGTCTGCATTTCGATATTTATCTTCACTATATTTTATTGATTGGCCATTGGTTATGTGATTTTTATATTCTATTATAAATTGTTGAGTCGGGAATGAGAAGTACCAAGGTTGTGTGATCCGACCGTAGACATTGCTTATTTTCATGCAGTAAACCTCATAGACAGTGTTTATTTTCATGCAGTAGACCTCGTAGATAGTGTTTATTTTTTGAAAGTAGACCTCGTAGACATTGTTTATTTTCTGCAAGTAGACCTCGTAGACATTGTTTATTTTCGTGCAAGTAGACCTTGTAGACCTCGCGGTGTAGTGTCCCAGACTGATCACATATCAAAGGTACTTCTAACAGTTGGGAAAGTATTTTTGTCTATTTATTTACTACTGATTTTCTGTCTTTTTTGTTTATTTTCAAAACATGTAATTGATGTCTAACCTCTGTTGTATAGTCATTTTTATTTATTGAAATTGCATTCAGTAAATTGTGCTCGTTCCATTCATGACTGGAAACAAATATTTTTCAGGTTAGTCGTGGATTCACTTAGCTTGGGGAGTGACGGATATACTTGCAGACAAAAGCCTAGAGACTAGCTAGATAGTTGAGTTGTAGTCATTCTAATATTTGTACAAGTTTATATTTTTTTGCAAATGTAAAACTTGGAAATATTGTAAGTTTAAATTAGTTTTGTGAATGAGCATTATTTTATTTATGTTGATCACCATGGCCATGACAGCATTCTACCGCCGACTCTGCAACATAGGCTAGCTTGGACACGTCTTGTATCCGGAAAAAAAAGGGTACGGGTTGTGACACCGGCGCTCATCTAGTCTTGATATACTTGGCCCCGCTAGCCCTGCTGGGACGGCACGATCTGAGGATTCCTATATTGCATTGTTGGGGTAACCCAACCTCCACATAGACAGCCGTAGACATTTGCGTGGCCGCTTATTCACCTAAATTGTATGGCTTGTTGCTTGCTAAGCTGGCTAGCATGTAACGCTATCCTGGTGCGGTAATTCATTCCCTTGTTCTTGTTTGATGTAGGGATGAGTTACTGTTCTGATGACAGACTGTGAGTTCCAGTTGGCGATGCAAGCATTAGTGGATGTTAGGATGACTGTGATGATTGTTGGTTACTTACGTATTAGTAGTTGGATTGCTGCCTTATATTCTGTAATCGTGCGTTGGTACCGCACGATCCTTTACCCTCATTACTGCTGTTCATACGTGTTATTCCTGTTATATATCATATCATGCTGAGTTTTTTCGCCCGTCCTTGAGCCTTCCTTTCTGGTACTTGCTACGGTTGGCCTGACCAACCCTGGATTGTTCCCAGATTGCCTGCGACCGACCCTGTGGATCTTCTAGACTCGACTTAGAGGATGTGCTTCAGTTTCCGACCATGCTAGGAACTGTGGGAAGGTATACTCATCTACATTATTATCCTGTACTATAGATTTTCTGATTATCATATGAGTATTTCCTGCTTTCCATATGATTCTCTCTCTTGTTCAAAATTTTATTGTGATTTGCCTGTGGACATGAGATCGGATTTAGGCCGTAGATTGATTGCATGCTAGGATACCCAGCAAGACTTGACAGCCGTCATCGCCGTATAGCATATTCGTACCTTATACGGTTTAGCTGGCCGACGTCCGTCCCCGTATTTCGGTACTGGGGTGTGACAGGGGCAGTCACTTCATGTATTATTCCATATTTTCACAAAAGGAATCAAATTCAGTAGAGGTGTATTCACCTCCATGATCAGACCTAAGAATTTTTCTTTTCTTTTCAAGCTGGTTTTCAACTTCAGCTTTAAAAGACACAAACTTACTAAAAGCCTCATCTTTTGTTCTAAGTAAGTAAACATAACAGTATTTGGAATAATCATCTATAAAATCAATGAAGTAACACTTACCACTGCGAGTGAGGACACCGTTTAATTCATAGATATCGCTATGGATAAGCTCCAAAAGCTGAGAATCCTTTCAACTGAATGAAAGTACTTTCTACGTTGTTTGGCTTGAGTACAAATCTCACATTTATCATTCCTGCTCATATCAATCTTGGAAATTAATTGCAAAACAAACATTCTTTTTACAGAATTAAAATTCACATGTCCCAAGCGACCATGCAAAATATTATAGCTATCAATATTGGAAGATATTACATTTGCAACTCAATGTTATTTAAACTAGAAGTAAAAGTGTTACAAGAAATATCAACAGAAAGTTTAAATAGACCCCCACAAACATAGCCTTTTCCAATAAAATTTCTGCTTAGGGAGATTACAACTCGATCAGACTCAAAAACTAGTTTGTACCCATGTTTATTTAACAAATATCCAGAAATCAGATTTTTGTTCACGTCCGGTACGTGCTGCATATTATACAAGGGGAGGATCTTGCCCGAAGACAACTTGAGATTCACTCTTTCCTTTCCAAGCACTCTGGCAGCACTCGAGTTTCCTATAACTACTGATTCGCCTTCCTCAACATGTCGGTAGGAGGAAAATAAATCAATATTAGAAAATACATGGACATCTGCCCCTGTATCAACCACCAATCAGTAGGCTGATACGAGGTTTCAAAACCAGAACATACAGCTACAAACCTTTGATCATCGGTACCTAGGGGTGCAACTCGGACGGGTTGGGTTGGGCTTGAGGTCAACCCGAGCCCAACCCGATGAATCATAAGCCTAGTCCGAGCCCAAGCCCAGCCCGACCTCGGGTTCAACATATGAAGCCCAAGACCAAGCTCGGAGGTTCCGATTTTGCTCAGGTTGGATCGGGTCCATCGGGTTTATCGGGCTCTAATATAAAATTTGAAGTAATTTTAAACAGAAGTAATATTAAATACATAAATAAATAGCAATCAAGTCTTGATCATTATAAAATACAAACTGAAATAAGATTTAGGATAAGGAGTTGAAGAGTTTGGGTGGAGAAATTTAGCATTTAAAGTTGTTTTTTAAGAAGTATGAAACTATATATATATATATATATATATATATATATATATATATATAAGGTTTCGGGTTCTTCGGGTAACCCGACTCATCAACCCAAGTCCAACCCGATTTTTGATCGGATTCAAATATTTTAACCCGAACCCGAGTATCATTAACCATAACCCAACCCATTAACGGGTTTACCCGATCGGGCTCGGGTTTAGTCTGCCCGAGTTGCACCCCTATAGGTACCGATAGATTCGGTCCCGGCTATGACTACGTGAGCCTGGGGAACAACAGGAGCGTCAGCAGCAGGAGTTCGATGATCAGGATTCTGGAATCCTGACCCTTCTTCCTGTGGCGATATTGCCTAGCAAAGTGGCCAGGCTTGCCACAGTTGTAGCATTCCCGCTTTGGCCTATTGTCTTTCCCAATAACAGGTTTTGGTTTCAAAAATTATTTCTTTGCAGGGTTTCTGTTCAGGGGTTATTTCTCTGTTGAAAAGGTTGGCCCTTAGGCTTTCCCTTGGACTCAGCAATATGCAACTTTGCCTCGAATTCAGTACTCAGGGGTTCCTTGTCCCTAGTTCTACTCTCTTCCTTAATGCGGAGAGAGACAAACAGTTCATCTAAGGATCTGGGTTCCTTATTGTGTTTCAGCTTTAAGCCGAAGGATTTCCAGGATGGAGGCAATTTATTTATAAAAGCAGCAATCAAAAATTTATCGGCTAGTGGCATGTCTTTCTGAGACATCTCGTGAATAATGGTTTGCAGGGTGTTAGTCTGTTCAACAACAGACTTCTCGTCAACCATCTTAAATTCTAAGAACATGTCTACAATGTAAACCTCAAACCTGCTCCTTCATTAGAGTATTTCTTATCGAGGGCTTCCCAAAGCTCTCTGGAAGTGGTAGTTGTGCAGTAGATATCATACAGCATGTCAGACAGACAACTCGAAATTTTCTCGTGACAAATAAATTCTGTCTCATTGTATGATTCTAATTCAAAGGTTCTAGCAGGTTCGTGTAAACCAAGCAGTGTTTCAGGTTCTTTGATAAACTTAGACAATTTTAGGCAGGTTAACCAGTAGGTCATCTTGCGCTGCCATCGCTTAAAATTTTGACCATCAAACTTCTCCGGTTTGGAGGAGTTGTGTATATTTGTCGAAAATTCCTCTGCTGTGGGATTCATAGTGCGTGCATAGAAATAAAACAAACAGAAGGTAGACAGAAGCTAGAAAATTCTATTCTAAGATTGTTGGAATTACTAGACAGAATTCCTAACGCATGCAATCAGAAGAAGTAAAATTAAGAACAAGAATAAAGAGTAGGATTCGAGGCACGTTACAAACATTGTCCTTAGAATAGAATTTTGCTCCCACAGTCGTGCAGCGGGTTCCAGGCGATCTATCCCCGAGATACAACGAATCCTTCGATCCACAGCACCGTGCACCCGGTAGTGAATCCTTCGATCGATCACAGCCTTGCCCAGAGAAAGAGTTGGACGGAGGAGAGGAGAAAGGTTCTGGTTGCGATGTTTCTCTTCTGCGCGAACAGAGTTCCGAACGGGAGAGAGAGAGAGAGAGCGAAGATTTTTCGTATATCCTCAAAACGGATCAACTGATTTGATTTAAAATCAAGTCTCTCTGTACGTGGCCAGAATTATCTCCGCGATCCACAAATCCCGTAACGGGATTACGTGGTAACAGTTCTACGGAAGACCAGGCAACCGAAGCAAAAAGAATAAATCAAATAAAAATAAAATGAGATAGAAAATTACCTTTATACCATTGGTCCGGTCCGCTAAGTGCTAAGTGCGCGACAAATAAATGCGTCAAAAATACGCATTAAATCGCGCACTCGCTCATAGGTTGGATGGGATGTAGCCCATCCCCTACACAACCCACTAACCCACTAAGGAGGGAAAAGCCTTATATGGAAAGGAGAACTTTTTCTCTTTTCCCATATGGGACTAAAAGAACGGAGTGCCTTTTTGAATCACATATAGGTTGCTTCCCAAGCAACAATACATCAGAAAACCAACAAATGATCTCATATATATATAGAGAGAGAGAGGGGGATCAACAGCCCCCCTAACAAAGCCCCCTAAATACCCCCCAAATCCCAGCCGTCCGATCGAAAAATAAGGACCATTAGATCTGAATCCCCCTTCTGTTCCTAAGTGGGCGGTTCTGTTCCTAAGGGGGGCAGTTCAATATATGGTTTTGGGGGTTCAAAGAAAAAAACTGAGACATCAAACAGAGAGAGAGAAGCAAAAGAAAACACAAAGAACGAGAGGGAGAAGCCGATCGGCTTCTCCAGAGAATTTTCAGAGAGAAGCACGAGAGGGAGAGGGAGAAACCGATCGAAAAATCGAGGACGACCACGTGCTTATCTTCTTTCGACTTCACGACACGAGAGGTTGAGGTATTTGCTCTTTCTCTCTGTGCTGATCTTCTTTCCTCTTCTTCTTTCTTCTGGAGCCTAAAATTTAATCCTAATTCTTCCTTCTTATTTGAAGGAAAATGGTTTCGGTATGTAAAATATCCGAGATTTATTTGAAGGAAAATTGAATCCTAATTCTTCCTCCTGAAATTAATTTGAGGGAAAACGGTTACGGCCTATTTCTTCATCCTATGGATTTTAACCCTAAAAAATCCTTCTTCGATTTTTTCTTAGAAGGAAAATGGTTACAGCCCATAATAAATCTGAGATTTATTTGGAAAATTTAGGGTTAAATTTGTTTTTCATCTAAGGATTGTTTTGTAAGAATTAGGGTTAAATTTTTTTGTAATATATTTGTCATCTAAGAATTGTTTTGTAAGAATCAGGGTTATATTGTTTTGTCATCTAAGAATTGTTTTGTAAAATATTTGTTTCCAAAAAAAACTTTCATCTACTCTAAATCCGTTTTAGGTTTGCCATGTCCGATATCTCGAGACGCTCCAATAGCACGTACTCTTCAAAGCTGGTCGAAGAGGAATGGAGGATTTGTTTTTGCCAAATTGAGACACATCTCACAACATGTGTGAAGACACAGAATGCTGGACGCTGATTTTGGGGGTGTGGTAACAACAAATCTACCAAAATATGCAATTTTTTTGAGTGGAAAGATGATGAATTTCCAGTCTAAGCACGAAAATTTATCCTCCGATTGCAAAAAGAGAACATGGAGATGAAGGAGAAACTATTTGATTTTGAAGCACAAATTCATATGAAAGAAAGGAAGAATTCAAGGCCTAGCATTCTTATGTTGTTTTTTTTATTGGTTTGTGTCTTGTTACTAGTAGCAGTCCATTTTTAGATGATTAAGGTTCAAATTGATGTAAATTATTAATGTTTTGAAGACGTTATGGTGATGCAATGTTCACTGAGCAAAATTGCTGAGTATTTCACATTTTATAATTAATGTTGTACGATTGCTCAATAGCTCAGAAAATTATTCCAAGTTCTGATTGTGTTTGTTCTGCTTGGAGTTACCAGTAATTCGGATGCATTCATTTTGTGGAAGCAAGCCTATTAACTAGCTATTTCTGAGCTTGGACCCTATGTTTGTCGATCCATTCATTTTATTTTCTATAGTTCTGTGACTGAACCTATGTTTGGTTGTTGTTTTCCATAAAGAAATTCTCTTTATTTGTTGTGTATCTGGGAAAATTACAACTGTAGGAATCCGATCTAGAAGACGATCGCTTTATCCCTTGGACTATGCGAAGAAGAAAAGCTCTCAAAATTTTGACAGTAGATATCAATGTATCTGTACAATGAAATAAAAAAAGAACTCTATTTATAGAGTCAAAACAGTAACTGAAAAGATAACTACCTCACCACTAGTGCATTTGAAAAGTCACGCAGACTCTAAATACACGCAGGGTTAGTGAGTAGTTACTGGACGTGGCCCGTAACTGTTGGACACATGGCATTAGTGCATGAGTCGTGTGCAAGTTACTGGGCACGCGAGAGAGAGATCGGTGGCATGGCTGCCACGTACTCCAGTTGAAATGAAATCCACGCTGTCTTGCTGAAGGCAAAAAATCCACGCAGTTTCGTTGACGCAGACTCGTTGAAGGCGAAATCCACGCAAGCTTTGAAGAAGAATACTTCAGAATTCACGCAGACTTTGAGAAGAATAACTCAAAAATCCACGCAAACTTGAGGAAGGAGAAGGTTCAGAATCCACGCAAACCGCCAGCTGTCTTGATTTGGCACGCTTCGTCTGACACAAAATCTCTGACATTGATTATATTATCAGTCGCATTAAATGAAGATAAGACCCAAAGTCATGCCAACTTGGTGAAGAGTGAGTCTTGCTAAGGAAGATTTTAAAAATCACGCAAAAGACGGCGATGATCTCTTGAATTCTGTGCATACGTGGCATACGAGGAGATGTTTCTCGACTGTTGTGTTGTCAGTCATTATGATTCTGATGTATGGCTGAGCTGTCTCTGCGTGACTTCTAAAGGAGATGGCCAGACAGAACTTAGCGTATCTTTTGTGCTGCTTCTTGGATCACTCTGTGTGACTTGTTCTGATCAACTCAGCGTGACTTTCATTTTTGAGGCCTACAAAACCCCCTTCAAAGTTTTCGAAAAATGATAAAATATTTTTGAAATACTTTGAAATAGAGATGATGAAATGAGTTAAAGTCACGCTGAGATGACTCCAAAATTTTTCGGAAGTCGAAAAGACTTCGAAGTTCTTTGAAAACATCCAAATGAACTTATTAAATGTCATAATGACTCTTCGTTCTCCGAGACTGATTACGTCCAATTTATGGTGGAATATGAACTGTCGACGAGATCTGTTATATAAACAGGGAGTGATTCTCAGTTTTGACTTCATCTCTCGAAAATATGACCCCAAAGGAAGCAGCTGAAGAGGAAGCACGCAAGTTGGGCTTTTGTTCCCATGGTGACCCCACTTTTGGAAGTAAAGAACCCGAACCTGTCGTCATTGAGCTCAAGGACGACGCCACGCAGTTAGCCAAGAACCTCTTGAGCTACTTTGGATTGGATGGCTCGTCTTCTTCTGATGGGCGGAGCCTTATGGAGAAGCGTGAAATGCTCGAGACTCTATTGCATCGCCTGGGAGTTAAGAGCGTAGAGGAGTTAGGCATCAAACTTAGCCGCTCTGGAAAATAGGGCGTAACTTTCTACGCTTTTGTTGCACTTCTTTTTTTTTTGTCTTTTTGTAAGCCCATCAGTGCCTGTTTAAAGAATGAAGTACAACTTTTGTGTTTGATCTGCGTGCCTTTTAATGAAGAAGATTAATTAGCACTCTTTGACTGTTTCCAATGTTGTACAGTCTCCCGAAGTACACGTGACACTCATTCCACAATTTACGAGCGCTATTTATGCGGATCTTTTCCAAGAATAGACCTGCACTTGACCCTTTAAATAGATGGATGAACTCCACGCAAACTCATCTTCCCATTCTTCTTCCTCTCTTCTGAGAATGAATTTTCTATGAGAAGGAAATAGGAAAGCCATGTTGTCTGATGTCAAATCTCTGTGCACGCTACCAGACATGGATCTGTCAATCCTTAGCAGCAAACTCAGCGGTAAGTTCAATATACACGCATCGAATTTTTTGTTTGCTAAGGACAAATTCATCTTCCTGAAATGAACAGAATGCATCTGTCTTTGCTTGGCCAGTTTCTGTTGACTGATTTTTCTTTACTGTTTCTTGCAGAATTTTGGCTGAAAACCTTCTTCAGAACTGGCATTGGTGATATGGATGCTGTGGACAATGTTCTTCTGACATCTACATCAGGCAGCTCATACGCTTTTGACGCGTAAATCAGATAACTCAGAACTCTTCGTGAGACAGAAGGGTCTTCCTTAGATGGTAGGAAGAGCCTTTATACATGAGAGTTGGATGGTGGAGTTAACTCTACTACCGAGAGATTGGGTAGTAGAGTTCCTTTCAAGGCAGAACCAGGAATTGTATCCCAAGGTTTGGATACATTTCTGTCTTCCTTGAGAGGTTACCCCCATCCACCAGTTGTATTGGCAGCAACACGTTTTCGTGTTGCCCTACTCTGTGGTTCTTCTCTCGTCTGAGAGATAAGACCAGAGTTTGATTCCTGCTGGACACCCAGAAATTGCCACAAACAACGAGATTGCCAGAGAAGATCCAAGAAGAAATAGATCTCAGTTGTACATAGAATGAAAATCCAAGATTTGTAATAGATTTCCATTATGATTTGTAAGAAAGTCTAAGAAAATGTAATAGACTTTTTGTGGTAAAATGGGAATGGAAATGACAATTCTTCTATGCTCAATGATTTGTATTTGTGGATGAATTGTGGACATGATAGATAATAAAATCATCTTTTCTGTTTTTAGAGTATATGATATTATCAGAGGTATTATGGACATGATAATATATAGGAACTCGAAAGAAAATAGATTGATTTCTATACAGAGGTCAAAATATGACAAATGAGTAAGCAGATTCGGAATTAATTCAGAGGTTATGAAAACATAATAAATAACGAATCCCCACTTAATGAACTGATAGAAGATTATGAACGGATGAACCGTTAAGAAACGATGAACAGATGAACTGTCGAGTGAATGTAATAAATGAACGGACGAACCATCAAGTATTAATGAACATGTGAAACGTCGGATGAATGTGAGAAATGAATGGATGAACTGAGTATTGGGAAAAAATACGTCCCTTCGAACCTTGTAACCATATGCCTATAAATAGAGCATATATTTGAATAGAAGAATCGCATTTTATCCACAATGTCTTCTGAAGAGAACATAAAGAAGGCTGAAGTCGCCCCCGAAGCTACTGAAGGTGTTAAAGAACATCCACATCCGCAGAAGAAGGAAATGAGCGAAAGCTCGTCTACTCCCAAGCCGCCGAAAGATATCCTGGACTTTCTGGTCGAACCAGGAGAAACCGAAGAAGAAGAAGCAATGAGGCTGGCTGCCTGTCAATTCTTGGTGCGGTCAGGAAAAGATGTACTCAATTCTTTTGCTGATTATATATGTGGTCCTCGTCCCAAATATGAAAGGGATTACAGTGATCTTCCATGATGATGTACTCTTTTTCTTGAGGAATTTGTCTCAAATAAACTCCGTTTAAGGAAACTTTGTTTACGATATATCCTTCCCACTTTATATTTGCCTTTATTCATTGATCTTTTGACTCAGAAATCAGAAAGACTAAATATCATTTTCATAAATATGATATTGAGATAGAAAATTCAGAGGTAATGTGGACATGATTTTCTGGATATCAAATTTGTTGAGAAAACGATACAAAGTAGAATACCTATCTCCACTGGGGATAATAGATATCAGAATGATTCTTCGGAAAGAACAATGAAACAGCTGGAGAGTGATGGGAGGACAATCTTGATAGAAATATCAGACGTAGTACTTCTTCAAGAATTTGCCGTTGATGGGCATCATAGTGGCTTTACCATCTAGAGTAGTGAGTTGATAGGCCCCATTAGAAAAGATCTTATTGACAATGAATGGACCTTCCCATTTTGCATCAAACTTGCCCTTATTCATGTGTGTCATAGTCATCGGGCGTCTGACAGTAAGCACAAGTTCTCCTTTCTGAAATGTTCGAATTCTGACTTTCTTGTTAAAAGCCCTTGAAATTCTAGCTTGATAGAATTCAATATTCTGTTGAGCAGATAACCGTTTTTCATCCAGAGCCTCCAATTCTTGAAGTCGAAGACGATCATTATTTTCGGCAGTGAGTTCATTAGCGATTGCTATCTTTAAAGAAGGAATTTGAATCTCTAATGGGAGAACAGCCTCAGATCCGTACACCAGAGAGAAAGATGTACACTTAGTAGCATTACGGACTGTAGTGCGATAAGCCCACAAGCATTCCCCGAGCTTGTCACTCCAATTACGTTTGTTAGTGGAGACAAACTTCTTTAGGAGTTTGATGATAGTCTTATTGAAAGCTTCTGCCAATCCGTTAGCTGCTGGATTATATGCGGTAGAAGCAACATTATTGATCCGGTGATCGTCACAGAATCGAGTAAATTTTTGGCTGACGAACTGTGGTCCATTATCATGAACAATGCGTCGAGGAACACCAAATCTGTAGATGACGTGGTGCTTAATAAAGCTGATGACATTAGACGTCTTAACTTCAGATAAAGGAATAGCTTCGGCCCATTTTGAGAAGTAATCGGTTATTGCGAGAATGAACCGATGACCTTTAGATGATGGAGGATTGATCGGGCCGACAATGTCCATGCCCCAAGCTTCGAAGGGCCATGATGCTGCCGTCGGATGTAGAAATTCCGAAGGTTGATGTATAAAATCTACATGGATTTGGCAAGCTTTGCATTTCCTTGCATATTCAATGGTATCTGATACTATAGTTGGCCAATAATATCCCATCCGTCGAATACGGTCTTGAAGTTTTGGCCCAGGTTGATGCGTTCCACAAATTCCATCATGTGCTTCACGAATAACTTGTTGGACTTCATCACCGGTAATGCACCGAAGGAGTAAACCATCATAAGCTCGACGATATAAGGTCTTTGTTGTATGATTGTAATAGAATCTGAGTGATCGTCGTCTGATAGATGCTGCCTCATTCGGATCATCCGGAAGAATATCATACAATACAAGATCTAAGAAAGGAAGTCTCCAATCTTTATCCGTATTCTGATTCTCAGTCGAGTTACTGAAGATGAATTCCATGCTGGAATCGGATGAAGATGATATCGATTTACGACTAAATCCAAATCCTCTTGTTGTGTTGACGTCATGAGATGTTGATTCTTCAATGTCAACTGGAAGTCCTAGAGTCAGGTTATTTTCAGGATGAAATAATTCTCGATTACGAACAACGATCATTTGTTGCCGTCTGATTGGGATAGCCAGCACCGCTGCAAGATTAGCAAGGGCATCAGCTTCTGTGTTACATGCTCGCCTAACATGTTCAATGAAGAACTCCTTAAATGATGAGGCCATAGATATGGCCACTCTATGATAAGGAACCAGATCTTGATGGCGAACTTCATAAGTACCCCTGATCTGATTGACAATAAGTTTAGAGTCTCCATACGCCTCCAAATGTTGAATATTCAGATGTTTAGCGAGTTGAAGACCAATAAGCAATGCGTTGTACTCAGCTACATTGTTTGAACACGGCTGATCGAGAGAATAAGCTCTTTGGATGGCAAGACCTTCTGGCGATACAAGAACAATTCCAACTCCAGCAACAATATCGCCATTAGGACCAATTCTTGACGCTCCATCAAAGAATAGACGCCAAATAGGATCTTCTTCAGCAATTTGATTTGATTCTAGGACTTCATCTGGGATTTCATCATAGAGTTTTAAATTTTCTGGAATTGAGTGAGCAGCCAGAAAATCAGCTAGAGCTTGTCCCTTGACTGATTTCTGAGGAATATAGTGCATATCATACTGAGCAAGTAGGATTCCCCAGTTAGCCAATCGAGAATTCAAAACACTGGGTTTCTTCATCATGATCCGTATAGGATTGATCCTGGAGATGACATGAATAGTCTGGCCAATGATATAATGACGTGTCTTTTGGACAGCAAACATCAAGGCTAGACATTCTTTTTCAACTGGTGAATATCGAGGTTCAGCTCCGGTCATAGTGCGGCTGAGATAATAAATGGCCTGTTCATGGCCATTTTGATTCTTTTTAGCGAGTAATGCACCCAATGAATGACTCATTGCTCGAGTATAGAGGAGGAACGGTATTCCTGAGACGGGAGGTACCAATACTGGAGGGCTCATCAGATATTATTTTATATCATCGAATGCTTTCTGACATTCATCATTCCAGACAAAAGAGACACCTTTCTTCATAAGTTTGTTGAATGGTCTGCAGCGTCCTGATAAATTAGAGATAAATCTCCTGATATAAGCAATTCTTCCTTAAAATTCTCGTATCTCTTTTAAGGTGCGTGGAGGACGCATCTCTTGGATGGCTTTGATCTTCTCGGGATCCACGTGTATACCTTTAGAGGTAATGACGAAGTCGAGAAATTTACTACTAGAGACGCCTAAGAAGGACTTAGTAGGGTTCATCTTTAATTGATGCTTACGCATTAGATCAAATATAGTCTTCAAATCTTGGATATAATCCTCCTTTTGTCGACTTTTGACTGCAATATCATCAACATAGCATTCGACTGTTTTCCGCAAATGTTCACGGAATATAGTACTCATAGCTCGTTGATAAGTTGCTCCTGCATTCTTGAGACCGAATGGCATAACTGTATAGCAGTATGTACCAATCGGCGTTCTGAAAGAAGTGTGCTTCTCGTCTTCTGGGAACATTTTGATCTGATTATACCCAGAATACCCGTCCATGAATGACATTCGTTCAAATCCACAGGTATTATCAACCATGACATCAGTGATTGGTAGAGGGAATTCGTCTTTAGGACATGCCGCATTGAGATCGCGAAAGTCTATGCATACTCTGATCTTGCCAGTCTTTTTAAGAACATGAACAATATTAGCCACCCAATCGGGATGTTGTTCCTCTCTAATAAACCCAGATGTAATGAGTTTATTGACTTCAGCTTCAATTGCATCCATGATGTCCGGACGAAATCGTCGCTGTTGTTGTTTGATCGGTTTAGCATTCGGCAAGATGTTGAGCTTGTGAGTTGCAATTTGAGGATCAAGCCCTGGCATATCTTCATAACTCCAAGCAAAGACATCGATGTAATCACGAATGAGTTTGATCATGTCTTTCTTATCAGTTTCTGAAAGACTTTCACTGATGAATATTGGTTTGGGAGACCCCTCTTCACCAACATCTATTTGAACAAGTTTATCTTCAGTCGGAGGTTCTTTTTGCTCGAAACGGAACTTCCATTGATTATCTAATCTTTGGGCCCACTGTTCTGATTCAGGTGAGATTTCAAACTCTTCTTCGTCTTCATCACTTTCTTCAGAATGGTCAATGGAAACCATGTTAAAAGACAGAAGGTTGCAATAGAAGTCACCGATACTCGTATCGGAATTCCAAGAAGTGGTACTAGAAGAATCAGATCTCTTATCTTCGTCAGACTCAAGATCTTCATGGATAATGTTGATGAAAGGAGTAGGAGCAGTATAACCCAATCCGTATTTCGTCCTTCCATATTTCAAAGGAGGAATCCGGACAGGCATTTTTCTTCCTTTTCCATTATTAAGGCCAGTCCTGAAGTCATAGCCCATATTTTTGATGATGTCTCTAGATTACTGACTATAACGACGTAGTTGTAATCTTCCAGTATCATCATTTTTGTCATCATCTTCAAGATCAGAAGGATTTTGAGGCCCTTTGTAGAAGAATATTGGAATGTCTCCTGGCTTTCTGCTAGGAACTAGAAAGTATGAAGATTGTACAGGTTCTAGAGATACATCTGTATAAACAGTCTGTACAACTCCTATGGTTATTGTGTTCAAGTTATCTAACAGATGTAAATAACTATAAACATAATTACACACATCAACGTACTGCAAAGGTGGAGACTTTTCATTAAATGTAAAAGCAGCAATATTTACATTGGGAGAAGGCTGAGCCTTAGAGATTTTAGCCAAGTCAATGACTAAAGGGGGAGAAGAAGAAGAAGCTTTGTTTCGATTAAGATCGATAACAAATGGCTCAGAAGAGGTGAGCTCCCTTGAAGTTTGAGTAAGAAGAGTAGTCCGCCCTCCAACTGGAATTAGCAGAGTATCTTGTGAAGGTACAGGAACTGTAGTACGCCCACTGACAGGAATGATCAGTATATTCTGAGTAGATGGCTGAGGTAACGGAGAGATCCGTCCACTCACTGGAATGATAAAAGAATCTTCTCCAGAGGGTTTAGGAGATTGTTGCTGAGTAGTTCGACATTTAACAGGGATTATTAAAGTCTCACTTTGTGCATCTTCTTTCTCCATAGCTTGTATGATCCTTGTATATTCTTCTTTATACATTCGGGAATCATTGAAATAAGCTTCAACCCCATGGAAGGGATTTATATCAGCAACTTCTTTTTGTACTCTTCCATTGCTATCAATGTACTTAAAACATTGATGAAGAGTAGAGGGCACCACATTATTTTCATGAAGAAAGGGCCTCCCCAGAAGAAGATTATAGGATCCTGCGATCTCAATCACATAGAAAGTGACTTTAGATCTGAAATCACCTATCTGAAGCTTCAGATGAATCTTTCCCAAAGGCTCACTTCGACTTTGATTGAATCCCAAGATAGTAGTAACCGTCTTGGAGAGTTTGTGAAGAGGGATTTTTAGTTCATCCAACAAACTCTTTGGCATTATGCTTATAGCAGACCCTGGGTCAATGAGAATACGATCTATCTTCATCGTATCAATATAACCAGTGTAGTAGAGAGGTCGATCATGTCGATTATCCTCCAGTAACATGTCGTCTTGTGTAAAGGTGATATTTGGGATAATCTCCAGTACACTGTTGCAATGTAAGTAAGTGGCAGGTTCCGCATCCGGCTTCTTCAATTGTGCAAGACAAGAGTCAGCTTGTAGAAGTGCTTCACTTAACGTCTCCCGAGTCTCTTTGGAAAGACGTAGAAGTTCAAAAAGGGACATTCTAGCGGGAGTATTAGCAAGCTGAGCCAAAATGTCGAAGTTGTAAGGCTTCTGAAGTCCAAGAGGAGAAGACTTCTTGATTGGCTTATCAAACCGAGCCTGTTGTTTGTCTTTCTCCAGAGCCGTAGGCTTGGAAGGAACAGGTTCAGTAGATGGTTCTTCCTCGGAAGGAACATTAGGAGCATCTTTAGCATCTGAAGGGATATCAGTAGGATCTTCAGGATTTTTAGAATAATCCTTTAGGTAAGGTTTCCCCGTTCGAGTAGCACTAACAAGTGCTTCTTCTTTGTCTTTTGGCTCTGTGTCAGAGGTAGACCCAAGAGAAGTCATATGACATGACTTGATCTTTCCAGCCTTCTTGGATTTTTGAGAAGAAATCTTTTGAGGAGAAGGCGATTCAAAATCTGCCACTAGATCAGGATGGATCCACATGATTTTTCCTGTTTCCAAAGTGATTGGCACTAATCCTTCAGACTGTGGAGGAAGAAGATTCACTATGTCAAGAGTTGCCTTGGAAATAGGAATAATCCCACTTTCAAGGAGTTGAGGAGGAAAATTTCCAAATTGCATAGAGACGACGTTGGAGGTGACGGTCTTCTCTTTTGGAGTAAGAGAGATAGCTCCAGATTTAATCATTTCTTGGATCTTTCCTTTCAATACATAACATGTACGAATTGTATGACCTAGTATTCTGTGATATGGACAGTATTTAGGATGATCAGGTTTCTTGATCTCTGGTTATTGTATTTTATTACCTTTCAGCAGACATTCAAAGATACCAAGGACATCGTCGTCATCAAAAGAATATTCTTCTCTGGGGCGAGGTGTTCTTGATTGTTGAGTTGTAGAGGCAGGAGTTTGAACATTCGATGCATCTTTGCTCTGAAGATTAACTTCTAGAGTTTCTTTTCCTTTGCGAGCATTATTTTTATTGTTAGCCCCTTGTCCTGTTTCTTTAGGAGTCATCTGCACTCCTAAACCTTTGAAGGTTTCAGCACTGATTTTTGCAGCTTTAGCACTGACTATGAAGGAAGGCCAATCTTGAAATTGAGTGGACCCTGTCCACATACTGATGATTGGCAACAAGTTTGATTTGTACGTGTCAATGGTGACAGCATCAGGAGTTCCAAGAGGCATCTTCAGAGCTTCTCTTCGAAACCGTTCAATGTATTCCTCTGTAGATTCATTATTTTTCTGCTTGATTCTAATAAGAGCAGACATAGTCATGTCATTAAGCCCTTCATAGAACCTTTCAAGAAACATCTGTTTGAAACCAGCAAATGAGGTAATACTCCCATCTGGGAGACTTCTATACCATTCATAAGCCGTTCCCTTGAGACATCCAATAAATACCCGAGTAAGGAGGGCATCACTTGGTTGTAGTTGATCAGTCATCACTTCAAAGTGATTGATAAACTGACTTGGAGAAGTGGTTCCATCATAGAATGAGATAGTAGGAGGCTTGTATTTAGGAGGATATGATACTTGCTTCCATTCTATCGGATAAGGCTGCTTGATGCCTAACCTTTGTAAACCATCCTTCTGTTTGAATGCCTTGAATTGAGTTTTGAGATTTTTCAATTCTTCAGAGACAACTCCCGAAGATTGTGGAGTTGTGGCTTGTAGAGAATAGTTAGGAGGAGGAACAGCATTGTAAGCACTACCCCCAGCTCCAGAGAGACTAGGATTTGGTTGAGCAGGTCTAGGAGTATTGGATTGTACTGCTGGAGGAACTTGTATTGGACTTATATCAGTATCAACTGGTATGGCATCTGATACAGTCTGTCGATTTTGCAACTGAGCTGTCATGAGTTCATACATTGACTTTATTGTGTCAGTCATAGACTTCATTTGCTGTTCCAAAGAAGCAATTCTTTGATCTTGAGGAGTCAGGGAAGAAGAGGGTTCATCAGTATTCCCATCAACCATGTAAGTCGTGACTGCATGAGGGATTATTGATGAACTAGTAGATGTTGTATGCTCTGAATCATTGCTTCGTGTATCAAAGTCAACTATAGGAGAATTACCCCCAGTAGGAAGAGGTGGGAAGTTAGATTCTCCAAGAAATTCAGAGTCAATTTTAGGGATCAAATTTTGACTAGAAGCCATGACTCTTGCTCTGGTGTTTTTATATACTCCATCTGGACTATCAACTCTACCCCCGGTGTCCCGAGAAGTCATGTTGACAGAGGCAAACAAAGGCTCATCTTCATCAGGCATAGGTTCATACTAAATCCTATTAAAGACAGACTGTCGTTTATTTTGACATCTGTATTGCATTATGACTCTTTGATAGAAGTCACATTCAGCATGATCACCATGGTCTTGAACTGTTGATTCACATCTGCACTGAATTATGACTCTTGGATAGAAGTGTCACGCCCCGCTCCCGTAGGAGCGATCGTCCTCGCTAAGGCGTGATGCCGCACGAGCCTAGATTTGCGCTCGTGCAAGGCAGTTCCATAACGGCCGATTACACCGGCGGCGACGGGGTCGTCGCACAGAAGTCCCAAGCAGAAACTTTGAATACATTGCAGCGGAATTTAAAGAAGAACACATGAACACGAGACATTCAAAACAATCTCTTTATTGATATTGAGTACAAGATTACATTTGTGGGCGCAAGGCCAAATACAAGTCTCTCAGGCTCACTTTTTCACTCATTTACAATTCACTCTGCTCTCTCTCATCTCTCGATACAATACTTGGATCCAGCGGAAGCTTCGGAAGGCGATGTCCATACATTACGTCCTGTATAAGTCTTCAGTCCATGCGGCCGCACGCTTCGAATCGCCAAGGAACTCCTGTGCCTCGACGCATCCAAGCGAGCTCCGCGCCACGAGCTTCTACCTGTGCCTGCACATGAAACACTGTGTGGGTGTCAGTACCACTGTACTGGTGGAGTGAGCTTCTCGCCCACCCATACAAAACCTACACGTTTCATTTACTTTGTGTAACATAAACCCTCTTTCGATTGTCTTTCTATTCTTGCCTTAGGATCAGTTTTAGGACCGGCGCCTTAGCGCAACTTGTGTATCAGAACCATCCCGTGTTTGTAATGTCAACGTTAACTCATACTTGTCACTAGACCACTCCTCGTGCCAACGACGTTAACCTATTAAATCGGGTTCGCCTTACGGCCATAATCAGAGACGCAGCTATACGAAGGACTCCATTTCCTTGCCTCTAGACCTTTCTCGTGCTTGCATTGTCGACGCACCGACTTATACCTGTCTTTCTAGCCAAACTTTGGGACGTAACGACTCGGTCGTGCCATAACTCAATTCGTGTTTCAATATCTCCGAGGCAGCGCCTCCTTGTTTAGTCTTGCTTATACTTGTGTTGTGACAACGCGGCCGTGCCTCATATTTCGAGGCCGAGCCCAACAACTCAACGTAACTTTATACAACTAGCCCTACGGCCCTTCACGACTTAACTCGCGATAGCTCAAGCCTAACACATGCAACTCTATGCCAACAACTTAACACTCGACGCCACGTCTCGTGCCGAAGCACGTCGCCTTCGCTGTAGCCAAATCTTAGGCTCCGACATTGTGTCTTTTTAACTCATGCATATTCAACTCAATCCAAAGGCGCGCACACGGATTTCCGCCCGTGCCGACACAAAACTTACCATGTTAGTTTAAAACAACAGTTATTATTAAGTGTTTGTTATGGGATTGGCCTAACCAGCCGCCTTGGACGTAGCCTGGTAATACGGGACCCCTGCAACGCAGGTAGCGAGCCCCGATGCAAGTCCCCGTCTTACCGATGCCTTTACCAGCGTTGCCTATTACCCAGCTCGGCTACAACTAGTTTCTTCCTAGGCCGAGACGGTCCCGTGGCCCCGGGTTTCCGCTCGAAGAAACCACCCCTTGTCGACAAGTTGCCCAAGTTCATAAGGGTTACATGGAGTGTTTTAGAATACAGTTTGGGGCTTTAATTTCTTATGTGATCAATTCATTTACTTGGTTGTTTTAACTCTTCTCTTTTTCATACTTCCTTTGCAGAGCCCCTAACCAGGGTTGCCTCGGCGACTAACCATCGCTTAGACTTAACATTCTTTGAACTCAGGGAACGGCTACTGCATAGCCTTCCAACTTAACTAGAACATAACGTGTTTTCTTGAGTGTCGACCGACCGTGGATAACTTTCTACTGAACCAACCGTGGCTCGTGCCTCTAAACCGACTCGTGTTCTATGCAACGCTGTCGCCCAAGTCATACTTCATATGACGGGCCTTGGAATCGTGGGACTGTTTAACTTGACAACCGCAGAATGAGCGGGACAGCACGTAGAATAACTTAGGTCGACCGGCATAACTTTGCCTAACTCACACAAGCCTACAACTTAACCCAAGGGACGAGCAAAGGCTATGCCAAGCCTTGCGGGACCGGACCGTACATGCTTTAGCAAGCATTTGTGCAGGCGACGCCTATGACTTAGGCTAACTCTCAACTTTTGCGCCGAAGACCAACTTTCCTTCTCCCAAGCCACGGGACGAAGGACCGAGTGTCATTTTCAAAGCACGCCGTGCACCAACTCTAAGCCGACAGTGGGACGTTTTCCATGTTCTAACTCGATTCAAACCGTCGGGATTATTCCCTTAGCTATGTGGATGCGTAGCTTTTATTATCAAGCCTAACTTGTGCAAGTTGAAAACACGATTTATTATGTGAAGGCAAAGATGAGGAGAGTTCACCGAAACTACCCCACCTGAGCGATGTCTCCGAGCAAGCCGTTGCAAGGCTAAGGCCGAACGCCGTCGGCGTTTCGATTCCTCCGATTAACTTTACGGGACGAGGCACTACAAGAAGTCACATTCAGTATGTTCCTTTGATATAGAATTACTCCTTCTCTTCTGTTGAAGATATTCCCGTAAATCTGTTTGTGAAGATTGAGGAGTATACTTCCTGTTCTTGGGTCTTGCTGGCTCTTGATTATACAAAGAGTGATTAATGTGAGCCACATAATTTCTTGCATACTCTGCATCTGGATCTTTTATCTTAATATCCAATTGGTATGGTTTCTTAACACCAGAAGTGCTGAGTTTTGTTCTTAAATCAGTGGAAGGTAACATATTAATTTTGGAAACATGGAGTTTTCCTTCCATTGATCTGGATATTTGCAGAGAAGGAAGAGTTAAACCACTCCCTTGATTAGGAGTTGGTAATAGACCCTCTTTAATGGACAGATTCTGTGCCCAATTTGAAGAAATCAAAGAAGAAGATATTAAGGAATGTTTCTTCTTAGACTCATTCAGATGTTGAGACATAGAATGTCCAGAAGGAAGAGTAGTCAAAAGACCATCTCCTTTTCTTTGACTAACAAAAGTATCAGTCAAAGCTGTTCCTGGAGTAAAAACTACAGGAGCAGAAGAAACAACTAAAGAGTTGTTCCTTTTCGAAGGGACTTTGTGTGGAAAACCACCCCCAGTTCTAGTAGAACTCGGTGAAGAAGAAGAGATAACTAAGGAGTTATTCTTCTCTGATGAAATACACGCTGAAACAGACTTGGTTAAAGAACCAGAGCTGTTAGCGTGACTTTTGATTTTAGAATTACACGCTGGAACAGATTTGGCTAAGGAGCCAATACTGTCAGCGTGACTTTTGAATGTGGGATTGCACACTGGAATAGATTTGGCTAAGGAGCCAGTACTATCAGCGTGACTTTTATAGTTGAATTTGCACACTGGAACAGATTTGGCTAAAGAGCCAGTACTGTCAGCGTGACTTTTAGAATTGAATTTGCACACTGGAACAGATTCGGCTAAGGAGCCAGTACTGTCAGCGTGACTTTTAGAATTGAATTTGCACACTGGAACAGATTCGGCTAAAGAGCCAGTACTGTCAGCGTGACTTTTAGAATTAAATTTGCACGCTGGAACAGATTCGGCTAAGGAGCCAGTACTGTCAACGTGACTTTTAGTTACTGTCATCTTCGAGCGCACAAGAGTGTGCGTGCTTGCAGTGGAGTTCTTGCCAGTGTTAGGAGTAGACACTGTGGCAGAGACTTCACCATTGACTGCCAACTGATTCTTAGGGACATAGACAGAGTGTCCCTTTGACTTGGCAGTGATAATGGAGGCTGAAATGGGCTTGCCACCCTTAGCCCGCTGCATTTCTTCATAGGCGAGTTGATCGAATTTGATCGTCATCACCTTCTTCGTCGAGCCGATAGACGAAGTGTCGCATTGAGTTGTTACCATCTCAGAAGAGGAGATGGTTTTCCCCAGCAGAGTCGCCAATTTATTTTCCATAAAGAAATTCTCTTTATTTGTTGTGTATCTGGGAAAATTACAACTGTAGGAATCCGATCTAGAAGACGATCGCTTTATCCCTTGGACTATGCGAAGAAGAAAAGCTCTCAAAATTTTGACAGTAGATATCAATGTATCTGTACAATGAAATAAAAAAAAGAACTCTATTTATAGAGTCAAAACAGTAACTGAAAACATAACTACCTCACCACTAGTGCATTTGAAAAGTCACGCAGACTCTAAATACACGCAGGGTTAGTGAGTAGTTACTGGACGTGGCCCGTAACTGTTGGATACATGGCATTAGTGCATGAGTCGTGTGCAAGTTACTGGGCACGCGAGAGAGAGATCGGTGGCATGGCTGCCACGTACTCCAGTTGAAATGAAATCCACGCTGTCTTGCTGAAGGCAAAAAATCCACGCAGTTTCGTTGACGCAGACTCGTTGAAGGCGAAATCCACGCAAGCTTTGAAGAAGAATACTTCAGAATTCACGCAGACTTTGAGAAGAATAACTCAAAAATCCACACAAACTTGAGGAAGGAGAAGGTTCAGAATCCACGCAAACCGCCAGCTGTCTTGATTTGGCACGCTTCGTCTGACACAGAATCTCTGACATTGATTATATTGTCAGCCGCATTAAATGAAGATAAGACCCAAAGTCACGCCAACTTGGTGAAGAGTGAGTCTTGCTAAGGAAGATTTCAAAAATCACGCAAAAGACGGCGATGATCTCTTGAATTCTGTGCATACGTGGCATACGAGGAGACGTTTCTCGACTGTTGTGTTGTCAGTCATTATGATTCTGATGTATGGCTGAGCTGTCTCTGCGTGACTTCTAAAGGAGATGGCCAGGCAGAACTTAGCGTATCTTTTGTGCTGCTTCTTGGATCACTCTGTGTGACTTGTTCTGATCAACTCAGCGTGACTTTCATTTTTGAGGCCTACAGTTGTCTTGAGTTATAAACTTGCAAACTGTGCCCAGTAATTGAGGCTGGTGTTGTAATGTAATTGCCTTGTGTGATCAAGTTGTCAGTTGGGCTCCAGTAGAGCATTGATGGAACCTGGAGATTTACATTGATGGAACTTAGAGAATGTGGCCATGTCAGTTATGCGGCTCTCAGTCACTGTTGCCTTCCCATTAACGTGTGATTTGTACAATATGTTGCTTCCTGGACATGTATGGTTGTAGGATTTGTACAACATGTTGCCTCCTGGATCTGCAAATAGCCTACAGATTTGAATCTGCAAATAGCCTTCCTATCAAATAGTCGGAATCAAGCTCTGATACTCTACAGATTGAGTATCAAGCTCTGATACTCTACAGATTTGAATATGCAAATAGCCTTCCTATCAAGCTCGTTATTTCAATTCATTTTTTTGGAAGCAGATACTCTACAGTTAACTGTTTAATGTTTTGAGTATGTTTAATGTTATGAGTATGAGTATCAAGCTCGTTATTTCAGTTTCTGAGTATCAAGCTGAGTATGTACAGTTACTCTACAGATTGAGTATCAAGCTCGTAATTTTAATTTATTTTTTCCTCGTAACATTAAACATGTGAAAAGTTTCAGAAACTCCTGTTATTGTCTTTTGGAAGTTACATAACACTCAAGCCCACAGGTTATTTTGGAAGCAGCATACTGACAAGAAGTAAAGAGGTGATACCATTATAATATGAAGCTTAGATAAATATGCCAATGTTGAATATGGATGAAAGATTGGTGACTTGCACAAGTTACAGATCAATCTTGTGTATGGATGGTGTAATCATCTTGCAAATTATAGATCAATCTGTATTTTCTTTCATCTTGCAAGTTTCATAATATGCCAATATTGTGTATGGATGGTGTAATCATCTTGCAAGTTACAGATCAATCTGTATTTTCTTTCAATCTCAAGCCATGGAGACCATAGAATTTGATAGCCTTCATCCAGTAGGGAGCAGCAGAAAGACCATAAAAGCTGCCAATTGGCAATGAAAGGATCTCAAAACATCCTCAGCTACCAGTATAAACTTTTGTATTTGTCCACTGCTGGTCAAGCTTGTAAAAATTGCCAGGTGGTAGTATTAACACAGCACTTACCAGAAGCAGATAACTGAAACAAACTTTACAGGAAAAAAACATAATATGAATTGAAAGATCTCAAAACATCCTCAGCTACCAGTATTAACATAATAGAGAAGTACTAACATCTTTCACTCAAAGACTACTAGTCATACATCGTCGTTCTTACAGGGAAAGAGTCTTACATAGCATTTATATATGTATAACCATAAGAATCAGATTATTTGGATCCTACAGGAACTCGGAGAGATAAGAGCATAGTCTCTCCCAATTTTGGAATAACTTCTGAAAGCAGACGATGTATGAAGATCATTCAGATTATTTGGATCCCAGCCGCTGTTACTGCTTCATGGAAAGTAGCAGCAATTCCAAGTTTCTGCCAGCCAGCTCAATCCAGAATGATCGATGCAAAGACTACACCAAAGAAGCAAAATTTGACATCCAACCGGTACACAAGCAAGCAATCTATTACTCTAATCACTGCAAGCACCTTCATCAACCATTTAAACAAGAGCTTTGCTATGCCTGCAACCAAATTGTAAGCATTTTCCTTTAAACAAGTACACAATATGACATCCATATCATTTAAAAGGATAGTAAGGTGAGGGATCAATCAATCAATGGTAACAAAAGCGCCAAATTAGCTTACTCCTCTAAATATGTGGTTCAGAAGCACAAATACATGCATATCTGAACCATGGAATGATTCAAAACATGTGGTTCAGAAGCACAAAAACAGGTAAGCTTACTCCCGCAACCAAATTAGCACAAAACATGTGATTCAAAACATGTGGTTCAGAAGCACAAATACATGCATATCTGAACCATGGAAAGATTCAAAACATGTGGTTCATAAGCACAAATACATACATGCAGCCAAATTAGCTTACTTCTCTAAATATGTGGTTCAGAAGCACAAAAATAGAGTGGCAATCACTTACTCCAGCAACCAAATTAGCAATGACTGATTAGTATACCACAACAGAAACCAGGCAGCACTAGCTGTTAAACTAACCATGATGAATCCAAAACCACAGGTGGACAAACTTGAGTATCAGTCAATATTTGCTGAATATATGGACATTGCATCATGTAGTGTTACTGCCTATTCTATTATGCTTTATTTTCAATTCTCCACTCTAATAAAGCCTTCAATTGGTTCTTACCTATTACTTTATATTTGCTGAATATATGGTTATTGCATATTATATAATTCTTTATTTCCAGTACTCAATCTAATATTTGATGGTTCCTAAAAACGCTTCCTTGTAACCTCTACCATTCAATCATCTGTTCCAGAGTCTAGAGGGCCATTTTTAGTGGCAAACGAACAAAATTACTACTTGAAGACGGGAAGAATGTAATGATTGATCTGTCATCCATATTTGTTTATACGGTATGTAGACAATATGGGGTTGGGTCTGTTCTGATACATGTTTGTATCAGACTGTACAGAGATGGGGTTGGGCCTTTTCTGATACATGTATGTATCAGACTGTACAGAGATGGGGTTGGGTCTTTTCTGATATATGAACTTGTCTGAAACAAAATATGCAGGATGTTACTGAACCAAAGATGAGGCTTGGGTTTGAACAAAAAAGTGCTCGACTGAACTATAACAAGTGGGCAATAAAAACATTCAGCTAATACCTTTAACTTGAATTTCCAATATGTATGAATTCGTCATCTCCATCATCTCCTGCGTGAAATAGATATACATAACATGAGTACAATAAAAACAGTATAAAACAGTAAAAATATGTATCCATTTCAACCCCAAAAAAACATACTTGAAATGTTTTGAACTGTCTTGGGGGTCTTGGCTCAATTGCGACTATCATGACCATGTCCTTTGCAAGAATGACAAGTTCTCAGTTTTTTCTTTTCAGTGCAACGCTCTAATCCACTCTTCATTCTTGAATCCTTTGAACCTGTGCCACTCTGACTTCCTTGAGACCTCTTCCTTCCTTTTGTTTGAGAAATACGCGGATCCAAAATGGGTACATCAATACCCTGATGGCCCTCATTTTCTTGAATTCTCACTTCGTCTTCATTTTCTTTTTGAAGTAAACCATCTTTATCTCCTGGATTTCTTCATAAGCTCTATCAAGTAGATTTGATAAAACTTTGTACCCCTCCGTAGATTCACCCCCCATATACGCCAATTGTGTAAATCTCCTGCATAAGTCACTGACCCTTGCGGCTTTTGATCCAAAATGATTATCTTGCATTTCTAAACCATCAGAAGCCTTCACTTTAGATCGGTTTGCATCTTTCATCCACCTCTTCAAAATGAAATGAGCCGGAATCTCATCTACGTAATATCGATCAAACACCATGAGGATATGCCTACATAGTATGCTAGAAAATTCAAACAATTGACATCCACAAAAGGCTTCTTTCGTTACAACATTGAATCTGACAACCCATTCGTCAGGGATACCCGACCTGTAACGTACTTCAAACGTGTGAATATCCCCATCAACCTTCGTTTGGTCCGCCCTAAGCCGTGGAACCTGATCACATTCTTTGGAAAATTTATCAAAAATGTTTCTTGTGTATATACCCGCGGAATGAGCCAATATCGGACTAGTGGTATTCAAGACACGCTTCTTATAGATTGAAATATAATCTTCTTTGCGTTCAGACACATAGATCGACTCTAATGCTTGGTCATACTTCATTACGAATTCTCTCAGATTAGTCTTACAAGTTACAAAACGATTGAAGAACGCATTATGGCCTTCATTTCTCTGTGTCGAGTTTATACCTGCAAAGAAAGTGCATATTAGTCTTGCAAGTCACAAAAAGATTGAATAACACATTATGCCCTTACTTCTCGGTGTCGAGTTCATACCTGCAAAGAAAGTGCTCCGACAATATATGGGTATCCAAGACTCTCGGATTTCATACAAATGCTTCAACCACGCATTGTCTTCCAAACTATAATCTCGCAACAGAGATTCCCATTGCTCTTCAAACTCTACAGTTGTCTTTACAAAGCGGGTACATCTTTTAACGGCTTGTTTGAAATTGGATTTCTTGAAAAAAAAACATGCTATAGTTTCTCCGCAAATTTCTTCTTAATGTGCCACAGACAAAAACGGTGACGTGTATTAGGAAAAACTTTTTTAATCGCCGCTATCATTGCCAAGTCTTGGTCGGTGATAATAGAAATCGGTGGCACACCTCCCATAGCTTCAAGCCATGTCTGAAACAACCAGATGAACGTATCTTCGACTTCATTTTCTAGAAGAGAACAACCAAAAAGTATAGACTGACGATGATGATTCACCCCTATAAATGGAGCAAATGGCATTTTGAACTTGTTTGTCCTGTACGTCGTATCAAAGGATACGACATCTCCAAAACGACTATACGCCATGCGGCTGCGTGCATCGATCCAGAAGAAATTTGCAGCAAAACCCTCAACTGTCATATTGAATGGAGTAGAAAAAATAAGGATTCTCCGAGCTCATCTTCTTGAAATAATTCCTGACACCTTCTGCATCACCATCTTCATAATACACAGACCTCACATTCCTCATGTGATTATAATATCTCTTTTGTCAAATCTAGCACAACCACCAAATATTGCAGGAACCTTACTAAGTTGGAGATTTTGTTGACTAAAACTCTCGGCCAATGCTTTAGCTGTTGTGGGCACACGTCTATGTGATCTGATTAAAACACGCTTGCTCGGCATTACCAACAAATGATTATGTTCATCAAAAAATTTAGTAATCACCCACACTTCACTATCCCTCCGCAAGATACACATTCTTGCAGCACATCCTGTCTTCATTGTAGATGTGCTCTTTTTTATCTGTCCATGATCATCTTCTTCACCTTGTTTCTTGAAGGTCCCTTCACAAGAACATGAGTAAGTGACTGACATAAGCTCGTTGTTGCTAGTATCCTTACGTTGTGTTCTTTTACGAATACCAAATCCAGTGTTTGCAGCATATTCTTTATAGGAATCTTCCGCTTCTTTAACGGATTTGAAGACCTTTCCAACCCACAATTCTTTCCTGTTATGATCTTTGTTGGTGTCAATGCATCATCGATAACTCCGTTTTCAACATTTTCTGTCACTCCAATGGATTTTGCATCAAGACTTGTCATTGACAACCCTAACTCAATTTGAAAATTAAACATAAATTATTTGAGAACCATAAATGTAAGTATTGGGATCAAAAAGAAGAAGAATGAAGTATAATCTCGCACCTTTCTGATAGGAAGATGGTGTCGATGCATCATCGATAACTTCGTTTTCAATATTTTCTCCCACTCCAATGGAATTTGCATCAAGACAGCATATTGACAACCCTAACTCAATTTGAAAATTAAACATAAATTATTTTAGAACCATAAATGTAAGTATCGGGATCGAAAAAAAGAAGAATGAAGTATAATCCCGCATCTTTCTGATAGCAAGATGGTGTCGATGCATCATCGATAACTCTGTTTTCAACATTTTCTCCCACTCCAATGGATTTTGCATCAAGACTTGTCATTGAGAACCCTAACTCAATTTAAAAATTAAACATAAATCATTTGAGAACCATATATGTAAGTATTGAGATCGAAAAAAAGAAGAATGTAAGTATTGTGTATATAACTGATAGGAAGAAAGAAGGATGAGAGGTTCACGAACTTGGCAATGACAGCGACCTCAACCTCTCATGTTGTGAAGTCGGAAGAAGATGAGCACGTGGTCGTCCTCGATTTTTCGATCGGCTTCTCCCTCTCGGGCTTCTCTCTGAAAATTCTCTGGAGAAGCCGATCGGCTTCTCCCTCTCGTTCCTTGTATTTTCTTTTGCTTCTCTCTCTCTCTGTTTGATGTCTCGGTTTTTTTTTTCTTTGAACCCCTGAAACCATCTATTGAACCGCCCCCCTTAGGAACAGAACCGCCCACTTAGGAACAGAAGGGGGATTCTGTCACGATCCGATACCTAAATTATTGGGCCGGGCCGAGCCATGTCCAGCCTACGCTTGGTTATAGCGTAGTAAGCTGTTCTAAGAATAGACAATAAAGGATCTAAGCTGCTAACAGTTCTAATATCACATTTAAAGGTTTATCACAACACAGCATCTATAAGCGAAATTAAACAAGAACAGACTTAATAATACACTTCCAAAGTATCTAACTGGAGACAAAGTCCAGTATCCAAATATAAGTTCAAAACAAAGTCTAAGTCTCAAAATACAAGAAAAAAATATCTAAGCAAGGTTCCCCGCTGGGGTCTCTTCTGGAGCTAAGGCCAGGTCCTCAAAATCAGTGCCATAGTATGTATCACATAGCATTTCCTTCTCGAAAAGTGAACCTACAACGTTATCCTGTCAGGACGGGAGCAAGTACAACCTCTACAACTAAAATACTGAATATATAATGAAAGAGATGTACAACAAGAAATATGGTGTGATAAGTCTATAAAACAGAAAATACTGGAAACATGGCCTCAAGGTACAACTGGGATCACAGTATCATAGTAACATAGGAAACATGGCATCTCATAGTCTATCATGGCAAGGACACATATGTCATATAGACAGATGTATATGTAATATTTAAAACTATAGCAGGTACGTGATCGTCAATGGGTGTACAATGTACAGGGGCACATAATAAAATATACTTTCGTACAAGTGATAAGGCGATAGATGTACATACGCACAAATCCGCTTTGAGATAAAGCCTACGGCGCAGTAATCATATAAAATGAAACTTTGCTCGGTACATACGTACGGAGAAGGGGGCATGATCACGTACTCAACTATCAGTTTCCCCATAACCTAGATTCTAACATGTGAGAGATACGAGAACAGTAAAAACATGTGAGAGATACGAGAACGGTATAAAACATGTGAAAGATACTGGAAGCAGTATAAGCATGGTAGGTACTGATAGCAGTATAAAACATAGTAAAATATGTACTGAGAACCAGTAAGAAACATGTGAAGATATAAGAACTTTTCTAAGCATGGTAGGTACTGAAAGTAATACAACATGTGAAGTTTTAACTTGCTACCTCAAGGATCAGTATTTTAACAGGGTTAATACATGTTCTAGCATTAAAAGACAGTAAATGAGTTTACAGATATACTTGCCTCGAGCAAAGCAAGAATACTAGTACGAAGATATAGATGTCCGGTGTCCTGTCAATAATGATATACAAACTCAGCATCTAAGTTATGTTCAAGATTACACTAGTGGTGTGACACGACTCCTAACTGGATACTAGCCAAGTGGAGACCTAGCATAAAAGTCCAATGTAGGGTGACACTATATCCAAACTAATTTTCTAGGGCCTTTACACTAGTGCGGGATGAGGTCCAATACTATAATAACTCAAAAGAACACAAATTATTGAAAGTCGTAATTATTCAATAAATAAATCAAACTGTACATTATATTCTAACAATTTTTTAGATAGATAAAAAGCTCAATTTTACATAAAATAAAGTACCAAAATGATCCCTGTTAATTATAGAAATTTATAATAATTTTTTTGGAATTTATAAACCTTCATAAATATTTATTAAAAATCAGCAAACATATGTATCCTGAAAATGAGGTCTGTTTTCCCATTTTTATAAAATACCAAAAGTACTTATTAAATGCTAGAAGAATTATAATAAATTAGCTAAATTAACATAGTATTCAAATACAATTTTTCTCAGATTTTTACAGTAATTAAAATATATATAAAAATTCAAAAATAGCCTAACCGGATCATCCGGCGGATTACCGACGGATTTTTCGATCCGTCACAGCAAGTTTTGTGGTGCAAGTTCGAATTTTCCGACGGATTTCCGCGGATTTCCGACGAATTTTTCGAACCGTCACAGAAAGTTGATTTTTGAACTCAAAACTTGTTTCGGCCATAAAAATTTCGTTTTAAATCGAAATTTGGATTTTCAAAAGTCAAAATTGCATAGAATTGAATTTCCTACAACATGGGACTATTTGTTTTCACAAATCAAAACATTTGATAAATCAATATATCAAAATACTCCAAAAATAGGTTCTCGGGATACCGAAACGGGTTCCGATATCCACCAAACTCAAAATCCATGGTATACAAACTAGGTTAGGGCCTCATATATGCATATGTGACCAAGATCCATGATGGTAACACCAGTATCACTCTTGATACCGAGTTTTCTACTAAGTCAATATTAGGTTTTATCAGAAAATCAAAACCTAATTAAAACCAATTTTAGAAACATGCATATAGACGAGGATCACAAGGAAAATATTTTTAACAAAATAAATTTAGGACAATTCTAAGCATTTAACTCCAAGGAAAATAAAATGACAACAAAATAATATGGTTCATGGATTTGGCAAGATGTACTTGTCTAGGTTAAGCTCCAAGCCTAATCTTCTACTCCACCACCAAGAGAGGTACGAAACCACACTCTAGACCTCAAGGCCAAGCTCTTGGCATGCTCCAAGGGAAGAGAAGGGAAGAAGAAATGAAGAGAGGGTGAAGAGAATGAAAAAAAAGAGGAGAGAGAAAGTGAAATGGTATATATAGAAGGTAAAATTAATCTTAGCCGTCGGATCGTGATCCATGTGAAAGTCTAGGTCAATCATGGTCATTCAAACAAAATCAATTATCCATTGGATAATAGAGTGTATCTACACTATTCACGAAAATATCTTAAACACTATTCATCAAAATATCCAAAATACTATTCACAAAAATATCGGAAACACTATTCATGAAAATATCTGAAATCGAAAATATCTAAAATGTAGAAAATCTGTCTGGACGGTATGCCATCGGTATACTCCGGTATACTGGCGGTACGCCGGCCAAGGAGAAAATCTATAAGTTAGGAAAAATTTTAAAGCATTCCGGAAACCAAGAGAATACGAAATACGCTGCAAAATACGTATTTGAATTAATATAAATGCTATTGAAAATTATAAAAAACTATTTTTTTGAAATCTAGGGGCTTACAGATTCAGATCTAATGGTCCTTATTTTTCGATCGGACGGCTGGAATTTGGGGGGTTTTTATGGGGCTTTGTTAGGGGGGCTTTTGATCCCCCTCATATATATATATATATATATATATATATATATATATATATATATATATATATATATATATATATATATATATATATATATATATATAAGGTTTTGAATCTTGAAATTGATTGATGTTAGGATTTGGGTCTCGAAATCACTGTTCGTTAGCCTACATAAACAATGATTTCGAGATAAAAATTCTAACATCGGTCAATTTCGATACCCAAACCCTAATATATATATGTGAGATCCTAAGACTAAATATCCTATCTTTTTTTTCTATATTTTATATTTATTACAAAAATTATTTCTACTTTAAAACTAATTATGCGAACCATTCTCATAGTTATATTTATAAAAACTTATAACACTAATCATCCTATGTTTTATGAAAATTATAAAGCACGAATGGTCGGTTTAATTATTTTTGAAATAAGAATAGTTTCTATAAGACTCATGAAACATAAGGGTGTCATTGTATTTATTTCTTTTAACAAAGTTCTTACTTTGTGCATGTTCTTAATTTTTTTAGGTTAGATTTGATCTGTGGAAAGTTTTGTATGCTTAAAAATATATTTTGTAATAGTAGAAATAAAGGAAAGAATATATTATAGTGTTTTTTTTATAATATATAATATTTTACAAAATATATATTTGTGCGTTATTAAATAAGTTATTTTCAAATTATCTTGTTATAGTCTGCTTGCTTAATATATTAGTATCTTTTATCTATATTTTCAGTAAATTAAAACAAAAACGTAATAGATCCATATATGGTTGCGATGATCCAACTAGATGATCCAGCAAAATAAGGGAACGATTGAGATTTCACATTCAATTACTTAAATTTGGATTTACATTTTCAATGATAGAATTAATATGAGATTATGCACTTTGTTTTCCTCCTAGAAAAATTGTGTATGTTTAGGATAAAAAATTGAGAGATTATATTATAATAAAAATTATTTATGATAATAAGTTTAACAAACAAAGAAATAGTACTTACAATTATTTAATATTAATTAAAACTTTTGGTTAAATAATTAATTGTTCTAATTATATAATAAATGAATTAATGATCTCAAATAATATTAAAATCTTACTGGAAGTTGTACATGCGTTGCACATGTTAAATCATTTTTCTTTCTTTCTTTCAATATTATCAAAAAATAATTTAAATATTTAAATTAAAATTAAAATGTATTGTATATATATTTATATTTTAATTAAAGTTTGTAAAAATTTAATATATAATTTGTTATGGATAAATATTTTTATGATATTCTTAAAAAATAGTTCAAATATTTAAATATATTTGAGTTAAGATTTGTGAAACAATTTAAATATTTTCTGATTTTTTTTCTTTAAATTTAATTTTTAACAGATATTTGTACGGAAAGTTAGTTTGTGTCCGTAATTTTTTAAGAAATGGTGGAAGAGAAAGCTAATTTTTATCTTCCGTAATTTTTTAAAAATAAAATGGTCCATAATATACATATGGCTTAGACTACTAAATTTTGAGCCCTTTTAAAGATTCTTTATATAGTGGAAGATTTATTTATTAATTATAAATAACTAGATAATTCAAATAAGCTTATTCCAAAGGAAAATGCTAAGTCTACAACCACATGCTTACAACCTCTCTCTCTTCCATCCTTTACATATGGGTCCCACCGGGTCTCACTTTTTCTCTCACCCCCTGCTACATGGGCTCCACCCGACCCCACCACTTATCCCTCTTATCCAATCGAAACACGACATGTGGCGGACACGTGGCGGTTGTAAGAAAATTGTAAGCATTTGATTATAGGTATAGCAAAGCTGTATTCCAAATCTATGAGGTACAAGCACATCTAACCTTGTAGACCTTATCGTGTCGGACATGTGAAAAATTCAACAAATACATAATGAAAATTTTCATGCACATTAAAAATTATAAGTAATGCCGTATTTTTGTTTTTATTTACCGTATTATAATATATTCATAGTAATGCTGCAAATGACCTCTAGCCTAGTGGTTAAGAGAGATGCATGCGGTCCAAGTGGTCGGAGTTCGAGTCCCAGTGGAGACGAGTTCGCCACAATTATTCATTGCTTCAAATATATATATATAGAGAGTAATGCAACGTAAGTCAAAATCTAAGTAAAAAAATCTAATAATTTTTTTTATTATCATAACATATAACACCAATTCGGAATACAAATTCATATTAAATATATTTATTAGATATTAATTAATTTTTGATTGCTTATTCGTTAATTTAATTATTAATTAGTGTTAACGAAATATTTTCTGAACTAATATAATAATAAAAAAGTGCATCCCCTTTGCTTCCTCCGAAATCTGGTTGGAGCAAGATGATAAGGGAAACATATTTGCATGGGGGCATAAACAGGAAACAAAAGTGCAAACTCAATTCAATTTATCATTCCAAACCAAACATAGGATTTGGATTTCCAACTTGATATAGAACGAAAAATCAACCCCAGATTGAACTAATATAAACAATCTGGTTATGTTATCCAATTTAGGTTTGGTTTCCGATTTTGAGTATAAATTTTCGGTTATTCGTTTCGCGCTTTGAAAATCGACTGGATTCAAATTACAGTTCTTCCTGCAAAATATAAATATATATGATAAAATAAAATATATATTTTAAATTTGTGGTGTAGCTAGGCTTGAAACTGTATTGAACATTTGTAAAATTCAATGAATTTGGCTTTATTGTATTTGAATATTTTGTTACTTTTACCTGCACTTTAAAGTTTTGTTATAAAATTTTACTAAAAATTTGTTGTGGAAAATGTATTGTACATCCTAGACTGATCCATTATACAAAGACTAGTCAAAACCAAATTAACCCTTAGCACGATCTAAAGAAAATTGAATTAACCAAAAAAATCGAAATGTGTTGTTTCGGTTTGATACAGTTTTATAAAATTTTCATTCGGTTTAATTTTCAATAAAGCGGCCATGTTGAAGTTCAATTTTTATAAAATGTTTACCCCATTTTTATTTGACTGAAGCATTTATGTTGTGAAAATTTTATTGTATATCCCAGAGGACCGACCAATTTACAAAGTCCGTCCAAACCAAAGTAACTCTTACTCCGGCCTAATATACATAAAATTGAATTTTAAAAAAAAACCATCATTTACGATTTTGTTTATAAATTGTATGTTCGATTCAATTTTCAAAAAAATAATTTTTCCAAGCATAAATTTTATAAATTTATATTCAATTGGACTGACAGTATATTCACCCCTGCTTACATTCTTAAGTAACATCACACCCGTCATTCCAAGATAAATTAGGGAAACTATGTGTAAACATCCAACATAAAATAGGGAAAACTATGTGTACTCATAATGCAAGAGCAAAGCGTTCTGTGAAGATGGTTTTGGCAAGACAAAGGCCTCGTTTGGTTCGCGGAAAGGAAGGAAAAAAAAAAAAAAAAAAAATCAATTCCTTGTTATTTTTTTTTTTAAATTTTTTTATTTTTTTATTAATTTTTTTTCGATGTTTGAAAATGCTAAAATTTTTGGAAAGGAAAGTGATTATTTCAATGTGGAAAAGTTATTTCTTACTTGGATGGATGGAATTATTTTTTCTTCTAATTTTTCTTTCATTGGAAATCACTTTCCTTTCCTTCTCAATCCCTTTGGCATCCAAACATAGAAAAATAATCACTTTACTTTTTCAATCCGAAGATTCCGCAAACCAAACGAGAGCTCATTTTACAATGGAAAACCCATTTTTTTTAATAATGCTATAGGAACACATTTTTCTTGACATACTGTATAGGCACATTGATATGACATTACATTATTAGATGTCAATTATTATCTTCCTTTCAAGGCTTTTCTGACATCTAATAATGCAATACCACCTCAATGTGGCCATGAAGTGTGTCAAAAAAAGTGTCCCATAATATTATTTCTTTTTTTTTAAGAAAAAAAAGGAGCTCTGATTGTTGGGTTTGGAAGTCACTTAGGGCTCCTTTGTGGTTAATTAATTTTAGTAGAAATAGGATCTCTTATATTAGTAATATTATAATTTGAGTTTCGAAATTGTCCAATGTTATTATTTGGGTATCAAAATTACTATTCACGTATGCTAATAAATAGTGATTTCGAAATCCAAACTTTATTGTTGGACAATTTTAAAATTGGACAACTATGAAATCCAAATTTTAATATTCACTATTATGTGTGAACATAATACTAAATAACCCTTAATTTTAGGTTTTTTCTAAGGGCACCACACTTTTTACTTGAGGGCATCCCAAAAATGTTCAAAAAAATTACAAGTTTGCCATCAATTTTTTTACTTGGGGGCAGCCCAAGCCAGTCCTAGGACTGCCAGCAAGTTGGCAGTCCTAGGTCTGCCAGCAAGTTGTCAGTCCTAACATACGTTAGGACTGCCAACAATGTGGCAGTCCTAGGACTGCCAGCAAGTTGGCAGTCCTAACATACGTTAAGACTGCCGTTAGGACTGCCAACAATGTGGCAGTCCTAGGACTGCCAGCAAGTTGGCAGTCCTAACATACGTTAGGACTGCCAACAAGGTGGCAGTCCTCCTCGGAGATGGGAGAAAATCATCCCCAATCCTCACCTGGTAGCTAAGGAACTGAGCGTCTGCGACTGCTTCCCCTTGACCGCGTCGAGGAGCGCCCGGATGGGGACATGGACCTCGCAGACGTCGCGGTCGCCCAGGGCGCGCTCCGACCGGAGGAGGACGTGGAGCACGAGGCTGCCGGGGTCCATGTCGGGGACGGTGAACCTGACGGTGTGGGCCCACGAGAGGTTCTTCCCGCCGTCCCTGTCGACGGGAGTCCTCTGCGCCGACTTCGGATCGCCGGCGATCGACGCGACGGCGTAGACTTCCATCTTGGAGAAGAGGTTGACGTCCTTGGCGGAGATCATGGTCATCTCTAGGGTCATGTAGGCCATGGCGGGAGAGAAAATTAGAGTTTGGAGAAGGGAAGAGAAGAAAAGTGGTGGAGGAAGGAGGCGGCGGTGGCGGTGGCTGCTGGTAGTGGTGGTGGCGCCGCCGCCGGAGGAAGGAGGAGGAGGAGGAAAGAGAAGAGAGAAAAAATTAGGGTTTGGGGGGTTGGGTTGTCCCCAAGTAAATTGTGAGTGCCCCCCAGCAATTTCTCCACCTGCTTGGGCTGCCCCCAAGTAAGGACTGTCCCCTAGCAAATATGGTGGTGCCCTTAGAAATTACCTAATTTTATTTGTTGTTTTAGTTAAATGGATTTCCTCGATTGTTGATGACATGACTGTTAAGCTTTGTTTGATGATATATTTGATGGAATCTTTTCTCCAGAACCAAAGTGTGTCTGCAGATTGTGATGATTTGATGTGTCATAAGGATTATACAAATTGTTGTAACACAAATACAATAACCAACCCCCCAGCTGGTCTCGTCCCTTAAGAGGTTTATCTCTTAGCCTTACCTTGGTATCGATTTCGGGGAGCGGATCAGTTGTTCTAGTTTCTTCAGTGTCAAAGACGACACATATGTTCTCCCTAGTTGAAATTATTATTTTTTCTAAAATGTTTTTACCTGTCCTCCACATTATTTATCATATTTTAGGGTACATTTTACTGTTTTGTAAAATGTACAAAATGTTAGTGCCGGAGCACAATTTTTCGATGGAAAACTGAGAAAATGAAATAATTGTAAAAGCAATATTTCAAATCAACACTTCAAGGAAGGTGATTCTAAATTACGAGAATCTAAAAAGATTTCGTAATCAACAGCAATCAGATCGTAGTACTTCTAAAAAGAAGATACAATCAGAATTACTGGCAACAACGAAGAAGGTGACTGGCAAAAGATGGAAGAACTCCTGCTGGGGTGAATAATCACCGTTGCTCAAAGCCTTATTCGTCCTACACGAACAGCTTCCAGGAACCAGCAAGTTCGTCGGAGAACTTGGAACACTCCTGCTCTTCTGACTCCTCGGATGGACACGAACTCCCGTGCAAAAGCAACGCTGGTGCGGCGCCTTTCCTCTCTCTCGAAGGCTGCTGGAATTCGCAAGCAAATTCCGATCAGAACTGTGTTAAAAAACACTTCTGAATTCTCTGTTTACTTGTGTTAAAAAACACTTCATAAACTTTCTGTGGTGGCTTCTCTTAATTGTATCTATACATCCTTGAGAGAGAGAGGATGCCTTATATAGGCCCTGCAGCAACAGTTCGGTTGCCACAAAGTTAGGAACGTGGTAAAAATCACCCCGAACATGTAGCAACCTCCAAGAATATGCAAACACACGTTCTGCTGTAAGTTGTGCTAACTGCGCGCACCCTGCGCTCCTTGCACTCTGCACACTGACCCACTTGCGCCAACCAGCGCCAACTGCGCACACTGCGCAACTGCGCAACCTGCGCCACTGCGCAACCAGCGCAGCCAGCGCACCCGACACAACCTGTGCGCAACCTGGCGCACAACCTGGTGCGAAACCTGTGCGCAACCTGTGCGCAACCTGGCGTGCAACCTGGCGCGCAACCTGGCGCGCACCCTGGTCACGCAACCTGTGGCGTGCAACGTGGCAGCGCAAGTGGCTCGCGCAACGAACGCAACTAAAGTGCACTATGCGCCTAGCGACGATGCTGACGTGCTAAGTGCAAAGTGCGCCAACAAAATACCACATTACGCCTCATGAGCCCATGAGCCCGAGTCCGAGTCCGAGTCCGAGTCGCTAAGCACCTACGGGGCTTAGCTCCCATGGAAATGAATTTTCCAAGAGCAAAAAGCATGAATGCTTTTATTATTGATTTAGCCTTTTTCCCATTAGAAAAATAACCCCACATGGCACACCCATGTGCACCTCCACACCACATGTGCATCTCTAAACTAGCAAAGCTAATATATAGAGATACAACTCCTTTGGTCTAGCCGATGTGGGACTAAAATTCTCTTTGAAAAAGACCAAACTCTAACAATCCCCCACATATCTCTATATATAAGTGTTCCCCACAGTAACTGTCCATCATGCATTAGGAGAGATGTTGCTGACGACTTGAATCTTTCTGCATGGTTCAAACAACTGACTATAATACAAGAATGGACTAAGCCTTGAATTCTGCATCATAGCTGAAATTCTTTCCACTCACATAATGTAGTTACATGTGCTTTTCGCTACACATTAAAGGCCCTGTGCCAGCCTGGTTTCAGTGTATAATTTTGGGCGTCTACAAGTTTACCCTCAAGAGACGGCCTGATATCTCTTTGTCCATACACTATAGGTGAGTTCATTATAAAAAGACATGGCATGAAGCGCTTTGCGCTTCCCTTGCAGTGCTACGCCGCTATGACATGGCCCGAAGCCAAGGCATTACCCCTCCCAGGGAATCACCCCATATCTGGAAACCTTTGTAGTGTCATACTACTGTAGCATGAGACAACTGCCTCTTTGTAGTGCCAAACTACCCAGCATGAAGCCTTAGGCTCCCTAGCGGTGTTACGTCGCAACGACATGGCTTGCAAGGCCGAGGCTTTATCCCTAACCGGGTACCTCATCATGGTGTCGTGCCACTGTAACATGAGGAACTCCTCCTCTTTGTAGTGCTGACTACACCCCTCTTTATTTTAACATACAGCATTAGGCTAACTGCCTATTTACGGTGCTACGCCGCTGTGACTTGGCCTGCAAAGCCGAGGCTTTATCCTATTACTGGGCAGCACCCCACATATAGGAACCTCACTGTGGAGTCACCCCATTGTAGCATGGAGTTTCACTCCCTGTAGTGCTGCTCTACCGTGCCTCCTGTAAAGCACACCAGGCATTCACTCTGCCTGAGAACTCATTAAGGCAATTAAGCCAAGCTTCCCATAGGAACCGTTTTTTCGCAGAAAATAACAGTAGACAACAGTGGTTATAGGTCCGTAACCTCTCCATGTCCAATAGAAATGTACCCATCGTTCCTGATATTCTTCCGATTAGTGGTCCTCCCTTGAACCAAAAGCTAGATGCCTAGTAGATAAATCTTTGAACTAATAGCATAAAACTTTATGGTAGGAATACAATAATACAATATCAGAATGTCTTCAAGCCCATTTTACAAGCTGTGTCATCGACCAACTGGCACTTGAGGCCCTTGGTGAACGGATCCGCCAGGTTCTCCTGACTCCGAACATCAATAACTGCAATAATACCTCTCTTGATAAGATCGTGTACTGCCCTGTGCTTCAACCGCACAGTCCTCTTCTTCCCGTTGAAGAGGTCATTTGATGCCACCGCCGCAGTCGCCTGGTTGTCGCAGTATATCGGTATCGTCGGTATTTGCGCCCCAACCATTGGAAGATCATACATGAGCTCCCGAAGCCATTCTGCTTCTTCGGCTGCGGTATCAAGTGCAAAGAACTCAGATTCCATGGATGACCGCGAGAGCATAGTCTGCTTCTTCGACTTCCACGATATAGCAGCTCCACCCATTGTGAAAATGAATCCACCTGTGGACCTCTCGCTCTCAACCTCTGAGCACCAGCTGGCATCACTGAAGCCTTCCACTACCGGCGGATCTCCGCTGTAGTACAGTGCATATGTCTGAGTCTTCTTGAGATATCTCATAACCCGTTTTACAGCTTTCCAGTGTTCAGCACCTGGGTTGCTCGTGAAACGACTCAGCATTCCCACGGCGAAAGCTATGTCAGGCCTTGTGGCATTAGTAGCATACATCAAACTTTCGATTACGCTTGCATACTCCAGCTGCCTGACGCTTTCCCCTGAATTAGGCTTCAGCTTCAGATCATACATGTACGGCGTATCGATCCCTGGAAGATCCCGATACCCATAACGAGTGATCATTTTCTCAATATAATGAGACTGTGACAGCGCTAGTCCAGTGTCTGTCCGGATGATCTTGATCCCTAAGATCACATCAGCTTCCCCCAAGTCCTTCATACTGAACTTGCTTGAGATGAATTTCTTTGTCTCCGTGACATAGCTAATATCCGTACCCAGGATAAGCATGTCGTCCACGTACAGACAAACGATCACACCTCTTCCATCAGCGAACTTCGTGTAAACACACTTGTCTGTATCGCTGACCATGTAGCCATTTGACCTTATAACTTTATCAAATTTCTCATGCCACATCTTGGGAGCTTGTTTAAGACCGTACAAGAATTTCACCAACTTGCAGACTTTGTCTTCAAGACCCCTGATGACAAATCCCTCTGGCTTTTGTATGTAAATCTCTACGGTCAGCTCGCCATTTAGGAAAGCTGTATTCACATCCATCTGATGTATCACCATCTTATGTATTGCTGCGAGAGCAATCAACATTCTGATGGTGGTCATCCGGGCTACTGGAGCATACGTGTCAAAATAGTCTATTCCCTGCTTCTGAGAAAATCCCTTGGCTACCAACCTAGCCTTGAACTTGTCAATAGTTTCATCTGCTTTCATCTTCTTCTTGAAGATCCATTTGCATCCGATGGATTTCTCTCCTTCGGGAAGATCAACCAACACCCAAGTGTTATTTGAGGTGAGGCAATCAATTTTATTGTCAATCGTCTCCTTCCAGAAAATTGCGTCTCTGGTCTTCATCGCCTCATCATAGGTAAGCGGATCAGCTTCCACATGATAGGTGACAAAGTCACTTCCGAAGTCTTTCGGCCTCCTCACTCGCTTCGTTAACGGCTCAGCGAGATCCAGTTCAACCGTTGTTTCAACAATAATATCTTCTTGGACCACATCTTCATTGAAGACCTGCGCACCCTCATTGTTCTCCGGAACATCCGTAAGAACAATATTCTTGTGCCTTGCAAATTTGTCTTCAAAATATTCTGATTTGCGAGATTCAATAATATGATTTGACTCAATATCAAGAAATCTTCGAGCATCACTCTTCTCGGCACACCCCAAGAAGATCGTCTTAGTTGTCCTTGTCCCAAGCATCTGAATCTTCAGATCTGGAAGCTTGACATATGCCAGACACCCCCACACTCGAATGACATTCAAGTTAGGTCTGACCTTGAACCAGAGTTCATGAGGAGTAACGTCTGAAGTTGCATGAGGCACTCTATTTAGAATAAAAGTAGCCGTCAATGCAGCTTATCCCCAGTAGCACTTAGGAAGACCAGCAGTCAACAATATTGAGTTAATCATTTCAGTTAACATTCTGTTCTTCCTCTCTGCTACTCTGTTTGATTGAGGAGAGTACGGAACCGTAGTCTCATTGACTATTCCATGTTCTTTGCAGAACGATGCGGATTCATGAGACCTGTACTCTCCACCTCGATCACTTCTTATCCTTTTGAGTTGTTGTCCAGTCTGCCGCTCAGCTTCGGCTCTGAACTCCTTGAACTTCTCGAATGCTTCGTCTTTAGCCTTCAGCAAGTAGACAAACACATACTTTGAGAAGTCATCGATGAAGGTTATGAAATACTTCATCCCGGCCTTTGTAGAGAACTGTTTGAAGTCACAGATATTGGAGTGTACCAACTCCAGAAGATCTGTACTTCGATTAACCCGAGGAAAGGGTTTCCTTGTGATCTTTGTTTGAGCACAAACTTCACATTTCTCTACCTTACCCCCACACTTAGAGATAAGTCCTAGACTAGACATTCTGTTTATTCGTTTACAATGAACATGTCCTAGCCTATTATGCCACAACTCAAGAGTATAAGCAGAATGAGTGATTTTATTAATCACATTAATTACATTGGACTGATTTACAAGCTGAATTTTGAACATTCCTTCGGTATAAAAAGCTTTCCCGAAATATGTTTCCTTGATAAACATCACCATCTAGCCAGCATTGATGTCCATCCTGAGGCCTGCTTTGCAGAGTAGGCCTCCTAAGATCAGGTTTTTGGCGATAGCAGGTACGTGATTCACGCCTTGAAGCGTCAGAGACTTCCCTGAAGCCAGCTTCAACACCACCGTCCCGATCCCGAGCACTTCAGCTTGTGCCTGGTTCGCCATCATAACCACTTCAGAAGTAGGTGTATAGGTGGTGAACCACTCCTTACTAGAGCAGACATGGCAGGAGGCTCCAGTGTCTACCCACCAGTCAGAGTCATTCCTTACCGCATCAACCTGCACAATTATAGCAACAATGTCAGTGATCATAGATACTTTACTAGGCTTTCCTTGCTCTGATTGCTTGGTCTTTGCTTTGCACTCATTCTTAAAGTGGCCCTTCTTGCGACACTTGAAGCAAGGCATTTGAGACTTTGGCTTCTTTTTCTTGATAGAAGTTCCTCTGACTTTTAGATTGTCAGGGTCCTTCTTCTTGCTGTGGGAAGCCGCCTGCTTTCCCCTTGGTTCCTTGGTATGAACCATATTGGCGTTAGCCAATTGCTTGGACAGTGCGTCCACCTTCAGTTGAGCCCGCATCTGGTCCTCAACATAGATTTCCTGCAGGAGATCTTCAAGGGTGATCTCCAGCTTCTTCCTATGCATGTTTGCATAGAACTTGCTCCACCCAGCGGGGAGCTTTGAGACAATCCCTCCAACAACAAACTTGTCGGGGAGGGGCATTGCCTCGTCTTCCAACTTCTGTCACATTTTCAGGAACTCCTTCACCTGCGGCAGCATAGACTTTTCGTCCTCAAAGAACCACTTGTGTTATTTTTCAACCACAAATATTTTACTGCGGTTCTTGTCTTCTTCGTAGAGTTTTTCTAGAGACTCTCATATGTCTCTAGCGATATTCTTTTTAGAATAGGATTCTGTAAGGGAATCTTCCATAGCATTCAGGATAAGCAGCCTGTAAATACTATTTTTCCTTCTCCATTTTGCTTGCAGTTTAGTAGCCGCGGTGATTACGGCAGCAGATCCAACATCTGGAACAGTAGGTTCTTCCTCCAGAAGCACGTGATCTACATCTTTGAGTTGAAGGGTGAGATATACCTTCCTCTTCCAGACTTGGTAATGTTCTCCATCAAACTTTTCTAACTTGCAAAAGTCAGAATTGAAGAGTGAAACATTAACGTTTTCCATCGTAGCAATAAAGCTTTGAGATTGTTAGTGCCGGGGCACAATTTTTTGATGGAAAACTGAAAAAATAAAACAATTGTAAAAACAATGTTTCAAATCAACACTTCAAGGAAGGTGATTCTGAATTACGAGAATCTAAAAAGATTTTGTAATCAACAGCAATCAGATCGTAGTACTTCTAAAAAAAAGATATAATCAGAATTACTGGCAACAACGAAGAAGGTGACTGGCGAAAGATGGAAGAACTCCTGCTGGGGTGAATAATCACCGTTGCTCAAAGCTTTATTCACCATACACGAACAGCTTCCAGGAAGCAGCAAGTTCGTCGGAGAACTTAGAACACTCCTGCTCTTCTGACTCCTCGGATGGATACGAACTCCCGTACAAAAGCAACGCTGGTGCGGCGCCTTTCCTCTCTCTCGAAGGCTGTTGGAATTCGCAAGCAAATTCCGATCAGAACTGTGTTAAAAAACACTTCTGAATTCTCTGTTTACTTGTGTCAAAAAATACTTCGTAAACTTTATGTGGTGGCTTCTCTTAATTGTATCTATCCAGCCTTGAGAGAGAGAGGATGCCTTATATAGGCCCTGCAGCAACTGTTCGGTTGCCACAAAGTTAGGGACGTGGTAAAAACCACCCCGAACATATAGCAACCGCCAAGAACATGCAAACGCACGTTCTGCTGTAAGTTGTGCTAACTGCGTGCACCCTGCGCTCCTTGCACTCTGCGCACTGAGCCACTTGCGCCAACCTGCGCCAACTGCGCACACTGCGCCACTGCGCAACCTGCGCCACTGCACGCACTGTGCAACCAGCGCAGCCAGCGCACCTGGCACAACCTGTGCGCACCATGGCGCGCACCCTGGTCACGCAACCTGTGGCGCGCAATGTGGCAGCGCAAGTGGCTCGCACAACTAAAGCGCACTATGCGCCTAGCGACGATGCTGACGTGCTAAGTGCAAAGTGCGCCAACAAAATGCCACATTACGCCTCATGAGCCCATGAGCCCGAGTCTGTGTCCGAGTCGCTAAGCACCTACGGGACTTAGCTCCCATGGAAATGAATTTCCCAAGAGCAAAAAGCATGAATGCTTTTATTGTTAATTTAGCCTTTTTCCCATTAGAAAAATAGCCCCACATGGCACACCCATGTTGTCACTCCCCGATCCTGAAATACGTATTTTAATATGTATTCCGATAAATTGTATTTACTTTGTATTTATACGATATTTATATGCTGTATTTCTTCATGCATTTCCCAAAAAAATATTCGATAAAATATTATTTCGTAATTTATTTTCTGCATTTGGGCCTACAGTTTTGGCTTATTTGGGTAACCTATTCTTGGTTCACCAATGGTTCATCATGAACCCTTTGGTTCATCATGAACCCATGGGTTCAAGATTCTATATAATAACTCATCTCTCTGTCTCCTCTCATTTATTTCCTCTCATTTACTTTCCTCCACCAACCAAGGCAAGTACCAACTTGCTCAAGAGATGGATCCATAAATGATGTTGATGTTTTCTTACAAAATTATTTGCCAAAATATGTTCTTCTCCTCATTCTATACTAGTTTAGAACTTGAAGTTTTCCATTTTGAAGCTTTAATTTTTATAGATCTAGGTTTTAACCATTTTCGGATCTTCTTAGTTTTGATCTAGCAAACTTCATTATTTTCAAGTTTTGATGGTTCCATGTTATAGAGAATTTTATTCTACCAAATTTTGACCTTTGAAAAGTTGGATTTGGACTTATTTTGACCAAGTTATGGACTTTTGAAGCTTTGGGTTCAAACCATGGAGTTCTTGCTGATTTGGAGAAGACAGTGAGCAGTGTGCGCGAGCTTTTTAGCTTGCGCCACTGAGCTGCACGCGCTCTTTAGCGCAGCGCAGTATGGACCCCATACGCTGCCTTTTGGAAGCGTATGTCTGGCATACGCTGCCTTGACAAGGAGTCGTATGGACCTCATACGATGCCTTGATGAGGAGCGTACGCTGACCTGAGCGTACGCTAACCTGAGCGTACGCTGACCTGAGCGTAGGCTAACCTGAGCGTACGCTGACCTGAGCGTACGCTAACCTGAGCGTACGCTAACCTGAGCGTACGCTGACCTGAGCGTAGGCTAACCTGAGTGTACGCTGACCTGAGCGTAGGCTGACCTGAGCGTACGCTGACCTGAGCGTAGGCTAACTTGAGCGTACGCTGACCTGAGCGTAGCCTGACTTGAGCGCGCTCTGACCTGGACTCCCCTATACCTTATATTTTTATATGTATATATTATATTGTATATATATATATATGTAAATGTTTGTGTATGCTATATATCCTTACGCCTTTTGTCCTGAGCATGATATGAGCACTAATGTGACCCCGATGAACAAAGTGTTCCTACCTGATACTTGTACCTGAATGTCCCAGTTCTCGTTCATGCTCGACAAATGACTCGTAACTCTACGTGGCATATTTGCAATGATGCATTACACCAAGGAGGGTAGAACATGTTGACATACTGATTGACATGGATCCTCTTTGGGGTACTCGTACTTGAGTACGACATTTAGGAGAATAATTATGCAGGCCACAGCATGTGAGTCCAAGATTTCACCTAGGGTTAAACTAGGCAACTAAATATACTAGATGCATGGGGAGGGCAGAATCCCGAGATCGTGTTACACCAGCCGCCTTGAGATATTGTCTTGACGCGCCGGCTGGTCTCCACGGATACTGTGTCATCCGCAACGAGTGGATGACTGTATCCGATTAATTCCTGCTATATATTATATGTCTTGGCAAGGTGGCCTTACGAGGGACCTGTGCTCAATGACACATGTCTACGCGAACCCCTGGGTTGGCTAGCCTTGCTGGAAAGATACGATCTTAGGATTTTGAAATAACATGATGCGAGGATAACCTCGTCCCACTAGAAACTCGTAGACTTGACTGGCCGCAAAAACGACTTGCGTGCATCCTATTTACCTTCCGTGAATAACTGAGGGAAGCGGACTGTCATGGTACGTGTCACGACCCGCACCCTGAAGAGGGGCACGAGTACGTGGTTACGTCCAGCCTAAGGCGCAGTATCGACGGTAGAACGCTGTATATAGGGTCTGTAAATACTACGACTAAAACAGATAAAATATACCTGTACAGTATATACACTCCGAATGGAGGTGACATAGCAATACGGTCTCAATCACATATATCAAACTAAGGTAGATAGCACGGAAAATGAAAATACGATAGATAAACCAGGAAATGAGTCCAAGATCCACAAGTCAGAACTATACACAAAACATCCAGAGTCTCAGGAAATATATAATAGGTACTACAAATCTGAAAGTGCTAGCTGGCTCGCAGGCCAGGCAAATCTAGCTAAACTACACTACTCAGGGTGAGCAAAATCTAGTGGCTCTACCAACAAGCCACAGTCTAAGTCTACTCCGTCAGACTCTACCCCATAGTAGGTCGGGCAATCAGCCTCTGAATCATCTGTAAAATTTGTCAACGATATCCTGTCAGGAAAATGAGCAAGTACAAACACCAACAGCAGTTCCATATGAATTGACAAAAGCTATAAGAGATAGTATAATGAAATACAAGACAAGGATATGTAAAGTACAGGGTAAAACCAGCAGGAAATGTATAATAGGTGTGAGTACTGAATAGAACAACAATATGTATGTAGGATTGCTTAGAAACTACCCGGGAGCCGAGTTACAACCCTTAAACCAAACAAGGACCGGGGTTGTAACTCTTCTCCCGAACAGAACTTAGCCTCCTAGGATAAATAAATATGAAAAGGTGCCTTGAATTATTAGTGTGTCATGTGATCGGTTTGGGAAACATGTTCAAGCTTTCCATCTGACCGGCTACGAACAAATAACAAGTGTGAAACAACAAGTGTGAAGATAAGACCGGTCACCATGGAAAGTTCAAGTAGCTATGAACAAGTATCGAGTACAAGTGTGAAACAACAAGTGGGTATTTTGATCACACAATCACTAATAACTCCCCATCCCCGAATAGTATAAAAGATCCGGTCATAACACGTCATGACACGAGGTTTAAGAGCAGGTGATCAGCCCACTCCCAAGTCCATGTCTATACAAGTACAAGTAACAAATCGAGTCATGTACCAATATACCAAGTAATCCGGAAACAACATCTCATGACAGGATCCGACATATACTAGTCCGTGAAATATCGTGTCTGAAAATCAAGTAAGACACTACGACTGAATCGGATATAGCAGATATCAAGACAATAAAAACTATCAGTGAATGTACTCGCCTGTGGTCCTGAGCTGATAGGGTGAACAGACGCTCAGAGTGATCACAGACCTAAAATAAGATACTATGAGTCAAACAGGGCTAAATACTGAAAAATGAAGCTAATACAAGCCATGAATGCAAGTCTAAGTCAAAACTAGGTCAATCTAGGTTAAACTGGGTCATACTAGGTCATACTGGTTCATACTAGGTCATACTAGGTCACTGGAAGTCAATCCAAGTCAAACTAGGTCAATCAGGGTCAAAGGTTGACTTACAGTTGACTTTTGGTCAAAAAGTCAACTCTGGTCAACCCTGGTCAACTCTGGTCAACTCTAGGTCAACTCTGGTCAACTCTAGGTCAAACTAGTCTAATGTTGACCAACTATTGACTTTCAGTCAACTGGTCAACTCTGGGTTGGTTTCGGTCAAATCGGGTCGCTTAAAGGCTAAGTTTGACTCTCGGTTGACTTTTGTTGACTTTTGGTCCAAAAGGTCAACCGACGTCAAAACTAGTCTTAGAGTACCATATTTGATCATTACCAACCACGGGAATCAAGTTCTAACACCATCTTAGGCTTCTAACACAAATACCCTATTCCTAGGCAAAACTAGCATTTACCCTTCTAAGGTAAATTTCGATACCTTGCCCAAACCCAAGAAAACCCCATAAATACCCATGGTACTAACCTAGACTCCTTAGGGTAGCTAGATATCAACCTATCTAGGATTTACCTACCAAGGAAAATGGGTATCCTAAGTATCTAGGCCATGTTAGGATACGGGGTAGTGATTTACCCTATTACCTTATCCATATCATGAATTTACCCTCATAACTCCCTAACACTCACTCACACACAACCCTCTCACAAATACACTCATATATATCACACTCTTAGACTCTCTATAGTTTTCCTATTGGTTTAGATATAGGCTATCCTATAGGCACTCACAAACACACTCACAAACTCACAACTACACACACACACACAAGGCCAATATGTGGAATGACATGTGGTGCAAAAGTGGACTGATTTTAGGGGAGAAGATGACTGATTTGTAGGTGATATGGGGGCCTATATATGGCTGAAATGTGGCTGCCAAATGGGGGTAAAATAGGGGCTGTTCTTGAGTGAAAGAATGGTGAAGTAGGGGGCTGAAATGTAGGCTGATTTGTGGGGGTTAAGGACTGATTTATGGGGTAATATATGGCTGTCAATGGCTGCCCATATGGCTGAATATATGGGTGATTTGGGGGCTGTTTTTGGGGGCTGAAATGATGGTTAAGTGGCCTGAATGTAGGCTGATTATATGGGGCTGAAATAGGCCTAAAATGTGGATGATTTGATGATGAATGGATGGAATTTGATGGCTGAAATGTAGGGCTGGTCATGGGGTTTGAGGGCTGCTACTAGGGGCTAAAATGAGCTGAATTGAAGGGAAAATAGATGGAAGAATGAATGGATTAATGAGTGAATGGGTGGGGGCTGATATAGGTTGTTTTGTGGCTGATATATGGGCTGTCACCCACCCCTCTAGCTGCTGCACATGCAGCTGTTACTGCTGCTAATACAGCTGCTGCCAAGGGGCAGCAGCTCTCTACCCTACCCTCCTTCACTCTCTACATCTCACTCTCTAATCCCTCTATCAAATCACTCTCTAATTATCTCAATACCTCACTCTCTAATACTCTCAAACATTTCTTCAAACACCTCACAAGCCCTCTCTCCTAACCAACACAAACACACAAACTAACTCTCCCACTCCACCACTTGGCCGACCCTACCCCATCCAAATACCAAGTATCACACCACACCATAATATATAACCATATATATATAAACCTATATATATATATATATATATATATATATATATATATATATATATATATATATATATAAACCATATATACATATATATATATATATATATATATATATATATATATATATATATATATATATATATATATATATATTAGATATCATGATACATTATGATACATTGAAAATACCTTCTCTAAACAATATAAAATCTGGAATATAAATGTCTAATAATTAATCACACAATATATATATTAAAACAAGAGTCCAAAAGAAATTTCTCCACTTGGACACAAACCTACACATAGGACACTCCTAAAAGTCTCCAAAAGGACACGAAACGGACACAAATGGAGACACAACCATGGGGGTTATTCCTATGGGTCAAAAATAATTCTACATGCATGTTGGGGTGGATTAGAGGAGAGATTATACCTTCCGGGAGAGAGTTTCAAAGGAAAAAGCTTCCCGACTCGACACCAACACGTAGAGATTCCAAAAGGACACGAACGAGCTCCGAATCCTCCCAAACTTGAGGAGCTCCTTCCTTGGATTGAATGGAGAGGGAAAGAAGAAGATTTGGTGGAGAAATGGAAGGATTTGGTGATGGTTTGATTAGGGAAAGCTCTCTAAAAAAAATGGGGAAGAACAAGAGAGAGAAATGAAAGGGAGAAATGATGAAGTGGTGGAGTCTTATCCACCAAAAGTGGCCAGCCAAGAAAGGTAGTTTTGTCCTATTAGGAAAGGTCCAAAAGCCCCCTACACTAATCTATGGGCTAATACATGAAAGGGGTTCAAGTTGGGGGTAGTTTAGTCATTCCAAAAACCACTAATCCTAATTAATACTAACCAAAATATTTAGCCTAGTCACTAACTAAAATACTAACATGTGGGCCATGACTAACTAGTGTGTGGGCCCGCTAAGGTCAAAACTACCCCGGGTCCCCGAAACAAGTCAAAACAAGTCGGAATGAGTTGAAATTCGAACCCGATTCAAATATCCCCAAAATAATACAATAAATAAATAAATAATTCCAAAATAATTTAAAAGTGAAAAATGATAAAAATACTCCTGTTTCTGGAAACTGGGGGTGACAGTACGTGATCCAACCCATGTTCTTGTTTGATTGTTGGGTTGGATATCGTACTATGACAGGCTGTGGACCGAAGTTATGAACGGAAGACTTATTCTGGTTGTGAAGTGCTACTCCTGTGAATGACTGAGGAATATGGTCTATCATGGTACATGATCCAACCCATGTTCTTGTTTGATTGTTGGATTGGTTATCGTGCTGCGATAGGCTATCGACCGAAGTCACGATCATGAGATTTTATTGTTTATACCTTTTTACTTATGTGAAAGTTATAGAGTACGACACGTCCCGACTCCATGCGGCACCTTTTGTCCTTGTTTGGTTGTAAGGGTGCCACATGGGTTCGAGGATGTTGCGCTACCCTATAATAGTAGCATGAGCATTATTATTATCAATCATTCTTTTAACTGGATTTTTTTAATCTTAACTCTTGTGCCCCTTTGGCGGTACTTGCTATTCGGGGCTGACCCCGCTGGTTTTATTTGGCCAGATCTCGTAGCAGAGCCAAAGGACACGATCTTCCTCCCTGACATCCATGGTGCATACTAGGAGCATGGCGGTTCGGGGACTCGAGTGGGTTTCTTCTCCACCACTCCTGCTTATATTTTTGTGCGGCATTTAGCCACCGGCACCTGATAGCCGGATTACTTGATATTTTGTGTCAGTACATAATTGTAATTAAACAGACTGCAACTGTGTATAATTTTGTACTCCTAACTCTCTGAGATAGCTAAATTATAAAGCTAGTCTCTCATGATCATTTTGATGAAGCGTCGGGGACGTCTTACTGCTTTATCTTTAATGTTCATTTATTTGCTGATGTGATTTGATTGATTGAGACATAGAACTCTGTAGGACCATAGGAGACTTGATTGTAGCATGTACCCCCTAGTCTCTCGACAGCCACGATTGCCGTATGTCGTTACGTACCTCATATGGAGTAGCTGGCCTAGTCCGTCTTCGTATTTCGGTACGGGGGCGTGACACATGTGCACCTCCATACCACATGTGCATCTCTAAACTAGCAAAGGTAATATATAGAGATACAACTCCTTTGGTCTAGCCGATGTGGGACTAAAATTCTCTTTGAAAAAGACCAAACTCCAACACAAAAATTTTCACTTTTGACGAAATTTGTCAGAAATTGACGGTCAACTGTTTTGACAAAAAAAATGACCAAAATGTCCCTTCTATTTTCTTCTTTCTCTTTCCTCTCCCTCCGCAGGGATGTCGTCGCCGTTCCTCTTCCTCTTCTCGTCATGCGCTCCCCTCCTCCCCGCCTCCGACGTCGGTCCTGGCCACCGCTCCCGCTCCCCCTCCCTCCTGCTTGCCACTGCTGCCGCTACTTGCCGTTGCTGGTGCTGATGTGCAGGGGAGCGGGAACGGGGGGTGGCAGGGAGGGGGGAGGAGAAGCGAGCAGTGAGGAGGGGGCGGTGGCGGGAAGGGGGCAGAGCGGAGGCGGTGGCGGGGAGCGCCGGCGGCCTGCTCGTGCGCGCGCGGGAGGGGGGGCTAGTGATGGGATTGGCTGGAGGGGGGAGGGGGAGAGGAAAGAGGAAGAAGACATGGACATTTTTGTCCCAAAAGATATTTCTGATGAATTTCGTCTAAAGTGGGAGATGTTGTACATTATTGCAAAATAGTGAGGTGCACCGTGAAATGTGGTAAACAAAGTGGGGGACAAGTCAATTTTTTTCTTTTTTCTATCTAGAAAAAACAAATGCACACATGCAGTGGCAAGAGATGAACATAATTGGTACAGAAGAAACTTGGACAACAGATTCGCTTCCTCAACTTCGATGAGTTCATTTTTTTCACCCACCAAAATTAGGATGGATGTTAACCCTTCCAATCATGGGTTAACACGTGTTATTTTTATCCAACCTAAAATCGAGAAAGGTTTTTGAACATCCACACAAGTTTTAACTAAGTAATAGGTTGCAGTCCTTTAGTGGAAGGGTAAATATTCATCTAGTTTTGGTGCGTAAACAAAAATAAAAACAAAGTTGTTCTCGTTATAATATACCATGGTTGGGTTTGGGATACGCTATGCAAGATTGGTTGGAATAAGATAAAAAAAATTGTGATCAAATAAAAAAAAAAATTATACAGTTTGGACCATGTGGCGTCTATGCTTATATGTACAATACCAATCAACACGTTATGATAATAAAATTAAATACAGTGACCTTTTTTATGTTCGATGAGTATTACAGAAACTATTTATGTTTTAAAAATAATTACACCGACCATCCCTCACATTTATATAATATACTCACACAATGACGAATCAAAAAATATATTCTAAAATTCACCAGACTCTTGCCAACTAAAATAGAACTTTAAAAGTAGAAGTATATAAAAGGTGCATTTCTTTTCTATAGGTGAATTATTTTTGCCGATCACAAAAAATCGTTTGTCACGTCACTCACACCTCCTCTCAAGTCTCAACCTCCCACTTATCATAAGAATTCCATAATAATTAATGCTATAATCAAAGCCAAATCAACATCAACATTATCCCCTACGAAATCCTTGCACCTACTCTACTTATGAACCCAACACTTCCCACTCCCACTTCCTTTTCCTCTCGTGTGCTTGTCAATTGCACGTTATTAAATTTTGTTATCCAACCCATTCAACTTTAATTATGCCGTTTAAAGGACACTAATATTGTTGTTAAGGGTGTTAACCTCTAGCTTGGGGTCCTACACACATATATATATATATATATATATATATATACATATACGTCTTAGTTGCGTGAGTTTGTGGGTTTTAGACACTGATGGGCCATGGCCTTCCGACATATAATTGACATATTCTTCCCCTATGTAGTATCCAAACAAAAAAAGAAAGTTGAAAAAACGTCACTAAAGTAGGGGTGTAAGTCCGACGGACACGGACACTCACTGTTCGAGTTTGGTCCAAAAATAAAATCGAGTTTGGACCAAACGGACACGGACAGTCCATTGTTACCGGACACGGACAGTCCATTGTTTGAGTTCAAACCGGACGGACATGGACAGTCGTTCCTCGTTAATTCAATCGGACGGTCCGCAAACAAATTCGGACCATCATAAATATATACCGGAATATAGATCTGATGGTAGCAGACTTACAGAGATTGGTTCACATACATGCACAATATAATAACTTAACTCGCTGGCACACATTAATTCTAGATATTACTCTGTTGGTCGCATTCAATAATGCAATTTTCAATTATTTTAGGTATCGCTAAGAAATTGCCATGTACATTGACCACTGCAAGTATTAAAGTAATTAGATTTATCAATCAGAAATGGTCTACTTATTTGATTTGAGTCATTGTAAACCAAGCATGTATTACGAGTCATACTTGATGGTGGCCATAACCTCCCTAGCTCCGATGGCATTCTCGTCATAACGTGATATAATTGATACAAAATCAAAATGAGTCTCCACTATTGATCCACGAACAAATTCAGACCGGACATGGATATGTCCGGGTCCGATTTTTAAATGGACAAAAAAAAATGTCCAAGCTTCGTTCGTTAATTCAATCGGACGGCCTGCGATCGAACCATTTATCGAGCCGGACTCGTACGGACAACGAACTGATATGTTCATTTTACAGCACTACAAGAAAGCAACTCGTAAGTCACAACGTCTGTTACATCATCTGCCACTTGAAGAAATCTCTTTTGTCACAGTAGGATTTGTTGTTTGCATCCCTGACAGAATGTGTCAATTTGGAAGTCGTTACTTTTTTTTTAAGAGCCAAAAAAAACCGAGGAGCCGTCCAACAATAATCCATCTATGTATGTTCTATGTCAAATTATAATGCCGATCATTTTCGAAATCTAAACTCTAATATATACTATTATACGAGCTATTACTAAATAACACTTTATATTCATAGAGTAGAATACCAAAGATGCATACATACCTCGTGGAACTGAGCCCTTTTTAAGTTGCACCATGAATATGTGATGGTTGATTCACATTATTTGCCCCTTGATTGCTGAGCAAGTGAACTTAGGGGGAAACTTTTTAACCTTTGATTGCACAGCACACTTTCTTCTCCACGCTCCATGACCATGACTCTTGCAATTGCATGCAATACTTGCACATCAAGGCTTACATGCCAAAGTGTCAGCATTGCTTCCATTCTACTACTACATTTATTTATATATATCAATGTGTCTGCCTAAAAGAAAATCCAGATTGCCGTACTCGAGTGATTTGTTGGAAACGAAGCACGGAAACCGTTTCCCCAAACCAAAAAGTCCTGTGAGAGAACCGAGAAAAAGCACACAAACCAAAAAACGCCAAACACAATTGCAGACACAAAGATTTTTGACGTGAAAAATTCTTGCGAAAAAAATCACGGGACGATCGGAGTTCAACCCTGAAGAACCTCCACTAATGGAATAAAGAGAATACACCCTCTACAAGCTCCTCCCGATCCAACACGGATCACCACAACTCACTTGAAAGAAGAAATTTTTTTGATTGCGGACTCCGAAGAACAAGAGATGCCGAAAAATTATTCGAAGCAATCTCTCCTTCACAATAGTCCTTAATCCGCTCTCTCTCTCTCAAAGATTGTAAGCCCTCTTGTTTTGAGATGAGTTTACAACTAGCATGCATCACCCTTTTATAAGCCCTTGATAATCCATACATGGAAGGCCAATATATATGGAAACTTCCAATATGCATCAATCATATATTTAATGGAAATCCAATCATAATTGGCTTGCCATAATTGGAAATCCAATTATATAGAAAGCTACTATATGAAGGGTTCAATCATAAATATATGATCAAAGTAAATATGAAAATCCAATCATATATTTTTTTACCATATATGTTTTAAAATAGGATCCATGCACTCCCTGAGCTTCTCCGACACACGGATGGCACTCGTCGCTCTACGGGGTATTCTCCACATAGGTTGGGAATTCCACCCACTCCAACAAATCTTCTCCTTCACAACTAGGTGGAAGAATTCGTCATCCCGACGATCTGCCTGCAGTACTCAAACTTTTTCCTTGGTAGAACCTTCGTGAGCATATCCGCTCCATTGTCATCAGTATGGACCTTCTCAAGCATCACGTCCGTCTTCTCAACCACATCTCGTATCCAATAATACTGAGTCTCAATGTGCTTGGACCGACTATGAAATGTCTGGTTCTTCACAAGGTGAATGGCACTCTGGCTATCGCAAAGCAAAGTATACTGCTCTTGCTTTAGCCCCATTTCTTGCAACAGCTTTTTCAACCACAGCAGCTCCTTGCAAGCCTCTGTCGCCGTAATGTATTCCGCCTCCGTCGTCGACAAGGCAACACACTTCTGCAACCGCGACTGCCACGATACCGCTCCTCCAGCAAACATCATCACATAGCCCGAAGTCGATCGTCTCGTGTCTTCATCTCCAGCCATATCCGTGTCGGTATACCCAACCAGCTTCGGCTCGTCACCACCAAAATAAAGTCTCCAATCAGTAGTGCCCTGAAGGTATCGTAGAATCCACTTGATCGCACTCCAATGTACCCTTCCAGGATTTGAAAGGTACCTGCTAACTGTGCCAACTGCATGAGCGATGTCTGGCCTCGTACACACCATAGCATACATAAGACTTTCCACAGCTGAGGCATATGGAACCCGCTCCATATCTTCTTTTTCGTCCTCGGTAGATGGACAATGCTCCTCATTGAACTTAAAGTGGGCCGCAAGGGGGAAACTCACTTTCTTCGACCCGTCCATACTGAAACGCTGAAGTATCCGGTGAATGTACTTCTTTTGGGACAAGTGTAGCAACTTGGACTCTCTCTCTCGGCTGATCTCCATCCCAAGAATAGTCTTTACTGTACCCAAATCCTTCATAGAGAAGGCCGTACCCAGTTGGCGCTTCAACTCCTGTCACGCCCCAGAACCAGAATACTGGAGAGCGGGAGAATGACTCAGCCAGCTACGTATTACAGGTAGATGAATACCGTATAATACGATCAATGCTGTCTAATAAGACGAGGGGGTGCATACTACATAAAGTCTCACTATGGTCACTTCACATCTATTGTCTCAATCATTCAAACAAGAAACAGAAATAGAGAACATGTGAGATAAAGCAGTAAGGCATCCCAAACGCTCAGTCAAAATATTCTTGATATCTGGCTTTACAAAACACAGCCAGATGATGTAGTAAGTATACACAATTGTTATCAGCTGCAGCCTGACTTAGTTACAATTATACAAAAGTAGGTACAAGACAATCCGACTAACATGTCGGTGCCAAACGGCAAGTATAAAGTAAATAACAAAAACGAACGGGGAAGTAAGGAACCCACTCGAGTCCTCATGCGATCATCTCTCTAGTATTGACCATCTTGGAGGTAGAAGTAAGCTGGATCCTCGGGGACCGGCTCTAAATCTGGCCATGCAAAAGCAGAGAGGTCAGACCTCTAATAGCAAGTACCGCAAGGAAGCACGATATAAGGAATGAAGCCAGTAAGAAGAGAATATGATAATAGATCTCTGCTATCTACTAGGATTCACATAACATCACGACACTTCGAACCAACCTCCCAATCAAACAAGGACAGAAGTTGGCCCGTCATGTCCTGACATTCTGATCATCTTAGTTAGGTAACAGAGTAGGTACAATACACAAACAAATCAATTTAAACGGCCATGCAACTACTACGGCTTGCTACTGTGAGTTCTAAGTTATCCTGGAATTATGCAATAGAGGATTTCTCAGTTCTTACTATGTACAAGCAAGGCTAGTCTATCCAATCAATCAATTGCGCCAATCATGTATTTAGACGAGTCCCAGCGGGACGCTCGTCGTTAGTATACCATGTACAATTAAATAATATAAGCAGATATCGCTTCCTATCCGTGTGGCAGATTTGCAGTACATGTGGGAACCAGCCGGCCTGTCGGGCACTTAATAGTCCCAAGAGGGCTGCCATGTAAGAACTCGGGAATCCATTCTCTCCATGCAATCATTATTTTATTTAACTTAATAGCCTCTACGTTTAGTGAAGTCCCATGCCGTGGATCATGGTCATTCAGAATGAGTACTTTCGTACGGGGTACGATATGCACAACTCTATAACGATACCCATGCGATTAGGTTGTAGGTCTTACATAGCGTAATGCAACAATCAAAACTAACCACGGAATAATCATGCCTTGATCATAAAGTACACATGCTGCTTTTGTAAAATAAATAAATAAATTGAAACCTGCATGTGTCTGTATGTCAATATTCAGGATCAGCCAGTCGATTACAATAGTTCATGATATGAACGTGTCTCATTCATTTAATTCAATAAGACGACTAACCAGTCTCTTAGCCCCAATTAGGAACACATGATCAATTTACTAAATCAAAATAACAATCCATGTTCATTAATGTTAAGACAATAATTAATGTTAATAAATGCCAAGTCAATTAATCAATGGTAATAAATGTCAATCAATGCCAAAATAATAATTTATGTTTAATTAATGCCAACTCGGGACAAAATCAGCCAAAGGAGAATTATGGGCAGCCATAGGCAGATGCCTATTTATGCGGCTAGGCAAGTCGGGCTCCATCTATGTGGTCTGGGAATAATAATTCATATGAGGCTCAAAGAACAAGCCTATGCGACTGGATTAAAATAAGCTTTATGCGGCTAAAATACAATGGGAGTTCATGCGGCTGCGGATGACTGGCCTCATGCGGCTCGGATTTCGAATTCATGCGGCTGCAAGCAACGCGCGCCCATGCGGCTGAGAAATATCTCATGCGGCTGCGGATGACTTGCCCCCCTGCGGCCAGAGAAAATTCCATGCGGCGGAATAGGTACAAGCCTATATGCGGCTGAGAAGTCATGCAGCGCCATGCGGCTGTGGGATTGAATGCATATGCGGCTAGCTAAAACTCATGTGGCAGATAAGTCTCATGCGGCTGACTAAGCCCATGTGGCTAACTAAGCCCATGCGGCTATCTAAGACTTGTCGTATGAAAACTCATGCGATCAAGCACTGTTCTTCTTTTCCACTTTCCCGAGAAGAAGAACCATGGGAAGCCATTGCTTCCAAGCTCCATAAATCCTTCAGTCCAAGCCCAAATCTGGACTTCCATAGGTCAAAATAGGGTAGAACAAAATTCTCTATAACATGGAACCATCAAAACTTGTAAAATAACAAAGTTACTATATCAAAACCTAAAAATCCAAAAATGCATTAAACTTAGATCTACAAGAAATGAACCATGGAAATTGAAAATGCTAAGTACTAAAGAGGCTTAAGATCAAGTAAGAAAGATGATGGAACAATAATAATGGAGATCCATCAAGAAGCAAGTTTGGCACTTGCCTTGACGGCTGAAGAGTTTATGAGGAAGAAGAAATGTAAGAAGAGTAATGGTGAAGTAATGAAGAGAGAGAAAGGGGATGGCTTTAAATGAAGAGGTGGTGGTAGGTGGATTTGTTGAAGAAATCTCTTTTGTCACAGTAGGATTTGTTGTTTGCATCCCTAACAGAATGTGTCAATTTGGAAGTCGTTACTTTTTTTTTAAGAGCCAAAAAAACCGAGGAGCCGTCCAACAATAATCCATCTTGATATTCAACATGTATGTTCTATGTCAAATTATAATGCCGGTCATTTTCGAAATCTAAACTCTAATATATACTATTATACGAGCTGTTACTAAATAACACTTTATATTCATAGAGTAGAATACCAAAGATGCATACATACCTCGTGGAACTGAGCCCTTTTTAAGTTGCACCATGAATATGTGATGGTTGATTCACATTATTTGCCCCTTGATTACTGAGCAAGTGAACTTAGGCCTCGTTTGGTTGGCGGAATCTCCTGGTTGGAAAAGGAAAGTGATTACTTTCCTATGTTTGGACGTCCGAGGGATTGAGGAGGAAAGGAAAGTGATTCCCAATAGAAGGGAAATTAGGAGGAAAAGTGATTACATCCATCCAAGGAAGGAATCAATTTTCCACATTGAAGTATTCACTTTCCTTTTCAAATTCCTTGACATTGCCAAACATCGGAAAAGAAAATCAATAGAAATTAAAGTTTTCCAAAGGAAAGAAAATTACAAAGAATTGATTTCCTTTCCCTTCCATTCCGCGAACCAAACGAGGCCTTAGGAGGAAACATTTTAACCTATGGTTGCACAGCACACTTTCTTTTCCACGCTCCATGACCGTGACTCTTGCAATTGCATGCAATACTTGCACATCAAGGCTTACATGCCAAAGTGTCAGCATTGCTTCCATTCTACTACTACATTTATTTATATATATCAATGTGTCTGCCTAAAAGAAAATCCGGATTGCCGTACTCGAGTGATTGACGTAAGATCAGTGGAACGAATTACGAGTATTATTCTTTTTACTTAAAATGATGGAAGTCGAAAACAATCCAAAAAATATGCAATGCAGCGTGCACAACATGGACGGATCCAGAAACTGTAGCTAGAATGGACTACCATAAATTTGGATGGGCTACAAGTGGACTAACTCATATAAAGAAATCAAAAAATATATATGAAAAATTAAAGTAAAACAAAATTGGGGTCCACCCCATCGAAAGCTTGTATCCACCTCCTTGGTGCACAGAGTCCAGTGCGTAACGTCAAATTGGTTAAGATATTTACATGTATAGTTGAGTCTCGATATGAGAAAAAAAAATGACAGATAAAAAAAAAATTCTTAAAAGGATTTGAGATAGAGAATACTTAAAGAATAAAAATAAACCATTGGATAAAGCCTAAAATCACATAGAATTTAGAAAGATCGACCCAACCGAGTCTTCATCCTAAAAAAAAAAAACCGTGAATTGTTTGAATTATTTTATTGCATTTATGTCTTAAGGCTGTGTCCCTGTAATCCTAATAAACACTTTTAATTTCACCAAGGAGCGAAAATAGAGAACTCATTTATTTATTTGTTTGCTAATTTATACATCAGAATGAAAAATGAAAGGTGTAATTGGCACCATCTGCCTAATGCAAGAACCCATTAAGTAAGCCTGTCAATTTTTTTTAAACATCAGATGAAAGTAGGCCTCGGCCCTGTTTGTTTATTGAGTTTGGGCCGTCTATGTAGTGCCCACTGCCCAGAGCAATAAATACTCTTCATATTGAAAAAGCCCAAATCTATTGAGGATTTATGGACCATGTTATTTGCAAAACATGATTAAGATGGTACTTTTTTCTAAACAAGTCCAACTACAGAAACTCAATTAGGAACTTGCAATGTGGTTATGATACGTGGTATTATGTTTTGCATTTAGGGCCTTAGCTTTTTCTACTTGGGCTGTGTTTGATTGGACTTTTTTTTTCTATAGAAAATATTTTCATCACAAATTTTCTACCAATTGTAGTGTTTAATAACATATATTTTCCATGGAATCATTTTTCAAAAAACTACCATTTTCCATATTTTTCTTCTAAAATGGTGGAAAATGAAACTTGTCCAATCGAAAAAATTTATGAAATGTCCAAAAAACGAAAAAGTTTTATGAAAAATCCACCACGCAATAACATTTCATCGCGTGCCCAGAATTAGCAAAAAATATATAAAAAAGGGTTCCGAATGACCTTTTTGTCCTTCCTTTTAATTTATTGAAAACACCCACGAAACTACTCTTAAAAAAACATTTCGATACTTCATCTTCTTCCATACGTTGCTCACTTTCGAATCTAGGTTTTCTCCTCAAACATCTTCAAAAACTCGTCGAAAAATTTCGGAAAGACCGAGACAAACGGCAAAAGTGCTAAAACGGAGGATCAAACATCATTTTTTTGCGATTCTAAAATTTTGGAAGGCCGACTAACGAAGAAGCTGTTAATCTCAGTCTCCTCGAAGATACGCTCATTTTGCGACAAATCGGACCTCGTTTCGACCTCCCAGTCAAAAGTTATGGTCCTCCAAAGTTTCGACTGACCACCATTCTCCGTGTTAGAACACGAAGAATGTTAATTTCGCATGAGGGTGGTCATTCTCCGTGTTAGTAACACGGAGAATGGCATTCTCCGTCTTAATTTACACGGAGAATGACCATTCTCTGTGTTAGTAACACGGAAAATGACATTCTCCGTCTTAATTTACACGGAGAATGACCATTCTCTGTGTTAGTAACACGGAGAATGACATTCTCTGTCTTAATTTACACGGAGAATGGCATTCTCCGTCTTAATTTACACGGAGAATGACCATTCTCCGTGCTAAATTACACGGAGAATGGTCATTCCAGTATTAAAACGCAGGAGAATGGCCATTCTCTCATTCTCCATGTAAATTAACACGAAGAATGGTCATTCATAGAGTTAAAACGTGTCATTTAACACGGAGAACGGGCATTCTCCGTGCTAAATTACACGGAGAATGGCCATTCTCCGTGCTAAATTACACGGAGAATGATCATTCAAATGTTAGAAACACGGAGAATGTCATTCTCCGTCTTAGTAACACGGAGAATGCCATTCTCTGTGTTAATTTACACGAATAATGGCATTCTCCTTGTTAAAATGCAGGAGAATGACTATTCTTCGTGTTATATCGACGGAGAACAGTTGACAGAGACCTAATTTTTTATTTTTTTGTTTTGTGAAAAAAAATTTGACATGGATAAAGATTTAAGAGTTTTCGTTCTTCTTTCAAGACGATGCTAACTCTTATGGAAAAGAAGAAGATCTTCTCTCCATAATTGACCTAATTGTCAGAAAAGAAGAAGAAGAAGAAGAAAAAGAAGAAGATGAGCGATGATCGGAGTTCGACTGAAAAAAAAACACGGTGAACTACGAACGATCTTTGCGATCTCTGCTGAAGATGAGAGGAATGGAATTCAGATCTCTCGTGAAGAAGAAGAAGACGACGAGAATCGCAATCCAAATCTGAGTTTGTGCGGAGGGGTAGTTATGGTATTAATTTTGTAAATACAGAGCATCTAAAGAGAATCTTTGAATAGTTAACGTAGAAATATATAATTCTGGGCATTTCATAAAACCCATCATGCGGGTGAATTTTTCATAAAAAGCAACCCTGAAATTGGGTTTCTCAGCAATTTCCAGTAGGAAAATATCATTTTCCATAGAAAATAACTATTTTATGTGGAAAATAATGACAATCAAACACTCAAATTAAGTTTTTTATAGAATTCTTTTAAAAGGAAAATAATTCCATGGAGTTAATTTATTTTCCAAATATTTTCCACCTTCCAATCAAACACACCCTTAGGTTATTGGAAAAAAAATCAAGAGATTAAATGCATGTAATCCAACGACTTTTAATGGCCTACTTTTTAAATTAAGAAGTCCCGAGCCTTAGCAATCACCCGAATAAAACTCGTATTATACGCAAAAATTTTCGTATCTTTCATAAATGAATAATACTTGCATACTTTTGACAGATCCAAATCAGTACGCAAACTTTAATCATACGAAGTTTTAAATGTGTTCTTTATAAATTATTGAATTATTTGGCAAAAAAACGTGCTGAAAACCTGTTTAATTAACCAAATTTGACAACATATTTAAGAATGTGATGTTTCTAACCTTAATATTTCTATTTTTCAAATATTTGTCCGAATTTTTTGAACGTATTTTATTGACACCTAGTCGATTTATACTCGTACTTTTGTCGTCCCGAATTTTTTTCCGTTTGTCGAATTGCTGACAAGGGTCCTGAGTTCCTCTACGATTTTTTTCCTACTAAATGGGGTACCATGTTTTAAGACTTGCTCTTATTGTCAACATACAAGCAGCCTTACTTTATATATATGTGGATAAGTTGATCTCTCATATTTCAAATATGCATCCTTCATTACGCAAGCAACAAGCTTTAGTCTATTGCATGTGCGTAAATGACATAGTGTATTAATTTGCGAAAGCAAACAATATGTTCATTATCTCGATGTCTTTGAATTTATCTATAGCGTATGTTACAATAAATTGTGTAAAGGGGACATTGACTTGTCCATGGTCGAAACCCAAACAAAGTAATACGCAATATGTGGTGGAAATTCCAAGTCTTTATATTATTAAAGACTTGGGTAGTTCTCTTGTACCTATTGATAGTGGCAACTAACTATTTTATGTTACGCAATAAATGCTTTGATTACTCTCTCTCTTTGCTAATTTATTGTTATATTAAAAGATATTTGAGAAATGATGATTGGACAAGGTTTTTTCCAAAAAATATTTATGGAAGGTAGATAGTACTTTTATTCAATAAATACTTTGCCAAATTATGCTTCAAAATCAATGGTGTGCTTGTAACTATCTGCCTAATGTAAGATCCCCTAAACAAGGTAGGCAGTCCAAAAAAAAAGTAGGCCTATAGCCCATAAAATTAGTCATGGGCCTGGCCTGTTTGTGGAAAATTTACTCTTTTGTACCTAAAGCCCAAGCTTGGTGTTTGACAAATCTAGGAGGATTCTTACTCCTTGGACCCTATCCCACTTGATTATTGAGTTGACTTATATTTTTCCATTTCACAAGGTTTGAAGAATGGAGAATTTTCTTGGCTTCCATTACATGGAAGTTGTGATAACTAAAATTAAACACCACGAATTGGAATGGCACAAGAGAAAAAGTTGGGGAACCAAATAAACAAGCTAGTAGTACCTTTTTTTTTTTTTTTTTTTTGTCTTCATACTTCAAATCCAATATTTTTTTTTCTCTCTTTTACTTTTCAAAAAATATAATAGACTTACAAATAACGGCTAAGAAACATTACATATTCTAAGGTTGTAAGTTTCTACTAAAAAACCAAAGATTTTCTTGCACCGGAGAATAAACAACCCATCATAAAGTGATGACTTATTATATGATCGCGATGATACTCCACGGATTAGACATATTTTTATGCATCTACATTTGTCTTTCCTGTATGATCACTGTCGTTAAAATGCCAATATGATCTTGCCTTCCCCTATGATAGTTTACTCTAAGCATTTTTATACTTGTATGGTAAGTTCTTATATGAGTTCCTATTTGAGTTTATGTAGTCCGAAATATTTTGTTTTGTTGTTGCTTAGGGTCTGTTTGGCTGGCTGCAACTCTGTTGCAATTGTCTCTTTCTGCTGCAACTAGAGGCAGCGGTAGCAAGTTTCACTGTTTGGTTCACAACAAATTGATGCATAAAGTGAAGAATCTTAGTTGATGTCCAGTTTCTGTCCCCCTCTTTTTTTCCCTCTCCACTTGCAGCAAAAATAGGGGGACGTGTGCTACAAGTGGTGGGCTTGGCCATGGCGGAGACCGACAAGGTGGCTGGGAGAGTCCGCGGTCACGAAGGGTGTGGTGATGGATCCGGCGCCATGGCTGATATGTGTCGGATGCCACGAAGGATCTGGGTCGGGAAGGCGAGGGTGCAATGCCGTTGGAGGCCGGACCCGACGTTGCTCGGTCTTCTGGGAGAGTCGATGGTTGCATGGGAGACGTCGACGATGGAGAAGGAGGGGTGGAATGGGGTTTGGGAGGAGAGGGTAGAGTGGAGAGAGGAGTCGAAGCCATTGCGCGGACGTCGTGGAAGCCATTGCGTGGGGGCCGCTGCACCACCGGCGACGGTGGAGCCATTGTGGGGGTTTGGGGGGGGGGGTGCTGCGCCACCGACGGCTTCTTGCTACTGCTATTCCATTTATTTTTGTGGGAACCACTTGTGGGAGACTAGAGAGAAAATTTCTCTTTAAATATTTGTTATTAATTCAATTAAAAATAATAATTTAATTGTGGTAATTAATTTTTTGTTCATTTAATATAGAAATTAATTTAGTTATGATAATAATAATAATAATAATAATAATAATTACTATTATTATTATACTAAATATACTAATTATAATAATTCATATAATAATAATAACAATGATATTAATAATAATGATGATAATGATAATAACAGTAATAATCAATAATGGTAATAATAAACTATATTAATAATAATTTATACTATAATATTCATATTTAAACTAGAATTAGTTATCATTTTTAATAAATATTCAGTATTTTTTATAACTTTCAACATCCACTTTAAACAACCATCCAAACAATCGAACTCCATTTTCTCACTTGCAAGATACAAAAAGTACTATATCCTAACACATTTTGGAAAGTGTCACTTGTTGCAAGTGCACTGTAACTCAACATACTGCAAATGCCACCACTTTCACACTTTCGAAAGTTCTCGTTATCCAAACAGTCCCTTAGCTGGGACTTTATAAGAATAAAGAGAATAAATGATGGAAATTATATTATTTAAGACAAATTATAAGGGCACTTCAATATTTACTCAAGGCTAGCCTATGATTGGGGATAGCTCGGTTTAGAGAAAATATTACTCAGGACAACCCATTTTTTGCTAAGGGTTGCCCCCCCCCCCCCCCCCCAAACCCACTCAAAGTCATTCATTTGAATTTTTCACTCTCTCTCTTCTAAAACCCTTTCAAACCCCCTCGCTTTTTCTTCTCCACCACCTCTTTCTTTATTGAAATCCTAGATTTCTTCCCAATCTTTTTCCCAATTTCAGAGATAATACCCAAAGGCTCTTCACAAACAAGGTACAAACCCTAATTCTTACTGTATTCATTTGATATTGTTATTTGTCATTTTTAGGAAAAACATATCTAATCTTTGTTATAACTTAGTATCATAATGTAGTTTTCGAAGAAATATTATTGTATTTTTTATTTGGTTTTTAGTCTTTGGGGTTGGATTTTCGTCAGACCAAGATATGGAATAACATAGGACTGTAGAAATTGTATAGTCCTATATGTTGTAAGGACTGTGAAAAATTTCTGCAGTCCTGTTTGATATTAGGACTGTAGAAATTTTCTACAGTTCTTTGTTCTTCCAGTCCTATGGATTGTATTAAATTTGAATATTTGTTAATTAACTTGAAATATTTCTTTATTTTATAGTTGCAACCATAAGAAGAAAGACCTTGACGTCGGTCCTAAAAGAAAATTCCCTACTGCATTGGAGCGCAAGGCACACCAAGTTGAGAGAGCTATTAAGAAAACAATAACTATCGCAGAACTAGAGGCAATCTCTCAATTTGGAAAACGTGGAACCAAACAGATTACAACTCGTTCGAAGAAACCGGTGACTCGTCCTGATTCCTCCTCCTCCGATGAAGATGTACCCATTGTACGAAAAATGGGGATGATGGTTACGGACCTTCTCATCCAGCCGATAAGATGTGTGTCACGCCCCGCTCCCGTAGGAGCGATCGTCCTCGCTAAGACGTGATGCCGCACGGGCCTAGGTTGCGCCCGTGCAAGGCCAAGTCCAGAAACGGCCGATTTGAGCTAGGCCACAGAGTCGCACAGAGTGTCCCCATTTGCAGCAGAAAGTAAATGAACGCAAATTGAAGCAAATTCAAACTCTTTATTGATATTCAAGAAGTTTATAAGCGACGCTAGGCCGAGTTTACAAGTCTCTCAAGCTCTCTCTCTCCGAAACATAAAAGGCGTGCCAAGTGGCTTACAAGATGGAATGATTCATGACGATGTTCCAATACATTATGTCCTGTATATGGTGCTCCAGCTCCTTGCAACGCTCCAAGGCTCGAAAGATAGCTCCGCGCCTTAGCACGTTCGAGGGAAGCTCCGCACCGCCGACGTTTTCTGCTTCCTGCAAGCAGACTGTGGGGTTATCAGTACATTGTTATGCACTGGTGGGGAGGCTAGCTCGCCCACAATGCTATCATTACCAAACACATTCCATTTACTTTTGTGCATCTCTATCATTCATTGTCTTTCTAATCTTGCCTTAGGATCAGTTTTATGGCATATTTCATAGCCTATCTCGTGTTGTCGAATACAAGTGTCGCATGGAAATACATGCATAACTTACCCATACTTACCGTCCGGCCTTCCCTGTCCAAAGTAAACCAAGTTAGTCACAATTCATATGTTTCAACTTATCATGAATTACGTAAACATTCAGTGCCAAGGGCGTGTTCCTGCCATAGATTCTAACGCGTCGTAGGCGTGTTTTCAATTTCATTTGCACGAAGTACTCCTTATCATTTGGTGCGTTACATTTTAAGCCGATTCATAAGGCGCTTCATTCAGTTAACTTTAGACTACTTTGATTTCAATGCAAGGACTTGCACGTGGATTGCCACCAGCAAAGCCCACTTAATCTATATGCACCGGTCGCTGGCAAGTCAGCCATTTTGGACATTTTCCCCTGTGGCATTCTCATCTATCAAGCGTGATGGCTGGTACACCTTGATAGACTATTGAATAACCGGCCCTACGTTTGGTTATGTGCCCAAGCCGCACATTCTGTCCGTCCGTAGGCCATGATTCCGCCTAGGCCGGCCACGAAATCGTCGTTCGTTGCCTTTGGAATCCCTTTTTTTCGCTCGTGCACGAGCCATCCACGACCATTTCGTATTTTATTATCATTCTAACTTAACGGCTGTCTTTGAGCCATAGGCTAACCCTTAGCCATAATGCGTTATCGACCAGGTTGGCGTCCGCGCAGCGCGGGTAGCGAGCCCCGTTGCACGTGCCCGTCACACCTGTCGCTAACCATTCTTTCCTTTCTTATATTTTATTTATTCCTTCCTTTCTTTCCTTCTTTCACTTGTTCATTTGTTTATTGGTTTATTCACATATTCATTCATTCATTCGTTGATTCATTCATTCACTTATTCATTCATTCTTTCATTCATACATTATGCAACTCCCCGTGCGGGAGTCGCCTTGGCGACCCTTCGGTCCCATAATCTTTCAATGTTGCTAAACTCTACTCAGAACGACTATGTTGATAGTCTTCCCGTTTCATTGTTGTAAACCATTCATTGTTTCATTGTTGAACGCATAAGGGACTCGAACGTAGCTTGTGCCTTAGCATGAGCGTAGAGCGCGGTGCGAGAGTTCACATTATCCAAGTTCCTTTCCATATTCTATACAAGAATACAAGATGGGATTATTCCCTTAGCTAGGTGCGTTGAGTCATTTATTAGCATGCGCGGTGTTATCGCCTAGCGATTCTAGCAATAGTGTCCGTATTGTTTTGTGTATAGGCTAAGCACAGACGGGTTCATCGGAACCACCCACCTTAGCGATGTTCGCATCGGCCGAGTGATACTCCAAGCGCGCCTTTGATAGTCTAATTCTGGATTCATCTTTGACGGGCCATTGTAAGTCTTGCATCGATCCGCATCGATACTTCATCGGGTCGACGCAACTCTTCAAGTCGACGGCTCGTTTGAGTCGTTGCACTTGCCGTTTGAATCGGCGTTCCGCTAGGGCGGAGCGGGTCATTACATAATACACCACTCAAAACAAGTCTCGTCCTCGAGACTTCCTGAGTGCAGGTCATCCTACCATTTCTTAACTCGGATCGTCGTGTTTCTTAGATAATTCCCATCGAATGGCTTTACCGTTCGCTGGCATCTAACTATACTCGATACCTTTTCAAGTTCCGCGTCGCATACGTTTGGTCGATTTTTATTGAATCACTTTTCATTCATTTTAGAGTTGATGGTACTTATTTAATTGTCGCATTTCTTTGACTTGGTTGCTATATCGACGTATCATGGGACTGAAACGGTCGCACGTGGTGCGTTGTAATTTATCAAACTCGAGAGGCGTAATCTGAGGCAAACTCACTTACTCGTTCATGCGCATCGCAACACCCACTTGTAGCTGCATTCGAGTTCATCATATCGCTGAGTTTGGATCGTGCACATATCCAAGGCGTCCCCCGAATACGTACATTTCAACCAAGCTTAGCGACTAGCGAAGTCGGACAAGCTACCCGTGATAGTTTCGATTTGCCGATCGTTTTGCTAACTTCGATTTAAAACCGAACTCATGTGTGTATCACATATCGTTTATCTTGGTCCTCGAGATTATTCGATTCGCTTCTTAAGCACTTTTGTCAATGAAATCAATACGATTTCTTCTTAGCGGGGTCGACCAAGTCTAAGAAATTTCCATTCGATTCAAGATCAAGTATTGTACTATCATCGAGTCCGTCTTCCGATCAATGATTCAATTTGTTATCCCAACTTTACTTGTGCATCATCCATTCCTATCATTCCCTTCGTTTGGGGCCATTCTCGCCGTCGTTCACGCACACTCCCAGTTCTCCGTCCTACTCTAAGTCTTGTTGCCCCAAGTCTATCGTCCGTCCAGACGATACTGTAAATGCCATCGCACAGGTTCAATCACTCGGCATAGGGTCGTCCGCCTATCCGCTAGGTCAGCTCACAAGGTCATAGTTACACGTCAAGTCTGTTGCTCATCGTGCAAGGTCGTTGCACGACGCTCGCCCCAAATCCTATAGTCAAACCATTTGTTCGCTTGTACGGGAGTTTCTACCCAAGTTCGTTTCACTCAAATTTCTAAACATCAAGCAGTGTTCCTCCTATTCGCATAAACACATTCTTCGCTCCAAGTTCGAACTCGTACAGGAAAGTCATCCTACGATAGGTTGTCCTCAACTGAATCCTCGACATGTTAATATCGTAAGTTCACAATAACAATTTTCGTAGTCTATCTCTTCAAATATGTTTGATACAATCCACTTATCCATTTCACGTAGTCGATCACAAGGTCGTCTAGCCTTGCAATATGTCGCACCCCGATCTCACGCAAGTCTGATTATCCACGGCGGACATGAATCACCATGTCGACATTTCCGCGAAATAATCGTTCTCATCGGGACGTAACTCTTGCGTTGCGTCTAGACTTACTCATTTTTCGAATACGCAAATTTGAGCCTATTCAATCCTCGACTTTACTTTGCCGTCTATTATACGTCCGATCAATCCTCAAATTCGCCTTCGCTTCAAACCACAAGTCGAAGCGATCAAAATTGCCATGTCAAGGTATTTCGAGTTCGATCACTCCCGCTGGACATGAATCACCATGCCAACGCTCATACGGAACGATCGTCCCAAATCTGACGTGACGCATGTACGAGGCTGGAGTTGCGCTCGCACAAGACAAGATTGTTGTCGTTGTGGTTATCACCGAACAATCAAGTCACTTTCCTTCCTCATTCCAAACATTCATTTCCAACATAGCATCCTTCAAAACAATAACTTCTAACATGATCATCATTCATCGAATTAGAGTACCCCCGAGTTATCGTACATCGATCTTTGATACGCCTCAATACCATCGATGATGTACATAACCTGACGATCTTCCTTTTGCAACGAATTCCAAGTCGTGCAACTTAATTTCCTCAATTCACATTGTCGCGTGCTAACTCTTCATCGAGCAACATCAATTTCAATTCCTTAGTCATTCTCGTATCTTCAAATCAACATTTCCTATGCACGCTGTCTTCCGACCGTGCTATTCCCGATCTCGCCCATGAGTAATTCACCTTAACTCAAGTTTCAATCCATTCAACTAAATTCAAAATCGTACGCACGATCTTCTATGTTTCCTCGACCAAGACCTCCGTTCGTTTCATGATTCGTACTACGTATTCTTAATTCGTCCGAACGATATCTCGTTTGAGACTTTCGAAGTCAAAACCAACTAAGCGTTACTCATTCTAAGGCTTGTACGATATCATCGCTTGCCGACGTACTCGTTCTATTCGTAAATCCTTTAGTCTCGCTCGAACAATTTCTATAACGTCCATACACCACTCAGGTTCGAGCCACTCGACTAGTCGTCGACACTCACTCTTATCCTTCTTCGAACCTATCACATACACCACTCGGGGTCAAGTCATTTTACGAATCCTCAAATGATCATCCGATTTCCTTTCGATATGTTCAATCGCGCGTTCGTCCGTTCCTCAAAATCCAAATCAATCTTCCGTACACGCCTAAGCGTTAGTTTGATAGCGTTCCTATCGATATACACTCTAAGTGTAGCTTCGTTCCCGACCGAGCGGTACTTGATATCGCTCGCAACTCGTTTGCACCAGAAGGTCTAGGTGCACGATACTCTGCACAACTTAGCCAAAAGGTTGCGTGCATAACCATACCGTTCGAACTATACTTTGGTCTCGTGTACTCGTTTGCTATCAGCATAATCTCATTCAAGCACGTACTGCGTTTGCTAACTCTTAGCATCGGTTCCTTCCAACTCAAGTCCGTCGTGGTGGCACAAAGGCCTTTGCCTATCGATCCCGTCCAACCGAGTACTCGTACGAGCTTTTGAAAATATTAGACTTATTGTATGGAACATCCCAAGGCACAATGAGAGAGAGCGTACACTTCTTTTGTCTCAACGAGCTTTCAAAACTGAGAGAATCGAAATGAAGTCCAAGGACGTGAAGCCGTGCTCTGATACCAATCTGTCACGCCCCGCTCCCGTAGGAGCGATCGTCCTCGCTAAGGCATGATGCCGCACGGGCCTAGGTTGCGCCCGTACAAGGCCAAGTCCAGAAACGGCCGATTTGAGCTAGGCCACAGAGTCGCACAGAGTGTCCCCATTTGCAGCGGAAAGTAAATGAACGCAAATTGAAGCAAATTCAAACTCTTTATTGATATTCAAGAAGTTTACAAGCGGCGCTAGGCCGAGTTTACAAGTCTCTCAAGCTCTCTCTCTCCGAAACATAAAAGGCGTGCCAAGTGGCTTACAAGATGGAATGATTCATGACGATGTTCCAATACATTATGTCCTGTATATGGTGCTCCAGCTCCTTGCAACGCTCCAAGGCTCGAGAGATAGCTCCGTGCCTTAGCACGTTCGAGGGAAGCTCCGCACCGCCGACGTTTCCTGCTTCCTGCAAGCAGACTGTGGGGTTATCAGTACATTGTTATGCACTGGTGGAGAGGCTAGCTCGCCCACAATGCTATCATTACCAAACACGTTCCATTTACTTTTGTGCATCTCTATCATTCATTGTCTTTCTAATCTTGCCTTAGGATCAGTTTCATGGCATATTTCATAGCCTATCTCGTATTGTCGAATACAAGTGTCGCATGGAAATACATGCATAACTTATCCATACTTACCGTCCGGCCTTCCCTGTCCAAAGTAAACCAAGTTAGTCACAATTCATATGTTTCAACTTATCATGAATTACGTAAACATTCAGTGCCAAGGGCGTGTTCCTGCCATTGATTCTAACGCGTCGTAGGCGTGTTTTCAATTTCATTTGCACGAAGTACTCCTTATCATTTGGTGCGTTACATTTCAAGCCGATTCATAAGGTGCTTCATTCAGTTAACTTTAGACTACTTTGATTTCAATGCAAGGACTTGCACGTGGATTGCCATCAGCAAAGCCCACTTAATCTATATGCACCGGTCGCTGGCAAGTCAGCCATTTTGGACATTTTCCCCTGTGGCATTCTCATCTATCAAGCGTGATGGCTGGTACACCTTGATAGACTATTGAATAACCGGCCCTACGTTTGGTTATGTGCCCAAGCCCGCACATTCTGTCCGCCCGTAGGCCATGATTCCGCCTAGGTCGGCCACGAAATCGTCGTTCGTTGCCCTTGGAATCCCTTTTTTCGCTCGTGCACGAGCCGTCCACGACCATTTCGTATTTTATTATCATTTTAACTTAACGGTTGTCTTTGAGCCATAGGCTAACCCTTTTCCATAATGCGTTATCGACCAGGTTGGCGTCCGCGCAGCGCGGGGAGCGAGCCCCGTTGCACGTGCCCGTCACACCTGTCGCTAACCATTCTTTCCTTTATTATATTTCATTTATTCCTTCTTTTCTTTCCTTCTTTCACTTGTTCATTTGTTCATTGGTTTATTCACATATTCATTCATTCATTCGTTGATTCATTCATTCACTTATTCATTCATTCTTTCATTCATACATTATGCAACTCCCCGTACGGGAGTCGCCTTGGCGACCCTTCGGTCCCATAATCTTTTAATGTTGCTAAACTCTACTCGGAACGACTATGTTGATAGTCTTCCCGTTTCATTGTTGTAAACCATTCATTGTTTCATTGTTGAACGCATAAGGGACTCAAACGTAGCTTGTGCCTTAGCACGAGCGTGGAGCACGGTTCGAGAGTTCACATTATCCAAGTTCCTTTCCATATTCTATACAAGCATACAAGATGGGATTATTCCCTTAGCTAGGTGCGTTGAGTCATTTATTAGCATGCACGGTGTTATCGCCTAGCGATTCTAGCAATAGTGTCCGTATTGTTATGTGTATAGGCTAAGCACAGACGGGTTCATCGGAGCCACCCACCTTAGCGATGTTCGCATCGGCCGAGTGATACTCCGAGCGCGCCTTTGATAGTCTAATTCTGGATTCATCTTTGACAGGCCATTGTAAGTCTTGCATCGATTCGCATCGATACTTCATCGGGTCGACGCAACTCTTCGAGTCGACGGCTCGTTTGAGTCGTTGTACTTGCCGTTTGAATCGGCGTTCCGCTAGGGCAGAGCGGGTCATTACATAATACACCACTCAAAACAAGTCTTGTCCTCGAGACTTCCTGAGTGCAGGTCATCCTACCATTTCTTAACTCGGGTCGTCGTGTTTCTTAGATAATTCCCATCGAATGGCTTTACCGTTCGCTGGCATCTAACTATACTCGATACCTTTTTAAGTTCCGCGTCGCATACGTTTGGTCGATTTTTATTGAATCACTTTTCATTCATTTTAGAGTTGATGGTACTTATTCAATTGTCGCATTTCTTTGACTTGGTTGCTATATCGACGTATCATGGGACTGAAACGGTCGCACGTGGTGCGTTGTAATTTATCAAACTCGAGAGACGTAATCTGAGGCAAACTCACTTACTCGTTCATGCGCATCGCAACACCCACTTGCAGCTGCATTCGAGTTTATCGCTGAGTTTGGATCGTGCACATATCCAAGGCGTCCTCCGAATACGTACATTTCAACCAAGCTTAGCGACTAGCGAAGTCGAACAAGCTACCCGTGATAGTTTCGATTTGCCGATCGTTTTGCTAACTTCGATTTAAAACCGAACTCATGTGTGTATCACATATCGTTTATCTCGGTCCTCGAGATTATTCGATTCGCTTCTCAAGCACTTTTGTCAATGAAATCAATACGATTTCTTCTTAGCGGGGTCGACCAAGTCTAAGAAATTTCCGTTATATTCAAGACCAAGTATTGTACTATCATCGAGTCCGTCTTCTGATCAATGATTCAATTTGTTATCCCAACTTTACTTGCGCATCATCCATTCCTATCATTCCCTTTGTTTGGAGCCATTCTCGCCGTCGTTCACGCACACTCCCAGTTTCCCGTCCTACTCTAAGTCTTGTTGCCCCAAGTCTATCGTCCGTCCAGACGATACTGTAAATGCCATCGTACAGGTTCAATCACTCGGCATAGGGTCGTCCGCCTATCCGCTAGGTCAGCTCACAAGGTCATAGTTACACGTCAAGTCTGTTGCTCATCGTGCAAGGTCGTTGCACGACGCTCGCCCCAAATCCTATAGTCAAACCATTTGTTCGCTTGTACGGGAGTTTCTACCCAAGTTCGTTTTACTCAAATTTCTAAACATCAAGCAGTGTTCCTCCTATTCGCATCAACACATTCTTCGCTCCAAGTCCGAACTCGTACAGGAAAGTCATCCTACGATAGGTTGTCCTCAACTGAATCCTCGACATGTTAATATCGTAAGTTCACAATAACAATTTTTGTAGTCTATCTCTTCAAATATGTTTGATACAATCCACTTATCCATTTCACGTAGTCGATCACAAGGTCGTCTAGCCTTGCAATATGTCGCACCCCGATCTCACGCAAGTCTGATTATCCACGGCGGACATGAATCACCATGTCGACATTCCCGCGAAATAATCGTTCTCATCGGGACGTAACTCTTGCGTTGCGTCTAGACTTACTCATTTTTCGAATACGCAGATTTGGGCCTAATCAATCATCGACTTTACTTCGCCGTCTATTATACGTCCGATCAATCCTCAAATTCGCCTTCGCTTCAAACCACAAGTCGAAGCGATCAAAATTGCCATGTCAAGGTATTTCGAGTTCGATCACTCCCGCTGGACATGAATCACCATGCCAACGCTCACGCGGAACGATCGTCCCAAATCTGACGTGACGCATGTACGAGGCTGGAGTTACGCTCGCACAAGACAAGATCGTTGTCGTTGTGGTTATCACCGAACAATCAAGTCACTTTCCTTCCTCATTCCAAACATTCATTTCCAACATAGCATCCTTCAAAATAATAACTTCTAACACGATCATCATTCATCGAATCAGAGTACCCCCGAGTTATCGTACATCGATCTTTGATACGCCTCAATACCATCGATGATGTACATAACCTGACGATCTTCCTTTTGCAACGAATTCCAAGTCATGCAACTTAATTTCCTCAATTCACATTGTCGCGTGCTAACTCTTCATCGAGCAACATCAATTTCAATTCCTTAGTCATTCTCGTATCTTCAAATCAACGTTTCCTATGCACGCTGTCTTCTGACCGTGCTATTCCCGATCTCGTCCATGAGTAATTCACCTTAACTCAAGTTTCAATCCATTCAACTAAATTCAAAATCGCACGCACGATCTTCTATGTTTCCTCGACCAAGACCTCCGTTCGTTTCATGATTCATACTACGTATTCTTAATTCGTCCGAACGATATCTCGTTTGAGACTTTTGAAGTCGAAACCAACTAAGCGTTACTCATTCTAAGGCTTGTGCGATATCATCGCTTGCCGACGTACTCGTTCTATTCGTAAATCCTTTAGTCTCGCTCGAACAATTTCTATAACGTCCACACACCACTCAGGGTTCGAGCCACTCGACTAGTCATCGACACTCACTCTTATCCTTCTTCGAACCTATCACATACACCACTCGGGGTTAAGTCATTCTACGAATCCTCAAATGATCATCCGATTTCCTTTCGATATGTTCAATCGCGCGTTCGTCCGTTCCTCAAAATCCAAATCAATCTTCCGTACACGCCTAAGCGTTAGTTTGATAGCGTTCCTATCGATATACACTCTAAGTGTAGCTTCGTTCCCGACCGAGCGGTACTTGATATCGCTCGCAACTCGTTTGTACCAGAAGGTCTAGGTGCACGATACTCTGCGCAACTTAGCCAAAAGGCTGCGTGCATAACCATACCGTTCGAACTATACTTTGGTCTCGTGTACTCGTTTGCTATCAGCATAATCTCATTCAAGCACGCACTGCGTTTGCTAACTCTTAGCATCGGTTCCTTCCAACTCAAGTCCGTCGTGGTGGCACAATGGCCTTTGCCTATCGATCTCGTCCAACCGAGTACTCGTACGAGCTTTTGAAAATATTAGACTTATTGTATGGAACATCCTAAGGCACAATGAGAGAGAGCGTACACTTCTTTTGTCTCAACAAGCTTTCAAAACTGAGAGAATCGAAATGAAGTCCAAGGACGTGAAGCCGTGCTCTGATACCAATCTGTCATGCCCCGCTCCCGTAGGAGCGATCGTCCTCGCTAAGACGTGATGCCGCACGGGCCTAGGTTGCGCCCGTGCAAGGCCAAGTCCAGAAATGGCCGATTTGAGCTAGGCCACAGAGTCGCACAGAGTGTCCCCATTTGCAGCGGAAAGTAAATGAACGCAAATTGAAGCAAATTCAAACTCTTTATTGATATTCAAGAAGTTTACAAGCGGCGCTAGGCCGAGTTTACAAGTCTCTCAAGCTCTCTCTCTCCGAAACATAAAAGGCGTGCCAAGTGGCTTACAAGATGGAATGATTCATGACGATGTTCCAATACATTATGTCCTGTATATGGTGCTCCAGCTCCTTGCAACGCTCCAAGGCTCGAGAGATAGCTCCGCGCCTTAGCACGTTCGAGGGAAGCTCCGCACCGTCGATGTTTCCTGCTTCCTGCAAGCAGACTGTGGGGTTATCAGTACATTGTTATGCACTGGTGGGGAGGCTAGCTCGCCCACAATGCTATCATTACCAAACACGTTCCATTTACTTTTGTGCATCTCTATCATTCATTGTCTTTCTAATCTTGCCTTAGGATCAGTTTTATGGCATATTTCATAGCCTATCTCGTGTTGTCGAATACAAGTGTCGCATGGAAATACATGCATAACTTACCCATACTTACCGTCTGGCCTTCCCTGTCCAAAGTAAACCAAGTTAGTCACAATTCATATGTTTCAACTTATCATGAATTACGTAAACATTCAGTGCCAAGGGCGTGTTCCTGCCATAGATTCTAACGCGTCGTAGGCGTATTTTCAATTTCATTTGCACGAAGTACTCCTTATCATTTGGTGCGTTACATTTCAAGCCGATTCATAAGGCGCTTCATTCAGTTAACTTTAGACTACTTTGATTTCAATGCAAGGACTTGCACGTGGATTGCCACCAGCAAAGCCCACTTAATCTATATGCACCGGCCGCTGGCAAGTCAGCCATTTTGGACATTTTCCCCTGTGGCATTCTCATCTATCAAGCGTGATGGCTGGTACACCTTGATAGACTATTGAATAACCGGCCCTACGTTTGGTTATGTGCCCAAGCCCGCACATTCTGTCCACCCGTAGGCCATGATTCCGCCTAGGCCGGCCACGAAATCGTCGTTCGTTGCCCTTGGAATCCCTTTTTTCACTCGTACACGAGCCGTCCACGACCATTTCGTATTTTATTATCATTTTAACTTAACGGTTGTCTTTGAGCCATAGGCTAACCCTTAGCCATAATGCGTTATCGACCCGGTTGGCGTCCGCACAACGCGGGTAGCGAGCCCCGTTGCACGTGCCCGTCACACCTGTCGCTAACTATTCTTTCCTTTCTTATATTTCATTTACTCCTTCCTTTCTTTCCTTTTTTCACTTGTTCATTTGTTCATTGGTTTATTCACATATTCATTCATTCATTCGTTGATTCATTCATTCACTTATTCATTCATTCTTTCATTCATACATTATGCAACTCCTCGTGCGGGAGTCGCCTTGGCGACCCTTCGGTCCCATAATCTTTCAATGTTGCTAAACTCTACTCGGAACGACTATGTTGATAGTCTTCCCGTTTCATTGTTGTAAACCATTCATTGTTTCATTGTTGAACGCATAAGGGACTCGAACGTAGCTTGTGCCTTAGCACGAGCGTGGAGCGCGGTGCGAGAGTTCACATTATCCAAGTTTCTTTCCATATTCTATACAAGCATACAAGATGGGATTATTCCCTTAGCTAGGTGCGTTGAGTCATTTATTAGCATGTGCGGTGTTATCGCCTAGCGATTCTAGCAATAGTGTCCGTATTGTTATGTGTATAGGCTAAGCACAGACGGGTTCATCGGAGCCACCCACCTTAGCGATGTTCGCATCGGCCGAGTGATACTCCGAGCGCGCCTTTGATAGTCTAATTCTGGATTCATCTTTGACGGGCCATTGTAAGTCTTGCATCGATTCGCATCGATACTTCATCGGGTCGACGCAACTCTTCGAGTCGACGGCTCGTTTGAGTCGTTGCACTTGCCGTTTGAATCAGCGTTCCGCTAGGGCAGAGCGGGTCATTACAATGTGTCCAGTCGATTGCTCTCTATTGCTCTATACCGAGAACCACATTTCATATCAAATATGGAACGATCCAGCAAGTTCATTGGGTTAGTTTTTAATAATTATATATTATATTTATACTTTCATTATGTTGTTTTGTTTTCAGGATAGCTCGTGTATGTTGACGATCATCAATCAAGCAAAGAAGTACAATACATGGGAGTTTGACAAGTTGGAAGAACATGTGAAGGCCAAAATCAACCACACTGGCTTACAAAATTTGGCTAAATACTCATATAAGACAACACACTGATATCTGCATTTGTAAAACGCTGGCATCCAGCAACCAACAGTTTCCATCTCGAAGCATGGGAGATGACGATCCCTATGGATGACGTCCATCACATTTTGGGCTTAGGTTGATGGTCGTACAATGATGAGTGATTATTCTGAGGGTGACTTTGAGTTGTACGATGAGATTGTGGAACATGTCTCCAATTCTCTTGGAGTTGAGGCAGTGACTTTTATAAGAAGTCGTACGGATTTCGTTGATATATATAGAGACGACACCCAATGATAATGATGACATGCAATTCATTATAGGGGCCGTCGGCACTCCAGACAAGTCCGGAACGTCGATACATGCCAAATATCTTTACAACTTTTTGGACTTAGACATGGTGGAAGAAATATCTTGGGGGAGCAATATACTAGCATGCTATATCTCGAGTCAGTTCAAAGTCAATAGCAGGATGACAAACTATACTTCATGTAAGGAAATAAATTCATACACTTTCTATACATAATATAAATTTTGGTTGATTAATACGATATTATTCTACGTTCTACATACATGCATGGATATGAGCACTTTTCGATGCTTAAGAAGGCTACCCTTAATAGCGATTATGATGAGCATCTGCCTAAAATGTGTAGGTATAAGCCACCAAGCAAGATGCCAAACGTCCGCATACGTTGTCTGCCCTACGTGTTGCAATTGAAGATCTGCAGGCAAAGGAGGTGAAATGATATTAACTTAAATTATTATTTATTTATTCTTCACTTTACTATTTCGTATTAATGACTAACTTAAATAATGATTCATGTACCGCGTTATTGTTTGTTTGGCATCCATATTGGTATATGCGGAATAATACTCGTCAATTGCAACCAGTCGGTCTATTTCATGGTCTGATAAGTTGCCATGATATCAAAAAGCTTTACCAGATAGAGTGCTTCGTCAGTTTGGTTACGTACAAACTATACCTATGGCATTAAATTTGATGATTGCTGCCAAAGGGATGAAACCATTAAACCATGTCCCGACGGTGTACCGTTGGGCCTCATACTACTTCACTGAGTGGCAGCATCATGTTATCGGTGCATCCAAACGACATTCGATGGTTGAGATGTAGAATTGTAGCAAGGACTACATAGCATATTATGCGGAGGTCGGGTATGGTATGATGTTTATAATGCCCCGCTCCGCACGACGCATTGCGCTGAGACGTTGACTCAACGAGTCACGTTGACCGAATCAAATGTATCGATGCGAATTGATACAAGAGTTACGTTGTCCCGAGCAATACATCGAACTAAGTCGATGCGAAGAGTTGCCTTGTCCCAAAGAATGCATCGAGTTGAATCGATGCCAAAGCGCCGTATTGCCCTGAAGGATGAGTGCGTTGAATCGGCTCGAAGATTCTAAGAAATCGAATCGACCAATGCGCAAGTCCGAATCGATGCAAGTATTGATTTTAGTTGGTTTTATGTGCAGGTTATACGTTTACACTAAAATATTAGAGGTCGACATTTCGCCTATTTTGCGACGGGTCCGTGAAACCAAATCGACGTCTTGCGACGGGCTGGGACTTGGGCACGGTAAGCCAAATCGGACGTATAATTCAATGAATCACGAAGTGCTCGAATGGATAAGTCAGGAGAGTTGGCCGCACAACGAAGTTATAAAATCGAGCCGCATCGGCTCGGCAAAACGACACGGCATATTGACTCAAGATGGAAGGATTGACTCTTCTTTTTACTCCTTCATGCCTAAGTCAAAATATATCATTGAATGCTAAGTTAACCTATCAACGCCACGGACGTGGTCCGATCGGAAGATAAATCGTACTGTGAGTCGAACACTAAGTTAGAACAATTGGAATAAAACGTGCATCATATGCACGAGTCGCTATAGAATATGGGATATCTCAAAGGCGAGCGCCTCGGTACGCAAGCCGCAAGAACATGGGATAACTGTATTCGACGAGTGCCTTAGTGCACGAACCATACCGTGCCTTCGCACATGAGTTAGAAATGCTAGAACATTGAAAGACAATAGGCGAGCACCCTAGTGTGCAAGCCACGAGCATTGAACACTAAGGCATAGAACATGGAAATACGGTCGAAACGTGCCTACGTGTACGAGATCATAAAAGATGGCTTCGTTGCGAAAGAATACAGTTGTGGCATAAATGTGGCAGAACTGTCGGATATGACATAATGTATCGAAAGGTGTTCGGGATCATTCGGTTAACGAACATTGAGTTGAGGTATGATGTCATTGGACATTGAAACGAAGTATGAAACGTAAGAACATAGAAAGTTAACTGGAGAAATACGAGATGATAAAGTCTGAGTCTCGGACTCGAGACTATGTTTGGTTGTTTGAATAATAGTGCTTGATTGCTTGAATAATAGGGCGTTGCATGGTCGAATGGGTTGGACTTGAGATTAAATGTGATAATCTCCCGTGCACGGGTGTTCCCTCGAGCGGTTAAATGTCGGAGCGCCCCGGAACCGTTTGGCCTAGGAGGGAATGTATCTTTGATAGGCGCACATCCGTAAGACGATTAGCACTCGCTTATAGATGGGAAAAGTCGCAAATGATGGTATACAGCGGTAACATTTCGGTTGTTTGGGATAGCAACCCAACCCGTAAAACGTCGGGCTACCCGAATTCGAGAAAGAAAAGAAGGAGAGAAAAGAAAGTAAGGAACTCCTTTACTCCATTCCGGCACGGATACGCGAAGACCTTCATATAGCTAAGGAACGATGGGTCGAAAGTGTAGGCACGTATGTGTCCCGCACACATAGATCATGCATAGCGAGCACTTATAACATGACAAGGAAGGAATGGGCGTATTCACCTTACGTCGGTGCAAGGGCGAGTGCGTCGACTTGGTAAGAAGTCGTACCACGAATCAAACACGAGATTTCTTACATGTTTGCATATTCAATTTGAATAACATGCTTGCCATGATAACATGCTTTACGCTTTCGAATATGCCATGGAATTGACCCTAAGGAGAACATAGCAAGATCATAAGCTAAGTTGCATGATTCAACATAAATACTACAATATCAATTTAGAAAGAAGATCTTTGTATCAGTACATGCGAGGACGAACGTACTGATCCCTACCAGCTTCATGCAGGGTGCAGGAAATGGATGGCTCGCGACGAAGCTTCGCTTGGACGCGTTGAGGCTTGGAATGCCGAAGCGTATTCAAGCGTGCGATCGTATTGACGCTCGGACTTACAACAGGATTGAGGCGGCCGAGATATAGAAGGCATGATGTATGGAACGGTGAAATCCTTTGTGGGCAAGAGAGAACCTGAGTGTTGTAGCCAATCTGGTATATACTGTTGGGCTATCAAAAGCCTTTGTAATCTCAGTTTCGAATATCAATAAAGAGAATTGTTTCGTATACTCTGTTTTTCTTTTGTTGTTAATATCAATTCAAAAGATAACCATTTGAGAACTTGTCATCTTGCCTTGCACGAGCGTAACTCCAGGCTCGTGCGGCATCACGCCTCCTGCGAGGACGATGATTCGGGTGATTCCGGGTCGGGGCGTGACAAATTGGTATCAGAGCTCTAGGTATAATTTCTTCTGGACGCTCGCTTCATTACAATTCTAAAGGTTGCCCGCCACCAATCGAATCACTCTTGACTCTACTCGATGCTGCACTGGATGTTCCATACAATAAGTCTAATACAAATCGTGTAATTTTGTCGCATGTGTTTTGGAAATTACACGATGTTTGCTAAGAAAGTCTCGAAGGGTTTATTGCATTAAGTACAACAAGCCGTGAAATGTTAGTTTCTGCAAGTACAACAAATTGTGAAATGCGATTTGAGATGTTGTTGCAATATAACATGTTGAATGAGAAATAAAACGATGCACGAAGTGCAATCGGTTGTGAATATTGGTTGCACCAATACGAAAACGTAAATAATGCATTGCAATGAAAGTGATAAGTCAATATCGAATGTGTTGGACGGATTTGAGCATTTACTTTGAAAGTCGGGAATAAATCGTTGCACGAGGTGCAAGGAATATCGAAAATAAGTCGTTGCACGATGTGCAACGCGTGTCGGAAGTAAAAATTTTGCACGAGGTGCAACGCATATCAAATTAATCGTTGCACGGAGTACAAAGCAGATTGGAAATAAATCGTTGCACGATATGCAACGTAAAGGAACTGAAATCATAAATCGAAAGAATGAATCGTTCAGTTGTACACCGAACTTGTGTTGGCAAATGAAAATATTGGCCGAGTTGTGTCGGATTTGATTTAATCAAAGTTACGGTTGTGATCAAGCACGATCACTGCGGAAATCGTGAGTCGAAAGAGATTGTTGGTTATAGTGAGTATAATACGAGGGAAATAACTTGATTTTCGAGTGGTATATGCCATACCACGTATGCGATGAATGACTCGATTCCGAGTGGTATATGGTATACCACTTGTGCGATGAATTGCATCGACATGTTATGGGATTTGCGGAAGGTTTGTCCGCAACGGACGAAAGAGTATCGAGACTCGATTGGAAATTTGTATGACGGTATGTTGATGCAAGTGTTCTTCGAAAATCGGTTGGGACAGTAAGGCGAGACTCATATCAATGAATGATATGTCGGACGAAAGTTATAAGTCGGTCGGACGACCGAGACTAGCGAAACGATTATGCTTTGAAGCAATAATCGGATCGACGGGAAAGGAAAACTTAAACTTACAAACGAGTTGTACGACTTGCAATCTCGATAGAAAGTTTGACAATACAAATTATTATCGGATCGCACGATGTGTGACTTCGGTAAAGAGTTGGTCGACGCGGGTAAAGAGTGCCTAAGAGATAGTTGGTTACGTTACGGCGAAACTCATTTGAGTACGACTGAAAAACACGTAAAACTTAGAGGGCGAGATCGTATGACTCGAGGGTTCAATGTTGGATAATCGGTAACTCGGTTACGTGATCAAAGTATAACGAAATACAACGAATCAAAAACGATTCGAGACGTACGGAAATATTTATGGAGAACCACTACAACAAAAATACCTTTTAATGACGGCTAAAAAGCGTCATTAATTGCAAACCATGACGCTTTTTTTTCTTAGTCCAAACGTTATGAAATCGGGTGTTATAAATATTTTTAAAAGCGTTATACATAATTCATCCAAAACTGTCATTAATAGGTTTAATTTCTGCTACGTTTTATTTGCAAAGCGTTATGGATAGTTATGAAAAATCGATGTATATGGTCGTTGTATCACATTTATAACGCTCTATACTGCATGTTATATGCTCAATTCAATTCGAAAACAACCACTTTGAACCATATTCACAACAAAGCATTGAAATGTAATATAAAGTACCATTCACCATTTTATTGTCTCAAAATAGAGTATTTTAGCTACCATTCTACATTTCTCCATTTCATTATATACATCTTCTCAAAATATATAGAGTATCCAATATAGAGTACACTTTAGCTACATCAAAACTATCGACATCAAAAATCTTACAGATACTGTAGCGAAGAAGTACACTTATAACGCTTCAACTTGGTCACATGAAGACTGCCCATAGCACATATACGTATAGCAAAACCCTGAAAAAGAAAGCAAAACCCTATATTTTAGAGTCTATCAATTTTAGAGTCTGTGATTTATATCGAAAAACCGAGAGTATCAGAGTACTCTAATAAAAAACGAAACCGACAAATAAAGTAAAACATCTAGGCATGGCATAGTGGATGTAGTCCCAAAATCAACGATGCAGGTATGCTAATGGAGATGTCATTCCCGAAATAGAAATACTCCCAACTAATATATACCCGCATGTGATTTATAATGAAAAGCTCCCAACAAAAACACCCACAGTACCAAGTTAAACCCATCATGCATAATAGATACCCAACCAACAATTTTAATCCAAATAGCAAAATATCTCCTACAGCAAAGAAATCTTTCCCAACCCAACATGTATAATAGGGAAAACCTAAACCAACATCCCACAACAAGTATAGGAAGGAGACCCCAAGCAACAATTTATACAAGAAACCCAAACCAACAATACATGTATCACAAATAATTCCAACAGCAGCTAGGTAACCCGAAACCAAAAATGATCCAACAGCAAGCAATGAACCGAACATGATCTAAAGATCATTCCTGCTTCACAAACAAAGATAATCGTAGGATCGTCAAGCCAAAATCGAATCCAACACATATCAGTCGATCGAAACCCTTTTTATGTAGGGATCGAGATCCAACATCAACGACAAACAAAATAAACCCAAAAACTGAAATCAATCAAGAGTTTAGAATTTATACCCCAGAATTTGGTATCGGAATCCGAAGAGAGGCTTCGGACTCGGCTCGCAGGCACGCACATCGCCTCGCCGGGTCGCGACTGTAACTGTGGAGAGGCTACATCATTGACACGAAGGTATCCTCACATCCGTGTCCAGTATCGACTCATACAAACACGAGCGTATCTGTACCCAGAATGAACAACCCAACAGTACCAACATACAAACTACGACTAACGACAAGAAACAAAATAAGATATATAAGATGTCTCAGATAAGGATCAATCATCATCTACTGTACTAGCGTGCCATAACACGTATAGGACACGTTCCGACACGGAGCCAGTGTATCCGATACGATCTGCAACGCTTTGGTTTATTTGGTCGAACGACCAACACCAAGAATATCAGAGTACTCTAATAAAAACCGAAACCGATAAATAAAGTAAAACATCCAGGCATGGCATAGTGGACGTAGTCCCAAAATTAACGACGCATGCATACTAATGAAGATGTCAATCCCGAAATAGAAATACTCCCAACTAATATATACCCGCATGTGATTTATATCGAAAAGCTCCCAACAAAAACACCCACAGTACCAAGTTAAACCAATCATGCATAATAGATACCCAACCAGAATCCAAATAGCAAAACATCTCCTACAGTAAAGAAATCTTTCCCAACCCAACATGTATAATAAGGAAAACCAAAACCAACATCCCACAACAAGTATAGGAAGGAGAACCCAAGCAACAATTTATACAAAAAACCCAAACCAACAATACATGTATCACAAATAATTCCAACAGCAGCTAGGTAATCCGAAACAAAAAATGATCCAACAGCAAGTAAAGAACCGAACATGATCTAAAGATCATTCGCGCTTCACAAACAAAGACAATCGTAGGATCATCAAGCCAAAATCGAACCCAACACGTATCAGTCGATCAAAACACATTTTATATAGGGATCGAGATCCAACAACATCATCGACAAACAAAATAAACCCAAAAACTAAAATCAATCAAGAGTGTAGAATTTATACCCCAGAATTTAGTGTCAGAATCTGAAGGGAGGCTTCGGACTCGGCTCGCAGGCACGCACAACACCTCGCCGGGTCGCGGCTGTGACTGTTGAGAGGCTTCGAACTCGGCTCCCCAAATGTAATTACACTCCCTTGAACAAGAACAAACAGAAAAAAAAAATCAAAGAACCCTTTTAGGGAAAAAAATCCAAATCAAAAATTAAGAACCCTAATTTTTAGGGAAAAAATTACACTCCCAACAAAATCTTTTTTTAGGAGAAAAAAATCCAAATCAAAATCACTCACTTAATCAAGAGAAGTCAACGATGATGCAGCCCTTTTCGGATCATCGCCGACGTGGACAGAGACGTCGGAAAATCCTAAAATTTAGAACCCTAATTTTGGAGAGATGGATGCATATATGGTTGTCAAAAATTAGGAGATTTTTGAATTTAGGGCATAAAATAAGCAATGATCGAGATTTTAGGACAAACCGGTGGTGAAGGCTACGCCGGTGACATCCTTCCCTCTGCGGTGGAGTCTGTAACCGAGGGAAGCGAGGAACGGGCTGAGGGAAGTTGGGGAGCGTGCTGAGGGGAGTTGGGGAGCGGGGAGTGGGCTGAGGGGAGTTGGGGAGCGGGAGGAGAAGGAGAAGGAGAAAGAGAGAGGGTTTAGAATTTTTCTTAAGTGCAAAAGAATTGCGGGGGAGTCGAGGTTTCGACTTAAATTTTCGTACTTTTTTTATGACGCTCGTATCACTGGAGCACTATCAATAACATTTTTAATGTAAACCGTCATAGATTCTAGTCTTGCTGAACATTGATGACGCTTCCACATCAGCCGTCATGAAAACCACTTATCAAACGTCCTTAATAGGTCTTTTTGTTGTAGTAAACTTGGAAGTATGCGATGCAAGTTGTCGACGTTGGAACAAAATCAAAGTTGACCTTACGCTATCGAAATCGATACGGTGTATCAAGATCGATACGTGAGAAAACGTAAGCACGATGTGAGAATACAAAATGGAGTGTGCCTCGCGCTACCAAAGTTTTATAAATAACAATACGAGAATGAACGAACTGATTGATCAAGACGAGACTGTAAGTCATCGACGATTGCTCGATGCGTATAGCATCTCGTGTGTCAACCCGCAAATAAGATAGACTCGAACTCAATGCGAGTAGATGCGTCGTAAATAGCAGAATCATCGACGGTAGTGCATGACTTTACTCGGAGGATAGTTGCGCATCAGTTGCGCCGATAGATATGGTTTTGTCCGAAATTGGATAGTCGCATAGAAATCATCGGAACGTGATTTGGCTCTGAATTAAGATATAGCATGGTTCATAGTAAACTGTCCTTCGGTGATGATCCACAATTATCGAGCGTAGCTTTGGGACAGCTGACCCTAGAAGACTTGACCGCCAAATCAAATCGAATGTTGCAGACCCATAAGATGACCCATGCGATATCGTATATGAAATTGCATCGGTAATAAATATTGTGTGATGCATGTTGACGATAAGTCTAGGTGATCGAGAATTGTTGGAACAGCTTTTGATTGAGAATGATAGTTAGATTTTGAGTATTCATTGGATGAATGCTTGAATAGTTATATTGGTCGACGATCGAATGAGAAATTCACCAACGAACTTGGTGATTCGGATAGGCGATTGCGAGAATCGTGCTATGCACGAGAGAGAACGTTAAGGGAATAACTTACGAGTCATGTCGTTAGATTCGGATTCACCTTGCAATTGAGCTTGCGTGAATCGAAACTTATATTCGACGTTGCGAGACGGATAAGTTGGGAATTTGGCTAGTGAATTCCTACTCGTTAGGAAATTGAACGTAAGGCACATCGTAAAGTCCTTCGTGTCAAGGCGATCGTTGTCTTGAGCACCATCGCCTTGACGTAAATTTTTTTGTGTCGGATAGATTGTGGCCTTTGTGCAATGTCAATTTAAAGTTTCGTCGGGAGAGTTTAAGCACGATGTCTAGGTAAGTAACCTAGAGGGCGTAGTCCTGAATGTTGATGCATTTGCAAGTCAACAAAGAAAATCATATCGAGATAAGTTGCATAGCCAGTGTAACTCCACCTCTCTATTTTTGAATAATATAAGTTTGATTTTTAAAAATCATTTCAATAATAATAATAGTTGTTGATTTAATATTCTGAATAAATATTTTATAATTATTTTGGGAGGAAGATTTGAATTTTTGGCAAATAACTAACTTTCAAAATTATTTGGAGTGGTCCCCACTCCCTAACAACTTATAACCAATTTTCTAACTAATTTATTTGAATTATGTATAATTTATGAAAAGGGTGAGGGGTTTTCTGCATAAACGTCTTTAAGTAGAGGGACCTTTTTGTAAAGGTTGAGTATTTTTTAGTAACTGTTGATGAAAGGATTTCATTGCAAATTACTTTCCCTCTTCTCTCTCATCGATTGAGAGAGAGCTCAGCCCAAAAAAAAATTCTCCTCTCGACCTAGCTTTTTCCTCACTGACGGAGAAGGAACGATGGCGGTGGTGACCGGCGGTCTTTCAACCACCAACATCTAGAGCAGCAGCGGTCAGCCTCGACTCGACAGTTGGAGACAAAGACTCTGATCACGGCGGCGATGCGTCGGTTCCTGCAGCGGTGACCACGGCGGCTTAGCCTCGCAACCCTGCCGATCCTCTCCTTTCCGACGACTGTAATATCTGGAGTTCCCGTCTTCACCAATTTCTGGCGACGGTCGACATCTCCTCGAGATCGCGGCCATGGTCGCCGCCTCATCTCACGCCAGCGGCTAGGGTTCTGTCCTCTACATCTTAACATCGCTCACCTCTCGAAAGTGACAACGATCAGCTGGGTGCGGGTTCTTCCTCGGTGGCGCATTCTCCAGCATCGGCCACTCGGCGATGATGATCTAGTTCAGACACGAGTTGACATGTCCGATTTCTATAGGATCTTTTCAAAATCGACAGGGAGTAGCGTAGCTTCTTTGCGATTCTCCTTCTCGCCATTCTCGGCGTGTCCCTGACACATAGAGTACGACACGGTGAGTCTTAATCTTAATTTTGTTCATGTCTGCAGTGGACTCGTTATGTTATTGATGATCGATCGATTTTTCCTCCCTAGTTTGAATTGGATCGGGACAAGGTGTTGCACAATTGATCGCTCGACAGAGTAGTGACTAATTTGAGATTGAACTCTAAATGGTAAGTGTTCTAAATCCAGGTCCTTTGAATGTTCTTGATTCTTTAGATATAATTTCCGGGTTCCTCTAAGAATGCTTAGGACATGTTCAGTGATGATCCAAGCAGGGACTCAAATTGCTGCTGGTATGTGAAGACCGTGTCCGACCTCTAGGAGACACATTCTTGAGTCTGTTGTTCTTCTTTTGGTAATCATGTTATCATTTTCGTCGATCATTGAATCTCTATTACTTTTCTTTGAGTATCGAGGTGTTGGGGAGGATCGGTTAGTTGTGGTATTGGCTGTTTGGCGTTCGGGTTGTGTCAAGTGCAAGGGTTCGAACCATGTATCGTGATCATATCGGCGTATCATTTAGCTCGTGTCAGGCCAGTTTCATAGCCCTGTCAAGTGGTGTTCTGTTTTTGGGTTCGTGTCCATCACAAGTATTTCTTTGGAGATGTATAGGTTTTCATTGATGAGTTGATTCAGAGTCCAGATTTAAGCTGTGGCAAATGTCTATTTTTTTCATTGGGGTTGTATAATTATTTCATTTGATTTTCTTCTCAATTGTTTGTATAATTTAGTTTGTAGTTGGGGTTTGTTTGAATATGTAAATTCTTGGATATGTTGTGTTCTACTTCTCCTAAATGTTGTGCTCATAATCCTGAGTTCTCGGTTTGGAGTAAGTCAGTAACATGGGGTTGGCTTTTGTGTATATGGTTGATGGCTGAGTGTTGGCAAATATGGGCTGAGAAGTGGTTGCACCTTAAGGTTTGGGTTTGCTGAGTATGAATAGAAGGGTTGGACTGGAGTACCATCTTTAGTTGTTAATGAATTTTACCCACTGCAGAAGTAATAAGTCGAGCCAGTATGTAGAAGTAAGGCTGGGCCAGTTGACAACTAAACTGAGCATATATTTTTGTATGGGTTGGTTGGATCGGGTTTGACTTAACCATGATTCACAATTAAATCCTTTTGAATGTTTCTAAACTGCAAAGTTCGTAATTTCCTATTTTGAGTTAAGACAACTATTTGAATTCAGTAATTCTGATCTGGCAGAAGGGTGTGAGGTATTGGGTTATTATATATTTTTTAGTATAATGTTTCATTCCTCTAAACAACTCTAGCATAACATTCAAAATGTAATCCAGTACTTTCTTTTGTTAAGCAAATATTTTACATAAATTACATTCTAGCTACTATTTTACTAGAAGGTTTATACAAGTATTTTTGAGTATAGGCTTAATATATTATAGCTAGTTAGAGTTCATGTGTATCTAGAATATTATTAAACATATTATAAGTGGAGTGTACATGGTAGTATAATTTAGAATTTAACCAAATTGTACCAATTAACAGGAGGACATCCAGTTTTACTCATTATCCGTACTTTCCTGGAGCAAGGCAAGTACTTTTCTATGGTCTTGTGCATTTATATTTCTTGTACTTTTCCTGTGACATGTCATGGCACGATACCCTGTACTCCTGTATTCCTGTTCTTGTACTTACTTGTGTCGGGTGGGGAAATACACTAGCCATGTGACCAAACCCCGGTAACTATATTCATGTAGATAGCTTAGGCCTCGCATCGTGCACGCGGACCCTAAGCCGTACCATATGTAAACCCCTGTTCTGATTATTAATTTTTTTTTTATTCTCAGCATTTTATCGGCATGAGACAATAAATTTTAGATTTATAAATATGTTTTACTAAAATATTTTATATAATGAGGCTTATCATAGGTAATATGTAATGGTATATAATGAATTGGTGTGATAGGGGTTTGTAAATTCTATAACTAATAGAAGGAAGCTTTTTGCAAATTGGGTTAAAGGAGGGGGCTAATTGCTAATTTCCTTTTTAAATCCAAACGGCCAAACCAAATCCCTCTGATAACCCACGCATCTCTGTATTTGAATTCGATACGAATTCAAATTTATCTTCACCAAAACCTTAGATAGGAATAAATCAAATTCTTCTCTATCTCTCCTGATTTGATCGAACTTAGTGTATATATATATCTTGAGGGATTGGTAGCCGACCCAAACCCCGCAAAACCCTAGTATCTCAACTCCAGTTTGCCACAGTTCCTCCCCCTCAGGTCGAGGGAACGAGGAAGTGGCCGAGCCATCGAAGGAGGCGCCATGACTCGCGTTCAAGTCAGTTAAGGTAATTCTCCTTTAACATAGCAATATCATCATAGTGTTTGTTTAAATGCTAAGGAGGGGGGCTTTAAGGATTGTACTGTTCTGAACTAGAAAACTGGGGGAGGTATATTGTTGAGAGTATATACAGCATTAGTATACAATTTCTGATACGGTGGGATATCGAGTATGAGCAAGGGACCAAAGGCAATTATAGAATTCTCAAGTAATAGGCATTGTTCACATACCCAGCATCAAGGATGTTTCAGTCAATATAAGTCTATTTTGTCCAATTCACTGCCTTTTAGCCATTGTTCAGTCCCTCCTAGTTATCTGTTGTCCTGCATCCATGACCATACCAACACAGTATCCATACTATCCAGTCCATACGACACGAGTTCAAAACTCTTGAACTTGTTGTTTGATCTTTACTTAGGAATCAGCCCACACATGGACTGATGTTCAGTTTTTGGTATCAAACTGGTATCAGACTTGGTATATCATATAGTATTGGGGTATCCTGTATGGTTGAGGGATGTGCGATACTAGAAAATAGGAGTAGGGAAGCAGTCCTATACATGTAAGGAAAGATTTTTGTGCTAAATGAAACTGTCCATAAGGACACAAAGGTAGTCTAAACTGCCACATGATATACAACAGTTAGGATATTAGTCCCCAGTCCAGAGCTTGGTTCAGCCCAATATAATGTATCAGACCTTGCCAGGACCCTGTTAGGTGTTATGTATCAATCAATGGTTAGTGTATTAGTTTTCCCCCATTAAGTATCAAACACACAGGTATGTAGGTAGGTTTTGACTGTATGGATGCTAGATTACTGAAGTTACCTAACACAACAGTTGAGGATAATTAATAGTCAATGGATAAGAGAGTGGTTGCAGTCATAGAGTGGATGGGTGTTTAGGTGTAGGCCCGAACCAGAGTGGGTAAGGTCAATAGGAATTGACAGGGGTTCCTATGTGCACCTAGGTATATATGGTTGTGAGTATCTGCTCTGTGAGGGCATGCTACATCTGTACCAGCCTATCAATGGCTCAGACCATGATACCATGGGTTAGGAAGAGCTGACACATAGGCAATACCTAGGGGTAAGTGTGGCCATGTGATGATGAACCAAAGTATACACTGTCAGGTCCACACTGTGCCCAAATGTTTCAGCCCTTAGAAGTATCACTCCCAGGTTTTGAGGATTGGTGTGCCAGGGGTAAGTCTATAAGCAATGTTCATAGGACCCTAGTGAGGTTACTGTTGGCCCATTGGTCATGGTCAAACCTGATTTTAATAATTGATCAAACTCTGTCTCGATATAAATACAAGTCAACTCAGATGTTTACCTACGACGTTTTGGATACTGCTCAACAATGGTTATCAACAATATTCAAGACTGAAGCCGTTTGCCATTCAGAATGTACTTCCTGTTAAGCTTTGTAATTTTTTATTTTATTGAGTCTAGGAATACATTGTATACCGAGTCGTACTGGCAAATAGGCTATCCGACAACATTTTTTAAAACCATCATATTCTTTACAAATGACCTACATTTTTGAAAAATATTCTTTTTACAAAACGCTTCTGAAGGATTGTTCAAAAAGCCAAAATTTATTCTCCAAAAATGAACTGGCAGAACCCCAGGAGAACTCGGTCCGAGTTCGGCCAGAGTTCGGCCAGAGTTCGGCCATTTAGAACGTTAGTGAACGTTGGGTTTTTGAACTTGGTCATCCTTCAGTTACGGTTTGTTACAAAGAGTTCTATCCGAATTATGTCCGAATTCTGTCAGAGTTCTGTCTTTAGAAAAGCTATAAATAGAGAAGCATTTCGATCATTTCAAAACACCAATTCACTTTCAATCTCTTCTCTTCTTAAGCTTACATTCTTCCAAAGAGTTTTTAAAAGCTTTCATTTTCAAATTCCAAGCCAGTTACAATCCTCTAGTCGATTTGCCAGTACGGTGCGGTCTAGAAGTTTCAAGAGCGATTGTAATCAGAGGCTTGATAGAAGATTCAACTCTTCACAATTGAAGTTGGACGAGTTCTTCGTATCAAAGCTCGCGTCTGTAGAAGTTGCAGGACTTTGTATGAAAACTTGCAGGATTTTCCAATAGTGGATTCAACTGGAAGCTAGAGTTCTTTCGACTGGACTAGTCCTCACAAGAGGGAAACCAGTATAAATCTCCGTGTTTGCATTTGCCTTCTGATCACTTTTAAATTCTGTCATTTACTTTTGTGATTATTATTTTATCTGTGATCTAACTGCTAACAAGTTTTTGATTTACAATATTCTGCTGCCTACTCTATTCACCCCCCTCTAGAGTATTTTGCTTTACGATTTCGTTCCTACAATTGGTATCAGAGCGGGTTATACAGGTAAAACAAGGTAAAACAGCAGTTATATTCAATTTTATATAGATCACAGCTTTACACATGGCAACTGTAAAATTCACAAGTGAAGGCTAAGCCACAAACAGACCTCCACTGTTTGACGGCACAAACTACACTTATTGGAAAACACGTATGAGTTTCTTTCTGAAATCTCTTGATTTTGACTTATGGTCTGTAGTTATTGATGGCTATAAAAAGTCACCTCGTATTAATGTTGATGGTGTTTTGGTTGAAAAACCCCATGACAAATATACAGAGGAAGAAAAAAAAAATGCCAGTCTTGATGCACGTGCTATTAACGTTTTATTTTGTGCTTTAGACAGAACTGAATTTAACAGGGTATCTATCTGCACAACTGCAAATGAAGTGTGGAAACTTCTTGAAGTCACACGTGAGGGCACAACTCAAGTCAAAGAATCAAAGGTCAGCAGACTTACTCAAGAGTATGAGGCATTCAAAATAAAGCCCAACGAAACAGTTACTCAGATGTTCGAGAGATTCTTGGATATTGTAAATCCTTTGTCCTCCCTAGGCAAAGATTACAGTAACCATGAAAAGATTCGCAAACTCCTGCGAGCACTTACAAAGAACTGGATTCCGAAGGCTACTGCAATCATTGAAGAAAACGACCTCACTACCATGACACTTGAAGTACTCATGGGTAAGCTACTCACTCATGAACTAGAGCTACAAGACTTTGAAGAGCCTGCACCAAAGGAGAAGACGATCGCTTTCAAAGCTCAGCACAGAAGATCTGCTGAAGATGATTCAGACAACAGTGAATCTGATGCTGAAGATCAAGCACTCCTTACAAGAAAATTCAAAAGATTCTTGAGATATGAGAAGAAGACAAAAGAGAACAATGGCGGCAACAGCTGGTATCAAGATGACGCTGTCTGCTATGGCTGCAAGAAAAAAGGACACATGAAGAAGGACTGTCCTACAAACTCATCAACAAGCAAGAAGAGCAACAGATACGAGAAAGGGAACCGGAAGAGATCAACATCTCGAAAGTATGCCAACACCAGCATATGGCATGAAAGTGAAGCCAGTGACTCATAAGATGAACAATCAGAAGACGCTGTAAATGTATGCTTTATGGCATCCGATCAGGTACTCTCTGAACCTATAGTTGATACATATGATGACTTCACCTTTGAGCAATTAGGAGAAGCCTTCAGTGAACTGTTAAGTGATTACAGGAAACTGCGTAGCAAATATCAGAACTCTAAGAAGGTACTCAAAGAGTACAAAGGTGAAATAGGAAGACTTACCGACCTACTAGCTGAGGTTAAAGATAATGTTAGTGAGTCTGGTGAGCTTTCTTCTATTAAGCTCTTATTACACGAGACTACCAAGTCATCCGAAGAAAAAGACAAGGCTATTGACCAACTGAAAGAAGAACTTTCTAAAGAGAAGAAAAGTCTTCAAAGTGCACAAGTCAGAATGGAAGCACTCACTTCTGACTATACTAAGTTATATGACACTTCCAAAAGATTGGAAATTAGGTTAGGAAAACAGTCTGAGACTGCTGCTTCCTACCCTAACACGTGTTACTTACCGAAAAATCGAAACATTCCCAAACCTAACACTGTCAGACCTAACCCTATCAAACCTTTGCCTAAAAAGGTTATGCCCAAACAGGATAATAGGTATGCTTTCTTCTATACTTGAAAACCTAAACCTACCAACCATTCACACCACTCAGCTTTCAACACTCAACATGCTAAATGTCATTATTGTGGCCTTATTGGTCATATATCTTCTGTATGTAGAATCAGAAAGTTAGTAGATTTAAATATTTATGCATGGATACCGAAAACTAACCAGTCAGGACCCTACAAGAAATGGGTACCAAGAGTTTTATCTGCAAATTATTTTGTAGGTGGGACGCCCTTCACATGCTAGGAGCAAATGGATCCTCGACAGCGGTTGCTCACGGCACATGACCGGTGACGCTTCATTATTCGCAACACTGTCGAAGAGGAATAAAGAAGGATACGTCTCCTTCGGCAACAATTTAAAAGGGTATATAATCAGTATTGGTGATATTGGTAAAGCTCCCTATCCAGTGATTAAAGATGTTGGTCTTGTTACTGAGTTAAAACATAATCTGCTCAACATAAGGCATTTAGCTGATCACGGTTATGGTATTAACTTCGTAAAAGACAAATGTACTATTATTGATAGTTCAACTGGTAGTACTATATTTGAAGGTATTAGAGAAGACAATATATATGTTTTCTATTTGTTGGAAGATACTAACATTTCAGGTAGATGTTTAATGGCTAAAAGCGATGAGAGTCATCTATGGCATATGAGACTCGGTCATGCAAATATGGATACTATTTTCAGATTATCCACGAAGAAGCTAGTACGCGGTTTACCGGACATTACATTCAAGAAGGATTCGGTATGCAGTCAATGTGAAAAGAACAAAGCTACTCGATCCACTTTCAAGTCAGTAAACGCTGTATGTACTACTAGACCTCTACAATTGCTACGTATGGACTTATTTGGTCCTAGCAGAGTTGCTAGCCTCGGAGGTAAGCTATATGATTTTGTAATTGTAGATGATTATTCTAGATACACGTGGGTATATTTTCTGACACGCAAAAACGATGAATTATCGGAATTTGTCGCCTCTTGCAAGAAAGTACAGAATGAAAAAGGTTACATGATCACTCGTATTAGAAGCGATCATGGAGGCGAATTCGAGAATGCGGAGTTTGAGCAATTTTGTGACACACACGGTTTTGTGCATGAATTCTCCTGCCCTAGGACTCCACAACAAAATGGAGTTGTGGAACGTAAGAATAGAACTCTATCCGAAATGGCCAGAGTAATGTTAAACCAGTTTAGTCTACCCAAGTATTTCTGGACTGAAGCTGTCAATACAGCTTGTTTTGTTCTCAATCGAGTTCTAATTCGACCCAAATCGAAGAAGACTCCATTTGAGTTATGGTTTGATAGAATTCTATCAGTTTCATATTTTAGAATATTTGGTTGTAAATGCTTTATTCTTAATACAAAAGATAATTTGGGAAAGTTTGACGAAAAGGCCGATGAAGGTATATTTTTAGGTTATGCGGACAAAAGTAAAGGATACAGAGTCTTCAACAAAAGAACCATGATCATCGAAGAGTCAATCAATGTCACCTTTGATGAACTAAATCAAACGACAATCGATGACAATGACGAAGATCTCAATATACCCAGCAAAGCACCAGCTGATCCTCCTAGAGAAGATCCAGGAACCAGCTACCTTCGGAGTCTGCCAAAAAGATTAAAGTTCACGACTGATCATCCAAAGGACTTGGTAATTGGTGAGATTACCAAGGGTGTAAGTACTCGCTCCTCTAATAAAGATATAGCTTCTTGTGTTGCTTTTGTCTCGCAATTTGAACCCAAAAATATTGATGAAGCATGTAGTGATAATTTTTGGATAGATGCTATGCAAGAGGAATTAAACCAATTCGAACGGAATCAAGTTTGGGAACTTGTTCCCAAGCCTATTGATCATCCGGTCATTGGCACCCGATGGGTATTCCGAAATAAACTGAATGAGAATGGTTTAGTGACTCGTAATAAGGCTCGACTCGTAGCTCAAGGATACAATCAGGAAGAAGGTATCGACTACGATGAGACTTATGCCCCAGTTGCGAGATTAGAATCCATTCGCATGTTATGTGCATTTGCATGTTTTCATAATTTTAAGTTATTTCAAATGGATGTCAAAAGCACATTTTTAAATGGTTTTATAAAAGAAGAGGTTTATGTAGCTCAACCACCCGGTTTTACTGATTTCAAATTTCCTGAATGTGTTTTCAAGTTGAAGAAAGCTTTATACGGTTTGAAACAAGCCCCTCGTGCTTGGTACGATCGTCTAAGCTTTTTTCTACTTGATAACGATTTTTCAAAGGAAAAGGTTGACACTTCTTTGTTTATAAAGTCTTTGAATAATAAATTCTTTTGATTCAAGTCTATGTAGATGATATTATCTTTGGATCTACTGATGAATCTCTTTGTCAAGAATTTTTAAAGTGTATGCAGAATGAGTTTGAGATGAGCATGATGGGAGAGCTGAAGTTCTTTCTCGGACTGCAAATCAAACAAACCAACAATGGGACGTTCATAAATCAAGCTAAGTACACAAAGGATCTACTAAAGAAGTTCGACATGGAAGCAGCAAAGCCACTTAGCACTCCAATGGCAACTTCAACCAAGCTTGATATTGATGAACAAGGCAAACCTGTCGACATACGTAAGTATCGAGGTATGATCGGTAGCTTACTTTATTTAACTGCCAGTCGACCAGACATTATGTTTAGTGTTTGCTTATGTGCACGTTTTCAAGCCAATCCTAAGGAATCACATCTGTGCGCAGTTAAGCGTATCTTTCGATACCTTAAAGGCACTTCTTCTGTCGGCTTATGGTATCCCATAACTATGTCATTTGACCTAATCGGTTATTCTGATGCTGATTTTATCGGATGCAAAGTAGATAGAAAAAGTACTAGCGGCACATGTCATTTCCTAGAAAAAGCTTTAGTCTCTTGGTTTATAAAAAGCAAAATTCTGTTGCATTATCAACAACAGAGGCTGAGTATATCGCCGCAGGACGTTGTTGTGCATTTGTGGATGAAACAAACCTTAGAAGACTATGGATTGCATTTTTACACATATACCCATTTTCTGGGATAACACTAGTTCTATTAATTTGACTAAGAATCCTGTATGTCATTCTTGTACTAAACATATCGAGATTCGACATCATTTTCTTAGAGATCATCAACAAAATGAAGATATAGACCTTGTATACATAGACACACAGAATCAATTAGCTGACATACTCACAAAACCTTTAGCGAAAGATCGTTTCAACTATTTACGTCAAAAATTAGGAATTTTAGATATCAATAATATTAATTAATTTTGTTTTATTAATTATTTATTCGATACTCATAAACTGTTTTCGAGACAAGCCTAAAAAGAGTCTGTCTGTCACCACGACTACGGTCGAAGCGAAGCGGTATTTAAGAGTTCCCCGGTGAACCTCCGTTAGCTGGGACAGTACTCCTACAGCTAATCTGAGACAGATACTGAGTAAAGAATATTAATTTGTAAAATAATATTAATTATATTATTTTGAGATTTAAAATTACTAAACTTTGAATTAAGCATTTGAAACGAATTAATGAAAAAGAATGTGGCCTCATTTTATTTATATATATATATATATATATATATATATATATATATATATATATATATATATATATATATATATATATATATATATATCGCCAGGCAACCCTTGGCGAATTCGGCCCGAGTTCGGTCCGAATTCGGCCCGAGTTCGGTCCGAATTCGGCCAGAGTTCGGCTGGGTATTTATATATACTAGCACCAACCCGAGGCTTCCTTCTTCTTCATTCTTTCCCACATCTTCATAACAGCAGCTCCGCCCCTCCGAAACCCTAGTTCTTCTCCATCATTGTTCTTCCAATCTGTGTGGAGTTTCTCGTCAAAACTATGGATTCGTGCGGAGATTGTCATCCTCTACAACATATCCAATTCTTGGAAGGTATAATCCCTTCTTTCCTCCACTTTTCAATACTTAAGGTTTGTAGAAAATTTTTGGAAAAGAATGCCTAAGTTCAGTCCCTTCAAGAGGAAAAAGACCAATGCCAGTGAAGAGGCGTCGTCTTCAGATCCGCATACGGATTGCCTCTTTTCTCCGGTCCAATCGGACGATGGTGCGTCGGATGAGTTTCATTTTAAAACTTCCGATCAAGCATTATTGTGGTACGCCGATTTTATCATGCATACTATTTGCACCAGATCACCGATTAAGTGGACTGTCTTTTCGGATCACCGCCCTTACTTTGAGGCATTAGGGTTACAACATTTTGTCACCTTACAATTCTCCATTGCCACTAATGCTATTAGATTATTCTATTATAATTTCGTGTTAGACACTTTTACAGCGAGGACACGTGTCGGAGGAATTGATATCGAATTCACTGATAAAACGTTAGCAGAAATCCTTGGTATCCCAAACGAAGGTGTCCCGCTCGATGACATCACTGATTTTAATTTCCCCGATGGCACGACACTCGTTAGTTTCAAGAATGAACTTTGTGCGCCCGCACACTTTCTTCCTGGAAAGTTTAAGGCTAATAACTTAAACTTGTTTAACTACGAATTACATCGCATCATCTATTCCACCTTACTTCCAAAATCCACTTCTAAAGATGATGTCACTGCACTTGAGCTTTCTGTTTTTTATCATATTCTTAAGGGGATTCCTTTTTCTGCCCCTAAGACTATCATTCAGATGATGGATAGATGTCGCGGGAGAGACCGCAACCTATCTTATGCGATGCTTATTCCTCGTATTTTTCTGAGATTTGATATTGATTTATCTACTTGTGCTGTCGACCCCGAGCCCAAGTTTCTCAAACTCTCTCGTCGCAGCAATGCATCTGTTCCTCCACCTACTGCACCTACTCCTCCTGTACCTACTCCCACTGCTCCCACATCACCTGTTCCTCCTCATTCTTACCCTATGATATTTGAGGGTATCCATCAGCACTTATCAGATCTGCAGTCTTTTATGTTGAGACCTCTAGGGAACACGAGTTCCGTGATGTGACTCGGTTCCAGGCGATTTCCAACTCCTTCGCCGATCTGAGGTTTGCGCAGACGGGTCATTCTGCTGGCTCTCTGCCTCGAGACCCTTCTGTTTCTAGCTACCGCACTGACGACGAGGCGGTTCACTCTCTGTTCCAGCCAGGGAACGCCTATGATTGGTATCGTACCGCTGGCGCCACTCCTCGCACTTCTGGCGCTAGTACTTCTAGAGCTGGTCCTTCTGGACATACTGGAGCTGCAGCTGATGTTGATGATGAATTTTGCGATGTTAGATTATTGAGACTGTTACTTTTGTCTCATGTTTACTTGGAAATGCTCCGACATTCCAAGATTATATTAGTACTCTTTTTTTAGCACTTTTTCTATTATGTGACTATTCATGGACATGGTTTTTTATTATGCCTCAGTTTTGGCATTTTAGTCTATTATTCAGCACTTTATATGTTTCAGTATTATGGTAGCACTATCTATCTTTTGCTGCTTCATACTTTCTCAAATACTGCCTGTGACAAATACATGTCTGTGTTGTGTTCTCTAGACTATCTGTTTTCTTTTACTGTTTATACCATGCCTGTAAAGATTATTCCTATATTTTTTATTGTGTTTCTTCACTGTTTATTACTTATGTATTGATTGCGGGGGAGCTTTCTCTTTTGCAATTATTTTACTAAGTGACAAAGGGGGAGAAATAAGGATCTAACATTTTTGTGAATACAGGTTATGAACAATTTCTTTTTGGTTACTATTTTGAATTGATTCCAAGCTTAGATGTTATATCGGCAAGGTTTGTCAATTATCAAAATGGGGGAGATTGTTGGCCCATTGGTCATGTTCAAACCTAATTTTAATAATTGATCAAACTCTGTCTCGATATAAATACAAGTCAACTCAGATGTTTACCTACGGCGTTTTGGACACTGCTCAACAATTGTTATCAACAATGTTCAAGACTGAAGCCGTTTGCCATTCAAAATGTACTTCCTGTTAAGCTTTGTAATTTTTTATTTTATTGAGTTTAGGAATACATTGTATACCGAGTTGTACTGGAAAATAGGCTATCCGAAAACGTTTTTCAAAACCATCATATTCTTTACAAATGACCTACGTTTTTGAAAAACATTCTATTTACAAAATACTTCTGAAGGATTGTTCAAAAAGCCAAAATTTATTTTCTCCAAAAATGAACTGGCAGAACCCCAGGAGAACTCGGGCCGAGTTCGGCCAGAGTTCGGCCATTTGGAACGTTAGTGAACGTTGGGTTTTTGAACTTGGTCATCCTTCAGTTACGGTTTGTTACAAAGAGTTCTATCCGAATTCTGTCCGAATTCTGTCAGAGTTCTGTCTTTGGAAAAGCTATAAATAGAGAAGCATTTCGATCATTTCAAAACACCAATTCACTTTCAATCTCTTCTCTTCTTAAGCTTACATTCTTCCAAAGAGTTTTAAAAGCTTTCATTTTCAAATCCCAAGCCAGTTACAATCCTCTAGTCGATTTGCCAGTGCGGTGCGGTCTAGAAGTTTCAAGAGCGATTGTAATCAGAGGCTTGATAGAAGATTCAACTCTTCACAATTGAAGTTGGACGAGTTCTTCGTATCAAAGCTCGCGTCTATAGAAGTTGCAAGGACTTCGTATGAAAACTTGCGGGATTTTCCAATAGTGGATTCAACTGGAAGCTAGAGTTCTTCCGACTGGACTAGTCCTCACAAGAGGGAAACCAGTATAAATCTCGGTGTTTGCGTTTGCCTTCTGATCACTTTTAAATTCTGTCATTTACTTCTGTGATTATTATTTTATCTGTGATCTAACTGCTAACAAGTTTTTGATTTACAATATTCCGCTGCCTACTCTATTCACCCCCCTCTAGAGTATTCTGCTTTACGATTTCGTTCCTACAGTTACTGCCCTGACTTATGCAGATACAAACCATGCCCCACCTCTAGTAGGATACATATGAATGCAGTTGCCTTCAACAGGGAAGTAAACATTTGAAGTGGTGATACTAAGACATATTCAGGGGCCAGCTGTATACATTTAGTATTGGTTACCCAGGAACCTTGGTATCATGCATGCTCGTGTGGCTACCCTTGGGTACAGGAATACGTAGACTAGGTAGGATGCAGGGCATAAGCTATGTACAATCAATTCTTAAACCCCAATGCAGTTATATTGAACCCTTAGCTATCCCCTGCCCTGGGAAGGATCCTTGTTACCCAATAGGTACTGACCTGGGAGACTTTTGGTATCCAGATATTGGAGTACCTAGGAGCAGGGCAATTGGCCACTGTCCTGTATGAGACAGCGGCAGAGAGATAGGGATAGTATGTCCCTGTGACAGTAAGGGTCCGTGAATAACATGAAGTCGAGTGTGTGTGTGTCTTTATAGGTGTACAGACCTGTGTCTATGTTAGATAGGTTTACCAGGTCAGTAAACAGTAGTACCCTGCATTAGAGTTCAGGCCCACATTATTTATGTATTCAGTCCCATATTTTGAGCATCAGTCCATTTCTTGAACTCAGTCATTGGTTCAAATATGAGGTGGGGGAAAACCTGTTCTTGAGTTCAGTCTCCTACTGGTTGATATCAGTTGTCCTTAATATATGTATTCAGTGCTTGTGGGACTTGTATTAGTATCATACCAGTTCAGTCTTTGGTTAACTGTCCAGCCCACTTAGCCATAACCAATAGAGTTTCAGTCGAGAGATTAACTTTAAGAGGAATGTTTGGCTTGACAGTGTGATAGTAGGGTATGTATATATATATGTGTGAGGATGGGTCAAATGTCCTGTGAAGTAAGGGTTGTAAGGAGAGGATAAGGTATTAGCCTATGTCTAGGAGTAGTCCTATACCAGTCTCATATAGGCAATGAATTTTATTCTCTATATAGAGCCACCTATATGTAATAACCATATGTTAGGATATAGGCCAATAGGAACTAGTAGACTTCAAATTAAAACCATGTAGGAAGGAAAAGGGTTGATAAACCAAGCCAATAAGGTCATTTAGAAATACTAGGGTATTTAACATTGTTTTGAAGGAATGTTTGATTGTAATTTGAATTTCATGCATTGATTAGAATTAACTCTAAAAACAAGTTCATTGGACTGTGACTCAGTGCTCGACCCGTACTAACAACTTAGGACCACAGGCAAGTATACCTTGCCTTTCGTTATAGCTTTATTTACATGCTTATCTGTGAAACCCATAATTTTTTAATTAATTAATTCAGTGTTATTTTTATTTATTATAATTAATATTTCTGAAAATTTTAGTGTTTGGTCAAACCCGTAATTGTATAATTCATTTGCTAAATTATTATTATTATTTTAGGAAAACCATACTTTTAGAAATATTATTAATTCTGGAATTTGATTGTTGGGCCTGACCCGTCCCGAAATCACATATAAAATATCATTTTTCCTTATTAAAGAAAAAAAATAAATATTTTTTTTTAAAACCTTATTAAATCTCTCATTAACTCATTTGCTCCATTCAGCAAAGGAAATGCAATTCTTTATTTCCTTAAACACTCTTTTACTCACTCTCTCTCATTTACTTCTAAACCTTTCCCGAAACCCTTCACTTTTCCACCGCCAACAAACGCTCGACCGAACCCCTTCCTTTCCGAAACGTCCCGAGCTCCGTTCATCTCCCGAAACCCCCATCATCCCCTATAAAACCCCTTCATCATCTCCACCATTTCCCCAACCAAGCCCTAACCCGAGCCCTAGCTTCCCTGGCCGCGCCCCATGGTGAATCCCGAGCCCCGACGCCGAGCTCCTCCTTACGCGGCTGTCCCCGACGCCGATCGCGCTCTCCGGCGAGTTCGCGGCATCCGCCGCCGTGCTTCCCCGAGCCACCCGCGGCCATCCCGACCGCCGGCCACCCCCTGCAGCGCCTGTTCATAGCGGCCTTTCCGTCGCCGACTTCCCAAGCGGCCCTGATCTGCTGTCCCGTACCCCGATCTGCTATCCAGCACCTCTGTGCGCGACTCCAGCGCTGTTCGGACTCGATCCGCTGCAATCCGCGTTCCGTTCCCATTGTCCGTGGATATTTCTTTCTATATTTCACCTGAGAGCTCTAGCCGAGCATCCAAGGTATATTTTTTGTGTCCATATGTCCTTTTCGTTGTGTCGATGATGACATGGTCCCCGATCCCACTATAGGAATCGGATCGATTCGTAGATTCGGATTTTTCGAACTCCCTTCGGAATGATTCTGTAGATTTGTATTGTTCTGTGGTTTTGTGATTCTGTGGTTTCTCTGAAATTTCCGAGTTAAGTTCGGATTTTCTCGTATATGGTTCTGTAGTTTTCGGTTTTCGAATTTCATTTCGGATTCTTCGAATTTTTCGGAAATGGCTCTGGGACCATTTTCCTTAAGACAGGTTATGTGGTTTTTCAGTTTTCCGAGTTATATTTTGGTTTTTCGAATTTTATAGTTCAGAAAGTTTTCTGTGATTTTGATATAAACCTACTCTTGGGTTGGATAAATTAGAATTTCTTGTTGGAAATGTTTTGTGGTTTGGAATATTGTGGGTGTTGGTATTTTCCCAGGATTCGGTTGTCCCAATTATAGAGGAAGTGCTGCCCAAATTTTCAAAAATATATTTTAAAACTATTTTCAAATTCCGATCTTTGCAAAATAAACTACATTTTGGAGTGTTGGTTTTAAAATAGATTTTTGTACCTTTTCGGGCGACGACCATATTGGTCCATGGGCCCTAACTAAATGCAAACGAAATCGGCCAACCCGGACGTTGAGGCATTAGTTAAAACATTAGTTTTGAATGACCAAGTCTGAGACGCAATTTTAATAATTATCTTTAATTTATTATTATTTTTAGAATAGATTACTGCTGTTAGTATTTTGGTGCAGGGCTTCGGCCTACTGTTGGACCGTTCGCGACATTCAGAGCTCACCTTTAAATTAAATTAATTTATGTAAAAATTGTAAGGACATAAGTCCAAGTTTCTTTTCTATTTTCTATGGAACTGTAATAAGTAAGTAGTTTTTCCTTTTATTTTTCTGGATTGTTGTTTTATAGGTAACGCATAAATGGTAAAATGAATATTTATTTTTATAGAAAAATTAAAAAGAGTTTTCTCACATTAATAATAATAAGATTTCAAGTTTGTAACTTAGACAATTTCATGTTTTCTCATTAAAAGAAAATTAACTATATATATATATATATATAAATAAATATTACAAAATACAAAGTTTTGCCAAATAATTGAAAAATGTGAAGTTTCCCAACAAAAATGTTAACTTGACTTTTCCTCGTTAAATTAATAACTTTGAATCGCATCGATAAACGTGTTTTGTCTTTAACAACATAAAACTTGACTAGGATCAAATTTTAGAGATCGTAACTAGCACACCTAGATATGATTTCCTCTCTGATGCTAAGTCAGGATTCTCAATATAGGATTTCGAGGACGAGTCTGATTTTATATCCCGGAACCGACTCTTCAAACCCAGTCATAAACAAAGGCAAGTACGGTTGTGTTTATTTTTTAATTTAGTTAATAATTGTAACATTACAAGATTTAACCACATTGTTACACGGAACTCTCTTCTAGAGTATTGATTGTTATTGATTGTAGGATTGAGGGAGTAGTGTAGTGTATTATGACCAATACCCCTCATATTGCATATTGATTGTGCGAGCTTACCCCTCTTACACACGGGGATAAGCCGTATCGTATCACTAGGATACTAATATACAATCCAAGCCGGTCATAAGCATTACATACTCAAATCACATTGTTTTGAATTGTGGAAAATTGCTGGAAAATATTGTTCAAGCACTACTAAAATATGCTCTATTAGCGACTAATTTAGCGACGGGATAAAATAACGTCGCTAACTATTGAATATAGCGACTCCTTATGACAGACATCGCAAAATGTCGCTGAATAGCGACGTTCAGCGACGTGGCTTTAGTTATGTCGCTCCTTAGCGACGTTCAGCGACGTCTAAATCAGACGTCGCTAATGTTTTATTATATCCCGTTCGAAATTTCATTTCCCCTTCTCTCTTCCAAAAATTTTATTTCCCGTTCGAAATTTCTGCACCATCTTCTCCGGCGAAGCTCTCCTCCGACGAAGACCCCCTCCTCGCCGCCTCCCTCCTCCGACGAAGCCCCCCTCCTTGCCGCCTCCCAACTCCGACCGAGCCGCCCTCAGGTAAACCCTAACCCTAGCCCTAGCTATCTAGACACGATTTTGATCTCGTTTGGACACGAGTAGACCCGTGTGTCACACACACACATACCCCTAGACACGTGTGTCTCTCACACACACACACACAAACCCTAGCCCTAGCTATATATATATATGGTATGGTATATGTATACTGTGGTATGTATTGTTGTGAGTTGAGAGGTCGGGTTAGGCCTCCATAGCAGTATAGATATACCATACCATATAGTTGGTAATTGGTAGTTGAGTTCACTGTCACAGAGATTTTATTGGGTGATAGGCCATTGGCATAGGGAATGATTGTATTCAGAGGTTAGTTTAGGGCATAGGCTTGTGTTCGTTGAGTTTGGAGTAGTAGGCAGTGGTTAGAGGGTGTTGAAGTGTCCAGTGGGTGACTCGGGCTTGAGAAGGCATGTGGGTTTTGTGAGTGCTTGGGTTTAGGGGCTTTGTATTGTCCTATTTTGGCTCGAGCAGTAGGGGATCACTCCTACGGATCTTAGTCATTGCAGCAGCCACATTTTGGCTTACTGCTGTAGCAGAGAGGCCACTTGGCAATGGCAGCTGCCTTGGCCCTCCCTGCAGAGCAGTAGCATCAGAATTAGCAGTTGGCCACCTGGCCCCTTTGGCCATCTAGCCTGTGTCGAGGGAGAGGGGCCACTCCTTGATTTTGAGAAGTCTGATACACTGTATCTGCAGAGTGGGATCATAGAGTTTTTAAAGGATTATTGGTAGTTCAATAGGTTTGGAGATTTGAGTCTTAGAGTTAGTGTTAGAGATTGTATGTGTTGAATGTTGCATGTTAGTTTCAGAGATGAGTGTTTGGGTGTTTGGAGGAATTAGGATTGGTAAATTTAGAGTTAATAGTTTAGTTCAGAGTTTGTGGAGTGTGAGGGATTGGAGACTGCTTGTTAGCAGCAGTAGAAGAGTCTGTTGTAGGGGGTGGGTTTTGGCCACCTCATTTGTGAGTGATGAGGAGTTTTAGCCTTAACTATAAAGGTAATGGGGGTCGAACAAGGCCTTTGGAAATGGCAGTTAGCCTTTTGTCCATGGGCACATGTGAGTTAGTTAGTTAGCCTAAGTGTTAGAGTGTGTATCCTATAGGTATCCTAGAGTGTTAGTGATTAGGATATATAATATGGTTTAGTATCAGAACTTGGGGTTCATGTGTATCAGATATGGAAATTGTATCAGAGTACTCAACTTTTGGTTTGGTATCAGCATATTTGGGGGTTAGTCTATATGAGATGTTCCAGATTTGGGGTGTTCGTGGATGTTAGGATAGATGCAGGCTTGTATGTTATTTATTAGGATGTGTGTTGAGTGAGGGATATAAGTATGTTAGTTTTGTATCAGGTTGGGTCTTGGCTCTGGTATCAGAGGCTTTTGAGTTAAGTATAAGCGAGAGCTAGGGTGTCTAATGTATCAGATTTTAGAGTGTGGGCAGGGGCTAATGCCCACTGCCCCTGGCAATGCAGCAGAGCATTGCACAGACCAGTGTGGCTTGGTGCAGTCGTTTGGCTTGCCAAAGTAGTTGGCCAGCAGCAGGAAATAGGATTATCAGTGTACTGTTAGTTCAGATGAAGTATCCTATTAGCTCAGTTGGTTAGTGTATCCAAGTTAGTTTAGGAGTTTTAGTTTTGGTTCAGATTTTGGGGTTTTATATTAATTTTAGATACGTGTAGGAGCTTATGAAACGAATTTGTGCCTATTGGATAATTGTGTGTCCATCTTTGCAGAAATATTTCCAAATGGATATGAATTACTACTTGCGGAATCGTTCATGGATGTACAATCGTCATCATGATGATATGTGTGGTGTGCAGGATGAATATATAGTGGAAGTAGAGCAGTTCCTGCAGTTTGCTAAGGCGTTCCCTCAGTACATGGACGACACCAAAATTAAGTGTCCATGTGTGAAATGTCATAACGTGAAATATTATCCGAAGTGGAAGTGACATATCATTTGTACTCGAGGGGTTTCACGCCTAATTACTATCAGTGGACCGCACATGGAGAACTTGTGTCTTTAGCATCAGAGCCGGAACCTTATGTTGAGCCGTATATGCATGCGGGACCTAATTTTGTTTCAGATAATCATGCATACGACGACTGGTGCATGAACATGGTTTTCGACGCTACGGGGCCTAGTTTCGTTCATGATGCATCTGAGGAGGCACCGAATGTCGATGCTGCAAAGTTCATGGAGTTGCTGGAGAATGCAAGGACTCTATTGTATCATGGTTGTGAGGATCATTCACTGTTGGAGGTGGTTACAAGACTGTTGAGCATTAAGTCAGATTTTAACATGTCGCAAGAATGCTACAACCGAGTGTTGGAGTTGATTATAGAGATCTTGCCGGCGGGTGCTAAGTTACCTAAAGACTTCTATCGGTCTAAGAGGATGGTGAGATCGCTCTGGATGGGATACGAGAAAATTGATTCTTGTCGCAATGGGTGCATGCTGTACTACAAAGATGACAAGGACGCAGATGTGTGCAGATTTTGTGGTGCTGATCGCTATAAGACAACTAGTACAGGAAGGTCTACCGGTGCAAGAAGACCGACCGATTCAATGCACTACTTGCTTTTAACGTCGCGGTTGCAAAGATTATTTATGGTGAAAGAGACGGCCAAAAATATGAGTTGGCATATACGATAACAGATTGAAGGAGTGTTGGATCACCCATCCGATAGAGAAGCATGGAAGCACTTTGATCGAGTGTATCCTGATTTTGCTTCAGATTCGCATAATGTCAGGTTGGGGCTATCTTCTGACGGTTTTACTCCTTTTAGTCTTTCGGGATTCCAGTATTCGTGCTGGCCTGTGATTGTCACTCCGTATAACCTACCGCCTTGGATGTGCATGAAGACTCAGTACATGTTTCTAACCGTTATAATTCCTGGTCCGAACAATCCCAAGAGGAACATTGATGTGTACTTACAGCCTTTGATAGATGAGTTGAATCAGTTATGTGAAGTAGGCGCTAACACGTACGATGTTTCCAGGAAGCAGAATTTTCATATGAAGGCAACCCTTATGTGGACCATTAACGACTTTCCGGCCTATGGAATGTTATCTGGATGGAGTACTCATGGCCGTCTCTCATGTCCGTATTACATGGACCGTAGTAAGGCTTTTCGCTTGAAACACGGAGGAAAACCGTGCTTCTTTGATTGTCATCGACAATTTCTGCCAAAAGATCATCCGTTCAGAAGGAACAGGAATGCATTCCGTGCCGACGTTGTAGAGAAGGGTGATCCACCGCCAAGGTGGTACGAAGCCACGATATGGGAAGAGTTTAGAGATTTTTCAAGTGCTATCGAAGATCCTACAACTGGGTACAAGTGCGATAGATTTGGTAGAGATCGTAACTGGACAAAGATGAGCATATTCTGGGATCTGCCATACTGGAGTACCAATCTGATCAGACATAATCTTGATGTCATGCATATTGAGAAGAATGTGTTTGATAACATAATTAATACTGTGATGGACGTAAAAGAAAAAACGAAAGACAATCCCAAGGCCAGGTTGGACTTAGAAGAAATATGCAAACGTCCTGTGTTGCATTTGATAGAGCAGAATGGAAAACAGTTCCTGCCGAAGGCAATTTTCTTGCTGGACAAGGAGAATAAAGTGAGGACGACGATCATACTGATCCTGATTCCGCGTCCAGCATTTTTGATCCCGCGTCCAGCATTCCTCCTGCCGACGGCTCCATGGGGGGAGCCGACACCGAGCATATGGAGGACGGCGATCAGACTGATCCTGTCCAGGCCGGAGGTGAGAGCGACCCTCCATGCGCTCCCCCGGGCGAGACGCGTATGGAGATTTGGACGGACGGGCCTACGAAGTAAGTTAATTAGTTAATATATATTTCTCAAATGATTATATGTACATATATATTCATGAAAATTATTATTATATAGATATCGGCCTCCTGCAGTACAGAGACAGCTGGGGGTATTTCTGAGGCAGAACTATGGTGGGCCTTGGATTAACTACTCAGATGCTCCCGCAGATAGGAAGGCCTTTTGGTTCGCCCACTTAAAGGTAAAAAATTTATTTATTTTTAAATTTTAATAATCATTTGTGTATATTATATAACTTTTCTATTTTACTTCTTGTAGAGGACCTATTTCTATCCACCACACCGGACGGCGAAGATTGAGGGCCAATTTTATGCCGTCGCAGGCAAGCTCATCCGTGATGCGATCCACGACCAGAAGTCTCGTGATTGCTCCGGAAAGTCGATCCATGGTTGGATCATGCCAGAGCAGTGGACTTCGATGAAGGCTAGATTCGGCGAGGCCAGGTACCAGGAGCGGTCTGACAAGGCCAATGTGGCACGGTCGAGTGCCGGTAAGTGGTGTGGTGGCTCCATTCCGATGACGGATCATTTTCGTCATCTGGTACGTTTCCTATGACGGACATCATTTTATATATAGTTGGATAGAATGTTTAATACTAATAATAGATAATATATTTTAACAGGTAAAAAATGGTGAGGACCCCAACATGGTGACCGTCTTCCTGGTCACCCATCGGAGGACTGGGGAGTTCATTGACGAGAGAGCGACGCAGGCATATGTACGTTCTATTCTTTATATTAATTTACTATAATTTAGAAAACAGGAAAATAGATATCAATATAGACTTTAGCAAACACTTATACGTTAGCAAACATTGTTCTAGGCCGAGTTTGTTCGGCTATAAGAGGAGGCGGCTGCTGCTGCTAGTGCGCCAGCAGAGGGAGGGGCTGGTACTTCCTTCCAGCCGCCTACAGATCCATCGCCGGACAAGCTCTGGATGACCGCCGTTGGCGGTCTTCAGAAGGGTACGTAATACGGTACGGTATCCTACGGTGCCTATTTGGCTTCAGAGTCATCCCGGGCCCCCTCTGTCAGTGTGCAGTCTCCAGCTTCGCAGGCGTCATCGCGAGCGCAGGATGTGTGCATACATCTCCACGTGCTGCGTCGCGAGTTGCAGCAGCAGATTTCTGATTCTGCTGGGGCAGAGCGACGATCCGATGATCACCGGACGATTTGATGCGGTCGAGCGCAGTATACAGGAGTTGATGAGTCTGCAGCAGGCTACAGCTGCCAGCTTGCACACGCTCATCGAGTCTACGCAGCGTACAGAGCGTAGACAGGTAGAGCTGGAGGGATCGCAGAGGACCGTGGCTGCCTCACTCACCCAGCTACATACTTCTCTTGATGAGAGTATTCAGAGGATGGTGAGTACCCTTGCTGCGCATGGTGAACGACTGCGAGAGCTGGAGCAGATACGTCCTCCTGATCCATCGATGGCGCCGACTCTAGACGTTGCACTGCCTCCTACTGCACCTACGGTGCAGCTCACACAGGAGCAGTATGAGTAAATGCTATCCCAGATGCGCGGCAGTGTCCTCAGTGATCCAGTAGATTTTTTATCATCTTTGTATGTATTGGCCCTATGGGCCCATTGACCGTTCTGTACACTGATTTTCATTCTTATTTGCCCTCCATTGTGGACATGTATGTTTGTTGGATATTTACTTTGTGATATTTACTTTGTTGGTATTTTTATTGTGATATTTACTTTGTGATATTTACTTTCTGATATCTGCGACGGGGATAACAAATATACCTACGCTGGGTTATAAGCGATGATCTTATATACAAAGGAGGTACTGCCCAAATTTTAAAAAAATATAATGTGTATTTTTGTGATGATGTGTGTCCGTGTTTACAGTGTATGTGAAATGCACTGTTCGGAACCATTGATAGTTTTGATTACTGTTGTATGTTTTATCTTGGACAGAAAGAGCAACTGTTCAGGGTGTACTTCTGAGAGCTTCATTTTCACATCCTTCACCCTTTCGGGACGTCGTACAGGATCCCGAGAAGGTGAAGGACGTGAAGAGGAAGCTCTGAGAAGTGCACCCTGAACTGTTGCTCTTTTTATCCAAGATAAAACATAGAACAGTAAGCGAAACTGTCGATGGTTCGAACACTGCACTTCACACACACTGTAAACACAGACACACAACATAACAAAAATACACATTATAATTTTTTAAATATTTTTTATTATTCTGCGACGTATAGCGACGGATAGCGACATTTTCGTACGTCGCTAAATAGCGGCGTTGCGTCGCTAACCGTCACAATCCGTCGCTTCACTGTAGAACACTGACGTCGCTAATACGTCGATGTACGTCGCTAAGATGCTGACGTGGCAGGCATGCCATGTCATCACATAAATATATCAGGACATCGCTAATACGTCATACTACGTCGCTAATTTTGCGACGTCAATGTTCGTCGCCCTCTGTCGCTAATTTTATGACGACACAGCGACATTGTGGTGACGTCGCAAACAGCGACGTAGGGCGACGAATTTGTCATCTGCGACTAGGTTTTTCGCGACCTTCCTTTTCCGTCGCTAAATACGTCGCTAAATAACTTTAGCGGCGTATATGCCTTAATTAGCGACGTATCTAGACGTCTCTAATTTGGCTTATTTTTGTAGTGAAGTATTTCAAACTGTTTAAATTGCAAATTTCTAATTATTAGTTGAATTGTTAAATTTTTATAATTATACTTTGCTCATTTCCTGACTGGATCCCCCACCCCCAATAGGTTCCTTTGATGAAGCTGAGCTATTGATAAATAGCTACTACGACCCTGTGCTTTTTCCAGCTGTTCTGCCAGAGTCCCATTTGGAGGACGATGATCATGTGACTGATGAGCCTACTCTCTAGAGGATCATTTACCTTTTAGTTTTGATGTTGAATAAAAAGACAGTTTTATTTTATCAGTTGTCTCAGATGAATATTTTGTTGGACAAGTTTTTATTATTCAAAATTATAGATGTTGTGACAAATATATTGTGTTGTTATGATTACCTGCATTTGGATACAGCTTACTGCCGCCGTCTCACAGCGGTACAGGCTGGGCATGATCCGATTCGACCCAACAATTTGGGACCGGATCGTGACATGTTTTTAGTGGTGGCCCATGCAGGTCTGATCAACAACTTAGGTAAACATATCTAAAAACATTTAGAACACTAGAACATTAATTTGTCACAACATAGGACCGAAATATATTATAAATAAATATTTTTGTTTGTTATAGAATGGTAGGCTACCTTGCTTATGTTTTGTAATCCTAAACCTTCCAGAGTATGGCCACAGACAAGACCAACACTGCTGGCGATGGGTTGTCATCACCCGATCACACCCCACCTCCTCAATCGAGTCCGGATCCTACACCCCGACAGCTGACCGATCGTCCCCATAATGCACCAGCACCCCGTGGATTTTACACTACTACTCAAGTGTTAGATCCTACATCTTTCCAGACCGAACAACAAGCTCCTACAGTGGTGCCCGATCCAGTTTCCCCACCAGTGCCTGTGGACCCTACTGACCTTGTAGGCCTGCTACGAGGAGTGCTTGAGGCACAGAGAACTCAAGCTGAAGCTCATCGCGGACAGACGGCGATTATGAGAGAAGGCATGGAGAATGCCCATAATGTGGCTATGGCTGTACTGGAGAGAGGAGAAGCAGCCCAATCTGAACCAAGGCCTGCTAAAGTCGACGATATTGAAAAATTCAAGAAGCTGGGCCCTCGACCTTTCAAAGGAACCGAGGGAATCATTTTTGCTGACGAATGGCTCGACAGCATGGAGCGGCTCCTCAGCGTTGCTCGACTTCCTGATGATCTCCAAGTTGAAGCTGTGGGACTCCAACTACTTGATGTAGCCAGCACCTGTTATCAGAATGAACCCCGACTCCAGGACAGGCAGCTTGACTGGAACACCTTCAAGAGGTTGTTCCGCAGGAAGTTCTTCCCAACATCAGAGTTACGGGAGATGGAAAGACAGTTCCAGAATCTAAAGCAAGGAAACATGACTGTTGGAGAATATATGGCAGAGTTTGGTCAACTTAGTCGCTTTGCCAAGAACTTGGTTGCAGACCCCGCCGATCGTGCTGAAAGATTCAGGTATGGACTAAGGAAAGAGATTCGCACTCCTGTGCTCGCAGGCGGCGCCAAGACGTATGAGAGGATCTTAATACAAGCTCGGGATATAGAGAAGAGTCAGCCTGCTCGCTCAAAGAGGGAGTATTCTGGAACTAGCAACTTCCAGAATAACCAGAAGAGGCCCAACCACAACAATAACAACAGGCCTTCTCACCATCAGCAGCAGCACCATCAGACGAGGGCCAATAACAGAGCGCCTCAGAAGCAGATTCCTGTCTGCGATTTTTGCAAGAGGCCAGGGCATCAGTCGAACATCTACAGGAAGAGGCTAGGACACTGCCTAGTTTGTGGGTCTGCCATCCACCATGTGAGGGACTGTCCTACGGCATTCAACCGGACTAGAACAACACAGCAGAAGGCTTCCCTACCCACTCAGCAACAACAGTTTGGAAAACACCAACAGAAGACTGGGCGAGCTTTTGCCCTAACAGCAGAGGAGCCAGAGCCAGAGCAAGAACCTACCGCTGATGTCATCGCAGGTTTCATTTATGTGCATTCACATTCTGCTTTAGCATTATTTGATTCGGGTGCTTCACACAGTTTTATAGCAACAAAATTCATCTCTGCACACCACTTAGTTACGGGATTTAGCAAGAAGATATGTAGAGTTATGACTGGTGGTGGACCCATACCCATCACTGAGACTTGTAACTGCCATATAACTATCTCATGACACAATTTTTTAGCACCCTTACTTGTGATGCCCTTACCTAACTATGATGTAGTCCTCGGAATGGACTGGTTAAGTAAGCAGCATGCGCTGATAGATTGTCACAGAGGATGTGTAGTCTTCAGCCCACCTGGAGAGCCGGAGTTTGAAATCTTTTGAGCTCCAGAAGATATGGAGGGTATTACTTACTCCTCTATCACCGAAGAACCTGGACCTCCTCATCCTATCATAGCAGAATTTATGGATATTTTTTCTATTAGTCTTCCAGGATTACCCCCAGATCGAGATATAGAATTCACCATCGACCTAGTTCCCGGCTCTGCCCCTATTTCTCGGGGATGCTACAGAGTCAACCCTAAGGGGGCCAAGGAAATGAAGGACCAGATCAATGAGCTGAAGGCCCTTGGATTTATCAGAGATGGAGCTTCACCCTGGGGAGCACCTGTCTTGTTCGTACCCAAGAAGGACGGGACTGTACGGATGTGCATCGACTACCGGATGCTGAATAATATCACTATCAAGAACAAGTACCCGCTGCCCCGGATCGATAACCTGTTTGATCAACTCAGTGGAGCTAAGGTATTTTCGAAGATAGACCTTCGATCTGGCTACCATCAAATCAAGGTCAGGAAGGAGAATATCCCAAAGACGGCATTCAACACCAAATATAGTCGGTATGAATTTTTGGTCATGCCGTTTGGATTGACGAATGCCCCTGCGGTATTCATGAACCTTATGAACAAGGTTTTCCATGAATATCTGGATCAGTTTGTTGTTGTCTTCATCGATGACATCCTGATCTACTCGAAGACCGAAGAAGAGCATGAAGAGCACCTGAGGAAAGTTCTGGAAACCTTGAGGAAGGAGAAGCTCTACGGTAAGCTATCTAAATATGAATTCTTCTTAGACAAGGTGGATTTTCTGGGCCATGTTGTCACAGGAGAAGGAATTTTGGTGGATCCTAAGAAGATAGCTGCTATTGAGAAGTGGAGTACACCAAGTTCGGTTACTGAATCAGAAGTTTCTTGGGCTTAGCTGGCTACTACCGGAAATTTGTGAAGGACTTCGCCAGGATTGCTGAGCCGATGACGAAGCTCACAAGAAAGAATGAAGAGTTTGTGTGGCTTGAACCTTGCCAGGCAGCATTTGAGGAACTGAAGAAGAGACTTACAACGGTACCGATACTTGTGCTACCCGTAGGTACCGGCAGTTTCTCAATCTACAGTGATGCTTCTGGTAAAGGATTGGGTTATGTTCTTCAACAACACGGGAAAGTAATTGCTTACGCATCTAGGCAATTACGGACTCATGAGAAGAACTATCCCACGCATGACTTGGAGCTTGCAGCAGTTATTTTTGCACTGAAGCTGTGGAAGCATTACCTCTATGGAGAGAGAGTGGAAATATTTACAGACCACAAAAGTCTTAAATATGTCTTCACTCAGAAGGAGCTGAACATACGACAGAGGAGATGGCTGGAGCTGATGAAAGATTTCGACATCGACCTGCGTACCATCCGGGTAAGGCTAATGTGGTTGCAGATGCACTTAGTCGATACCCGATGGCAATATTTTTGACCAAGGAGCGGCATTTGCTAGAGGATATAGAGAAGCTTGGACTGGAGAATGTACTGTCTGAAGAAGAAATGAAGAAGCTGGAAGAGAAGCAATTGTACCAGGAGTTGAATCATCAATGATGCAGTTGCAAGTGCGTTCAAGTCTGATGGATAAAGTCAAGGAGACACAATTTCAAGACGAGACGCTTTGCAAACTCAGAGATCAAGTTCTGACAAGAACACTTGAAGGATTCTCAATCACCAGCGACTGAGCATTGAGGCATGGTACGAGGCTGTGCGTACCAACTGGCGAACTGAGGAATGAGCCGATACAAGAAGCGCACCAGTCACAGTATTCCATACATCCAGGAGCTAATAAAATGTATCGGGATATGCGTACTGTAGTGTGGTGGTACGGAATGAAGAAGGACGTATCCAGGTTTGTAGCTAGATGCTTGATTTGTCAACAAGTAAAAGCCAGCAGACAGAGACCACAGGATTGTTACAGCCTCTAGACATCCCGGAGTGGAAATAGGAACACATAACAATGAACTTTGTGTCAGGACTGTCTCGATCCCAATGAGGGAAGGATGCCATTTGGGTTATTGTTGACCGACTGACAAAGTCAGCTCACTTTATCCCCTTCAAGGTTGGTCTATCCACCGAGAAGTTGGCAGCACTGTACATGCAACACATCTACCGGATTCATGGAGTTCCGGTAAGTATCGTATCTGACAGAGATACTAAATTCACTTCTCACTTTTGGAAAAGTTTGTATGACAGTTTAGGAACACAACTGAAGTTCAGCACCGCCTATCATCCCCAGACTGACGGACAATCGGAGAGAACCATCCAGACGCTAGAGGACATGCTGAGATCTTGTGTCTTGGAATTTGGAGGGTCTTGGGAAGACTACTTGCATTTGGTAGAATTCTCCTACAACAACAGCTACCAAGCTAGCATCGGTATGACACCGTTCGAGGCACTCTATGGACGTCATTGTCGCACTCCACTTGCTTAGGACGACATAGGAGAAAGAGTACTGCTTGGACCTGAAATGGTGACCGATGTAGCAGAGAAGGTAAAGGTGATTAGAGACAAGCTCATGATTGCTCAGGACAGACAGAAGAATTGGGCTGATAGTAGTCGTCGACCACTGGAGTTTGAAGCAGGAGATAGTATCTTTGTCAAGATCTCCCTTACCAGAGGAACTATCAGATTTGGCAGAGCAGGAAAGCTGAGCCCCAGGTATATCGACCCATTCAAAGTTTTGAGCCGAATTGGAGAAGCAACGTACCGATTAGCTCTACAAGCTAATCTTGACGGTGTGCACAACGTCTTCCATGTTTCACAGCTCAGACGCTACATCCCGGATCAGAGTCATATCTTGGACCATTCAGAGCTGGAGATTGGACCCAGCCTTACAGTACCAGAGAAGCCAGTGGCGATTTTAGACAGAGGTGAGAAGAAAACCAGGAACTCTGTGACGCCCATAGTCAGAGTTATGTGTCGATTTTGATTGTTGGGCCTGACCCGTTCTGACCCGTCCCGGAACCACATATAAAATATCATTTTTCTTTATTAAAGAAAATAAAACAAATCTTTTCTTTAAAACCTTATTAAATCTCTCATTAACTCATTTGTTCCATTCAGCAAAGGAAAAACAATTCTTTATTTCCTTAAACACTCTTTTACTCACTCTCTCTCTCGTTTACTTCTAAACCTTTCCCGAAACCCTTCACTTTTCCACCGCCAACAAACGCTCGGCCGAACCCCTTCATTTTCGAAACGTCCCGAGCTCCGTTCATCTTCTGAAACCCCCATCATCCCCTATAAAACCCCTTCATCATCTCCACCATTTCTCCAACCAAGCCCACCAAGCCCTAACCCGAGCCCTAGCTTCCCTGGCCGCGCCCCACGGTGAATTCCGAGCCCCGACGCCGAGCTCCTCCCTATGCGGCTGTCCCCGACGCCGACCGCGCTCTCCGGCGAGTTCGCGGCTTTCGCCGTCGTGCTTTCCCGAGCCGCCCGCGGCCATCCCGACCGCCGGCCGCCCCCTGCAGCGCCTGTTCATCGCGGCCTTTCCATCGTAAACTTCCCGAGCGGCCCCGATCTGCTGTCCCGTACCCCGATCTGCTATCTAGCACCTCTGTGCGCGACTCCAGCGCTGTTCAGACTCGATCCGCTGCTATATGCATTCCGTTCCCACTGTCCGTGGATATTTCTTTTTATATTTCACCTGAGAGCTCTAGCCGAGCATCCGAGGTATATTTTTTGTGTCCCTATGTCCTTTCCGTTGTGTCGATGATGACATGGTCCCCGATCCCACTATGGGAATCGGATCGATTCGCGGATTCGGATTTTCCGAACTCCCTTCGAAATGATTCTGTAGATTTGTGTTGTTCTGTGGTTTTGTGATTCTGTGGTTTCTCTGAAATTTTCGAGTTAAGTTCGGATTTTCCCGTATATGGTTCTGTAGTTTTCAGTTTCCGAATTTCATTTCGGATTCTTCGGATTTTTTGGAAATGGCTCTAGGACTATTTTCTTTAAGACAGGTTCTGTGGTTTTTTGGTTTTCCGAGTTATATTTCGGTTTTCCGAATTTTATAGTTCGAAAAGTTTTCTGTGATTTTGATATAAACCTACTCTTGGGTTGGATAAATTGGAATTTCTGGTTGTAAATGTTTTATGGTTTGGAATATTGTGGGTGTTGGTATTTTTCCAGGATTGGGTTGTCCCAATTATAGAGGAAGTGCTGCCCAAATTTTCAAAAATATATTTTAAAACTATTTTCAAATTCCGATCTTGGCAAAACAAACTACATTTTGGAGTGTTGGTTTTAAAATGAATTTTTGTACCTTTTCGGGCGACGACCATATTGGTCCATGGGCCCTAACTAAATACAAACGAAACCGGCCAACCCGGACGTTGAGGCATTAGTTAAAACATTAGTTTTGAATGACCAAGTCTGAGACGCAATTTAATAATTATCTTTAATTTATTATTATTTTTAGAATGGATTACTGATGTTAGTATTTTGGTGCAAGGCTTCGGCCTACTGTTGGACCGTTCGCGGCATTCAGAGCTCACCTTTAAATTAAATTAATTTATGTAAAAATTGTAAGGACATAAGTCCAAGTTTCTTTTCTATTTTCTGTGGAACTGTAATAAGTAAGTAGTTTTTCCTTTTATTTTTTTGGATTGTTGTTTTGTAGGTAACGCGTAAATGGTAAAATGAATATTTATTTTTATAGAAAAATTAAAAAGTGTTTTCTCACATTAATAATAATAAGATTTCAAGTTTGTAACTTAGACAATTTTATGTTTTCTCATTAAAAGAAAAATAACTAAATTTATATACATATATATTACAAAATATAAAGTTTTGCCAAATAATTGAAAAATGCGTAGTTTCCCAATAAAAATGTTAACTTGACTTTTCCTCGTTAAATTAATAACTTTGAATCGCATCGATAAACGTGTTTTGTCTTTAACAACATAAAACTTGACTATGATCAAATTTTAGAGATTGTAGGATTTCGAGGACGAGTCAGGATTCTCAATGTAGGATTTCGAGGACGAGTCTGATTTTCTATCCCGGAACTGACTCTTCAAACCCAGTCATAAACAGAGGCAAGTACGGTTGTGTTTATTTTTCAATTTAGTTAATAATTGTAATATTGCAAGATTAAACCATATTGTTACACGGAACTCTCTTCTAGAGTATTGCTTGTTATTGATTGTGGGATTGGGGGAGTAGTGTAGTGTATTATGACCAATACCCCTCATATTGCATATTGATTGTGCGAGCTTACCCCTCTTACACACGGGGATAAGCCGTATCGTATCACTAGGATACTATTATACAACCCAAGCCGGTCATAAGCATTACATACTCAAATCACATTGTTTTTAATTGTGGAAAATTGCTGAAAAATATTGTTCAAGTATTTCAAACTGTTTAAATTGCAAATTTCTAATTATTAGTTAAATTGTTAAATTTTCATAATTGTACATTGCTCCTTTCCTGATTGGATCTCCCACCTCCAATAGGTTCCTTTGATGAAGCTGAGCTATTGATAAATAGCTACTATGACCCGGTGTTTTATCCAGCTATTCTGCCAGTCCCATTTGGAGGACGATGATCCTGTGACTGATGAGCCTACTCTCTAGAGGATGATTTACCTTTTAGTTTTGATGTTGAATAAAAAGACAATTTTATTTTATCAGTTGTATCAGATGAATATTTTGTTGGACAAGTTTTTATTATTCAAAATTTTAGATGTTGTGACAAATATATTGGGTTGTTGTGATTACCTGCATTTGGATACAGCTTACTGCCGCTGTTTCACAACGGTGCAGGCTGGGCATGATTCGATTCGACCCAACAATTTGGGACCGGGTCGTGACATTATCTGCTTTCCTTATTCAGTTGATTGCTGACGTGTGCTTCATCATTGCTCACAGTTAGCCTTGTAGCTTTATCGAACTTGCTTTTCACTTGTACTGGTTTGAGTTTGTATCGTAGGACGATCACGTTTTAGATTGAACTGTTAATTTCCTTACTTTGATTTTTCATAACCTGCGAGTCCACACACGGGGCGAGGGTTGTCCATTGCACCTGCGAGTCCACACACGGGGCGAGGGTGGTCCATTGCACCTGCGAGTCCGCACGGTGCATTACGTTGAGACGTTGACTCAACGAGTCGCGTTGACCGAATCAAATGTATCGATGCGAACCGATACAAGAGTTACGTTGTCCCGAGCAAAACATCGAACTAAGTCGATGCGAAGAGTTGCCTTGTCCCAAAGAATGTATCGAATTGAATCGATGCCAAAGCGTCGCATTGCCCTGAAGGATGAGTGCGTTGAATCGGCTCGAAGATTCTAAAAAATCGAATCGACCAAGGCGCAAGTCCGAATCGATGCAAGTATTGATTTTAGTTGGTTTCATGTGCAGGCTATACGTTTACGCTAAAATATTAGAGGTCGACATTTCTCTTATTTTACGACGGGTCCGCGAAACCAAATCGACGCGTTACGACGGGCTGGGACTTGGGCACGGTAAGCCAAATCGGACGTATAATTCAATGAAGCACGAAGTGCTCGAATGGCCAAGTCAGAAGAGTTGGCCGTGCAACGAAGTTATGAAATCGAGCCGCATCGGCTCGGCAAAACGACAAGGCGTATCGACTCAAGGTGGGAGGCTTGACTCTTCTTTTTACTCCTTCATGCCTAAGTCAAAATATATCATTGTATGCTAAGTTAACCTATCGATGCCACAGGCGTGGTCCGATCGAAAGATAAATTATAGTGTGAGTCGAATACTAAGTTAGAACAATTGGAATGAAACGTGCATCATATGCACGAGTCGCTATGGAATATGGGATATCGCAAGGGCGAGCGCCTCGGTGCGCAAGCCGCAAGAACATGGGATAACTGTATTCGGCGAGTGCCTTAGTACACGAACCATACCGTACCTTCGTGCACGAGTTAGAAATACGAGAACATTGAAAGACAATAGGCGAGTGCCCTAGCGTGCAAGCCACGAGCATTGAACACTAAGGTATAGAACATGGAAATACGGTCGAAACGTGCCTACGTGCACGAGATCATAAAAGATGGCTTCGTTGAGAAAGAATATAGTTGTGGCATGAATGTGGCGGAACTGTCGGATATGAAATGATGCCTTGAAAGATGTTCGGGACCTTCGGTTCGTTCGGTTGACGAACATTGAGTTGAGGTATGATGTCATCGAACATTGAAACAAAGTATGAAACGTAAGAACATAGAAAGTTAATCGGAGAAATACGAGATGATAAAGTCTGAGTCTCGGACTTGAGACTATGTTTGGTTGTTTGAATAATAGTGCTTGATTGCTTGAATAATAGGGCGTTGCATGGTCGAATGGGATGGACTTGAGATTAAATGTGATAATCTCCCGTGCACTGGTGTTCCATCGAACGGTTAAATACCGGAGCTCCCCGGAACTGTTTGGCATAGGAGGGAATGTATCTTTGATAGGCGCACATCCGTAAGACGATTAGCACTCGCTTATAGAAGGGAAAAGCCACAAATGATGGTATGCAGCGGTAACATTTCGGTTGTTTGGGATAGCAACCCAACCCGTGAAACGTCGGGCTACCAAATTCGAGAAAGAAAAGAAGGAGAGAAAAGAAAGTAAGGAACTCCTTTAGTCCATTCCGGCGCGGATACGCCAAGACCTTCATATTGCTAAGGAACGATGGGTCGAAAGTGTAGGCACGTATGTGTCCTGCACACATAGATCCTGCATAGCGAGCACTTATAACATGACAGGGAAGGAATGGGCGTATTCACCTTGCGTCGGTGCAAGGGCGAGTGCGTCGACTTGGTAAAAAGTCGCGCCACGAATCGAACACGAGATTGCTTGCATGTTTGTCTATTCAATTCGAATAACATGCTTGCCATGATAACATGCTTTACGCTTTCGAATATGCCATGAAATTGACCCTAAGTTGCATGATTCAATATAAATACTACAATGTCGGTTTAGAAAGAAGATCATAAGCTAAGTTGCATGATTCAATATAAATACTACAATGTCGGTTTAGAAAGAAGATCTTTGCATCAGTACATGTGAGGACGAACGTACTGATCCCCCACCAGCTTCATGCAGGGTGCAGGTAATGGATGGCTCGCGGCGAAGCTTCGCTTGGACGCGTTGAGGCTTGGAATGCTGAAGCGTATTGAAGCGTGCGATCGTATTGACGCTCGGACTTGCAACAGGATTGAGGCGGCCGAGATATAGAAGGCATGATGTATGGAACGGTAAAATCCTTTGTAGGCAAGAGAGAACCTGAGTGTTGTAGCCAATCTGGCATATACTGTTGGGCTGTCAAAAGCATTTGTAATCTCAGTTTCGAATATCAATAAAGAGAATTGTTTCGTATACTCTGTTTTCCTTTCGTTGTTAATATCAATTCAAAAGAGAACCATTTGAGAACTTGTCATCTTGCCTTACACGAGCGCAACTCCAGGCTCGTGCGGCATCACGTCCCCTGCGAGGACGATGATTCGGGTGACTCCGGGTCGGGGCGTGACAATGTTGAACCTGATACTCGAAACGACAATGTGTTGGTAACAGCCCTTTTTTCATCCAAATCAATATTGTATGATGCACACTGCTGAAGATGGTGAGCACTAATTTGTTGAATTGTTGAAATATAAGATTTACTTTTGTTTATTAACGTTGCTGAGTTTATTGTGTATTTCTCGTACATGCTAAGAAATCCAAGAAGTTGGGAAAAAGTCTCGTCAGTTGCAAGGACGAGAACTATGTTGGAGTTAGCTTGGAGTTGTAGAACATCGACAATAGCATCGGTTTTTCGTTTCTCCAAGATAAAGAGCGACGCATTAAGAGGTGTAATGATAATTAACTATTGTATTTCTAATTAAATACTTTGGGTTGATGGTCATGTTAGTAAACTTTTGTTATGGAAACTTTTTTGGATACTCGAAAGTAGTTTGTTAGTATGGTGTGATGTTGGTAAACTTAGACTAGAATGTGATATTTGATTGTGAGTTATATTATGTGATTTGAATCTATTGTGGTGTTGAAACTGTATAATTGTGTGATTTGAATCTATTGTGGTGTTGAAACTTTGACAGTCCTAAAATAGACCTATGTTGGTATGTACCATATATGAAATTTATAGTACTGTCAAAAATCTTGACAATCCTACCTGAAGCCAGGACTGTTAAAAAGCAAGTCTGTTTGAGGACTGTCAAATTTTTTGACAGTCCTATTTTTGACAGTCCTCAAATGGACTGTTGTATAAGCAAATCCATATCAGGACTGTCAATTTTTTTGACATCCCTATATTGTCACGCCCCAGAACCAGAATACTGGAGAGCGGAGGACAGACACAGTCAGCTACGTACATTGAAGTGAATCCCACCTCGCAATACAGTCACGGCTGTCTAGATACATGAGGGTTTACTACAAGCCATTAGTCTCTTAGGGTCAAGAACAAGCATAGTGTCTCAATCTCAAGCAAGCAAGTAAATGTAACAAGATGGTAGATCATCAGACATACAAAGTAAGGCATCCCAAACATTACATATTCAGATGATCATGAAGCTAGTCATACAAAATGCGAAGACTAGCAAGAGTTTAAGTCATACATGATCAACTCTAGGATCTATCAATCATGTTACAGCCATTAGGCAGACATGAATGTAAATTTAACACGAGCTAACACTTGCTCGACGGCTAAACGCCTCAAAAGAATAATTTACAATAGAGTGGGAGAGCAAAATAAAACCCACTCATTGCTAGGGTTGCGTCTAGTGTGCACCATCTGGCTGGAAGGCTGGAAGATCCTCGGGTGCTACTCCAAAATCTGGCCATACAAAACCAGCTGGGTCAGACCCCAGAAAGAGCAAGTGCCACAAAGGAGGCTTCACTTAAGAACTAAAACCAACACATTAGCACATGAGAACATAAATGATAATAAAAGACATGAATTGGGGAAAACAATGTGATAAACGATAAGACAACTAAGGGACTATTCTGGTAGCCAAGCTACAACCCATAAACCAAACAAGGACCGGGGTTGTAACCCTTCACCTGAACAGAACTTAGTCTCTAACCAATTATCGATAAGATAAAGCATAATAGTAATGTGTTGAAATAACCATGTAGTAGTCTTGCTTAGATAAGACTAGACTGGACTCCATTCATCATTTACGGCCAAACAATGAGTACGGCTTAATACTTTAACTAACTATGGTTATCACAAGCCTAGTTACTAACAAGATGCATCGAGATGTTCCAACAGCCACAAGCCCTGCAGACTTAATCCAGGTTATCCGGTCACAAGTTGAGAGAGTTGGATTAGGTGACTTAGGGGTACAACATATGACAGTGTGCTGGAAATGTGCCCTACTCGACGGCAGGCTACAAGTCGAATTAAAGTGCCCAGATAACGGAACTGCATGTAGCTGAGAAATCTCTTCATGAACTACATGATCAATCTAGTCATTATCCTAGTCAGATTCAATATGAATCCCTGACCGTGGTAACCAGAAATTTATGTCCTAAACATGATGCAAGACGAGACATGTAGCACAAACACCCACGGTGTCAAGACAAGAGTTACTTAGAAAGTCAAGATAGCCGTCACAACAGCATATCAAGATTATCATGTTAGGTTTACTTATCAAGTGTGCGCCACGACGGGCCACTATCATGTCATGTTACTTGTTACTTGTCACTGGCTAAGAGTGCACCTTAACAGGCCTTATCGTGTTCTATCCTTACATCATCATGAATGAGAGAAACTTGCATAAAATAGCTAATAACATATTCTTGAAGCCAAGGAAAAGATCTACCACTTTTATGTTGGGAGTTGGAAGAAATTCTGGCCACAATTCGGCCAAATAGGATATAAAATAGCCAAAAACAGCCAAAATAGGCACTATGCGACACTATTCAGCACTATGCGGCACTCTCATATGCGGCTCGGGGACTATACGGCACTCCCATATACGGCTTGGACACTATGCGGTACTATACGGCACTCCCCTATACGATTCGAACACTATGCGGCACTCCCATATGCGGTTCGGACACTATGCGGCACTCCCATATGTGGCTCGAATACTATGCGGCACTATACGGCACTCCCATATGCGGCTCGGACACTATGCAATACTATGCGGTACTCCCATATGCGGCTCGGACACTATACGGTACTATGCGGCACTCCCATATGCGGCTCGGATACTATATGGCACTCTCATATGCGGCTCAGACACTATACGGCACTATGCAGCACTCCCATATACGGCTCGGGCATTATGCGGCACTATTTATCGTCCCTGCCAGAATCAGCACAGATGAACATAGAAATAGCAAAAACTGTTTTTGGCCATAACTATCTCAAAATAAGTCGAAATCTAACTTTTCAAAGGTCTATTTTGGGTAAAATTGAATTCTCTACAACATGGAACAATCAAAACTTGAAAATAATAGAGTTTAATAGATCAAAACCCAAGAAAATCAAAAATAATACAAACCTAGATCTACATGAATCCATCCACCAAAATAAAAAATGTTAAGTTCTAAAGTGGCTTAAAATTAAGTAAGGAAGAGAATGGAACAATAAAACTTGAGATCCCTCATGAAGCAAGTTGCACTTGCCTAGATCTTGGTAGGTGGGAGGAGTAAATGAAGACGATGAAGAAGTAAATGAAGAAGTGAATGAAGAAAGAGAGAGAGAGAAGGAGTTGGGTAATATATCAACCCTCTCCATCTCAAACCAAGCCAAGCCAAGCCAAACCAAGTCAAATAAACCAAGTCAAGATTAAACCAAGACTAGGCTAAGCAAAACAAGCCTAACTACGGTCCACCTGATAAATGCCAGAAATCTCGTATACGTATACGAAAATACGTATAACGGGAAACGGGAGTGACAACTCTACCCACCTTAAAAGAATTTTGTCCTCGAAATTTAATCAAGAGGCTAGAGATGTCGGGTAAAGCCATATTAATCATAAGTAGCCTACGACTAGCAGTCAATCAAGCAATCATTCATGCAAGCAAGGAATTAAAAGCATAAGGCATAAGAAAGACATTATACCTTATGAGTCAAATAGGTATGGATATCGTGAACGAATATCATCCTCACGCTCCCACGTTTACTCACCCAAAGAGTAATGACCCCAAGCAACACGGACTAAACTAATAGTCTTGTTCTTGAGCACCTTCTCTCTTCGGTCCAAAATGGATACGGGTCTTTCCTCATACGAAAGGTTGGTACCAACAACCAATTCTGAATGATCAAGGACATGACTCGAATCCGGAATATACCATCACAATTGGGATACATGGAATACGTCATGTACCTCACTTAAAGACGGTGGAAGAGCGAGACGACAGGACACATCACCTACTCGCTCAAGGATATCGAACGGCCCAATGTACCTAGGACTAAGCTTTCTCCGTACGCCGAATCGAATGACGCTACGGGTAGGCGAGATCCTAAGGAACACGTGGTCGCCGACAGAAAACTCCAGGGGACGCCGATGAGAATCGGCCCAATGGCGCTAGCGATCTTGGATAACTCGAAGATGATCTCTGACTTGTCTAACCACCTCGATTGTCTGCGTAATCATCTATGGACAAAGCATCTGTCTCTTGTCGACATTATCCCATGCTAATGGAGATCTGTACTTCCTACCATACAGTACTTCAAAAGGTGCCATCTGGATACTAGCCTGGAAACTGTTGTTATAGGAAAACTCCACAAGATGCAGGTAATCTTTCCACGAACCACCGAAGTCGAGTTATATGACCGCAACATATCTTCAAGTGTCTGGATCTTGCGTTCTGATTGACCATCTGTCTGCGGATGATAAGCCGAACTGAACTTCAGACGAGTCCCCAAGCTCTCTTGAAGACTCCGCCAAAAGTGCGATGTGAATCTTGAATCTCTGTCTGATACGATACTATCTGGCACTCCATGGAATCTGACAATCTGCCTGAGGTACATCTCTGCTAGCTGATCCGTCGACTGACCAATTCTGAAGGAAAGAAAATGAGCTACCTTGGTGAGCCTGTCAACTATAACCCAGACAGCATCTCTTCCAGCTGGGGATTTAGGTAACCCAGTTACAAAATCCATGGTAATATGCTCCCATTTCCATTCTGGGATTGGTAAAGGTTGAAGAAGTCCAGCTGGTCTCTGATGTTCAGCCTTAACTAGTTGACAAACTAAACAATAAGAGACAAATCGGGCTATCTCCCTCTTCATGCTATTCTACTAGAAATGCTGACGGATGTCTCGGTACATCTTCGTACCACCGGGATGAATTGAATACTGAGAACTGTGAGCCTCTGCCATGATCTCCTGTCTGATATCACCACTGGGTACACAAAGACACCTCCCATATCGGAGAGTACCATCTTCATGAATACATAACTCTGGTCTCCGTCCTGCTACACATTCTGTCCTAAGCCGCTGAAGCTTAGAATCCGTTGATTGCGCCATCTTGATCCTCTCAACTATGCTGGACTGAACTTGCATGCTGGCCATCAATGCCACATTGGTAGGAAAAACTACTTCAATATCCATCTTCTGAAGATCGGCTAATAATTCTGGCTGTGCTGTTAGGAAATAAACTCCAGCTCTTTTGCTCAATGCATCTGCTACTACGTTGGCCTTCCCAGGATGATACTGCAAGTTGATGTCATAATCGACAAGTAGCTCTAGCCATCTTCTCTGACGCATATTAAGATCCTTCTGGGTAAACACATACTTCAGACTCTTGTGGTCGGTAAAAATCTCCACCCGATCTCCATATAAATAATGCCTCCAAAGTTTCAATGCAAAAACTACTGCTGCTAATTCCAAGTCATGGGTAGGATAATTTCTCTCATGGTCACGAAGCTGACGTGACGCATAAGCGACTACCTTACCATGCTGCATCAAAACATATCCCAATCCTCTGCCAGAAACATCACAATAAACTGAAAATCCTCCAGTCCTATCTGGAAGCGTGAGAATGGGGGCCGTCATCAATCTCTGCTTCAACTTCTCAAATGAACTCTGACACTCTGTTGTCCAAGCAAACTGTACATCCTTACGGGTCAACTGCGTCAGTGGTGCTAAAATTCGAGCGAAGTCTGAGACAAACCGTCGGTAATAGCCAGCCAATCCTAGGAAACTTTGAACTTCTGTGACGGTATTGGGAACAGGCCATAACTCTATAGCCACTATCTTCTGGAGGTCCACTTCCACTCTACCTCGGGTGATAATGTGACCTAAGTACGAGATACGATCGAGCCAAAACTCGTACTTACTAAACTTCGCGTACAACTGGTGCTCTCTGAGAATCTGAAGAACTACACGAAGATGCTGCTCATGATCTGCCTCATTCTTGCTATAGACTAAGATGTCGTCTATAAATACTATCATGAACTAGTCCAATTAGGGCATGAAGATACGATTCATGAGGTCCATAAATACGGCTGGCGCATTGGTCGCTCCAAATGGCATAACAAGGAACTCCCAATGCCCATATCTGGATCTGAATGCTGTCTTCGGGACGTCATGTTCTCTAACTATGATATGATGGTATCCTGACCGCAAGTCAATCTTCGAGAATACTGCCGCTCCTCTGAGTTGATCAAATAAATCATCTATCCTTGGTAGAGGATATCTGTTCTTGACGGTTACAGAGTTCAAGGTAAGATAATCAACACATAATCTTGACGTACCATCCTTTTTTTTTCATAAGAAGTATCGGGGCTCCCCAAGGTGATCCACTAGCACGAATGAATCCCTTGGTTCTAAGTTCTTCAATCATCTTGTACAAAATCTCTAACTCTGAAGGCGCCATCCTGTAGACTCCCCCTGACACTGGTGCCGTCCCTGGAAGCAAATCAATGGTGAACTCTATCTCTCTCTTTGGGGGCATGCCTGGAAGCTCTTCGGGGAACACGTTTGGGAACTCTTCCACGACTCTGGGAAACTGAACTGCCACTGCTACTGCCATCCGCAATACAGGTGGAGAAGGTTCTACTTCGCCTCTAGAAAATGAAAACTCTGGTTCGCCGGGACTACCAAAAATAATCCTGCCAATATGGCAGTCTATTCTTGTAGTGCTCCATCCCGTTCAGTCAATCGGAGGAATCGAAACGTCGACGGCGTTCGGACTTAGCCTTGCAACGGCTGCTTAAAGACATCGCTCGGTCGAGGCGGCCGCTCACTTAGGTGGGGTAGTTTCAGTAAACTTGCCTCATCTTAGCCTTCACATAATAAATCGTATGTTTTCAACTTACACAAGTAGGCTTGATAATAAAAGAGACGAATCCACATAGTTAAGGGAATAATCCCGATATGTCGAATTGAGTTAGAATATGGAAAGGTCCAACGGTCGGCTTAGAATTGGTGCACGGCGTGCTTTGAAAATGACACTCGGTCCTTCGTTCCGTGGCTTGGAAGAAGGAAAGTTGGTTGAGTATGCGAAGTTATGATCGTAGCCTAAGTCATAGGCGTCGCCCGCATGAATGCTTCATAAAGCATGTACGGTCCCATCGTCCAAGGCTTGTCATAGCCTTGGCTTGTCCATGAGTTAAGTTGCGTTGAGCGGCTTGTGACATAAGTTTAGGCATCCGAGTGACTTAGTCGTTCAAGTCGAATGCGTGCACGGCACGATCCATTAAGGCAAAGCTTGACGCAGCCTTTGCTCGTTAAGTTGTTGTAAAGTGAGTTAGGCAAGTTACGTTAAGCTATCAGGAGTAGCAGCAGGCACGGCCCTATGAGTTCTATGGCTGGATATAAACACATAGTCTCACGATTGTAAGGCCCATCATATAAAGTATGACTCGGGCGGTAGTGTTGCGTAGAACACAGTTGGCTTAAGGCACAATGTACGGACTTAGTGTTTAAGGCACGAGCTACAGTTGGTTTCAAGTCGAGTTTAGAAAAAGGGCTATCAAATGGGCATTCCTAAGTTGAGTAAAAAGGATATGGAATCAAGGGAGAAGGCTCGCGATCGTGGATCGTCGAGGGATCTCAAGCATAGAAGTCTTGAACATGGTTTTGGAAGAGAGGGTAACACTGAAAGAAGGATGACTGTGTGAGACGTCAGTTTGAGTCGAGTCTTGCATGGTCATGGACAACTTGTCGACGAGGGCAAAGTTTTCTCGAGCGGCAACCCTGGGCCATGGGACCGACTCGACCTGGGATAAAATAGGGTATAGTCGTACATAAGGTTTTAGCACGGGTTAAAGTGGAGGCTTACAACGGAGCTAGCTACTTGCGTTAAAAGGTCCCCGATTTAACCAAGCTATACGTCTCAGAATAGCTTGTGATGCTAGTGGCCAAGTTCATATAGATGTCGGCAAATAGTGGCTATCCGCGTGTATGCCTTTGGATTGAGTTGAGTTGAATGTGTGTACAGTTAGGACACAAAGTTTGGGCCTAAGATTGGGTTTCAATTTAGGCGTCGTGCTTCAGCACGAGATGTGGCGTCGAGTCTCAAGTGTGGACATGTGAGTTGCAAAAGTTGGGTTTGAGTTGTTCGAGTTTAAGTCAGAAATCACCGCAAGACAAGTTGGTTAAGTGACACTAAGTTCACAAGTCTCGATTGAGTCAGTTGATGATCAAAGTAGCAAGGGCCGCGAGGCGGCGATATGGTTAAGTCTCACTGAGTTGCGAGGCACGACCTCAGCTAGGGTTTGTAGCACGGTCACACAAAAATGGAGTCTATCGTGTAGTTGCGTCTCTGATTTTGGGCCGTAAGGCAAACACGACTTGATAGGTTAACATTGTTGGCACGAGAATGGTCTAGAGGCAAAGTATGAGTTAATATTGTTGCTGCAAGCACGGAATGGTCTAAAGGCACGAAATAGGCCAAGGCGTCGGTCCTAAAATAATTATAAGGCAAGAGTAGAAAGACAATCAAGAAGGGACTATGTTGCACAAAGTAAATCAAACGTGTCGATTTTGTATGGGTGGGCGAGGAGCTCATTCCACCAGTACAGTTGAGTACTGACATCCACATAGTTTTCATGTGCAGGCACAGGTAGAAGCTCGTGGCACCGAGCTCACTTGGATGCGTCGAGGCACGGAGTTCCTTGGCGATTCGAAGCGTGCGGCCGCATGGAGTCAAGACTTATACGGGACATAATGTACGGACATCGCCTTCCGAAGCATCCGCTGGCTCAAGACATGTATTGAGAGATGAGAGAGAGCTGAGTGAACTTGTAAAATGTGAGAAGAGTGTCACTACCATATTTCTAGTTTGAGGGTATTTTTGTCATTTTTGAATTTATTTGAATTAAAATATATTTATTTGGAATTTAATATGAGTATTGTAATGGTGTGATTTAAATATGATTTAATTTATTGCCTTGTAGTGTGTTTAGCCCTAACCTAGATTTGGCCTAACCTAGATTAGTCATAGCTAGTCTTAGCTAACCATGGTTAGTGTTAGTTAGTAATTGTTAGTCTTGGTTAAGTCATGATTAGATAGAACAACTAGGTTGCAACTTAGCTAGAAAGAAACCTAGGTTTGAGGACCATTGATTTAGCTAGATTGATTAATAGCCATTGATCATCCTAAAACCCTAGCCCTACAAACATGGCCGGCCACTAGGACAGCCCCTATAAAATCCCTCTCAAAAATATTGCCTCTTTTGTTCATTCTCTCCATTGGCAAGAACAAGGTTTGTTCCTATAGAAACCCTTTCCTATTTTAATCAAAATAATTCCTTTTTCATTCAAACTTCTTCCATGGTGGTCTAAATTACTTTTCCCTACTGTTCATGGAGGTTATTCTCAAATTTGGGACAATTTGGAGCTTTGGGGCTTGCAAGAAGGATCCCCCATTTTGAAGCTTTCTTTGGAAAAGAACACCAATAGGTAACTTCTCATTCTCTCCATGAAATTTCAGTTTCTAAGCATGGATAGGAAGCCCTAGGTGTCCTCTAACTGTAGGAATAGGTTTTGCTAGGTTTCGTGTCCTTTACGTGTCCGTATCGGACACGTATCAGTGTGCATTCGTAGGTGTTTGACGAAATGCCACAGTGGGCATTTCTTTCTTATTTTCTGATTTGGTTTAAATAGGAAATTAGGGTTTTGTGTCGCTTATTGGTTTCTAATGGACTGAACACGTTTTGTGTCGTTTTGGGGTCGTACTGGACCCGTGGACACGCCCCCGCGCACACGCAGTTGGTTGCCCTGCTACCCGCGTGTCCGTGTGGCCATCCTAGAGCACGTGGACACGTGATATTAGACACGAAGCTAGGGACAGTGTCTGACACGACACCCCCAAAGTCTCGTGTCCAATAGTATTGTGTCGGGTGAGCTAGGACACGCGCACGGGTTCATAGCTGTGCAGTATCCTGTGTAGTGTTGTGCCCGTGCGAGTTTGGACACGTTCGTGTCAGGTTTTGGACACGACACTGGGTGTACATCACGTGCACTTATTGTATGTTAGTTACCAACTCTTATTTCAATATATTAATGTGTTTTAATATTCGAATTTGAAGTTTCCTAAGAGGACTGATACATGTTTCTGTTTTGATGATTTTCTGTGTTCACTTCCAGTTTCAACTGTTTAATTAATGAGTTAATTGCCATTTAATTCCTGAGCATATGTATTAATACCTACTAGATTAGTTTTACATGATAGATTAGGTTTTTGATCAAGGAATGGAATTTTGAACATTGGATTGGAATGTGGACTGATAAAGTCCTGGATACATTCCTGTATGAAAACCGATTTTTAATTCCAGTTCTATACTGAGTTTTGTTAGTTCTTTTCCATGTTTAAATCATATGTTAGATTAAATTCCTGTTAGTTAGTTTACAGTCAATGGAATTGGTTTTCAAAGGGAAATGGCATTCGAATTGGTTTGGATAGATTTTACTGTCAATTTGATTTCATTTATAAACTGTCATTTAACTTCCAGTTTTAAAACTGAGAATTCCTCACTGAAATTGATTTCCTTTAGAACTGTTAATTTGATTTCCAGATTTTCCACTGATGATTGAAATGTTATTGCCACGACTAAATTCTCAGGTATTTGTGACTTCACTGTGAATTGATTGATGGGGATTCGATTGGTTGATATGAACTGTCATGAGGGAATTGGGTCTTGTATTGAACTGTTAGCTAATCTCAGTTAACTCATGTGCACATACACTTTAATTCCTTTGTATCACACACCATGCCACATTCCTAAATCCTATTGACACTCATATGGCACTCACTACACTATATAACACTCTATGTATACGGTTCACTGTTTTCCTATTCCTCATATACACACTCTCATGAAACCCTCACACACACACACAGGAATATATGCCACACAACCATTGTATTACACTAACTTTTCCTATTAACACACTACACCATATACACTAAACACACACACACACTGTCCACACACTGATTTTACTGTCATGTCTCCCCACACACACACACTCTCATAATACACATACACATGCTAACACTCTTTCAAATTCCTGAACACCCTACTATTAACAACCACACTCTAATATTCCTATCACACTTAGCTATACATGCACATGCATATTGTTTTCCTGTTACACATTACCCTCTCACAAATTCCATAACACACACACACCCTCACATGTACACAAACACCCTTGCATATTTCCTCCTACCTATCACTCTAGGTATACATATATATGTATGTATATACATATATATCTATATATGTGATATATTATCATGAAGCCTATATATGTATATGTGAGAAATGTGAGTGTGAACTATACTAATTAGATTAATATTGTGATGTGTGAATGTGTACTATAGCCTATGGCTCATTGCCTATGGGTGTGACTTGAATGCCTAGTGGCTGTATAGTTGACTTGTATAGTCTAGAAATGGTGTGTGCTTGCTAGAATAGGCCAGTTAGGCCTAGTGAGACTTGTTTGACTTAGGTTTGACCTAGTTGACCTAGTTTGACTAGTCTAGTTGACTAGAGTTGACCGAGAGTTAACTTTAGTCCAGTTTGACCCTAAACTTCATGTAGAAGCATTGTAGCAGTCTGTTATATCATTTTAGACTTATAGTGACTTGTACTGTTCTATAGGAGACAAGACACCACTCCTCGGACAGTAGATATTCTTCAGATACTCAGGATACAGGCGAGTACATTCTCTGATCATTTCATATCTTGTTTAGGATTATATTTCCTGCTTTAGATTACTTTACATGATGCTGACACGTTGGAAACACGGATTAGTACTATATGGATCTTGTCGTGCGATGTTATCCCCTTAGCGAATACATCGGGTATTTCATGTTCGTGTACTTTATCGTGAGCATCGTGTACTCCCTGTATTCGTGACATTCGTGTACAAATCATGTGAAATCGTGTATACTCATGTATTCACATGATCTTCGTGTACGACTATACTTCGTGTACAATAACATAACTTGGCTAGATCCTTGTGTATTGATTGGGGCAGGGGAGTAGAAGTGGTTATGTATTCAATCCAGTAGATTACTCGTGTACAACCTCTTTAGATTACTCGTGTACAACATCGTGCCGTTTACATAACCGTCTTGTACTCTGAATCACTAGCACTGTTGGTTCTATATATATTGTATCTATTTACTTACAGTCTTCATTTTTCATCATGATTATTCTTTCAGTTTCCTGTATCTTACTCTCTAGCATGTTTATATTTCCTAACCTGTTATGATTTGTTGAGATGTACTGTGCTCGCTCCTGTCCTGACTGGACCTGTTAAAAATATTATAGAGGACGAGGCTAAGGCGTTCTGCCCTACGTATTACGGTGCGGCCCTAGAGGATTGCTGTAATTTGGACCAGCAGCAGGACCCACTAGCAGTTGATGACACTCTCCTAGATTAGGATGTCTTTATTATCTTTCTGGATTACTGTATTGAGATTCTTAGTTGTATTTGGGATATGTACTTATTTAGACACTTAGACTTATCTGGATTGTATTCTTTGTGGATTTCATTCTGTTCTATCTATCTATCTTTTATCATGCTCTACCTTAGATGTGATTGAGATTATATTGCTATGTCACCTCCATTCGGAGTGTATATACTGTACATGTACCTTTATATTGTTAGATGTTGACCTAGGACAGCGTTCTACTGCCGACACTGCGGCGTAGACGGGACATACCCACGTCTCGTGCCCTTACTCTAGGGTGCGGGTCGTGACAAAGAGTGAGCTTGAGAGACTTGAAATCTTGGCCTTGCGCCCTATTGTAACCGTTGTTTTCAATATCAATAAAGAGCTTCTTTGAATAACTTGTGTTTCGTTCTAATTTCCGCTGCTATTATTCAATGTCTCTGCATGGGACTTCAGTGCGACGACCCCGTCGCTGTCACGACCCACACCCTAGAGTAAGGGCACGAGACGTGGGTACGTCCAGCCTACGCCGCAGTGTCGGCGGTAGAACGCTGTCCTAGGTCTCAATGCATCTAACTGTATAAGGTACTCCCCGAATGGGGGTGACATAGTAGAATGTAAACTCAATCACAACTAAGGAAGAAGAAGCACGATATGATATAGAACTCAAATGAAATACAGATCATCAGAAGAGTCTAAGTGTCTAAGATAACAACTCAGCAACATCCAGAAATACAAAGTCTCAACTACAGAGTATGAAAGAATATATACAATCCAGATCTCAATGACAGAAATAAAGCCTAACTAAACTAGTCTAGGCAGTAGGGGTAATGTCATCAGCTAGAACTGGGACCTCCTGAGAGTCCATCTCACAAGTGTCGTCTAGGGCTATCCCATAGAAGGTATCCACACAGGCCTCCTCCTCGTCCTCTGAAATATTTTTCAACAGGTCCAGTCAGGACAGAGCGAGCACAATACATCTCAACAGTTCATAGCAGGTTAGAAAATATAATCATGCAGTAAAGTAAGATACAGAAAATTGAAGAAAGTACAGAATGTAAACAGAGAGAGAACTGTAATAGAAATATCTACTATAAGTAGAGAACTAACAGTGGCTAGTGAGTCAGAGTACAATATAAACATGTGAATGTCATAGGAGATTCTGATGAGATACTATGGAGGTGATCAGATGAGATACTACTTGGATATTATTCACATGTCTACTTCTACTCCCCCGTACCCCCAATCAATACACAAGGATCCAGCCAGGATATGTTATGATCCATGCAATGGCCCACAAGGGGTGATACATGGTAGGCCCAAAAATGGGTGATTCTAGGAATGCCCATAATTGGGTGATTCAAGGAAGACTCTGTGATCATGAGAGTACATGTCACAAGTGATCAATGAACCATGAAGCATAGTGATACACAGTGTAAGTGAACGCACAGAACATGTAGTATCCGATGCTCCCTGAGGGGATAACATCTCAAGAAGGGATCCATATAGTACTAATCCGTGTGACCAACGTGACAGTATCAAGTAAAGTAATTTAAAGCGGGAGAATAATTCTAAACAGGATATGAAATGATCAGAGAATGTACTCGCCTGTATCCTGAGTATCTGAAGAATATCTACTGTCCGAGGAGTGGTGTCTGTCTCCTATAGAACAGTACAAGTCACCATAAGTCTAAAATGATATAACAGACTGCTACAATGCATCTACATGAAGTTTGGGGTCAAACTGGACTAAAATCAACTCTTGGTCAACTCTAGTCAACTAGACTAGTCAAACTAGGTCAACTAGGTCAAGTCCTAGCCCAAACAAGTCTAACAAGTCTTACTAGGCCTAACCAAGCCTAGGCTAGCACTCACACAATCACAAGACAATGTGAACCACAACAATGCATAATATAAAATAGATAATATATATAAATACATACCTTCATACATACATACATATCCACATTACATACATATTTATATATATAGGCATATGTTACATCATGCATATTTACATAGTTACATAGATATATACATTCATGCACATTTACATACATACTTTTATACATTATATATGTTAACATTCATTACAATGCATTATATTTTACCTATACCTTTGATTGATTCATTCATTCATATATGACATTCATTCATACATTTATACATTCATTCATATCCCATATGCATGCATATTTCAGTTCAGGCATTATATCCATTCACATATCATTAAGTTGCATACATATACTTATTTTTATTACATACATGTCATTCATGCATATTACATACTTACATGCATCTATACATTATATACATTGTATACAACATGTAAAAATAGAAGAGGAAAAAAGGGGAAAAAACTGAAAAAGAAAGGGAAGGGAAGGAAAATGTAAGAAAAAGAAAAAACAGTGGACATATACATGCTTGCATCATATATTCTACATTACCATACATGCTATCATTGTATATTGCATTATATTATTTATATATTATGCATTCATATCTATCATTACATATATACATTGCATTCATATCTAGCATTCATTATATACTTTCATGCATATATTGTATATCATTCTTTCATTCATGTATTTATGCATTGTGACATACATTATATTAATTGCATTCCTACATGCTTGTATTCAACCATATATATACATTAATGTAAAGAGGATATATATATATCATATATATATCATTTCATTCATCTAACATATCATGTATTACATACTCTATATTCATTTAATATCCATACTACATAGGCTCATAGGTTACACAAAATGCATATATCGTATATTTACTCTTCTACTTAAAACCAATACTGTACCAATTGGGCCTCTACTAAATTCTAGGATTAAAGTATGTTGTAGCCCTTCGTGTTAGCTTTCCGAAACTTTAAACGGATCGCATTTTCGTGTCCGGAAGCTCCCGAAATCGCAAAAATACCGAAACACGTTTGTCTTTCGTACAGCTGACACTCAAATAATTCTACAGAAAGTTACAGAAAGAATTTGGCTTATTAAAATATATATTTGGAAAGCTAACTTCGATACGATTCTTTTAAAAAAATGGGAGATAAATCGGAGTTCTAAGCTAAAAGTTATGACATTTCTAAGTTGCTTTGGTTAATAAAAATGTGGATGAATATTATGACGAATTTGAGTTGTTTTGGACAAAAGAACACATATAGGCCAAAATACTTGGATACAAACATAGGTATCCAAATGAAACTCATTCTAACCATCCTAACTAAGATCAATCCACTCTCTAACCATTCTAAAACTGAATTTAAATATCTATTTAAACTATTATCATACATACATACACATGGGGTGTCCTAATTTGGGATCTATCAAGTAGGACACAAGACACATATATAAAATCCTCAAGAGAGCTCCAAATGGCCTCAAATTTGAATCTAAATGGGACACATGCATGAGGATGGATCCTACGGATTCAAAACTAATTTATATGCAAAGAAAATCGATTTAGAGGATGGGTTTTACCTATTGGGACTGGAATTCCAATGAAATCCTTTAGGACACGGCTCCGATACGAAGATCCCTCAAAGTGGACACTCCTCCTTGCACTCCTCTTCCAATCCTTGGTAGCACCCTTCTCTTGGAGAATGGGAATGATTGAGGGAAGGTTTGGTGAAGGAATTATTTGATTTGGAGATCAAATCAATGGAAAGGCTCTCTAAAATTAGGGAAGAACAAAAGAAAAATAAAAGAGGTAAGATTGTAATGAATAAAATGAATCATTCTCCCCTAAAGGTGGTTGCCATAAAGTGTCCATTAGGGCTAATGGGAAATATCCTAATTGCCCCTCTCTAGTCTCATATGGTTAAGTCTAGACTAGGTTCAAGTTTGGGGTCAAAATGATCTAGTTTTGAGTCTCTAACTTAACCATTCTAACATGATAAAAATTAGTTTAATTAACTAAATTAAATGTTGGGTCTTGTGAGCCATGCTTAACTTAATATTGGGTTCCATCTAGAGTTTAAGCTACCCGGGTCACAATACAAGTCGGAACGAGACGAAACTCAAACCCGACTAAACAAATCCAATAAAAACAATATTAAAAATACAAAAAATTTCTAAAATATTAAAATATGAAAAATGACCAAAATCATAATAAATCAATTTAAATATTATTAAAATAATCTAAAATTTACCCATTAATCAAAATTCTAAATAATTCAAAAGTCACAAAATGACCAAAATACCCTTAGCCTAAAAAGTTGTAAATAGTCATTCTAATCACATGGTTAGGTCCCCATGGTCATGGTTAGTCTCTAGGCTTAACAGTTCTAGAGTTCACTAGCTAACACATCAAAATTATAGTTCACCAATTTTAAATAGTATTATATTAATTAAAAATTTCCATAAATCATAAATCCTATTATTAAATAATAAACTTTTACAAAAGTTCAAAATTATCCTCATTTTAGAAAAGTGGGTGTTACAATTCTACCCTCCTTAGAAAATTTTGTCCTCGAAATTAAGATGGTCGTACTTCTTCTAGAGTCTCGTCCCCAACAATCAAAGTCTCAGAACTTACCTAAATCATACAATTTAAAAGAATGGCATACAGGGTCATGGCATACGGTGGCAGTGAAAGTCTTATCTAGGTATACTAGTCATGTTAAACCAAAACGGTCATAGTGTATCAAAACATACAAGCAATCAGGGGTGTTAAACTGGAAAAGATACAGAAATAATAAATCATCTAAACTGTAAGGCAGTCTACCATCCTATATAAAAACTGGTACTTATCAAAAAATAAAATAAAATAACTACCAATTATCTATAAAGGGGTACTATTCAAAGAAAAATCAAAATCAAAAGTTAAAGAATGAAAGTCAATTGCATTGAAATCCAATCACAATATATATATATATATATATATATATATATATATATATAGAGAGAGAGAGAGAGAGAGAGAGTTAGAGAGGGAAAAGCTAGCATTATGTAAAGGTTATGTGGTTCGTGTGTGTATGGGTGTATGTGGACATGTTCATATGGTTAGATAGTAGGCATGTGTGTATGTAAATATACATAAAAATGTATATGAGGATTTGGGTTTCAAGACAATAGCTATCCAGTTACACTACTCATGGCATATTGGTTAACAATCTACATTGCACAACCTATTTACTCATAGCATGCATGGCTATATATATATATATATATATATATATATATATATATATATATATATATATATATATATATATAAAGAGGTAGAGAATTAGTTATGTATCTATATACATTATAACATGTATGCATAAACTCTATATATATCTATATAGATATATGAACATAACATAGAGAGGAAGGGTTAGGTTTACATGGCAGTGTATACTAAGTTAGGATGTGTGTGTCCTTGTACAGGGTTATAGCTTTAGTATTGAAAGGTTAAACCCAGTTTTAGTTCAGCATTTACATACAAAATCTGAAAATAAGCTAACATTTAAACCAGTGTAATATTAACATAATGCAGTTTCAGAATTTAGGGTTTGAAACATCACAACCAACTCAATGCTCCCAACACATCCTAACATGATGGAGATGAAACCCTAACATACTATCCATACATTTAGCTATGCATACAGTTCAATATTACATATTAAATCTGAAATTGAGCTAAACATTTGAAATTAATGTGAAAATGTTAACATGTATTCAGTTTTAGAATTTTGAAGAAATTCGAACATCAAACCAACCCAATGTTTATCACATCCTAACATGTAAGAATATGAAACCTAACATTATATCCCTACATACAACAATGTATATAGCTCAAAATATTATATTTAAAAAAACAGCAAATTGAACTAATCATTTAGAATCCAGTATTAAGGGTTAATATGCACACAGTCTCAGATTTGACAAGTTCAAACACAAAACTCAACCAATTTCTTTAAGAATTGAAACCTTGTGTATAAAATACATGTACAGTGATGTAAATAAAACTAATAACATAAAATTTATATTTAAGTTATGAATTTAAACTGGAAAAACAGAGAACCAGTCTCTGATACTGTACTGTATCAGAATATTGGGGTTTTGAGAATTTAAACATCAACAACATATTAATATGCATTTAGATGGGTTGGTAATCAAAGTGTAGCATACATACGTGTCAGACAAAGTGTCTGTGTCCACTATATATATTCTCATGTTCCAATATAAAAATTAAATTCTATATCAAAACCAACATTTAGATTCCTACCAAGATTGCAAAGCAGGTGATTGATATAATCAAGACAGTTTTATTATTATTATTATTATTTAATACAAGAATAATAGCAAGAAGAAAATAACGATAAAATTTGTTCTGCTTATCTGTTTAAAAGAAGGAACCATTTTGAAACCAGAGCTATAATATCAAATCCTAGATAAGGTCTAGCAAAATCATCGATTCATTATTTTAAGAAGAGATTCATAGTAAGAAGTTACACAAAGGTTTATAATACAGCTAAAGCTACTCCTACTCCTAAGTTAAATAATGAGAAACAAAACAAACAAAATAATTTTTTTTTGAAAGACTGAACAAAAGTAGAGAAAACTTGTTCAAGAGCATTTAAGGTACAATCTGATAATCATATGCGTCTATCCAAAATCATGGTGCTCCAAATCCTCGTCATTCTAGTAAGCAAGGCTATGATAATCACAGAGTCCTTGACTAAGGTACATACCTCAAGGTTCATGGTATTTAAAATTTTTGCATTGCCGCATACGACGGCGAAAATCTTAAATTTCCACACCCGAGAAATAGGTCCAAAATCTGACTATATGTCCTCACTATGCCAGCTAACATGACTATCGAAGATTCTAGATCCCATAACTGAGGTGACCTAGTCCATATGATTTTTTTTTCTCAAAAAAAAACAAACATAACACATGAACAACAGAACAAATTGATCAGTCAACAAGGAGCAGATGGAGTCGAATTTTAAGATAGTTATAAGAGACAATTGCGGGAATGGAATAGAGAAGAACGGAACTTGCAGCAAGATCTCTAATGGTCTATGCATCCTCGACTGTCCTAACGATAGCTCGCCCTGCTGGTTTTTTCTGGTGTGCTGATGATGCTGCATGAACCGCTGCTGCTGAGAGAAATCGGAAATGAGGGGAAATAGTCTCTGTACAGATAGAGGTGCACCTCCAATGTAGCAGAAACGCCAACCTGAGTCAGCACAATAGGAGCTGCGGTCTTGAGGCCCTGATGAACAGGATGAGAGGTGGCCAGCCTCTCGATAGTATTCCCCGGACCGGAGCGATGAGATCGTGTCTTCATAACCATCATGAAGACAGATCAAAATAAGAAGCAATTTCTGAAAATAAAAAAAATTCAAAGGGGGACAGTTTATATTCAAGGAAAGTCAATAAGCAACAATTTAGATAAAGGAATATGATTAAGAGTTTTCCTAGTGTGATTGAGTACCCTCAAAAATATCCTAATCCTATTGCAGGCTGTAGTGATACTCTGGTTCGAATACCACTACACTTCTAGTCTCGACCTGCATGGGCCACCACTAAAAACGTGTCACGACCCGCACCCCAGAGTAAGGACACGAGACGTGGGTACGTCCAGCCTACGCCGCAGTGTCGGCGGTAGAACGCTGTCCTAGGTCTCAATGCATCTAACAGTATAAGACAAAGCAGTTTATACTCCCCGAATGGAGGTGACATAGCAGAATGTAAACTCAATCACAACTAAGGAAGAAGAAGCACGATATGATATAGAACTCAAATGAAATACAGATGATCAGAAGAGTCTAAGTGTCTAAGATAACAACTCAGCAACATCCAGAAATACAAAGTCTCAACTACAGAGTATGAAAGAATATATACAATCCAGATCTCAATGACAGAAATAAAGCCTAACTAAACTAGTCTAGGCAGTAGGGATAATGTCATCAGCTAGAGCTGGGTCCTCCTGAGAGTCCAGCTCACAAGTGTCGTCTAGGGCTATCCTATAGAAGGTATCCACACAGGCCTCCTCCTCGTCCTCTGTAATATTTTTCAACAGGTCCAAGCAGGACAGAGCGAGCACAATACATCTCAACAGTTCATAGCAGGTTAGAAAATATAATCATGCAGTAAAGTAAGATACAGGAAACTGAAGAAAGTACAGAATGTAAACAGAGAGAGAACTGTAATATAAATATCTACTATAAGTAGAGAACTAACAGTGGCTAGTGAGTCAGAGTACAATATAAACATGTGAATGGCATAGGAGATTCTGATGAGACACTACGGAGGTGATCAGATGAGATACTACTTGGATATTATTTACATGTCTACTTCTACTCCCCTGTACCCCCAATCAATACATAAGGATCCAGCCAGGTTATGTTATGATCCATGCAATGGCCCACAAGGGGTGATACATGGTAGGCCCAAAAATAGGTGATTCTAGGAATACCCATAAATGGGTGATTCAAGGAAGACTCTGTGATCATGAGAGTACATGTCACAAGTGATCAATGAACCATGAAGGATAGTGATACACAATGTAAGTGAAACGCACAGAACATATAGTATCCGATGCTTCCTGAGGGGATAACATCTCAAGAAGGGATCCATATAGTACTAATCCGTGTGACCAACGTGACGGTATCAAGTAAAGTAATTTAAAGCAGAAGAATAATTCTAAACAGGATATGAAATGATCAGAGAATGTACTCGCCTGTATCCTGAGTATCTGAAAAATATCTACTGTCCGAGGAGTGGTGTCTGTCTCCTATAGAACAGTACAAGTCACCATAAGTCTAAAATGATATAACAGACTGCTACAATGCATCTACGTGAAGTTTGGGGTCAAACTGGACTAAAGTCAACTCTTGGTCAACTCTAGTCAACTAGACTAGTCAAACTAGGTCAACTAGGTCAAGTCCTAGCCCAAACAAGTCTAACAAGTCTTACTAGGCCTAACCAAGCCTAGGCTATCACTCACACAATCACAAGGCAATGTGAACCACAACAATGTATAATATAAAATAGATAATATATATAAATACATACCTTCATACATACATGCATATCCACATTACATACATATTTTTATATATAGGCATATGTTACATCATGCATATTTACATAGTTACATAGATATATACATTCATGCACATTTACATACATACTTTTATACATTATATATGTTAACATTCATTACAATGCATTATATTTTACTTATACCTTTGATTGATTCATTCATTCATATATGACATTCATTCATGCATTTATACATTCATTCATATCCCATATGCATGCATATTTCAGTTCAGGCATTATATCCATTCACATATCATTAAGTTGCATACATATACTTATTTTTATTACATATATGTCATTCATGCATACTACATACTTACATGCATCTATATATTATATACATTGTATACAACATGTAAAAATAGAAGAGGAAAAAAGGAGGGAAAACTGAAAGGAAAGGGAAGGGAAGGAAAATGTAAGAAAAAGGGAAAACAGTGAACATATACATGCTTGCATCATATATTCTACATTACCATACATGCTATCATTGTATATTATATTATATTATTTATATATTATGCATTCATATCTATCATTACATGTATACATTGCATTCATATCTTGCATTCATTATATACTTTCATGCATACATTGTATATCATTCTTTCATTCATGCATTGCTTACATACATTATATTAATTGTATTCCTACATGCTTGCATTCAACCATATATATACATTAATGTAAAGAGGATATATATATCATATATATATCATTTCATTTATCTAACATATCATGTATTACATACTCTATATTCATTTAATATCCATACTACATAGGCTCATAGGTTACACAAAATGCATATATCGTATATTTACTCTTCTACTTAAAACCAATACTGTACCAATTGGGCCTCTACTAAATTCTAGGATTAAAGCATGTTGTAGCCCTTCGTGTTAGCTTTCCGAAACTTTAAACGGATCGCATTTTCGTGTCCGGAAGCTCCCGAAATCGCAAAAATACCGAAACACGTTTGTCTTTCGTACAGCTAACATTCAAATAATTCTACAGAAAGTTAGAGAAAGAATTTGGCTTAATAAATATATATATTTGAAAAAGCTAACTTCGATACGGTTCTTTTTTAAAAAATGGGAGATAAATCGGAGTTCTAAGCTAAAAGTTATGACATTTCTAAGTTGCTTTGGTTAATAAAAACGTGGATGAATATTATGACGAATTTGAGTTGTTTTGGACAAAAGAACACATATAGGCCAAAATACTTGGATACAAACATAGGTATCCAAATGAAACTCATTCTAACCATCCTAACTAAGATCAATCCACTCTCTAACCATTCTAAAACTGAATTTAAATATCTATTTAAACTATTATCATACATACATACACATGGGGTGTCCTAATTTGGGATCTATCAAGTAGGACACAAGACACATATCTAAAATCCTCAAGAGAGCTCCAAATAGCCTCAAATTTGAATCTAAATGGGACACATACATGAGGATGGATCCTACGGATTCAAAACTAATTTATATGCAAAGAAAATCGATTTAGAGGATGGGTTTTACCTATTGGGAGTGGAATCCCAATAAAATCCTTTATGACACGGCTCCGATACGAAGATCCCTCAAAGTGGACACTCCTCCTTGCAATCCTCTTCCAATCCTTGGTAGCACCCTTCTCTTGGAGAATGGAAATGATTGAGGGAAGGTTTGGTGAAGGAATGATTTGATTTGGAGATCAAATCAATGGGAAGGCTCTCTAAAATTAGGGAAGAACAAAAGGAAAATAAAAGAGGCAAAATTGTAATGAATGAAATGAATCATTCTCCCCTAAAGGTGGCTGCCATAAAGTATCCATTAGGGCTAATGGAAAATGTCCTAATTGCCCCTCTCTAGTCTCATATGGTTAAGTCTAGACTAGGTTCAAGTTTGGGGTCAAAATGATCTAGTTTTGAGTCTCTAACTTAACCATTCTAACATGATAAAAATTAGTTTAATTAACTAACTTAAATGTTGGGTCTTGTGAGCCATGCTTAACTTAATATTGGGTCCCATCTAGTGTTTAAGCTACCCGGGTCACAATACAAGTCGGAACGAGACGAAACTCAAATCCGATTAAACAAGTCCAATAAAAACAATATTAAAAATATAAAAAATTTCCAAAATATTAAAATATAAAAAATGACCAAAATTATAATACATCAATTTAAATATTATTAAAATAATCTAAAATTCACTAATTAATCAAAATCCTAAATAATTCAAAAGTCACAAAATGACCAAAATACTCTTAGCCTAAAAAGTTGTAAATAGTCATTCTAATCACATGGTTAGGTCCCCATGGTCATGGTTAGTCTCTAGGCTCAACAGTTCTAGAGTTCACTAGCTAACACATCAAAATTATAATTCACCAATTTTAAATAATATTATATTAATTAAAAATTCTCATAAATCATAAATCCTATTATTAAATAATAAACTTTTACAAAAGTTCAAAATTACCCTCATTTTAGAAAAGTAGGTGTTACAGTCGCAGCCGCTGAAATCGGCCGTTATGGAACCCGCCTTGCACGAGCGCAATCTAGGCTCGTGCGGCATCACGCCTTAGCGAGGACGATCGCTCCTACGGGAGCGGAGCGTGACATAATGGTATCAGAGCACAACTTTACGTCCTTGGACTATCGATTTAATTCTTTAATTTCGTTGTTTCCGCAAACTCTGAATTATTGCTTCCGGAAAGTTGATATCGTTGGTGCGCTCTCTCTCAAATGTCCCGCGGATGTCCATACTATAAGTCTAATTATTTTACAAAACATAGGAGAACAGTTTTTTTGTCAAAACAAAAAGATGGTTCGCGTAAGCACAGTTGGCTAAGTCGGGCTGGGCATATACACCAAGGATCGTATCGACCTTAGCAAAGTCGATTGCGTGATTCGTAATGTTTTAAGCACGAGATGGGTTAGACTTGATTGAGTAAGTGGGATGACTATCGATAGGGATGCTATCGAGCGATGATATCGTCGATGCGTTATAGTTGAGCGCACTTGGAAATTGAGGAATGGTTTGAACGAAAATTTTGAAGAAGCAATTTTGATTCGAATGATAGGTGAGGATTTGATGAATGACTTCATCCCTGAGTGGTGTATGTGATAGCCTCAAGGATGTCGATCGATCGATTGAGGATGTGTGGTGTCGGTTAGTCTATCAGCAAGCATCGCGTTATGCAAAGCCTTAGATTGAGTGTCGTTGAACAAGATGTAGTCTTGAAGATTTGGATGAGTTGATTCGAACAACCTAGAAATTGATGTGCACGGAATGTGCACGAGATCGAGGATTGTGCGAGTATGATACGCGAAGGTAATTGAGTAGGTAAATTAAATCGAAGAAAAGTTAAGGTGTAGCGAACGGATGACTTGATAAAGGAAATCGATAGGTGGATCGTATAGAAAAAGTTAGCACGATGGAAAGATATCGTGCATGAAAAGTTGAAAGTTGAAGTTACGCAATGGTTTTAAGGATTGGATTGAATGTTGCTCGATGATTTGAGTTAGCAAGAATGATGCGAATTGAGGAAATGCGTTGTTCGATGACTTAAGATAAAGGGATAATGATCGAACTTGAATTGAATGTCGAAGAGATTATCCAGTCGAACGATGGCATCATTCGTTCGACTCGAAATTGGTTGCAAAGGAAGATCGTCAGGTTACGTATATCGTCGATGGTATTGAGGCGTATCAAAGATCGATATACGATAACTCGGGGGCACTCTAATTCAGCGAAAGATGATCGTGCAAGTGTTATTGTTCGGTTGGATGCTATACTTAGAATTTTGATTGAGATGAATGTTGGATAAAAATGATTGTGTCTTGAGGGTTACGCGGATAACCACAGCGTCGACATTCTTGTCTTGCACGAGTGTAACTCTAGCCTCGCACATGCGTTGCATCGGATTTGGGGCGATCGTTCCGCGTGAGCGCTGACATGATGATTCATGTCGCGGGAATGATCGAACTCGAAAAATCAGGATGCGGTAACTTTGATTGTCTCGAATTGTTAGCTTGATGCTAAGGTGAACTCGAGAATTTGTAGGACTTATGATTGACGAATGAATGAAACTTGAGGATTGAGTAGGTCCAATCTGCACATCGAGAATGAATTAGTCTAGACACAAAATAAGAGTTACGTCCCGATGAGAATGATTATCTCGCGGGAGCGTGCATGGTGATTCGTGTCCACCGTGGATAATCTGACTCGCGTGAGATCGGGACGCAACATATTGTTAAGTCGGACGACCTCATGATCGATTATGTGAATTGGAATAGATGACTTAGGAAATATGGAATGTGAAATTTTGGTTAGCGACGAATTGCGTTATAGCATGCTTGAAATTGAGAAGGATTGATAGGCGAACTATATCGAACGTGTTTGAAGGGATAGACTATACAAGATGACTTAATGAATGAGTGATTTTGATACGTCATGAAATCGGTTGAACGTGAGTTATCGTAAGATGGCTTTGCTGAATGACTCGGACCCCGTGCGACGAAATATTGGGATGTGTGTAGGGAATCGATGCTCGATGTTTAGAAATCAGAGTGATGCGAGCTTGGATAGAAAACCATGTTCTATCAACTTGGTTTGACCTTAGGATGGGATCAGTGTTGATATTGTCGTTTGGGAACTATAATTCCAATACTGACGGAAAGACATAGCCTAGTGGTTAGGCAGACGTCCGAGTGCGAAGTGGTAGGATTTGTGGAGGCACCACTCGCGAGTATCGGTTGACATGCATGTATATCAGGGACGCCCGAATATGTGCACGATCCGACTCGAGTGGTGATGGAGGATTCGCTATCACGAGGCTTGGCTGAAATACATGTATTTTGGGGACGCCTAAAATACGTGCACGATCCATACTAAGTGATACGTTGAATCAAGTGAGACTAGAGGAATGGAAAAGGGTCTAGGATTTTGAAATAGTGTTTCAAAGAAAAGATTGAGGGTAGTGCGAGCGTGGCTCGGATTGAGAAAACGCATAGGCATAGTGTGTGCTAGAGTTCGTGAATGTTGATTAAAGTGATAAGATGATAAGTATACTCAGTTAGTTTCGAGAACGAAACTTTTTTTGAGTGGTGTATGATGTAGTGCCCCGTCCCGCTCAGTCAATCGGAGGAATCAAAACGTCGACGGCGTTCGGACTTAGCCTTACAACGGCTGCTTGAAGACATCGCTCGGTCGAGGCGACCGCTCGCTCAGGTGGGATAGTTTCGGTGAACTTGCCTCATCTTAGCCTTCAAATAATAAATTGCATGTTTTCAACTTGCACAAGTAGGTTTGATAATAAAAGATACGAATCCACATAGTTAAGGGAATAATCTCGACAGGTCGAATTGAGTTAGAATATAGAAAGGTCCAACGGTCGGCTTAGAATTGGTGCACGGCGTGCTTTAAAAATGACACTTGGTCCTTCGTCCCGTGGCTTGGGAGAAGAAAAGTTGGTTGAGTATGCGAAGTTATGATCGTAGCCTAAGTCATAGGCGTCGCCCGCATGAATGCTTCATAAAGCATGCACGGTCCCATCGTCCAAGGCTTGGCATAGCCTTGGCTTGCCCATGAGTTAAGTTGCGTTGAGCGGCTTGTGACCTAAGTTTAGGCACCCGAGTGACTTGGTCGTTCAAGTCGAATGCGTGCACGGTATGATCCATTAAGGTAAAGCTTGACGCAGCCTTTGCTCGTTAAGTTGTTGCAAAGTGAGTTAGGCAAGTTACGTTAAGCTATCAGGAGTAGCAGCAGGCACGGCCCTATGAGTTCTACGGCTGGGTATAAACACATAGTCTCACGATTGTAAGGCCCATCATATCGAGTTTAAGGTACGAACTACAGTTGGTTTCAAATCGAGTTTAGAAAAAAGGGCTATCAAATGGGCATTCCTAAGTTGAGTAAAAAGGATATGGCATCAAGAGAGAAGGCTCGCGACCGTGGGTCGTCGAGGGATCTCAAGGATAGAAGTCTTGAACATGGTTTTGGAAGAGAGGGTAACACTGAAAGAAGGATGACTGTGTGAGACGTCAGTTTGAGTCGAGCCTTGCATGGTCATGGACAACTTCTCGATAAGGGCGAAGTTTCCTCGAGCGGCAACCCTGGGCCATGGGACCGACTCGGCATGGGAGGAAACAGGGTATAGTCGTGCATAAGGTTTTAGCACGGGTTAAAATGGGGGCTTGCAACGGAGCTAGCTACTTGCGTTGAAAGGTCCCCGATTTAACCAAGCTATACGTCTCAGGATAGCTTGTGATGCTAGTGGCCAAGTTCATATAGATATCGGCAAATAGCGGCTATCCGCGTGTATGTCTTTGGATTGAGTCGAGTTGAATGTATGTACAGTTAGGACACAAAGTTTAGGCCTAAGATTGGGTTTCAACATAGGCATCGTGCTTCAGCACGAGATGTGACGTCGAGTCTCAAGTGTGGACATGTGAGTTGTAAAAGTTGGGTTTGAGTTGTTCGAGTTTAAGTCAGGAATCGCCGCAAGGCAAGTTGGTTAAGTGACACTAAGTTCACAAGTCTCGATTGGGTCAGTTGATGATCAAAGTAGCAAGGGCCGCGAGGCGATGATATGGTTAAGTCTCACTGAGTTGTGAAGCACGGCCTCAGTAAGGGTTTGTAGCACGGTCACACGAAAATAGAGTCTATCGTGTAGTTGCGTCTCTGATTTTGGGCCGTAAGACAAACACGAATTGATAGGTTAACGTTGTTGGCACGAGAATGGTCTAGAGGCAAAGTATGAGTTAACATTGTTGTTGCAAGCATGGGATGGTCTAAAGGCACGAAATAGGCCAAGGCGTCGGTCCTAAAATAATCCTAAGGCAAGAGTAGAAAGATAATCAAGAAGGAACTATGTTGCACAAAGTAAATCAAACGTGTCGATTTTGTATGGGTGGGCGAGGAGCTCATTCCACCAGTACAATTGAGTACTGACACCCACATAGTTTTCAGGTGCAGGCACAGGTAGAAGCTCGTGGCGCGGAACTCGCTTGGATGCGTCGAGGCACAGAGTTCCTTGGCGATTCGAAGCGTGCGGCCGTAAGGAGTCAAGACTTATACGGGACATAATGTATGGACGTCGCCTTCCGAAGCATCCGCTGGCTCAAGACATGTTGAGAAATGAGAGAGAGCTGAGTGAACTTGTAAAATGTGAGAAGAGTGAGCTTGAGAGACTTGAAATCTTGGCCTTGCGTTCTATTGTAACCGTTGTTTTCAATATCAATAAAGAGCTTCTTTGAATAACCTGTGTTTCGTTCTAATATCCGTTGCTATTATTCAATGTCTCTGCATGGGACTTCTGTGCGACGACCCCGTCGCAGCCGCTGAAATCGGCCGTTATGGAACCCGCCTTACACGAGCGCAATCTAGGCTCGTACGGCATCACGCCTTAGCGAGGACGATCGCTCCTATGGGAGCGGGGCATGATAATTCTTGCGTATTGCTCCTTCAACCAATCCATTCCTAGGACCATATCATAATCGGCCATCAAAAATTCTATCAACCTAGCGGGAAACTCTATACCGCTAACTACGATTCGACACAAGAAAAATACTCTATCTACTCCCACAAGACCGTTACCAGTAAGTATATTAAGCCTTACTGATAATGACTCGGGCTCCAGTCCTTTCCGTGTAGCGAATCGTACAGACATAAATGAATGCGATGCACCCGAATCAAATAATATTGATGCTGGAAAAGAGTTGACGAGAATGGTACCTGCCACCACCTCACCTGAAGCTAACTCTTCCTCCACGGTCAAAGCCATAGCCTGACCTTGCCTTCTTGGTGCCGGTCCCCTCTGCTGGTGACCTCTCTGCTGGTTCTAAATCTGAGCTTGGGCATACTGTTGAGCCTGAGGCGGCAATAACCTCGGAGTCTGATACTGCTGCTGCACTGGTGCTGGACCCCTAACCGATGGACTGGTTAGGTTTGATGACGACGAACTTGCTCTATTCGGACATGACCCTATCTTGTGATTCGGTGCCCCACAAGCCAAGCACAATCCCTGTGCTCTACGACACTCTGATACTACGTGTCCTGGCTTCCCACAATGAGTGCAGCCCATTGCGGAAGACTGCTTCTGCTTCTGTTGCTGAGGATACGCCGACGTCGAGTGCTGAACCAACGAAACTGTGGTCGCCCGCCTAGGAGCTCCAATAGTCAAAGCCCTAGCTACCGGGACTGGTACTAAAGACTGGGACATCTGCCTATGAGACCTCTTCCGTCCTCCACTTCTATCTACAATCCTCTACGAAGTATACTCATGCCTCTTCGCTGCTCGCAAAACGGCATCAAACGTCTGGTGCTCAAACTGCTCCACTGATATGATAATCTCTAGGTGGAGCCCCTGCTGGAATCGCTGGGCTCGATCTAATTCGGTTGCCACCAAGGTGGGAGCAAACCTACTGAGTCTAGAAAACTCGGCCGTATATCCATCGACCGTCCTGCCCATCTGCTTAAGATTAGTGAATCTTGTCTGCAGATCATACCGAGCTACTGCATCGAAGTACTTGGTCTGGAACTTGTTGCTGAACACCGCCCATGAGACAGGCGTCGGTAATCCAACTGCTAGCGTCGTCCACCAGCTGTGGGCTAAGTCCAATAACTGTAGGCACACTACGGCCACCTTCTCATTCTCAGGAATCCTAGCTGCTTCCAGGATAACCTCTGTGTCCTGAAGCCATGCATCAGCAGCAATAGCATCTTCAGTGTCATCAAAGAAAGGAGGATTCAGATGCTTAAAGTTGTTGGCCGCGTTGTTCCCTTGGTAACCAACTCTGTCTATGGCATCTTGTACTGTCTGGTGCAGGGCATCGCCCCGACGATTTTGAGATACAAGCAATTCCTTGATGAGACCCACAGGGTTCCATTGTCAGGCTCTGCAGGCTGGACGGGCTAAACTGGTGGCTCTTGACCCCTGGTAGACATGACTCTGGAGGCTACTCATGAATGCTGGGCTTGGTCTCCAGGTTGCCGCTGGTCCACTGGAGGTGCTCCGCCTTGATGATCGGTAGGACCAGAAACAATACCGCTGAAGAAACGACATGGGGAACAATAAGGAAGGACCATGATAGATCGAGGATATAAACATGTGATCAGGTCAAGATTTCAGAAGGATTAGAAGAAACGAGTAGAGATCAAGGGCGAGTGCTGATTGAGACATCTATTCAGTGAAATTCTCATACATCTTGATTTACAAGACCTGCATGGGCCACCACTTAAACCGTGTCACGCTCCAGAACCAAAATACTGGAGAGTGGAGGACAGACACAGCCAGCTGCGTACATTGAAGTGAATCCCGCCTCGTAATACGGTCACGGCTGTCTAGATGCATTAGGGTTTACTACAAGCCATTAGTCTCTTAGGGTCAAGAACAAACCTAGTGCTCAATCTCAAGCAAGCAAGTAAATGTAATAAGATAGTAGATCATCAGACATACAAAGTAAGGCATCCAAACATTACATATTCAGATGATCATGAAACTAGTCATACAAAATACGAAGACTAGCAAGAGTTTAAGTCATACATGATCAACCCTAGGATATGTCAATCATGTTACAGCCATTAGGCAGACAGGAACGTAAATTTAATACGAGCTAACACTTGTTCGACGACTAAACGCCTCAAAAGAATAATTTATAATAGGGTGGAAGAGCAAAATAAAACCCACTCGTTGTCAGGGTTGCGTCTTGTGTGCACCATCTGGCTGGAAGGCTAGAAGATCCTCGGATGCTACTTCGAAATCTGGCCATACAAAACCAGCTGGGTCAGACCCCAGAAAGAGCAAGTGCCACAAAGGAGGCTTCACTTAAGAACTAAACCAACACATTAGCACATGAGAACATAAATGATAATAAAAGACATGAGTTAGGGAAAATAAGGTGATAAACGATAAGACAACCAAGGGACTATTCTGGTAGCCAAGTTACAACACGTAAACAAAATAAGGACCGGAATTGTAACCCTTCACCTGAACAAAAATTAGTCTCTAACCAATTATCGATAAGGTAAAGCATTGTCACGTCCCAGAATCGGAATACCGGAGAGCGAGGGAATGACTCAGCCAGCTACGTATTACGGGTAGAAGAATACCGTATAATACGATCAATGCTGTCTAAAAGACGAGGGGGTGCATACTACATGAAAGTCTTACTAGGGTTACTCAACATCTATTGTCTCAATCATTCAAACAAGAAACAGTAAATAGAGAACATGTAAGATAAAGCAGTAAGGCGTCCCAAACGCTTGGTCAAAATGTTCTTGAGATCTGGCTGTACAAAACTTAGCCAGATGATGTAGCAACATATACACAATTATTATCAGCTGCATTCTGACTTAGTTACAATTATGCAAAAGTAAGTACAAGACAATCCGACTAACATGTCGGTGCCAAACGGTAAAAGTAAAGTAAATAGTAAAAATGAGCAGGGAAATAAGGGACCCACTCGTGTCCTCCGGCGATCATTCCTCTAGTATTGACCATCTTGGAGGTGGAAGTAAGCTGAGTCCTCGGAAACTTGCTCTAAATCTGGCCATGCAAAACCAGAGAGGTTAGACCTCTAATAGCAAGTACCGCAAGGAAGCACGACATAAGGAATTAGAACCAGTGGTAAGAATTAAGAATAAAATAGATCTCTGCTTGCTACTGGGGTTCGCACAACATCACGACACCTCAAGCCAACTTCCCAACCAAACAAGGACAGAAGTTGACCCGTCATATCCTGACATTCTACTCATCTCAGTAGTTAACATAGTAGGTACAGTGCACAAACAAATCAATTTAAATGGCCATGCAACTACTACGGCTTGCTACTGTGAGTTCCAAGTTGTCTTGGAATTATGCAATAAGGGATTCCTCAGTTCTTACTATGAACAAGCAAGGCTAGTCTATCCAATAATAAATTGCGCCAATCATGAATTAGACAAGTCCCAGCGGGACGCTCGTCATCAATATATATAACAATATAGGCAGACACCACTCCCTGCCCGTGTGGCAGAATTGCAGTATCTATGGGAACCAGCCGGCATGTCGGGGCACTAATCGTCCTAAAGATGGCTGCTATGTAAGAACTCAGGAATCCATTCTCTCCATGCAATCGTTATTTTATTTTGCTTAATAGTCCCTATGTTGATTGAAATTCCATGCTGTGGATCATGGTCATTCAGAATGAGTACTTCCGTATAGAGTACGATATGCACAACTCTATAACGATGCCCGTGCGGCTAGGTTGTAGGTCTTACATAGCGTAATGTAACAATCAAACCTAGCCACGGAATAATCATGCCTTGACCGTAAGGTGCACATGCTGTCTTTACAGAAACATGTGTCCATTTGCCAATCTTCGGATCGGCTAGTCGATCGCGATGGTTCATGATTCATACATGAACGTGTCTCCTTCAATTAAATAAGACGACTAGTCAGTCTTCTAGTTTCAACTAGGAACGCATGATCAATCATTAGTCAAAGTAATAGTCGAGGTCAATTCGTGACAAGGCATGAAAGTCAAACTAGTATTAAGCATGGTTGTAAGCCCCCTGAATTTTCGAGATTTATTTTCGATAATTCATTTTATTTAAATTAATTTTGACCATTAAATGCTCTTTACCGTGACTTGGAATTCTAGAGCATCAGGGATGCCAGTCTCTGAAAACTTTCTTCTTGAAGTTTGTAGTAGACGAGATTATCTTCATATTGATATTTCGTGTCCCACTCGAACTTGTTCCCTTGTACTCTTTTTGCTTCGCGCAAGTTCGGGTCAATTTAGACCATATAATTATTAATTGAATTCCCACTCTTTTCCTTGATCATCATATGCACGTTACCGTGACTTTTAATTTAGGAGCAACAGACCAGTCGTTTTCTCATAACCAACTTCTCATGAATGATCTACTCGAGACGCTCTTCACCCATGACCTTCGTGTCCCACTCAGACACTCTATTTTGTGCTCCATTTTCTTCGCACAACTTTCGGTTCAATTTAGGCCAATTAATTATCTACCGTAAAACCTGATTTAATTTCCTATTTAATTTCGGGACCCGACATCGATCCAACCTAGTCGACCCAAAGTGTGGACGTGGCCCATATGAAGCCTACTACCCACATGAAACGTGTGTCCCATTTATTTGAGCCCCCGCATGTTACTTATTTACCCCTGATTATAAATACACATTTTAATTCAATTATTGCACCATGTCCGATTTTGACCCGACCCGGCTCGACCGAACCCAAACCCAAGCTCCATGTTGTCCTCCCATGACTATCCAAACACCCCCACATAATTTTTCACTTTTTCCCTACTCTAAATATCTCTTTTTCTCTCCCTATTTATTTAAATATCTCTACCTTATTTTAAATATCAAACTCTCTCTCTTTTCTCTCTCCTCCTTAAATTACTTCACTCCCACAATTCTACCTATACCAACACACCCCCTTCCCCTATCTACAGTCGACTTCACCCATCCCCCTCTCTCTCAAATATCTCTCTCTCTCTATTCACTCTCTATTATATCATTCACTCTCTCTCTCTCTCTCTCTCTCTCTCTTTATATTATAAACGCACACACACAACTCACACTCTCTCTCTCCTTCCTACACTAAACCAGCAGCTCTCCCCCATGCTTGGCCGAGCCCCTCTCCTTGCCGACATCACCACCTCACCATCATCCTCTTCTTCTTCTTCACAGCCTTCTCCTCCTTCCTCCTCCACTCCATCACACCATCACAATTATCATCCTCAATACCAACACCATCATCAACCCCATCTCCACCACCACCATTACTACTGACCACCACCCTACACCATCACCACCAACCGTACACCTCCACCGTCGCACGGCACCGTGGCCACCCCCGTCGGCGACCGTCGTGCCGCCGTCGCCGCCGCCGCATCGCGCCGTACGCTGCGACAGCAGCTGCCACAACAGCAGTCGCGCGCCGCCGCGTGCACCACCGCCGCCGGCGATCCTCCTCCGGTCGTGCACGACCCCGGCAAGCACCTCCTTGGCCGCCTTCTACCTCCTCGACGTGCCACGTAGGCTATTCGTGCATTTTGCCCGAGATCCCGGCGTGAGGCGCGCGGGATCAAGGCTGAAAGTTCACTCCGGGACAACAACTTCGTGCAGATTTTCTAGAAAATTCGACCGTTGGATCGACAATTTCCTTGCTCCATTTCAATCTCGGTATATATCCCTTCATCCTTCTCAAATTTCATCCGTTAATTTTGTCGTTTGATAAATCAAAACCGGCCACCAAGTTGACGTTTTGATTTGAACTGTTTTTGGACAGTTTCGTGGAGCCGACTTCGTCAGCTCGTATCTTCATCATTGCAGCTCCATCTGGTGTGCCGTCAGTTCCTGTGCACAGCTGGTATAACCCTCTTCCTGCTATTTCAATTTTGTTTCATTATGAGCACGTTTGGTTGGTTGAATTCGACGCCAAAGTTGGCCGTCCGAATTCTTTAATTTGTACTTGTAAATTCTATTTTTTGAACCCGAAACTTCGGATTCAATTTCTGACACCACCAGTAGACTCGTGGCATCGTGGTGGCATGTTTTTATATAAAGTTTGTTGGATTTGGAGGACGTGGGTCCTGGCACGTATTTCGGTGCAAAGTGGGCCCCACGGTCCGGGTCAACGGGACTTTTTGACGCCGGCTCATCGGAATCCAATTTCGGATATACCGTTGAGTTCGTATCGTCATTCTGGACTCGTTGACATATAATTTGCTGAGTTTTGAGGACATTGGCTCCGATATGCTTTTCCGTGCAAATCGGAATTTCAATGTCCTGGTCAACAAACCAATTTGAGATCGGGTTAACGGAATCCAATTCTGGAGATACCGTTGGGTTCGTATCGTCATTCTGGATTTGTGGACATATAATTTGTTAGGTTTGGTAGACTAGTTTTCTTGCACGTTTTTTGGTGCAAAGCGGGTCCGACACGGATACCGTTTTGACCCGAAATTACTTTTTTGCCCTTGTGTCCAAATTGGACTTATGGATAGGCTATTCTAGCTGATTTGACCATTCTGGACACGTTGGTTATGTTTGTTTTAACATCCGACAATGTTTGTAGATATTTCTCTGTGTATTTCCTTTTATTATAATTAATTCTTATTTAGTTCGTATTTCGAAATTAGTACAACGGAACTGAGATCAGTCGATTCCAGTAATCTTACATCGCTGAAATTGGCAAGATGATCATATGGATCACGGTGATAAGATTATTAACCTTAATGTTGATTATCTTATCTCGATTTGCGTGTCGTAGGTTTCGATGTAAGTATAACGAGGTGCAACTTGATATTTTAATTCTTAATTAGAGTGATCATGTTTGACCAAGATATATGGTATCTTGGTAGGTAAATATTAGGAATAGTGTGCTTAGACTAGCTTTGATCCTGTTTGACCATGGTTGACTACTTTGACTGAACGTCGAAGTAGAGTCAACATTTGACCTAGGTTAGACTAGTTTTGACCTTGGTTGACCAGAGTTGACCAGTTGACCAAAAGTAACTGTTAGTCAACATTAGCCTAGTTTGATCTAGAGTTGACCAGTTGACCAAAAGTCAACTGTAAGTCAATCATTGATCCAGTTTGACCTAGTGTGACCTAATTTGACTTAGTTGACTGAGTCTGACCTAGATTGCGTAGCTTATACTATAGAATCAAGCCTAACACTGTTGAACCCTAATTAGCTTATATATATCTTATCTTTAGGTCTGTGGCATCACTCTGAGCATCGACCCCATTTGACAGCTCAAGATCGCAGGCGAGTACATTCACTGATAGTTTTTATTGTCTTGATATCTGCTATATCCGATTCAGTCGTAGTGTCTTACTTGATTCTCAGTCACGATAGTTCACGGACTAGTATTTTCGGATTCCTGTCATGAGATGTCATTCCTGAATTTCTTGGGATACTGGTACTTGCTTGGCCTTGATTCTTGTACTTGTATTGACGCTGATTCCTGAAGAGGACTTGCTCCCCTCTTAGGGAATCCCGCGTCATGACGTGCCATGTCTGGATCCGTGTACTATTCGAGAAATGGGGAATTTTATAGATAGTGTGATCAATGCCCACCTTGAGTTACTACTTGTATCATAGCTATACCCTCACCTCACGATGAGTATAGACTGACCTGTGCTACTACTTGCTCCATAGCTTGCCATCCAGGCCGGGCCGAGTCCACGTACTTGTAACCGGTAGGCTGGAAGCCTGATCTTGACCCATACCGATCACATTATGCTATAATATTCGAGACACATTTTATGTTTACTTTATCTTATCTTATATCCTGCTCTGTTCTACATTCAGTATTTTTTCACCATGCTATGATATTCAGTTACTCACATGTTCTACATGCCTTTATATTGTACCTTGATTTGGAGACTAAGTTCTGCTCGGGAGAAGGGTTACAACCCCGGTCCTTGTTTGGTTTAAGGGTTGTAACTCAGCTTCCGAACGGTTCCCAAGTCTTCATATATCTTTGTCATGTAGTTTATTATACTGTCTCTTATAGAATTTATCAATTCACATGGAACTGCTGTTAGTGCTTATACTTGCTCATTTTTCTGACAGGATACCGTTGATAATATTTTAGGAATTGTTTTACCATTACAGGACTTCATGATGTTGCTAGCTGAGGTGGATCTCACTATTTCTTCTATGTGAGTTGTCTGATAGTTATCCTTAGTTTGTCTTGTTCTTTCTTCCTTATTTTTCTGTCTTATGATTCCTTCTAGTAGTTTCTAGTTGTTATTGTGCCTTAGTTATCTTTCATGTCTTATCTTCTTTAGAATGTTGGGTTGTGATTGAGAACATTTGTAGTTCATGGACTTTTTAGATGTAGTGTATATTATTTGGGTACTAGACAGCGTTCTACCGCCAATACTGCGGCATAGGCTGGGCGTGGCCCACGTATTCGTATCCGTATATCCGGGTCCGGGTCGTGACACGTTTTTAGTGGTGGCCCATGCAGGTCAGTCTTTGCAATTAATACAAAGTCGTGGTAGTACTTGAGCTTATCTGTAATACTACGAGCCTGCCCTAGGATTAAGGTTGAGTCATAGAATATTTTAGGAATTTGGTACTCAGTCACATATTAGAAACTCTTGGTAGATTCCAGGGATGACCCCTGGGAATCTTATTTCGAACTTTTCGAAACTTTTCCTATTTGTTCTTGTCCGTCCTGATTTCTGAAACATCTGTCTGTTATCAACTTTATTCCTTCTTGGGATGAGTTGTGGATCCAGAGGGAAGGTATAAGTTGAATTTATCTATCTTCTAGGTTGAGACAAGAATATGATTTGCCGATCTCGTATCAGGTTGAGATTGTTTTAGATTATATTCTAATGATTTCCTTTTATCTTGACCTAGATAGTACCTTTGGACATCTCCTGAGAATTTTCTTCTAAACCCTATCTCGGAATCTGTTTCCGCTAGTTTCCATTTACTTATCCTTGATTCGTTGTTGAAAATTTTGAATCTTGACGTTCGTTGTTGAATTCGATTTTGATTTTATTTGAGATAAGTTTTTTTAAGGATTGAGTTAAGATATCCTGATAAACATATTTGATGGAGACGATGGGAACGGTAAATGTCTACTTTATTTATGGAGTTTAGAATTTATCGCTGTCATATTACCAAGCCTGACAAGGACATGGAGCCTGATTTTGGATATACTATCCTACTTATGGAATTTAGATTTTCTTGCAACCATACCGGTTGGCGTGGTAAGGAATCAAGATGACGTGATTATAGGGTGTATATCTTAGTTATGGACTCTATCGTTTATTGCAGCTATGTTTACTGGCGTGGCGAAAATTCTGGCAACATAATTTCGGACGGATGTGTATGGTTATCAGGTCATATCTTAAATTGATTCACTTCTTTTTGACCAAATGATGAGGACAATTCATACCCTTATTTCTTGACTTATCATTCATTTTTTTCTCATTGTGTGATGATTTCCTCATCTTGCCATCATTTTCGTTGACTTGTTTAGCTATGTCTTAATTACACCAATCACCTATCTCATATCTACATCTGTCATCTACACTTGAAACTCTGAAAATTTTGAAATTTTCTTATCTAAATTATTTATTAAATTTTGATACTGTTAAGATTTTGATTTCCTTCTGTCCGTGACCAATCAATTTTGGTCGTTTTGTTTATCGTGCCAAGGAGTCTTGGTTGCTGACTAGACTCTAGATGACTTCAAATTCCTTTGTGACTTGGATTTTCATCCTTGGATTCTCGTGCCCAGCCTTCGTTGATCTTATTCTCCATCTTGCCCAAATTCTGATTTACTCGAAAGTTGATCGACTTAGATCGTGTTGAGACAATTTCTTTATCGTGGTTGGATTTCAATGCTATTAACCCTCGTGCATTGACTTTCGATTTTGATCATGTTTGGATTTTAGACACTCGTGTCTAAACTTTTTTTCGACCTTGATTTCATTTCCTGATTACATCCAATTCCTTATGATTAGTCGTGCCTAGATGACTTGGCATGACTAAGACAACTTGGGATTTCCTTGACCGTAATTTTAACGATCATAACTATATATTTTATCTTGCCTCAAACTTGTGCCTAAAATTTTTGACTTTCAATCACGACTAACTAGTGTGACTACGAAATTATTCGTCTTAGAATTGGACATGTTTGATTTTCTACCGTGCCTAATTGACTTGGGTTCCTTCCTAAATTGTGCTTTTAGGATCTTGATTTTGAATTCATGATTTTATCGTCTTTCACAACTGAACTTGGACCTTGATCGTGCTTATGTGACCTATAATCTGATTTCTATCAAATCTATCTCTCAAATCGTGCTAAAAATCTTGAACCCTAACCGACTGTGTCGAAATAGATCTCCTTCGTACTTGAATTTTGATTCTCTAGTCACTCGTGCTCAGGTTTCATTCCTGATCATGACTAGGTTTGCGATTTTCGTCGTTCTACTCTACTTCGTGCCTAAGTGGTTAATCATTCCAAAATTCTTGAACGCGTCTGGGTCTTGATTTCATTCATGACCAGGTGGTTAAATTCTCGATCACTGTTTGTGCTAAGTATTGTTATTCCTAACAATACCTAACCACATTATTTTCGTCTTGATCGTGCCTATGTATAACCCTAAATCTAATTTCATCGAGCTAAAATCCTGTTAATCAATGTTTTGACTCGATTGTAACCGGACGAAGCTCAAGTTTTGATTTCGTTATCATACCTCTATCGTGCCAAGTGAACTTAGACTATTTCCAATTTTAATCACGTTCGAACTTGGATCGTATTTCATGATTTTATTAATCATATTCCATAATCTTTGATCGGGCCTATACGACCTTGACTTCGATTTTTGTTTGTGTCTGAAATTTTATCTCAACCATGCCAAACCTTGTTTTGGTTATGGTTAGCTTTTCATCTTGATCGGGCCTGTACGACTTTCGGGTTGATTTCCATCAACCTAAGTCCTATGGATCACCCCGTACTTGAACTTCATGTATATCTTCGATTCTCTTAATCGTCTCTAAAATCGTGCCCCAATGACTTGACTTATTTCTGAATCATGCACATATGGTTTTGTTCATATCATGATTCTATCGTGCCAAAATCTCTCATCGTGCTTGAACAATTTTGAATTGATTATCTTGATCATGCGAAACTCGTCATTCTTGGATCGTGCCTAAAATATTGCTTAAATCTTCTATCATGTTTTAACCCCACTACCAACCTTTAATTTCGAGGACGAAATTTTTATAAGGTGGATAGGATGTAAGCCCCCTGAATTTTCAGGATTTATTTTCGATAATTCATTCTATTTAAATTAATTTTGATCATTAAATGCTCTTTACCGTGACTTGGAATTCTAGAGCATCAAGGATGCCAGTCTCTGGAAACTTCCTTCTTGAAGTTTGTAGTAGACGAGATTATCTTCACATTGATATTTCGTGTCCCACTCGAACTTGTTCCCTTGTACTCTTTTTACTTCGCGCAAGTTCGGGTCAATTTAGACCATTTAATTATTAATTGAATTCCCACTCTTTTCCTTGATCATCATATGCACGTTACCGTGACTTTTAATTCAGGAGCACCAGACCAGTCGTTTTCTCAGAACAAACTTCTCATGAATGATCTACTCGAGACGCTCTTCACCCATGACCTTCATGTCCCACTCAGACACTCCATTTTGTGCTCCATTTCTTTCGCACAACTTTCGGTTCAATTTAGGCCAATTAATTATCTACCGTAAAACTTGATTTAATTTCCCATTTAATTTCGGGACCCGACATCGATCCAACCTAGTCGACCCAAAGTGTGGACGTGGCCCATATGAAGCCTACTACCCACATGAAACTTGTGTCCCATTTATTTGAGCCCCCGCATGTTACTTATTTATCCCTGATTATAAATACCCATTTTAATTCAATTATTGCACCATGTCCGATTTTGACCCGACACGGCTCGACCGAACCCAAACCCAAGCTCCATGTTGTCCTCCCATGACTACCCAATCACCCCCACATAATTTCTCTCTTTTTCCCTACTCTAAATATCTCTTTTTCTCTCCCTATTTATTCAAATATCTCTACCTTATTTTAAATATCTAACTCTCTCACTCTTTTCTCTCTCCTCCTTAAATTACTCCACTCCCACAATTCTACCCATACCAACACACCCCTTCTCCCATCTACAGCCGACTTCACCCATCCTCCTCTCTCTCAAATATCCCTCTCTATTCACTCTCTATTATATCATTCTCTCTCTCTCTCTCTCTCTCTCTCTCTCTCTCTCTCTCTTTCTCTCTCTCTCTCTCTCTCTCTTTATATTATAAACACACACACACAACTCACACTCTCTCTCTCTTCTTCCTACACTAAACCAGCAGCTCTCCCCCATGCTTGGCCGAGCCCCTCTCCTTGCCGACATCACCACCTCACCATCATCCTCTTCTTCTTCTTCACAGCCTTTTCATCCTTCCTCCTCCACTCCATCACACCATCACCATTATCATCCTCAACACCAACACCATCATCAACCCCATCTCCACCACCACCATCACTACTCACCACCACCCTACACCATCACCACCACCATACACCTCTACCGTCGCACGCCGCCACGACAACCCCCGCCGGCGACCGTCGCGGTGCACGCTGCGGCAGCAGCTGCCACAGCTGCAGTCGCGCGCCGCGCACCGCCGCCATCGGTGATCCTCCTTCGGCCGTGCGCGACCCCGGCGAGCACCCCCTTGGCCGCCTCCTATCTCCCCGATGTGCCACGTAGGCTATTCGTGCATTTTGCACGAGATCCCGGCTTGACGCGCGCGGGATCAAGGCTGAAAGTTCGCTCTGGGACAGCAACTTCGTACAGATTTTATGGAAAATTCGACCGTTTGATCGGCGATTTCCTTGCTCCATCTCAATCTCGGTATATACCCCTTCATCCCTCTCAAATTTCATCCGTTAATTCGTCGTTTGATAGATCAAAACCGGCCACCAAGTTGACGTTTTAATTTGAACTATTTTTGGACAGTTTCGTGGAGCCGACTTCGTCAGCTCGTATCTTTATCGTCGCAGCTCCATCTGGTGTGCCGTCAGTTCCTGTGCACAGCTGGTATAACCCTCTTCCTGCCATTTCAATTTCGTTTCATTATGAGCACGTTTGGTTGGTTGAATTCGACGCCAAAGTTGGTCGTCCGAATTCTTTAATTTGCACTTGTAAATTCTATTTTTTGAACCCAAAACTCTGGATTCAATTTCTGACACCACCAGTAGACTCGTGACGTCGTTCTGGCATGTTTTCATATAAAGTTTGTTAGATTTGGAGGACGTGGGCCCTGGCACGTATTTCGGTGCAAAGTGGGCCCCACAGTCCGGGTCAACGGGACTTTTTGACGTCGGCTCATCGGAATCCAATTCCGGATATACCGTTGAGTTCATATCATCATTCTGGACTTGTTGACATATAATTTGCTGAGTTTTGAGGACATTGGCTCCGACACGCTTTTCCGTGCAAATCAGAATTTTAATGTCCTGGTCAACGGACCAATTTGAGATCGGGTCAACGGAATCCAATTCTGGATATACCGTTGGGTTCGTATCATCATTTTGGATTCGTGGACATATAATTTATTAGGTTTGGTAGACTAGTTTTCTTGCACGTTTTTCGGTGCAAAGCGGGTCCGACACGGACACCGTTTTAACCCGAAATTACCTTTTTGCCCCTGTGTCCAAATTAGACTTATGGATAGGCTATCCTAGCTGATTTGACCATTCTGGACACGTTGGTGATGTTTGTTTTAACATCCGACAATGTTTGTAGATATTTCTCTGTATATTTCCTTTTATTACAATTAATTCTTATTTAGTTCGTATTTCGGAATTAGTACAACGGAACTGAGATCAGTCGATTCCAGTAATCTCACATCGCTGAAATTGGCAAGATGATCATGTGGATCACTGTGATAAGATTATTAACCTTACTGTTGATTATCTTATCTCGATTTGCGTGTCGTAGGTTTCGATGTACGTATAACGAGGTGCAACTTGATATTTTAATTCTTAATTAGAGTGATCCTGTTTGACCAAGATATATGGTATCTTGGTAGGTAAATATTAGGAATAGTGTGCTTAGACTAGCTTTGACCCTGTTTGACCATGGTTGACTACTTTGACTGAACGTCGAAGTAGAGTCAACATTTGACCTAGGTTAGACTAGTTTTGACCTTGGTTGACCAGAGTTGACCAGTTGACCAAAAGTCAACTGTTAGTCAACATTAGCCTAGTTTGACCTAGAGTTGACCAGTTGACCAGTTGACCAAAAGTTAACTGTAAGTCAACCATTGACCCAGTTTGACCTAGTGTGACCTAGTTTGACTTAGTTGACTGAGTCTGACCTAGATTACGTAGCTTATACTATAGAATCAAGCCTAACACTGTTGAACCCTAATTAGCTTATATATATCTTATCTTTAGGTCTGTGGCATCACTCTGAGCATCGACCCCATTTGACAGCTCAGGACCGCAGGCGAGTACATTCACTGATAGTTTTCATTGTCTTGATATCTGCTATATCCGATTCAGTCGTAGTGTCTTACTTGATTCTCAGTCACGATAGTTCACGGACTAGTATTGTCGGATTCCTGTCATGAGATGTCATTCCTGGATTTCTTGGGATACTGGTACTTGCTTGGCCTTGATTCTTGTACTTGTATTGACGCTGATTCCTGAAGAGGACTTGCTCCCCTCTTAGGGAATCCCGCGTCATGACGTGCCATGTCTGGATCCGTGTACTATTCGGGGAATGGGAAATTTTATAGATAGTGTGATCAATGCCCACCTTGAGTTACTACTTGTATCATAGCTATACCCTCACCTCACGATGGGTATAGCCTGACCTGTGCTACTACTTGCTCCATAGCTTGCCATCCCGGCCGGGCCGAGTCCACGTACTTGTAACCGGTCGGCTGGAAGCCTGATATTGACCCATACCGATCACATTATGCTATAATATTCGAGGCACATTTTATGTTTACTATATCTTATCTTATATCCTGCTCTGTTCTACATTCAATATTTTCTCACCATGCTATGATATTCAGTTACTCACATGTTCTACATTCCTTTATATTGTACCCTGATTTGGAGACTAAGTTCTGCTCGGGAGAAGGGTTACAACCCCGATCCTTGTTTGGTTTAAGGGTTGTAACTCAGCTTCCGAACGGTTCCCATGTCTTCATATATCTTTGTCTTGTAGTTCATTATACTGTCTCTTATAGAATTTGTCAATTCACATGGAACTGCTGTTAGTGCTTTTAATTGCTCATTTTCCTGACATGATACCGTTGATAATATTTTAGGAGTTGTTATACCATTATGGGACTTTATGATGTTGCTAGCTGAGGTGGATCTCACTATTTCTTCTATGTGAGTTGTCTGATAGTTATCCTTAGTTTGTCTTGTTCTTCCTTCCTTATTTTCCTGTCTTATGATTCCTTCTAGTAGTTTCTAGTTGTTCTTGTGCCTTAGTTATCTTTCCTGTCTTATCTTCTTTAGAATGTTGGGTTGTGATTGAGTACAGTTGTAGTTCATGGACTTTCTAGATGTAGTGTATATTATTTGGGTACTAGACAGCGTTCTACCGCCAATACTGCGACGTAGGCTGGGCGTGGCCCACGTATTCGTATCCGTATATCCGGGTGCGGGTCGTGACACATTTTTAATGGTGGCCCATGCAGGTCAGTCTTTGCAATTAATGCAAAGTCGTGGTAGTACTTGAGCTTATCTGTACTACTACGAGCCTGCCCTAGGATTAAGGTTGAGTCATGGAATATTTTAGGAATTTGGTACTCAGTCACATATTAGGAACTCTTGGTAGATTCCAGGGATGACCCCTGGGAATCTTATTTCGAACTTTTCGAAACTTTTTCCATTTGTTCTTGTCCGTCCTGATTTCTGAAACATCTGTCTGTTATAAACTTTATTCCTTCTTGGGATGAGTTGTAGATCCAGAGGGAAGGTATAAGTTGAACTTATCTATCTTCTAGGTTGAGACGAGAATATGATTTGCCGGTCTCGTATCAGGTTGAGATTGTTTTAGATTATATTCCAATGATTTTCTTTTATCTTGACCTAGATAGTACCTTTGGACATCTCCTGAGAATTTTCTTCTAAACCCTATCTCGGAATCTGTTTCCGCTAGTTTCCATTTACTTATCCTTGATTCGTTGTTGAAAATTTTGAATCTTGACGTTCGTTGTTGAATTCGATTTTAATTTTGTTTGAGATAAGTTTTTTTAAGGATTGAGTTAAGATATCCTGATAAACATATTTGATGGAGACGATGGGAACGGTAAATGTCTACTTTATTTATGGAGTTTAGAATTTATCGCAGTCATATTACCAAGTCTGACAAGGACATGGAGCCTGATTTTGGATATACTATCCTAGTTATGGAATTTAGATTTTTTTGCAGCCATACCGGTTGGCGTGGTAAGGAATCTAGATGACGTGATTATAGGGTGTATATCTTAGTTATGGACTCTATCATTTATTGCAGCTATGTTTATTGGCGTGGCGAAAATTCTGGCAACATGTTTTCGGATGGACGAGGAAAATTAATAAGCGCAAAATTGAAGAATTTAAATACAGAACAAATATATAATAAATATTAAATAAATACATTCAAGCAGTACACGTACAGAAATACGTATTCTGGGAACGGAAAGTAACATCTCTACCCTCCTTAGAAAAATTTCGTCCTCGGAATTTCAGATCCAAGCATGACAGAAATGTCAGAGCTAGACTAATCTAAGTACAAGCAATTTGAGCAAGCAGCTATTCTACAATATCAAATAACAAGTAGTATATCCATATTTATCAATGTACGACATCAAGTAATTTCTACTCATAGGGTGATAAGCATGAAGAATTAAGACGATCAAGGTACACGAAAAAAAATATACCTTGTGAGTCAAATAGGCGCGGGTACCGTGATCGGATATCCTCCTCACGTTCCCACGTTGACTCTACTAAGGAGTGATGTCCCCAAGCAACACGGACAAGGCTAATTGTTCAGTTCTTGAGTATCTTCTTCCTTCGGTCCAAAATGGACACAGGCTGTTCCTCGTAAGACAGGTTGGTACCAACAACCAGTTCAGAATGATCGAGGATATGGCTTGGGTCCGATACATACCTACGCAACTGAGATACATGAAACACATCATGCACCTCTCGTAACGAAGGTGGAAGGGACAAACGATAAGCAACATCGCCTACCCTATCAAGGATAACAAATGGGCTCACGTATCGCGGACTCAACTTCCCGCGAACGCCAAATCTAATGACCCCATGAGTAGGTGAGATCCGCAAAATATGTGGTCCCCAACAGAAAATTCTAGCGGCCTACGATGCTGGTCCGCCCAATGACGATGTCGATCTTGCGCAACCCGAAGTTGCTCTCTAATTCCCTTAACCACTTCAACTGTCTGAACAATCATTTCTGGGCCTAGCATCTTCCTCTCCCCGATATCATTCCATGCCAGTGGCGACCTACACTTCTTACCATATAGTGCTTCGAATGGCGCCATCTGGATACTAGCTTGATAACTGTTGTTATATAAGAACTCGACTAAGTGCAAGTGACTCTCCCAAGATCCTCCAAAATCTAGGGTGCAAGCTCGTAACATATATTCCAAAGTCTGAATTATTCTTTCTGATTGTCCGTCCGTCTGTGGGTGGTAAGCCGTGCTAAATCTCAACTTGGTAACCAGACTATGATGTAGACTCTTCCAGAAATGTGATGTAAAGCGGGTATCTCTGTCTGACACAATACTGCCAGGGACCCCATGCTGCCTGACTATTTGCTGCATGTACAACTCTGCCAACTTTTCTGTAGATTGCCCCACTCTAAAAGGAAAAAAATGTGCCACCTTCGTAAGCCGGTCTACTATCACCCAAATAGCATCCTTACCACTTGGTGATCTCGGTAAACCGGTCACAAAGTCCATTGTGATATGTTTCCACTTTCATTCCGGTATAGGAAGCAGTTGTAATAATCCAACTGGCCTTTGTTGTTCAGCCTTCACTTGCTGACATATTAAGCAACGAAAATCGAATCTAGCTATCTCCCTCTTTATTCCGTTCCACCAGAAGTGCTGCTTGATATCCTTGTACATTTTGGTCCCTCCAGGGTGTATATGTCACACCCCAGAACCAGAATACTGGAGAGCGGGGGCAGACATAGCCAGCTACGTATAACGGAATGGAATCCACACCGCTATACGGTCACGGCTGTCTAGATATGTGAGGGTTTCACTACAATCCATCAGTCTCTTAAGGTCATAAAATAGCCTATTGTCTCAATCTCAGCCAACTAATAATAGTTACAAGATGTCAGACCACCAAATACACAATAGTAAGGCATTCCATACATTATATATTCGGAATGATCATGAAGGTAGTCGTTACAAAATGTGAGGACTAGCAAGAGTTCAGTCATATATGATCAACCCCCGGGGCTTGTCAATCATGTCACAGCCCGTAGGCAGACAGTAAGTAAGTACAATCGAGCTAACACTTGCTCGTCGGCTAAACGCCTCAAAAGAATAATTTACAATATTACAGTGGGAGAACAAAAGAAACCCACTCGATGCCCTGGTTACGCCTGGTGACCACCATCGGGCTGGAAAGCAGGGAGATCCTTTGGTGCTGCTCCGGTATCTGGCCATACAAAACCAGCTGGGTCAGACCCCAGAAAGAGCAAGTGCTACAAAGGAGGCTTCACTTAAGAACTAAAACCAACAAATCATTAGCATTCAACATGTAAGAAAACAACAATAAATAACGCAGATTGAGGTTTGTGCACTACCAATGCACTTATCCCAATCAGAGGAAATGATTAAGTAAAGCATCATGACATAAGATAACTGGATAATCATGCTAAATAAATATAGCTGGGCAATATATGAAGAGAAGACGAAGATACTATTCCGGAAGCCAGGTTACAATCCTTAAACCAAACAAGGACCGAGATTGTAACCCTTCACCTGAACAGAACATAGTCTCTTGATCATTTATTGCTAAAGGTGACAATCATTAAGGTGAAAAGGAGAGAGTACAATGATAAAAGTGACAATGAAGAGTGCAATACGCTAGAGTGACAATAGAGTACAATCGTTATAGTAACAATCTGGAGTGACAATCATTATAGTGACAATCTGGAGTGACAATCATTATAGTGACAATCTGGAGAGTACAATACATTAAAGTGACAATAGTGAGTGCCCCACATAACAGTGGGCTGGAAATGTGCCCTACTCGTCGGCAGGCTACAAGTCCAAACATTTGCGGCCGGGATAACGGGATCGCCTGTAACTGGGGAACATCTCTTCATGTCTAATGAATTATACTAGTCATTAACCTTAGTCCATTTCAGTAGGTACTCCTGACCGTGGTACTCAGGAGTCCCCTCCTAGACATGATGCAAGACAGGACTGGATTATTTGTACAAGCACAATCGTCCACGGTGTCCAGGTTACTTATACGGGTCAGATCATGTCAGGTAGCCGTCGCAACAGCTATTCAAGATAATTATGTCAGGTTTACTTATCAGGAGTGTGCCACGACGGGCCACTATCATGTCATGTCAGTTTATCATTCAATCATGTCAATTAAGTTCAGGGCAAAAGGCGTAAGGATATAAAATGGACGTTAAATATCTAATAAAATATCAATATACAGGGCTATAGAAGATCCAGGGTAAGTAGGGTCAGGTCCAGTTGCGCCTAAACATCAGGTTGCGCCTGAGTCAGACTGCGCTCAAGTCAGGCTACGCTCAAGTCAGGCTACGCTCAAGTCAGGCTACGCTCAAGCCAGGCTACGCTCAAGTCAGGCTACGCTCAAGTCAGGCTACGCTCAAGCCAGGCTACGCTCAAGTCAGGCTACGCTCAAGTCAGCGTATGGACTCCATACGACTCCTCTTCAAGGCAGCGTATGTACTCCATACGACTCCTCATCAAGGCAGCATATGTACTCCATACGACTCCTCATCAAGGCAGCGTATGAGGTCCATACGACTCCTCATCAAGGCAGCGTATGCAAGACATACGCCTCCAAAAGGCAGCGTATGAGTCAGACTGCGCTGCGCTAAAGAGCGCGCGCAGCTCAGTGGCGCAAGCTAAAAAGCTCGCGCACACTGCTCACTGTCTTCTCCAAATCAGCAAGAACTCCATGGTTTGAACCCAAAGCTTCAAAAGTCCATAACTTGGTCAAAACAAGTCCAAATCCAACTTTTCAAATGTCAAAATTGGGTAGAATAAAATTTTCTACAACATGGAACCATCAAAACTTGAAAACAAAAAAGTTTGATAGATCAAAACCACCAAAATCCGAAAATAACCAATTTCTAGATCTACAAAAATTAAAGCCTCAAAATAGAAAATGACAAGTTCTAATGTGTCTTAGAAACATGAGGAGAAGCTAATGGAACAATAAAAATGGGTTCTCTTGTGGAAGCAAGTTGCACTTGCCTAAGGGGTGTTCTTGGTTGGTGGTGGGTTTAATGGAGAAGGAAGAAGAGTTAATGAGAAAGTGGAGGAGAGAGAAAAGTTAGGTGGGTTATAAAGGGGGATGGTGGTGGTAGTTAGGGGGTTCACCCCTTGGTTCATGATGAACCAAGAGCAATCCCAAACCGAACCAAGCCAACCCAAACCAAGAATAAACTAAGCCCAGGGAGGAAATTAAGCAAGAAATCATACAATACAAGAATAAATACGTACACGTATTCCAGAAATACGTAATACGAACCACAAGCATTACAACTCTACCCACCTTAAAAGAATTCCGTCCTCGGAATTTAATCAAGAGGCTAGAGATGTAAGGGAAAGCTATTCTATCATAGGCAATCTACCACTACCAATCATTCATACAATTATTCATGCAAGCAAGGATTCGAAGCGTAAGGCATAAGGAAGATATTACACCTTACGAGTCAAGTCGATTGGGATAACGTGATCGGATATCATCCTCACACTCCCACGTTTGACTCTCCCAAGGAGCGATGAACTCAAGCAAACACGAACTAAACTAATAGTCTTGCGCCTGAGGTCTCTCTCTTTGGTCAAACATGGACACGGGCCTATACTCATGCGAAAAGGTTGGTACCAATAACCAGTTTCGAATGACCTAGGATATGGCTCGGCTCCGAGATATACCGTTGTAATTAGGATACATGAAATACGTCATGCACCACGCATAATGACGGTAGAAAAGCAAGATGAGAGGAGACATATACCTCTCGGCCAATTCTGAACCTGAGCCTGGGCTAGGGCAAACTGCCACGGGTTCTGTTGCTGGAAAGTCTGGGCCTGAGTCGGCAATGGCCTCGGGAACGGGAACTGCTGTTGCTGGTGAACTGGAGCTGGGGCTGGTGCTGGTCCCCTAACCGAGGGACTAGATACTGTCGATGCTGAATCAACTCTGAATGGGCAGGACCCCACCCTATGGTCCGGTGCTCCACATAATAAACACAATCCCAACGCCTTGCGACACTCCGCTACCACGTGTCCAGGCTTCCCACAATAAGAACAGCCCACGGCGGAAGACTGTGCTTGCTTCTGTTTCTGCTGAGAGTACATCGGGGTTGAGTGCTGAACCGACGTCACTGAAGCCGCTCGCCTCGGAGCTCCAATAGTCAAAGCCCTGGCTGCCGGAGCTGAAGACTGATTCATTTGACTATGGGACCGCTTCCGACCTCCGGTCCTGTCCACTATTCTCTGGGAGGTATACTCGTGCCTCCTTGCTGCTCGCAATACCGCATCATAGGTCTGATGCTCGAACTGTTCTACTGCCAATATAATCTCCAGGTGAAGTCCATGCTGGAACCTCTGCGCTCTGTCAAACTCGGTTGCCACCAAGGTAGGAGCAAACCGACTGAGTCTGGAAAACTCGGCCGCATAACCGTCGACCGTCCTCCCCATCTGCTTAAGATTACTGAACCTGGTCTGCAAGTCATATCGAGCCACTGCATCATAATACTTGATCTGGAACTTCTCGCTGAACACTGCCCAGGAGACAAGTGTTGTCAATCCCACTGCTTGTGCGGCCCACCAACTGCGGGCTAGATCCAATAACTGTAGGCGCACCACAGCCACCTTCTCGTCTTCTGGAGTCTTCGCGGCTTCGAGAATCACCTCTATATCTTGTAGCCAAGCATCGACAGCAATGGCATCCTCGCTGCCATCGAAGAATAGAGGGTTCAGGCGCTTAAAACTGTTGACCGCACTGTTCCCTCGGGGCCCACTTCTATTCAGAGCATCTTGTACTACTTGGTACAGGGCATCTCCCTGACGATCTTGGGATGCAAGCAACTCACGGATGAGTCCTACCAATCCTCCATCCTCTGACCCTGCTGGCTGGACGAGCTGAACTGGCGGTACTGGTTCTCGAGGAGGCACGGCTCGGGAGGCTGCTGCTGAGTGCTGGGCCTGATCTTCTGGTTGCTGCTGGTCCACGGGAGGTGATCCGTCTTGCTGATCAGCAGGTCCAGGTTCAATGCCGCTGAAGAAGACGACATGGGAACAATAAGGAAGGACCAGGACAGATCAACGATTACAAGCATGTGATCAGGACAAGAATTTCAGGAATCAAGAGGATACGAGCAGAGATCAAGGGCAAGTACCGATTGAGACATCTATTCGGTAAACCCTCACACATCTTGATTAACAGGACCTGCATGGGCCATCACTTAAACCATGTCACGCCCCAGAACCAGAATACTGGAGAGCGGGGGCAGACATAGCCAGCTACGTATAACGGAATGGAATCCACACCGCTATACGGTCACGGCTGTCTAGATATGTGAGGGTTTTACTACAATCCATCAGTCTCTTAAGGTCATAAAATAGCCTATTGTCTCAATCTCAGCCAACTAATAATAGTTACAAGATGTCAGACCACCAAATACACAATAGTAAGGCATCCCATACATTATATATTCGGAATGATCATGAAGCTAGTCGTTACAAAATGTGAGGACTAGCAAGAGTTCAGTCATACATGATCAACCCCCGGGGCTTGTCAATCATGTCACAGCCCGTAGGCAGACAGTAAGTAAGTACAATCGAGCTAACACTCGCTCGTCGGCTAAACGCCTCAAAAGAATAATTTATAATATTACAGTGGGAGAACAAAAGAAACCCACTCGATGCCCTGGTTACGCCTGGTGACCACCATCGGGCTGGAAAGCAGGGAGATCCTTTGGTGCTGCTCCGGTATCTGGCCATACAAAACTAGCTGGGTCAGACCCCAGAAAGAGCAAGTGCCACAAAGGAGGCTTCACTTAAGAACTAAAACCAACAAATCATTAGCATTCAACATGTAAGAAAACAACAATAAATAACGCAGATTGAGGTTTGTGCACTACCAATGCACTTATCCCAATCAGAGGAAATGATTAAGTAAAGCATCATGACATAAGATAACTGGATAATCATGCTAAATAAATATAGCTGGGCAATATATGAAGAGAAGACGAAGATACTATTCCGGAAGCCAGGTTACAATCCTTAAACCAAACAAGGACCGAGATTGTAACCCTTCACCTGAACAGAACATAGTCTCCTGATCATTTATTGCTAAAGGTGACAATCATTAAGGTGAAAAGGAGAGAGTACAATGATAAAAGTGACAATGAAGAGTGCAATACGCTAGAGTGACAATAGAGTACAATCGTTATAGTAACAATCTGGAGTGACAATCATTATAGTGACAATCTAGAGTGACAATCATTATAGTGACAATCTGGAGAGTACAATACATTAAAGTGACAATAGTGAGTGTCCCACATAACAGTGGACTGGAAATGTGCCCTACTCGTCGGCAGGCTACAAGTCCAAACATTTGCGGCGGGGATAACGGGATCGCCTGTAACTGGGGAACATCTCTTCATGTCTAATGAATTATACTAGTCATTAACCTTAGTCCATTTCAGTAGGTACTCCTGACCGTGGTACTCAGGAGTCCCCTCCTAGACATGATGCAAGACAGGACTGGATTATTTGTACAAGCACAATCGCCCACGGTGTCCAGGTTACTTATACGGGTCAGGTCATGTCAGGTAGCCGTCGCAACAGCTATTCAAGATAATTATGTCAGGTTTACTTGTCAGGAGTGCGCCACGACGGACCACTATCATGTCATGTCAGTTTATCATTCAATCATGTCAATCAAGTTCAGGGCAAAGGCGTAAGGATATAAAATGGACGTTAAATATCTAATAAAATATCAATATACAGGGCTATAGAAGATCCAGGGTAAGTAGGATCAGGTCCAGTTGCGCCTAAACATCAGGTTGTGCCTGAGTCAGACTGCGCTCAAGTCAGGCTACGCTCAAGTCAGGCTACGCTCAAGTCAGGCTACGCTCAAGCCAGGCTACGCTCAAGTCAGGCTACGCTCAAGTCAGCGTATGGACTCCATACGACTCCTCTTCAAGGCAGCGTATGTACTCCATACGACTCCTCATTAAGGCAGCGTATGTACTCCATACGACTCCTCATCAAGGCAGCGTATGAGGTCCATACGACTCCTCATCAAGGCAGCGTATGCAAGACATACGCCTCCAAAAGGCAGCGTATGAGTCAGACTGCACTGTGCTAAAGAGTGCGCGCAGCTCAGTGGCGCAAGCTAAAAAGCTCGCGCACACTGCTCACTGTCTTCTCCAAATCAGCAAGAACTCCATGGTTTGAACCCAAAGCTTCAAAAGTCCATAACTTGGTCAAAACAAGTCCAAATCCAACTTTTCAAAGGTCAAAATTGGGTAGAATAAAATTCTCTACAACATGGAACCATCAAAACTTGAAAGCAAAGAAGTTTGATAGATCAAAACCTCTAAAATCCGAAAATAACCAATTTATAGATCTACAAAAATTAAAGTCTCAAAATGGAAAATGACAAGTTCTAATGTGTCTTAGAAACATGAGGAGAAGCTAATGGAACAATAAAAATGGATTCTCTTGTGGAAGCAAGTTGCACTTGCCTAAGGGGTGTTCTTGGTTGGTGGTGGGTTTAATGGATAAGGAAGAAGATTTAATGAGAAAGTAGAGGAGAGAGAAAAGTTAGGTGGGTTATAAAGGGGGATGGTGGTGGTAGGTAGGGGGTTCACCCCTTGGTTCATGATGAACCAAGAGCAATCCCAAACCGAACCAAGCAAACCCAAACCAAGAATAAACCAAGCCCAGGGAGAAAATTAAGCAAGGAAATCATGCAATACAAGAATAAATACGTACACGTATTCCAGAAATACGTAATACGAACTACAGGCATTACAGTATAGAATACTGAGAGCTGTGGGATTCTGTCATAACCTCATGTCTGATATCTCCACTAGGCACACATAGGCGTGATCCAAACCTAAGTGTACCATCTTCGTGAATTTTCATCTCTTTTTTGAGTCCTGACTCACATTGTCCTAAGCTTTTGGATCCTTGGGTTCTATGCCTGAGCTGCCTTGATCCTGTCTACCAAGTCGGATTGAACCCGTAGACTTGCCAGAATTCCTATATCACTAGGAAATATAACCTCGATCCCCATCTCCTGAAGATCTTCTAAAATATGTTTTTGTGATGTCAACATAAATGCGCCGCCTCTTCTGCTAAGAGCATCTGCTACCACGTTAGCCTTGCCTGGGTGATACTGAAGCTCCACGTCGTAATCCTTGATCAACTCTAACCATCTTCTCTGCCTCATATTTAGTTCCTTCTGAGTAAAGATGTACTTCAAACTTTTCTGGTCTGTGTACATGTCCACTCGATCACCGTACAAGTAATGCCTCTATAGCTTCAAAGCAAATACTACTGCCGCCAACTCCAAGTCATGAGTTGGATAATTCTTCTCGTGGTCCCGAAGTTGCCTAGACGCATACGCTATCACCTTCCCATGCTGCATGAGGACACACCCAAGTCCCTTTCCTGACGCGTCACAATATACAGTAAAATATCTGGGTCCAACCGGCAATGTAAGAATAGGCGCTGATATCAACTTCTGCTTCAAATTCTCAAATGATGACTGGCATTCTGTCGACCAGACGAATGGCACATCCTTCCGTGTCAAACGGGTCATGGGTGCTGAAAGTCTTGCAAAGTCTGATACGAACCTTCTATAATATCCTGCCAATCCCAAGAAACTCCGCACATCTGCTACGGTCTTGGGTACTGGCCAACTCTCTACTGCTTCTACCTTATTGGGATCCACTGCTACTCCTGCTCCTGATACGATGTGACCCAAAAATAAAATGTGGTCCATCCAGAACTCACACTTGCTGAGCTTGGCTTACAACTAGTTTTCTCTCAGAACCTGTAATACTTTCCTAAGGTGGTCTTCATGCTCTTCTTCACTGGTAGAGTATATGAGAATGTCGTCAAGAAACACGACGACAAACTGATCTAAGTATGGCATAAAGATGCGATTCATCAAATCTATAAATATTGTTGGAGCATTGGTCAAACCAAACGGCATTACCAAGAATTCATAATGCCCATACTTCGACCTGAACGCTGTCTTGGGAATATCCTCCTTCCGAACCCTCACTTGATGATACCCTGAACGAAGATCTATCTTGGAGAAAACTCTAGCTCTACTCAACTGATCAAACAAGTCATCGATCCTGGGTAATGGATACTTGTTCTTCACTGTTGCCGTATTAAGCTTCCTGTAGTCAATGCATAATCTGGATGACCCATCCTTTTTTTCCATAAGTACCACTAGTGCTGCCCATGGTGATATGCTAGCTTGGATGAATTTCTTCTCTTTCAACTCCTCTATGTGCTGATATACCTTGGCCTGCTCTGAATCCGCCATTCTATAAACTCGATCTGATATCGGTTTAGTTCTAGGTACCAATTCTATACTGAACTCAATATCTCTAACCGGTGGTAGACCTGAAAGTTCTTCAGGAAATATGTCTAGAAACTCTTCAACTACCTTCGGGACTTGAACTTCTTCCATTGCTATTACTACTCCCTGCTCTTGCTGAGTTGCCACTGATCTGACTAAGGTGAACCGCTTCATGCCTGGAATATTAAAAGACACACTCCCCCTACGATAATCTATTGTCGCATGACTGTCTTTCAGCCAGTCCATGACTAAGATAATGTCGAAATTTCCAACAGGAAATTCTATCAACCTGGCGGGTAAAGAATGCCAGCAAACTACAACGCTACATGCTAGAATAATTTTACTAACTCCTACGAGCCCATTACCAGTGAGTATATTCAACCTCCCTGGCAATGCCTCGAACTCCATTCCTACCCGTGTCGTAAATTGTGCAGATATAAATGAGTGTGATGCTCCCGAATCAAACAATGCTACTGCGGGATATAAGGCGACAAGAATGTTACCTGCCACAATATCTCCCAATGCCAATGCCTCTTCCAAGGACAGAGTAAAGGCCTGCCCTCGACCTCCTTGTTGGTTCCCATGCTGTGGCCTAGCCTGGTGTTGCTGCTGGTCCCTGCCTTGGTGATGCTGGGGTGGTCTGTGCTGGTGTTGCTACATCGGCGGTCCCTGCTGCCGAAACATCTGAGCCTGCGTCATGAACGGGCGTTGTGCCAACGGTCTCACTGCCACCACTGGTCCTCGATACTGGCCTGCCCCTGGTGCTGGCAGAGCAGGAAACTGTTGTACCGGTCCTCCTGACCTTGAATTCATGGGACAGGTGGTAATCCGATGGTCTGGATTTTCACATATCAAACACTGTCCGTTCAATATCCGACACACATCCCTAGTGTGCCCTACCTTCCCACAATAAGTGCAGCCCGTTGGGGGTTGCAGGTTCTTCTTCTGTTGCTGTTGCTGCTGCCTTGGTGGTCGAGACCTGCATGGGCCACCACTAAAACCTTGTCACGCCCCAGAACCGGAATACCGGAGAGCGGGAGAATGACTCAGCCAGCTACGTATTACGGGTAGAAGAATACCGTATAATACGATCAATGCTGTCTAAAAGACGAGGGGGTGCATACTACATGAAAGTCTTACTAGGGTTACTCAACATCTATTGTCTCAATCATTCAAACAAGAAACAGTAAATAGAGAACATGTAAGATAAAGCAGTAAGGCGTCCCAAACGCTTGGTCAAAATGTTCTTGAGATCTGGCTGTACAAAACTTAGCCAGATGATGTAGCAACGTATACACAATTGTTATCAGCTACAGTCTGACTTAGTTACAATTATGCAAAAATAAGTACAAGACAATCCGACTAACATGTCGGTGCCAAACGGCAAAAGTAAAGTAAATAGTAAAAACGAGTAGGGAAACAAGGGACCCACTCGTGTCCTCCGGCGATCATTCCTCTAGTATTGACCATCTTGGAAGTGAAAGTAAACTGAGTCCTCGGGAACTGGCTCTAAATCTGGCCATGCAAAACCAGAGAGTTTAGACCTCTAATAGCAAGTACCGCAAGGAAGCACGACATGAAGAATTAGAACCAGTGGTAAGAATTAAGAATAAAATAGATCTCTGCTTGCTACTGGGGTTCGCACAACATCACGACACCTCAAGCCAACTTCCCAACCAAACAAGGACAGAAGTTGACCCGTCATGTCCTGACATTCTGCTCATCTCAGTAGTTAACATAGTAGGTACAGTGCACAAATAAATCAATTTAAACAGCCATGCAACTACTACGGCTTGCTACTGTGAGTTCTAAGTTGTCTTGGAATTATGCAATAAGGGATTCCTCAGTTCTTACTATGAACAAGTAAGGCTAGTCTATCCAATAATTAATTGCGCCAATCATGAATTAGACAAGTCCCAGCGGGACGCTCGTCATCAATATATATAACAATATAGGCAGATACCACTCCCTGCCCGTGTGGCAGAATTGCAGTATCTATGGAAACCAGCCGGCATGTCGGGACACTAATCGTCCCAAAGATGGCTGCCATGTAAGAACTCGGAAATCCATTCTCTCCATGCAATCGTTATTTTATTTAGCTTAATAGTCTCTATATTGATTGAAATCCCATGCCGTGGATCATGGTCATTCAGAATGAGTACTTCCGTACAGAGTACGATATGCACAACTCTACAACATGCCCGTGCGGCTAGGTTGTAGGTCTTACATAGCGTAATGCAATAATCAAACCTAGCCACGGAATAATCATGCCTTGACCGTAAGATGCACATATTGTCTTTACAGAAAACATGTGTCCATTTGCCAATGTTCGGATCGGCTAGTCGATCGTGATGGTTCATGATTCATACATGAACGTGTCTCATTCAATTTAATAAGACGACTAGTCAGTCTTCTAGTTCCAACTAGGAACGCATGATCATCATTAGTCAAAGTAACAGTCGAGGTTAATTCGTGACAAGGCATGAAAGTCAAACTAGTATTAAGCATGGTCGAGTCTATAACTAGCATAAAATAGTTGGTAACATATTCTTGAAGCCAAGAAAAAGATCTACAACTTTTATGTTGGGAGTTGAAAGAAATTCTAGCCACAATTCAGTCAATTAGGACATATAACAGTCAGAAACAGCCAAAATAGGCATTATGCGGCCTATTATGCGACACCATATGCGGCTCAACTGCGACATGCGGCCTATGCAGCCCAACTGCGATACCATATACGACTCAACTGCGACACCATATGCGGCCAACTGCGACATGTGCATATGCGGCTCAACTGCGACACCATATGCGGCTCAACTGCGACATGCGCCTATGCGGCTCAACTGCGACACCATATGCGGCCAACTGTGACATGCGCCTATGCGGCTCAACTGCGACACCATATGCAGCTCAACTGCGACATGCGCCTATACGGCTCAACTGCGACACCATATGCGGTTCAACTGCGACATGCGCCTATACGGCTCAACTGCGACACCATATGTGGCTCAACTGCGACATGTGCCTTATGCGGCTCATTCGCGACACCATATACGGCCAACTGCGACATGTGCCTTATGCGACTTATTCGCGACACCATATGCAGCCAACTACGACATGTGCCTTATGCGGCTCATTCGCGACACCATATGCGGCCAACTACGACATGCTGACAGATGAACATAGAAATGACCAAAAATTCTTTTGGCCATAACTTCTTCAAACCAAGTCGAAATCTAACTTTTCAAAAGCCAAACTTTGGTAGAATTGAATTCTCTACAGCATGGAACCACTTATTTTCGAAAACAACAAAGTTTGATAGATAAAAACTACAAAATCTATATGAAAAACCAAAACTTAAAACTTAGATCTATATCCAACCATCCATGGAAATCAAGAACTTCAAGACCTAAACTTGTAGATGAAGAGAATATAAACAATATGGATTACAAATAAATGGAGATGCATGAAATCCCTCTTGGTGTGCAAGATGTACTTGCCTCTCCAAATGGGTGGGTGGGAGAGTAATGGAGGATGAAGAAGAAGAAGTAAATGTGAGTAATGAAGAGAGAGAAAAGTAAAAGGGACATAAATATCAAGCCAAGTCAATCTCCACCACCCATTCCTTCATACAAGATCTAGGCCATCCACTCCTCTTCATGATGAACCAAGCTAAACCAAATTGGTTTAAATGAACAAACTCAGCTAAGGGCTAAAGCAAAAGCAGAAAATAAAATACAGAAAAATTAATAAGCGCGAAATTGAAGAATTTAAATACAGAACAAATGCATGATAAATATTAAATAAATACATTCAAGCAGTACACGTATAAAAATACGTATTCTGGGAACGAAAAGTGACAAGCATAATAGTAATGTGCTGAAATAATCATGTACTAGTCTTGCTTAGATAAGACTAGACTGGACTCTATTCATCATTCACGGCCAAACAATGATTACGGCTTGATACTTTAACTAACTAGGGTTATCACAAGCCTAGTTACTAACAAGATGCATCGAGATGTTCCAACAGCCACAAGCCCTGCAGACTTAATCCAGGTTATCCGGTCACAAGTTGAAAGAGTTGGATTAGGTGACTTGGGGGTGCAACACATGACAGTGTGCTGGAAATGTGTCCTACTCGACAGTAGGCTACAAGTCTAATTAAAGCAACCAGATAACGGGACTGCCTGTAGCTGGAAAATCTCTTCATGAACTACATGATCAATCTAGTCATTATCCTAGTCAGATTCAATATGAATCCCTGACCGTGGTAACCAGAAATTCATGTCCTAAACATGATGCAAGACGAGACATATAGCTTATACAAGCACAAACACCCACGGTGTCAAGACAAGAGTTACTTAGCATGTCAAGATAGCCGTCACAACAGCATATCAAGATTATCATGTTAGGTTTACTTATCAAGAGTGCGCCACGACGGGCCACTATCATGTCATGTTACTTGTTACTTGTCACTGGCTAAGAGTGCGCCTTAACAGGCCATTATCGTGTTCTATCCTTACATCATCATGAATAAGAGAAACTTACATAAAATAGCTAATAACATATTCTTGAAGCCAAGAAAAAGATCTACCACTTTCATGTTGGGAGTTGGGAAAAATTATGGCCACAATTCGGCCAAATATGGCATAAAATAGCCAAAAATAGCCAAAATAGGCACTATGCGGCACTATTCAGCACTATGCGGCACTTCCATATGCGGCTCGGATACTATGTGGCACTATACGGCACTCCTATATACGGCTCGGGCACTATGCGGCTCGGATACTATACGGCACTCCCATATGCGGCTCGGGCACTATGCGGCACTTCCATATGCAGCTCAGACACTGCGACATTATGCGGTACTCCCATATGCAGCTCGGACACTATGCGGTACTATACGGCACTCCCATATACGGTTCAGACACTATACGGCACTATGTGGCACTCCTGTATGCGGCTCGGACACTATGCGGTACTATACGGCACTCCCATATGCGGCTCGGGCACTATGCGGCACTATTCATCGTCCCTGCCAGAATCAGCACAGATGAACATAAAAATAGTAAAAAATACTTTTGGCCATAACTACCTCAAAACAAGTCAAAATCTAACTTTTTAAAGGTTCATTTTGGGTAAAATTGAATTCTCTACAACATGGAACAATCAAAACTTGAAACTAATAGAGTTTAATAGATCAAAACCCAAGAAAATCTAAAATAATACAAACTTAGATCTACATGAATCCACCCACCAAAATGAAAAATGTCAAGTTCTAAAGTGGCTTAAAATCAAGTAAGGAAGAGAATGGAACAATAAAACTTGAGATCCCTCATGAAATAAGTTGCACTTGCCTAGGACTTGGTAGGTGGGAGGAGTAAATGAAGAAAATGAAGAAATAAATGAAGAAGTGAATGAAGAGAGAGAGAGAGAGAAGGAGTTGGGTTATATATCAACCCTCTCCATCTCAAACCAAGCCAAGCCAAGCCAAACCAAGTCAAATAAACCAAGTCAAGATTAAACCAAGACTAGGCTAAGCAAAACAAGCCTAACTACCGTCCACCTGATAAATGCCAGAAATCTCGTATACGCATACGAAAATACGTATAACGGGAAACGGGAGTGACATACATGAAGCTAGGACAGTCAAATTTTTTAACAATCATAAAATGGACTTGTTGTATAGCAAGTCCATTTTAGGACTGCCAAATTTTTTGATAGTCCTAAAATAGAGTTACTGTACAACAAGTTCATGTCAGGTCTGTCAAGATATATGATACGCAAAAAATACGAGTTACAAAATGATACGCACTATGATATGCATAAAATACAAGTTACAAAATGATACACTCTATGATACGAAAAAATACAAGTTACAAAATACTATATTTCATTTTCTTCATTTCTTCGAAATATAATACACATTTACAAAATGTTACAAAACTTAGGGTTGTCAAATACACTGATACATTAGTAAATTAAAACATCATAGTAGTCCTTAGGTATGATTATAGGGTCCACCATATTTACTATCTTCTTATAGGCAGTTATTGCATCTGTATAAGGTGTCGTCCAAGCGATCGCTTCTTCGGTGCATGTTTATACCAAATTAAAGCAGGTGGAGGAATAGGAGAATGATCGATCAACCGTGGGATGACAAAGTAATTTTTGATATGTCCATTTGTACATAGATTGGATAGACTATGGTCGGTCGATAGAGCGCACATTGGGTAAAAAGTATTGTTAGTGTCCTTCGAAAGAAGTATAATTGGTTTCTTGTGCCTATTAGCGAATAAATATGCAACGGAAGGTATATCCATGTAATGTTTTTTTTTCCAGTAACAGTATCGATGCATGGAATACTTGTCAACAAGTCTCCAACAGTTTTTTGGCTGAGTATCTTGCTGTAGAAGGAAAGATGAGACTCCAACTCCTCGTATAGCTCTTTTCTAACCTGTCTCCATCCTTCTTTATCGGAATATCCAAGATGTCTTACAAGCATATGAAATTCACAATGGCCATCTTTAGGAATATCATTAATAGACCAAATGTAGTCCCGTATCTCAGACATAAAATCTTGAATGTACACATCGAGCGTGTTTGCAACGCTCGTTTTTTTTATTTTTTTGAACATGTAGCTTACTCTTCCTCTTCGAACTGATGACCCTTTCCATAATCGTCTGAGATTGGTTTACACTTCATTCAATATGCTCAAATAATGATGGCTCTCTTTTAGTTGACACCAAATTCTTCTGTGCCCTACTCAGTCTTGTTTGTGGTATACCATTAGGAGCAATAACAACAGATGGCTCTTGTAATCGACTACTTGCCGGGTGGACAAGTTCTTGAATTTCAAGCTTAATGGACTTCATTTCCTATTCTAGTACGGCACACCATCTTGCGTAGAGAAATTTTATTTGTGGCATGGAAAAAAAATTGTCGTCACGAATCACCATCGGCATGAACGACAAATGTCTCCAACGTTGATCAACGACTTCTACCGGAACAGATCATACTGACGTCGATATTTGTTGATCTCGTGTGCACAAGCGAGGCCGAGCGAATGTCAATATGAACAAGCACATACATGTCATGTCCCGATCCTGCTAGGGTCGTCCGTCTTGCCTGGATCCCTGCGGGATCGTTCGTTCTCGCTAAGGCGTGATGCCGTGCAAGCCTAAGTTGCGCTTGCACAAGGCTATGTACCTGCACAAAATAACTAGTCAAGCAAAAACACATGCACGCACCTATTAGTCAAGCAAAACACACGTACGCACCCATTCATTGCAGAAAACCAAATATTGAACACAGAGATTTGAAATGAAAATACTTCTTTTATTCATAAACTTGATAAGAATACAAGTACAAAGCTTTATGAACTCAGATTTGCCTTATCTTGGCTACATGATTCTCTTTAAAATTCTCTTTTGAAAATAGTCACAATGTCCATACATCATATCCCTTTATTACATGCTGGAAATGAAGAAACACCTTCAAACGAAAAGAAAACTTGAAACTTGACTGGAATTGAAAGGAAGCTTCGAGGCAGTCCACAGCTCTACTGGGCTAGATGAGCTTTAGCGCCTCACTTGAAATCCTCATGTCTCCTTTTGCTTTCTGAAAAGAATGCCCACAACGTGGGTCAGCACACATCATGTACTGGCGAGCGGCTTTTGGCCGAACTCGCAAATTACTGCACTAAATCAACATGTGAAGCTAACATTTACTAGTGATCTTTCTACTTGTCTATGTTCTTTTTAACAATTTACAAGAACATGATCGTAGAAAATATCATAAGCAACTTACCCATGCCGACAGTCATCCCTGCACAAAAACATGTTAGCACAATTTGCATAACGAGTAATTCATATTTCATTCATGCAGATATTGAAGTTGTCATTCGGGTCATGCAGGTGGATTATTCTACATGTTGGTCCATGGGGTATCCCTATGATTAGCCGCTGTGACTCTCCGGTTCAGCTCGTCGCTAAGGACTCAGATCGACTCCCATTTTCACATGGAGGCCCTAATCTCTCCTAGGCCGAGCGGTTCCAGGTGCCCCCAGATACCACCCGAGAGACAAATATTTTCTTGTATACAAGTTGTCCGAGACCAAATGCATGATCTAGCCGTTCTATCAGATGAGACACATTTGGACTTATACACAGATATACGACACGTTCATTTCGTGCCTTCTTGTTCATCTTAACACGTACAAGTTCGTCTGTACATGTCTACATTTTCAAGCATACTTAGTAACCAAACAGATGATCATTCTTATGGAGCAGATAGAGTAGCAAATACATATTCTTGCATTTGATTCAATTCAATTATCTTCTCTTATCTTTTGTTGATGTGGTATCATTGATCATAGGGATAAGGCAACAGAGTGGACTATAGATCATTTTTATTAGGCGTACAGATCAATGTTTGTTCGGTTGAAGCAACTCACCGAGATGAATCTTAGTTGAGAGAAGGAAGGACTTTACGCGTCGTTCATGAACAGCTCACGCGTCCTACATTGGCACCAACAGTTGATTAGCATACTTCGGTCTCTTTCTCTCAAGATTTGGAATGAATGCGAAATGCGATAAAAGCGAACAATGAAAACCAATCATCGAAAACCAACACGAAAACGCATTCATCAAAATCAAGGAGCAAAAGAAAACATCCAACAAAACTCTTGGATTCATTTCAATAGAAGCCAATCCATCAATTGGAAATGTTCATTACATTTCATCCGTGATCAATCGATACCAGTAAAGATTTTCCCAAAGACTCAGTTCAAGACTGAGTCAGCAAGCCGTAGGTATTACATAGTGGACCGCGAGGAGCGGGGCACTACAATACATGGTGATTAAAATCGACTGACTTCGACCCACCGATCTAACATAGTAATACTAATGCCTTGTGGGACATTACATGGATTAAATCATTCAAGAGGTGTTCATTCTTATGTTCGTGCTTGACAATATTGAGGTTTATCTCAAATGATGCATTTATCTCGTTCACTGTCGAATTGGTCATTAGATTTATTGTCTGTCAAACTAAAACAAAATCACCGACTGATGGCCGTAGATATCCTTTCAACTTCGAGTATGATTATTCAGCATGACTGGTAGTGGTTGTGTCATAATGCTTCACCATATTCGTCCATGCTAAGACGAAATGTTCTTTATGTCGATCTAGCCATGTATCTTTGATATAAAAAATGCACGCCAAATTACTCATCCCACTTTTCTTTGAACATGTACCATGCTGTGTCAAAACTGTCTTTAGTACTTGTTCGCCATATACGATTCCAATCGCTGTAGAATTTCTCGAAGCAGTCCATGTCAATTTTGCCATCCACTTTTTCGAATTTGAGCTTGCATTGTGCTTAGATATTCTGGTTTATATGCCAAGTGCATAATAGTCTACGCGCATGAGAAAATACGATATCTATAGCATTTATTAGTGCATATTCTCGGTCGGTCACAAAAACAGATGGCTCGCTGTGTCCAGTGTAAAATGATTTCAATTTTCTTAACGACCATGTATAATCCTCCAATGTTTCACTCTTTAAGAAAGAAAAAACTACTGAAAATGTTTTATCCGTAGACGTAAAGCCAACAATGTAAAAAAGAGGCACCTTGAATTTGTTAGTCTTGTTTGTGCAATCAACAACCAAACGTCATCGAAGGACCGGGCAAAATGTGTGCAATTAGGATAGACCCAAAACATTGAAACGTCTTCATTAGTCCGTGGATGTCTTCTATGGTACTCCACATAGTGATTATCGGTAAGAAACTTTAACACTTGTTGCATCGCCATTCTTCCATTTATAGTATTAGTTCTCGATCTCGATAAAGCGTTGTAGATTGTCCTCATAGTAGACTTGCTTTTATCATTCTTCTGACGCACGACAAAATAAATTTGTTTTGGTGCAACTTCGGAGGTGGACAATTCTGCAACTAACTTATTCTCATCATTGTTCAACTGTCCGACATACGGATGACCAGTAAGCGTTTCCGGAATAGTATGATTATGCATCCCATTCCTGACTTGAACCATCCACTTTCCATCGTCTCCATCGTCTGTGCATATAATCATTATCTTGAATGAATAATAACATTTCTTTGTCCCATATGTTTTATTCATGACTTTTCTTTCGAGAAGTGCATCTTTTATACGATGAACCCTAAATACACCACCTCTTTCACATCCAAGTTCCATATATTTCCGACCCGGTCGAGATCGTATTGATCTTGAAATGACAATCACTATGTTGGATTATCTTCCAACTTGTCTACACCAATCTACTGCTGCTTCATGAGATTAAAAGCGAATATCCGTTGAGAATAAATTGCCAAAATCAATGGCAACATCAGTATGTATGCCCTATAATCAATAGAAAATAGAGCCATAATTAGGAATGTCAAATACAATGATATTCCTAGGACTGCCAAAAATTTTGATAGTCCACAATTCAAAGTGGACTGTCATATTTTTTACAGTCCTAAAGGTAACATGTTGTTATTGAACATAATGTTACCTATAGTACTGTCAAAATTTTGACAGTCTTTGGAATGACTATCAAATTTTTTGACAGTCCAACCTATTGGGAGGATTATCAATTTTTTTGACAGTCCCGTAGGTAACATGTTGTTCAAAAAATAATATTTTACCTACAGGATTGTCAAATTTTTTGACCTGCCAATAGGTTGGTGTAACACCCAGTTTTCTAAAATTAGGGTATTTTTGAAAATTTATTATTTTTATTATTTATTAATGGTGTTTTAGTCATGATATAATTTTTGGTAATTTTAGTTAATTTAAAACTATTTTCTAAGTCATGACTTATGACTTTGTGATTTGACTAGTATAACCCTAGTGTAAACCCTAGAGATTTTATAACCTAGAAACTAACCATGATCATGTGAGCCTAGCCATAGGTTTAGAACATCAAATTAGGGCTGTTTAGCCTAAAGGGTATTTTGGTAATTTTTTAGGATTTATTAGGAATTATTTGGATTTATGTGTTTTTATTATTATTTAATTAGTTGTTAAGTGTCATGTTAGCTCCTAACCTAGTTTAGCACTAATCTAGAGGTTAGCAACTAACCTAGAAGACTAATGTTAGATGTTAGCTTATGTGTAAATATCTTAGGTTGGAAATATCTAAGATATTACTTTCTTAGATATTTAGAAAACCTAGAAATATCTACCTACTTGGTCCAAGACTTAGAAGCTAAGTTTTGCTAGGTGGATAAACCCTAAATATCTACCCCCTACCCCCCCATGGCAGCCACACCCTACCCCCATCCTATATAAACACCCCCCCTTCATTCATGTCATTTTTACATACACTAAAAACCTATTTTTCCTACAACTTCACACCCTCACCACTTAACCATTTCAAATCCAAATTGAGCCTAGTTTCTTGCATTAGACTCTCCTACACTAGAAGATACTAGTTATGGCTTGCTAGCAAGGATTTGTGGAGCTTTGGACATTGGGAGTCGAAGGAGGATTTCATTCAAATAGGCCTATATTTGAGGATTTTGCACTCATAGGTAAATGTCCCTAAACCTAGTTATTATTGTGATTTTTCTTCATAAATGCATGCATATAGGTATACCCTAACTGTAGGTCAAGTTTGGTAGGATATGGATTGGGTTTGGTGTCCGTATCGGACACGTATCTGTGTTTTTAATTAAGTGTTTGGTGAAATGTCACTATGGTTTAAATGTTGTTATTTTTCAAAACAAAATATATTTTTGGGTAGCCCTAGACATGTAGGACACAACCCTAGTTGACTGAGCACGAAATCGTATCGTGTCCGTGTCCAAATTGGACACGAACACACTGTTAAACACACTGTACACTGTGTAAAACACGCACTGACACGGCCTTCGTGTCGTGTCTAGACACGACTTGGACACAAAGTGTCATGCCTAATCCCTAGCCCTAGACCTAGGCTACCCCCTGACACGAGCACGACACGTATTGATGCGTGTGTCGTGTCCACGAGGCTCTGTCCTCGCTGTACGAGGCGGTGCACTGTGCCTGTGTTCTCCCCTGCTACTCGGGGGCGACACAGGACACGACACGGCCTCTCATGGCCTGATTTTTTGTGGACACGTTCGCCTAGTGTCTGACACACTACACACAAAATTTTGGGCGAATTGGTCTAGTGAATCGAGAGAAAACTCGATCGCACCGACCCGTGCCTGTGCTGTACGCGTGTGAAAACGTCCACTGATACGCGTGTCGTGTCGAGTGTAGACACCACGTGGACACAAATCAGGGTGTTGGACACGTGCACCAACCCTAGGCGAACCTACACACGTGTGCACGAGACACTTGGACACCTGTGTCGTGTCCTACACGCGTGTGCATCTCTGCACGACGCTGTGTCACTGACACTTGCCCGATTTTGGAATTTTAGTGTTTGACACGTTGTTTGTGTCGTGGTGGACACCTAGGGACACCTACGACACGTATATATGTGGGGTTAGGTTTACCAACCTTTAGATTTGGATTTTAGCTCAGTTTTGTGTCGGTTTTGGGATTTACCTATATGTTCAGTAATGAACAGTAATTCCTGTTTTTTTTCAGTATTTAAAATGACTTTTAAATCGATTTTTATGTATATAAATATGTGTATTTACGTGTATATATACTGTATATATAAGTATATATGTATATGTGTGTGTATGTGTATATGTGGGTATGTGTGTATGTATGTATGGATGTATATAGGTATGTATAGGTATATGTGTGTGTATGTTGACTTTGGTTCTCAGTTTCCTGAGAACAGACCCCCCCTGCTGTGTACACACACACACTATTCACACACACACACCACTGCCTAACTATAACCCCCACACCCTCACACTCTCACTCACTCTTGTACACACACACACTCTCACTCTTCTTTCCCTCTCTCTCTCTATATATGTAGTATACATATATATATATATGTGGGTATTATATATATATAGTGTATTATAAATATATGTAGGTTACATATATATAGGTATTATATATATAGAGGGATTATATGTGAGTATCATGTAGGTTTGGCTATATAGGGTTATATAGATGTGTATGGGTACATATATATATATATATTAGATTGTGGGTATTATATATATAGTTGGTATATATATGAGAGTATATATATATATGTTATATACATAGTGGGATATATATATGGATACCTATATGATATTAGCTTATGGTCTAGATACACTAGCCTATGGCCATTAGGGGCTAACCCTAATTGACTAGTGACCCCTTGACCTAGGTACCCTAATGACCCTTGTTTGACTAGTGTTGACCAAAGTCAACCTAGGGTCAAACTTGACCTAAATTGAACTTGAATTAACCTAGAATGACTAGTTTGACATTGGTTGACCTAACTTTACTAGTAGACCTAGAAATGACTTGGATGAACATAGAAGGACTATTTGACTTGAGTTTGACTAAACTAGATGATTAGGTTGACCATATGGATTATGAGGGTAATCCTATATAGATGAAGATATGTATGGGGTTAAGTGAGATACTTAGAGTTGAGTCATGACTTGAGTTGGATAATAGGATTAGCTTGATTACAGGATTAAGGTTGGTATTGTACTATATATATTTCATGTGATATACTTTATTGTAGTATAGTATCTTAGGTATCCTATGACAGGTTAGCCTATGTTTGGTTTTGAGTTAGCCTTATAGGGTTTGACTGGATGTTGACCATTAGTCAAGATTAACCTAATTGTCTTATTGACTAGTCTATGATTAACCAAAACCTTAGTTAGTCTAAGATTGACCTAGACTTTGACCTAGCTTGACCATGTTGACTAGTTTGGCTAGAATATTTGACCAAGAGTTGACTTTAATCTAAATTAGACTTGTTTAACTTTGTTTGACCTTGTATGACTTAGTTTAACTTCTTGTGACCTAATATGACTTAATTTGACTTAGTTTGACTGTAGTGTTGACCAAGTTTGACTTTGACCTAGATTGGCTTAGAATTCATATAGATTACATCGTAGATTTCATTTACCTTCATTTTGGACATGTCATAACTGTATTGCTCTATTTTAGGACATTGTGACCCTGGTACAGACATCTGATATTACACTACTCTTTTCAGAGTAACAGGCGAGTACATTCTCTGATAGTTCTCTCATTTATTTGTCGATTACTGTATTTCAGTTCTAGTTAGTTCTATGTGATTCTCTGTATCAACACGTATGAATATTTCTGGATTCATGTATCGACACATACCTTACTTGCTGGCCTCTATTACTGGAGTCATTAGTATCATTCCGGAATCATTTCTGGAATCATCATATATTGGCCAGACTCATCTCGATTCTTTTGTCGATTTTGGATTCACTTGCTGGGCGGGGAAATATTGAGTAAGACATGTAGACATACCCCAAATCCGGAATCTCCTACTGGAATCTACCGGAAGCATAGCCATCTCTTGCCCGATCAGTGAGAGATGTGCCTGATACCTACAGCCGTTTGCATGTCGACCTCGGTATTTTAAAACACACTGTTAGATCATAGTTGGACTCACCCTAGTTTCATTGATCACTGTTGGACTCATCTTGTACTGGAAATTATCTGGTATCAGATTATATGGACTGGACTCACACTGGGATTACATTAGACTTATATCATACTGTCTGGACTCACACATGATATTCTAGTTCAGTTAGCTTTTATTACAGTCTTCATTGCCATGATTCTTCTCTTATTTTAGTTACCTTTCTTTTCTTGTATCTTACTGTTTCTCTATGTCATCATTACCTGTATAAAACTGCCATGCTTATCAATAAAACTGTCTATAACTGCTTTATAGTTCTTTGTCATTTACTTGGGTTTTTCTAGATGAGTTGTACTCGTTCCCGTCCTGATTGGACCTGTTGAAAATATTACAGATGATAATCCTGAGGACACATGCCCTGCTTACCATGGACCTGGCGAGGGATTAGCTACCTTTGATCCCGACTCTCAGGAGTGATTCAGGAGATTAGCTAGTAGACTACTTTAGCTTTCATGTTTTGGCTTGTTGTATTAAAGTTAAGATATTGAGTCTGTATTAAGTTGGTTTGAGATATTGGTGTATTATTTTAGTAGTTAGTTGTTGTTGTCTTTAATTCCTTAGGTATAACTTCTGCGTTATCTTTTCATATTTAGACTGTGTTTGAGTAGATCATACCCTTTACTTGTCCTCCATTCGGAGCTGATATCTGGACAAGTACTTTTTATATTCACTGCATGAGATTAGTTAGCAACCTAGGACAGCTTACTACCGCCGACACTGCGGCGTAGGCTGGGCGTACCCACTTCTCGTGCCTCTATACAGGGTGCGGGTCGTGACAGTTGGACTGTCGAAAATTTTGGCAGTCCACTTTGAACTGTGGACTGTAATTTTTTTTGACATCCTTGTCACGAAATTGGTCGAGCGAGGGCTTACCGAGAGTGCTTCGGAAGGAAAGTCGTGTTCTTCGGAAGGAACGGACTGATGGTTTAATAGATTTGATGACCCAAATTCTTCTTTAAATAGGATTCCATCCATATTTTATACATTGTTACATAGAATTCAATTATTTGAGGAGAACCAATTACTTTCAAACTTTATCACCAAAGTTTGTCGAAAACATATTGAATAAACTTCGAATATTCGTCGAAGATTTACGAAATTGGATTGGAGTGGAGTTGGGGACCACAAGTTGGGAACACAACTTCAAAGAAAAAGAGCCCAACAAGTTTTTAGGATTTTAGAAGAGAGAATTGAGGAAGGAAGAAGACAAAGAAACACAAAAGTGACTTATATACCAACATTTGGACTAGTCCTGAGTAATATTTCTATTTTCTAGTGGCAAACTAGTAAATAAAAAAAATTGGGCGACCCTTGAATAAATATTGAAGTGCGATTATAATTTGCCTTATTTAACGTCACCCAAACATTACAACATTTGGAAAATGTAGTGCAACTTTTGTAAGTACGACAGAGCAGAATTTGGTAAAAAGTCCCATAGAATTGTGTATGACCTATTTGTTAGAAGTGTGGTTTATTTAGATTTTTTATAAGGGTACATCAAAAGTTGATCAGGGCTAGCCAGGATTGGGGCTAGCCCATGTTTGAGGAGAAATTGCTCGGACTATCCAATTTTTCTACTCATGGGGCTGTCCCAACCCCACACCCCCCTCAAACCCCAAATTTCACTCTCATTTGTAAATTTTACTCTCTCTTCCAAAACCCTATCTTTATTCTTCTTCTTATTATTCTCCACCATTTCCATTCTCACATCTCCATCAAAATTCTAGTTTTCTTCTATCTTATTATTCTTCTCCACCATTTCCATCATCACCATCTCCATCAAAATCCTAATTTCCTTTTCATTTCCAATTTCGATGCCAAAAAAAACCCCCTAAAATGCATGAAAATAAACCTTAAATACTTCTTTCCTCACAAAGAATGCATGGAAATAAACCATAGAATGCATATTTCACTCTATTATCAAGATTGAAATAAACCCTAACATATGTTTTTTTATTCGAGAATTTCGACTTTAGGACTGCCAGAAATTGTGGCAGTCCTGAAAGGAACTTGCTGTACAGCAAGTCACTTTCAAGACTGCCATAATTTCTGGTAGGCCTGTGAATGGTAGACCGAAAATCCGTATTCGATCCGTATTCGAACAAAAAATATCCGAAATTTCGGATACGGATACGAATTCGGATATCATATCGGATACTTATTGGATATCGGATGCGGATACGGTAAGTGCCATATCCGGACCAATAATATCCGAACCAATAATATTTAAATTATTTAATAAGTTTAAAATATATTCAATGTATGCATGAGACTATTAGTTATATGTGCTTGTGTGGAGAATTTTTTGGTACAAATGTATTCAATGTATGCATAAAAATTTGTTGCTTAAGATATTTCAATGTGAAAATCTGCATATATATCTGACAAAATCTGTTGTTCCAATGTAAAAATCTGGTGCTTCTGATATTTCAATGTGAAAATCTGTTGTTTCTAGACAAAATCTGTCATTTCAATGTGAAAATATGTTGTTTCTTGACAAAATCTGTTGGTACTGATTTTTTTTCTTTCCTTCTTAAATATTTTTTTAGTAATCTTATTGATCCGGATATTATCCGATATTCGTTAAAATTATCGGTAACGGATACGGTAGCAAAAATTTCTATCCGATCGGGTATCAGATAGTTATCGGATATATCCGATAGTTAATGGTTCAGATATGGTAATGTCAATATCCGACCAATAAACTACCATTGACAGGCCTAATTTTGGCAGTACTCAATACTTCTAGAACTGCCAGAAATTGTGGCAGTCCTGTTGTACAGTAAGTCCATTTCAGGACTGCCACAATTCCTGGCAGTCCTCAATACTTATAGGATTGGCAGAAATTGTGGCAGTCCTGATATAAACTTGCTAAACAAATCGATTTTTTCTAGAATTAGGGTTTCATCCATAATTTATTCTATTAATGAAGAAAAATTGATTAATTGATAAATAAATTAATAAATTTGATAGATTTGATAACCCAATTTCTTCTACAACTAGGATTTAATCCATAAATTAGGATTTGGAGAGAAAAATATATATGAGAAATTAGAAGAGAGCAAAAAATAAATAAATTAGGGATTTGGAGAAAGAAATTATTCTTTTTTTTCCTTCTTCATGTTCTTGTTCTTGTTCTTCTTTCTTCTTTCTTATTGTGAAGAAGGAGGAGAGAGCAAAAAAAAATTTAAAAGAGTTATCTTTTATACCTAGGAATTGGACACCCCTGAGTAAATGAAATTTAAGAATGAACTAGTCCTGATCAAATTTTGATGTGTCCTTATAATTTTTTTTTATTTATTACCTGATTTGTAAATTTCTATAGATTTCTTGGACTCTTCCGCCCATCCAACCCCAATATCGCACTCTTCGCCCCTTTCTCTTTCAAAATTACAAAAGCCCCTTTCTGTTCTCCAAAAATCTAGGGTTTCCAATTTCCTCCTTCCTTCCCCCACACCCCCACTCGTCCCCTTCCGCAAATCTAGAGATTCCTCCAGGCGGATTCGGATCCCTCGCGGGCTTTCTAGATCTGGAACCCGACCCGCTCCTCCACCATGTTCTGGCGAATCCCCAACTTCTCCGCTTCTTCCCCAGTGAGTACAACTCCATCGACGAGATCTCCCATGTCTTCTGTTGCTTTGATAGATTCGCTGAATCACAACAGTTGTTGTTCCGGTTCTGCGCACGAACACGATTCGGACACGCCTACGCGGGCCCGGCTCCTGTTCCGGCGTCTCCGTGTCGTGCTTAGTACATGTCCGACACTACGAGACACGGGGGAAAGTATGCTTTTCTTTGAAGTGTCCGTTCTTATTAGTTTCCTATTCAGTAATAAGAGATTTTGGATAAAAGCTCGATTTTTTTTATATACATAGGCGACAACGGGGAAGCTTACGACTTTTGTTACTAATTTCTTGGTCAAATCCATCAAGATATGTTATACCGAGATTGTAGGATTTTTAGTCAATCTCCTGGCTTTCTTCAGGTGGAGTTGGATCCTCTGTATGCCTAGGGTTTACTAGATCTCGTCGTCTGTCCATTTCGAGTTATTTTGTTGTCTAACATTTGGTTGCTCAACATGTTCTGGCAAATCCCCTATTAGTTATGGGTGTTAATGAGTCGAGCTTTGAGCAAGCATCAGGGCTCGGTTCTATAAGAAAAAAAGATATAGCTTGAGCTTTAAGATTAGCCTAAAATTGAGCTCAAGTTAGTTCGAGCTCGGCGCATGAGTTACTCATTTAAACTCGAAATCTTGATGAACTTGAATTGTAGACAAGCTTAAGATTAAATTTAGTTTGTTTATGAGTTCAGTAGCTTTGTCCCAAACCAAAAGTACAACTCAGTACGCATACTATCAAATTGAAAGTATTTATATGAACTTCATACTAAACTGAAAAAGTCTATTAATGTATGGTACTTCTTTTATGCAGATATATAAAAAAATGAGAAAAATGAGCATGCTCACGAGCTCGTTGTCACGGACTTTGTATTTTTCCCTATATCTCGATCCGTACGACACACAAACTTCCTCCTTGAAGATCCATGCAAGCTTTCCTAAACACTTAGCTAGATCACTAAGGCAAAAATGAGAAAATGTGGAGCAAAAGAGAGATTGAAATGTTGTAAACTTCACTATACTAGAGAGGCTTTACAACTTATTTGGTGGTGAGGAGCAAATGAGACTCCCACTTTATTTATAGGGCCTCAATGATCTTACAACAAACTTCTAGATCTTTTTCTAGAACTGTAGGACCAACTTCCTAGAACCGTAGGCTGAACCGCAAAACCAGAATTTTACAAAACAAAACTGCGAACCTGGTTTCCAAAAATGAACCAAAAATAATCTAATTTGATTCATTTAGGTTCGATAATACTGCACACCCCTAGTTTAGTGAATTATAATTTATAACTCCATTAACTGGGCCGATTTACATTAGGTGACTTCAGGAATTGAAACTTAACTTTGGAATTTTAGTTCCCGCATGCATATGAAAAACGAGGACTTTGCTTGTCAAGACGGGCGAGGCTTTTCTTTGCATCCTGGAGGATGCGGTTTCGATATGGGGTAAGACTGCGTACATCTTGACCATCCCCGGACCATTCATTAGCTCCATGTGGGCACTTTGCGCCCTTTTTACTTGTGTATGCAGAAAGCTGAAAATCACTTTGAGTGAAATATGGACCATGGTGACCCCCTCTCAAATGAAAAATGTCTTTCATGTTTCCCAAAAAGACTTCGTATGCTTCTTAGTTATTAGTGTCAGAGTTTATTTCAGTTCTGTTGAAAGAGAGATTGTTGCCAAAATATTTAGCGAACCAAACACGTGGAAAGAACTTGAGTTGAATTCATTTAATTGTACCATACCGACTAAAACAAATTAATTCGATTGCATTTCAATTTTCATGATTCTCAGCTCCATAAATTCTGTCAACCCATGAGCAAGAGGCCCTTACTGTAAATTTATATCTATTGAGCCTTTCCTCATGGTACAAGAAATATGAAGTAGCGCCGTGCTATGTTGTGTATTTGTATATAGCAATTATTTGCAAACCTACCTTTGGAAAGCTACTTATGACGAGAGCATTTTTTGGTCACCCTCTGGAAACCTGTTCTTTAACATCCACATTTTTCTTCCTTGATCGTACAACATTAACAAGTTGACATTTGGTGTTGTTGTTGTCAACACCATAATCACATTATGAGATGTCCTGGTGTTCAGATAGGATTACATCGTGGATCGAGTATGGACCATTCACTACGAATAAAAATGAAACCGGAAATGCTCTTCATTTATTAACAAATGAAGGCTAACCATAAATCAACTATTAACTTATTATATATGCACTCGAGATCTTCACTACTTGCACATGTTGGCAGAACATATTTATTGTTTTGGTTGTGATGCTTTTCTGAAAATTGACTTCAACCGTATTCCTTTCTGTAACTTAACAAGTTAATGAAAGTAAATAGAGAGGACAAGAAAACAATTTGGGATTTTTGAGTATTCTAGAAGCAATTTGGGATATTCCTATTAACATCATTGTAGTTGCTACTTAGTAGGGGTGAGCATTCGGTTTATTCGGTTCCAACCGAACCGAATAACCGAAAACCGAATTGAACCGAAACCGAATAAGCAAAACCGAAACCGAACCGAATTGGTCAATAACCGAACCGAACCGAATTAAATCGGTTCGGTTTTCGGTTTATTCGGTTTTTGAGTTTATTTGTGCTTTTTTTGTTAATATATATAATAACTAAATATACCTAGATATATTTAGTATATATATATATATATATATATATATATATATATATATATATATATAAACTAAATTTTCTTATTCGGTTTTGGACCGAAACCGAAACCCGAAACCGAAACCGAATAAGAAAATTTAGTATTTTCAAAACCGAAACCGAACCGAATTTTTTTAAAACCGAACCGAATCTCTTATTCGGTTCGGTTCGGTTCGGTTTTCGGTCCAAAACCGAATAATGCTCACCCCTACTACTTAGCCAATCTTGTTCTCCTTCAAACTGGGAACATAGAAGTGAACTGAATCCCTGCTCCATTTTTTGACCAGTGAGTGACAGCTATGGGGGGGGGAAGCACTCTAGGCTCTCACTCATAAGATCCTCTTTTCTGCCCTCAGTTTCATACACGCAGACCATGAAACACTAGCATGAATAAGGTTCTTGACTCAGTTCCATCGTGATAATTATAGTTAATCTGGCTGTAAGGTTCAGTGGACCGTAAACTGAATATTTGAATGATAAAGTTTCAGTCGAATCTCATATTATAGTTTGAGCTGGATTAATGACTTCATTCATCTAGGCCATGGACCAGGTTCGAGAATAAGGGGTTTTACCCGCGAAGCAGAAAGTCACATCTAAAACATTTTCATCTATGTTGTTATCATAAGACTTTCTTTTATAATCCTAAAACTTTGTGATCATGATTGGTTACCTAAACCCAATCAGTTATTGTAGAGATTGCTTAGATGCAACTGGCCTTTTGGCCTTTGCTTCTTCCTGCTTCTCTTGATTAATTTTGGCTTGAAGTACTGAACTATCCTCCCTAGCTTTTTTAAGTGCTGGTTGTCATTTGGAAAGGTTTGTTTGAACTATATATTTCACATCTCTGTACACCATTCCATTAACTTTTATTAAGTTTTTTTAGATGCATTTGCAAATACGAGACATACAAATTGCACATTTTTACCCATTTTTTTCATACCAAATATTAATTGTTATCATGTTCTTCAATTGTTAAATTGTTTTTTTTTTTATCTTCTTCTTTTAGTGGTTTTTTAGTTTATCCCTATTTGGACAATCTTTTGTGGCTTGGGAGATCATGACATTTAATATTGTACATGTATATTATATTATGCATTGTTATATTGCTAGTCATAATCTTGCTCATGTCTTGCAGGTTGAGACTATACTGGACAAGGAAAATTTCACACTAGAAGAGCTTCTTGACGAGGAAGAAATAATCCAAGAGTGCAAGGCTTTAAACACTCGCCTTATAAATTTGTAACATATATACCTTTGTTTGGCTAAATACCTTTTTTTGTAACATTTACAAGTGATTTGGCTGCAAAATTTGTGTTTAAGGGTGTCTCTGCCTTCTATTCTTCTAAGTGTATATGGGGGTGAAGGGGGCTATAATACATGAATCACTTTCTATCTTGAGTATTATTACTGAGTGAATATGTAATTTTAAATTGTCTTATGCAACCGATTTGAGCTATAATATCATAGAAGGCACGACCATCTTCTATCCATTAATTATGTCGAAATGGTGCTAGCTGGCATTTCATATTGAAGCATTGGTTTGATGAAAGTAATATTATTGTGTACTTTATCAATGAAGTACAACCTCATATTTTTCTTTTTATTCTTTCAGCCTTAGAGATAGAGCTCAAGTAGAACAATTGCTGCGATATATTGTGGAAGATGCTCCTGCAGATGCTGAAAGCAAACGAGTTTTCAAGTATGTTTGATAACAATTATCTCATTTTTCAATCATCGAACTATGATTGCCTCATCTGAAGGTTTAAGGGCTTTCCATTGACTATTGTATCTTTGTTAGACTTTTCTATTGACTAGAATTGTTTTTATGAACCAGGTTCCCGTTCATCGCATGTGAAATATTTACTTGCGAAATTGATGTTATTTTCCAGACCTTGGTAGAGGATGAGGAAGTAAGCGGTCGTCTGACAATTGTTTTTCTTATGCATCCTACACTAGCTTAACCACAAATTTCATGACTCAACTATTGCAGCTGATGGACCTGCTTTTCTCATTTTTGGAACCAAGCCGTTCCCACAACTCCTTATTGGCTGGGTATTTCAGCAAGGTGATACTAGTTTTTATTTTTATTTTTTAAATTCTTTGCGACACCTAGTTAACAGACTGATAGCCCTTTTTATATTGTTCTAGGTTGTTGTGTGCTTAATGTTGCGGAAGACATCATCACTTATGAAATATGTTCAAGTAAGTTGATGGGACCCATATAATGTTTTTTTTTTTACTTTATATTTGATTTCTGCACATTTATTGTAGTGCTTTTGTCTTGTGCCATCTATCATTCTAGCATTTTTTTTTCCTTTTGGTTTATGGAGTCCATGCAATTGACAGTGATATGTTTGTTCATGTCACTCAGCCTGTGGCAGACCCAGAATTTCTTGAAAAGGGGGGGGGGGGGGGGGGGGGGGGGCGATAAAATACTTAAAGTTGAATTTATTGGTAATCATATATAATTTAGAAGGGTAAAGTTATAAATCTAAGGGGACATTATATAGAATTTAACAGAAAAAGAATGGTTGGACATAATTTCGATAGAGATCTGAAATCAAGAGTTCAAGACCTCCATGTTAGAATACCATCATTTTACCAATTGGGCAACAATTTATTTATTGATTTTTTAATGAGCATTAGCAAATACAAACAATACTATATAGCAGGATACATAATACTCACCACCCTCCTTCCCCCCTTTCGAACTAGGGTGGATCCGTCCATGTCCTCAGGTAAAGTGTATTTTCTCTTATTTGGATCCCCCTCCACCAATATGATCATAGGCGAAAATTAGTAGTTGCTAATGTTACATATGTGGCCCTGGATAATGCTGAATGTAGGACAATAATCCATATAAGTGGCTCAAATTTGGAATAAGGGCTTTGATATGCTGAATGTAGAAAAAGGATTTTCATGTATGCAGCTCAAAGATTTAGAGTAAACTCAGTAAAGGCTTTGTTTTTGTCACTTAGATTTGTATTATGGCCTTTGAGCTTTTCTCTCCTCTTTTTGTTTGTACCTATCAAGGGCATTTCTTGCATAAATTGCCACTGAGAAAGTATGTTATAAACTTATATAGGTGTTTGATGTCATCTCTTTACACTTGTAAGTAGTTTGATATTTCAGAGTCTTTTAAGGAGGTGTTTGGTTGCTGTGAGTAATGCTGTGCCACAAATGCTGGTTATTTGTAGTATTTCCGATCGGATTATTGTAACTAATCCAGTTACATCAACTATTTTTGCAAGCTTCCTTCCAAATGTTGCAGCTCTTCTTACGGCCAAAATGATTTTAACACCACCTTATGAAGCATTTTATAAGGAGGGCGAGTTAGAGAAATTCAGTTGTCACATCATCATCCAACAAGATCTATTTAAACCTTTTCTCCTCTGCTATAAAATCCCAATGAAGCTAAAGCTGCTACTATAATTTAAGAACAACTAGCAATCGTCCCGAATTACATCCAGACACTGGATTTGTAAATACAACAGTGTTTGCTCACAACCAAACACTTGAAGTTGCAGCACCACTCCCAGCAACAAATGTTGCATGACATTTTATATCTACGGCAACTGAACACCTCGTAAGTTCATTAAGTGATGAATGTTATGAATTGTGTACTGACTAAGCAGTCCGCATTCATACATCTAGGACTTCTAACTACAATTTTGGCGAGACGTTGAAAGCATATACTTATGCCTCTACATGTTTGGATGCATCTAGAGTCTAGACATGCTCTTAGTGCTTTCTCTCTGGTTTGTGGTAATTCTTTTTTGTTTGAGGGGCTTAGATGCATGTCTCTGTGTGCCTGGTGGGTGTTTCATTTGGTTGTTTGGCAGGGGCAGAGCTAATGCCCCACCCCACCCCCTAGAATTTTAAGGAAAAACTAAAATCTCTTTTTTCTTTTTACAAAATTCATGAAAAAACTAATAGGAAAGAATATAATACTGAAGCAAATTGCTCTACAACACCAAAGACCTTAACCTAAGACCTAAGTTAAGGTCTTTGATGTTTAGATAATAGGTACTGATATTTGGAGAATCTGTTCCTAATTTGAATCAGTCAACTGTTTATTGTCATTTATTTTAATGGGAACTTTTTCATTTTACTCTTTATCTATTGTGATTGTTGTCAATTGTTTTTTTGGGCCCCCAATGAGTCACTCATGGTTCTGACCCTATTGCTTGGAGGAAAAAAAATGAGAGAGAGAGAGAGAGAGAGAGAGAGAGAGAGAGATCCTCTCCCAATTGCATGTATCTCATACAAATATATGATGAGATGTTTACATATTAGTGGCTTAGTGCAATCATTATTTTGCCGTCTTTTGCTGAAGAATTTTTATCAAGAAGAAATGTAACAAATGTCCTACCCGTTTGCAGTGGTTGTAGGAAGTTCCAAAGACATAGGACAACAATTGGTCTAATGTAAAAGCATATTATTCAAGGTTGTAAAAATCGCTAGTCGGCCGTTAGTCGGTTTGCGGGCACTAGGAATTAATCGAAAATCGGAGGCTAGTCGGATTAATCAGTTTGTATATGTCATCAAAGCATTAACTTAAGTACCCAAAAAATAATATATACGCAATATATGTCCTTAGTATGCACCTTTTTCTGAAACAATTTCTCCTCTGTCGGTTGCTTTTAGATTTTTGAAAGAACTGGATTTTTGGTCGGATTTTGATCTTTTTCACCCTTTTTTTTGGAACTGAAGCCTAGTCGGCCCCTAGTCCCGTCTAGCCGCCTAGTCGGTTGTCTAGGTTCGATTATTGCTTGAGCCGATTTTTTTGCCGACTAGTCCCCTAGTTGAGTCGGCGAAGGCCGGCTACCGACTAGTCGGATTTTTACAACAGCGATATTATTAATCATTGACTTAATTTTATGCGGGCCTGACACATTACTAGGAAATTGTGATGTGGGGGGTTTCTATATAATGTACTCGAGAAACTACTTTCTTGATTATGGCGAAGTGTTATGGTAGTTAGAATAGAAGGGAAAGTCTCATTGTCCCATATCTATTGCTCAAGTACTATTTGCGTGGTGATGAGAAGCAGCAAAGGAGGACCCAATCAAAGTGGAAAGAGGAAAAAGACGAATCAGGGGAATGTGAAATAGGAAAACCTCCATAGTTACCACTTCCATTCATCTATGTTTGTTACTTAGAAGAGAAGGGGGAGAGAACACTGGCGTGTCTCGACTTCCTTCATGCACTGGTCCAACGTCCTTAGCTATGTTACTCTTATTGGAGCTCATCAGAATTGCTACTTTGCTGCTGCAGCTCATCTTCTTGATTGTGTACATAATGGGCTACGAGCCAGAAGCTATTGGACAATGGATTATAGACCTTAGTTCCTCTGTTTTATCCTTGATTAACTTGTTCACAATTTGCATTAAGGTATGCATTTCATTTAACAATCATACTATGGCGATGATTATTGGAGAATCCATTATAGCACATTGTCACGCATAAGATTTGTCGTCCCACCCTCTACGGACCGGGGTTTTGCTGGAACCTTTCATAATATGGTGGCATGTGGTGAAGTCTTCTTGAAGATCCATTAAGTTTCCATAGCTTTCTAGATGTTCTAGAGTCTTCCTTGAAAATATCTAGGCCCGAGAATATTTCTTAGAATAATTCCTGGAATATGCTGGTTCCAGAAGGTTCATGTAAGCCCTTTGAGACCTTATAATAATTGGGATACTCATTTGTTCCTCACCACCCGAGAAGCTGTAAACTCTCTAGTATAGTGAAGTTTTAAATATTCCAATATCTCTTTTTTGCTCCACATTGTTCTCACTATCGCCTTAGTGATCAAGCTAAGCGTTTGAGGGAAGGCTGGCACGGGTCTTCGAGTATGAAGCTTGTGCGCCGCACGGGTAGAACTGTAGGCAAAAATACCAAGTCCGCAACATGCTCGTAAAGCAATATGACACCAGAATTCTTTCTCATAATGCCATATTGTGGTCAATGTGGGACCTGGTACAATCTTAATTATAACACCACATGAAATTTTGTAAGTAGTGCGATGGGTTGCCCAACTTTTTAATCGTCATCAATTAGAACATGGATGCTTAAACTTTGGAATTAATTGCTTTCAATTTTGGTTCCCAGAAAACACCTCAAGTTTTTTTGCTATCAGTTCTGGTACTACTACTTAGGTCATATGATACTTAAAAATCATTTCCAAGCAAAAGAAAACTTCCTAGATTCTGCATATGGTTTGGATATAGGACCTTTTTGGAGTCTATTATGATTTATGACAACTTTTAAGGGTCCTAGGAGGGTAACTGTGAAAAGGCACTTTTTGTTATGTTCGATAAGCTTGACAATGCTTAGTAGATGTTTATATTGGAGAATGGGTGGAAGTTGGAATTATTGGTTTTGCCTTCCTGCCTATTGTTTAGAAGAGAGACCTGTTTTTCAAATCTACTTGCAGTAGGTAGGATGAAAAGTTTTGATCCCGATTCCCACGTTCCTGCCAATGTAGTATATATGGTTGGTTAGTTTGGATTTCCTCTGGAGGTGGAATTATGAGTTTAAAAAATGACTTAAAAATGCGGTACCTTATTGAGAAGTGCATCTAGTCTTTTCTTGTTTCTTCTTCTTATCAGTCTTCATTTTTGTAATTGCTGTGTGTATATCAAACAGCTCCCACCACATTGGGTGTATCCAGAGCTTCTACTCTAGGAGCAATATTTCTGGTCTTCTAGACTTCTAGTAGAAGGAAAACCATCTACCATTTTGATCAGATTGTAAAGCAGTACTCTCATTTAACTACCATCATTGCATGAGATATCTATATAATGTACTCGAGAAACTACTTTCTTGACTTGATTTTTGGAAGCAATTCATTCTTGCAGTGGCTTTGGTATCAATTTTTATTTGACACTGTTTTCTTGTCAAATTTCAGACCCATGAGAGCATTTTCTGCCGCTTTGTTGATTTAATAGGAATTACATCTATCATGGAGGTCAGTAGTTCTCTTCTGACTTTGGTTTATTAGTCCCATCTGTTTCCTAACCTATGTTAAAGGAAGAGAGAGGTTATGCTGATGGCTATATAATTTGCCAACTGGAGCATAAACGATTTTGCTCTTAAAAGTTGTCTTCATCTGACAGACTTCTATACTTTCTTACCTTGAAATTCCAATAAATAATATTTGCATGCAAAAAAATGGGGACTTATATATATTTTTTTATTACAGATTTTGGTTCGACTTGTTGGTGCCGATGATCATATGTATCCGAATTTTGCGGATGTCATGCAGTGGCTAACAGATAGCAATCTTTTAGAAATGATTGTTGACAAATTGAGTTCATCTGTAAGTGCTTAAAAATTACACAGCTTTTTTTTTTTTTTTTGGTATCCAGAAATAATCTCATCCTAAGACAAAAATATACTAGCTTCACCACATTACTATTTGAGTGTTTCACTTATATTCTTCTATTATTGTAACTAGTTTTGCTTTACATCTTTATATTCTTCATTTTTGTACATGTCGTATTTCCTATGTTTGTTAAAAGAACACGAGATATTTTTCATCTTTTGGGCTTTGAAAATTTGAGTTTGCTTTTAATAGTATAAATTAGCATAAATCCTCTAGTGAACCAACAATTTGTTAACTCTGCTTTATCCAAAATCGATCAGAGTTCCCCTGAAGTTCATGCTAATGCAGCTGAGGTCCTTGGGGCTATCATAAGAAATGCTCCATCAGCTCTAGCGGTTAAACTTGCCAGCCCAAGGTATGTTATTTTACAATAATTTGATAATTATTACTGTTCCTAGGAATCAATTTTTGTTGTAGTTGTAACATTTTGTTGAGATGTGTTGACCCTATTCTGATGGAAGAAGGTTTGGATGACGCATATTGCCGACATGTGGTTAATGTCTTTCATTTCATATGCAGCTTTGTTTCAAAGATATTTGGTCATGCTCTTGAAGATTCACATTCAAAATCTGCGCTCGTCTACTCTTTGTCTGTGTGCATTTCCTTGTTGGATCCTAAAAGAGCATCTTCAACTCCTTTGGTTCATTCCATCAGAAGTCAACATTTATATGAACCACCTATTCATGTTGATCCTGATACTATTAGGGCAATGCTTCCAAAAATGGGTAAGCTATTACTCTTTCACTAATCCACTATGATTATGCTACCGACTTATCTAGACTGTAAGTGTCTGCACCTCTTTGTAATAGCAAGAATTACAGTTATTTTCTTGTGTATATGTGCAATAGAAAATAAGATCAGGGCTAAAATGCTTATGTGTAAGAACTAAAGAGCCAACCTATGACTGAGGATTACTTGGATTCAGACGTTTTTGTTTCTTTGATTATAAATACTATAGTTGTTAGAATGATGTCGTTCCTTTTAAGTAACCTTACTTTTATGTTTTCTTTCCCTTTATTTCATTTATAGCATTTATATCACACTATATAGTTTCCTTAACTATAGTATAAGATTCAGCCCTTTATTGGATTTTGCAGATCTCTTTTCTCTTCTCTAAATATCTAAGATGGTAGGAGAGCCCTAGAGTTCATCTTCTTCATCTTCTCTTCACCCATCCCATCCATCACTCCAGGAGTTCCTTACAGTCAACTCCTGATCCAACTTCTGATCTTGATCTGTATCTATGACAAACAAGCTCTCCGTGTCACTCCTATTGTCCATTCCTGCCTCTGGTCCTCTTCGTCCATTAGCTTTTAGTTCGAAACTTCAAATACCAACAGGTGCAATTGATTAAAATATCAGAACACACTATCGACAAGTATCCCTATTTCCCACGCCGCAAACCCTAATAGCCCACTGGTGTCTGCCTTATGTTTATAACAACCCTCGTCAAGCTTCATGCCTTTGTGTAAGCTCCTGGTTCGAACCAGGGAATATGCACATCTGATTAACACGGAGGTTATTGATGAATTCCACCTACTCCTTTTGTCCTGGAATATACTTTGTAGTTCTTCAGATTCTCCTTCCAATGCCTCCATGCTGCGCTCATTCAGGTATATCTACAACAAATGGATTATAGATTATAGAGCAACCTAACATATGACTTGTGTTCTTCTCATTTACTGTCAACTCTCTTATTCATTCTGCATCTATTCATACCCTTGATGGTACACCTTTACCTATTTCATGTTATGTCACTTGTTGAATCTGCATAATTTTCTGTTTCCGATGTCTACAATGAACCAAGATTGTCCATTGCTCTGTTTTTTCTCTCTCGGTTAGCAAGTATGAACTGTTCTCTTACCTTCACATATACTACATTTTCTGTTCGGGATCTTCAAACAGGTAAGCAGATTGGGAGGGGTCATAAACACGATGGTCTCTACTATATGGATAATCTCACTTTTTCATTTCCTACCTCGGCAGTAGATTTTCTATCTCATACAAAATTATGCTGATTTCCTTGTATCATTTTTAACAGTAAAACAACATATGTTTTCATACGTTAGATTTTATACAACCCTTCTTTGGAGAAAACGCACTTCCATCTTGAGGCTTCATATAAAAAATTAGTATATAACTCAATAGTGACGATCTTTAGCTGTTTGTAGAATCCATTTTGAGATAAATCACTTCCATCTTGAGGTTTCATTTCACTTCCACCTCTATTAGTTATGAATAGATCCTAACATTTCTGATATTATTTATTTTACAGGTGTCTTGCTTACACTTTTGGATGTATCATCTGATGCGAATATCCTTCCTACTACTTATGGTGAACTAAGGCCTCCACTTGGCAAGCATCGATTAAAAGTATGTCCTCTGATTTATGATTGTCCTTTAACAGTATGTAGTGCTACATCTTAGTCGAGATTATATTTATACGTGTAAAGCATATTGGTCAAAGCATGATTTATTTCTAGAATTAGTTTTTACTTACGCCAAATTTTTTTAATCAATGAATTGATGAAATGGATTTAGGGGTGTCAGTGGATATGATAAATTGACTGGAACCAGACTAGACTTGATTTGAAACCCATACACGTAGCTTAGTTCCAGACTGAATTAAACTTGTAAAGGTTGCAAGCTTAACCCGACTCTTCTCGATAATGGTGTGCTAAATTCCTGATTTAATGCCGGTTTGGGTTATATCTGGTTACATCCAATGCAATCCTGGAATACTTGCATCATTACGATTCAATTTGTTTGTTGTTGTAGTCTATTATCTATTTTTTCAGTTTTAGAGCGTGTTTATGTTTGACAATTTGAAGCTTTGGAAGTAAGGAAAAAAGAAACTAAGTTCCCTATTACAAATCTGGTTTGCTTGCTTGATAGTAGGAAACTTGAAGTGCATGATGCCATGGAAATATAAAATATTATTAGAATGGAGTGTTAGAAGGTCGGTTTTAGGTTTTTGAAAAGGAAGTTATAATTACTCTCCATGAGTTTCCACCTATTTGGATGAAAGTAGAATGGGGTAGTTTCCTATATGGTGACTTCTAGATGACATGGAAATATAAAATATTATTAGAATGGAGTGTTAGAAGATCTTTTTAGGTTTTTGAAATCAAATAGTATTAAGAAAATTAAGTTATAATTTCTCTCCATTAGTTATAATTACTCGCGTTTTTGAAGCTTTGGAAGTAAGAAAAAAAAAAAAAACTAAGTTTCCTATTACAAATCTGGTTTCCTTGCTATAGGTAGTAGGAAACTTGAAGTGCATGATAACATCGAAATATAAAATTTTATTAGAATGTAGTGTTAGAAGGTTGGTTTTAGGTTTTTGAAATCAAATAGTATTAAGAAAGTTAAGTTATAATTACTCTCCGTGAGTTTCCACCTACTTGGATGAAAGTAGAATGGGGTAGTTTCCTATATGGTGAGTACTAGATGTTTCTGAACTTCCAATATTAAAGAATGCGACCTAATTTCCACTACTAGTTGCCATTAACTTTCCATTTGCCAAGCCCACATTTCCTTGTTCATCTCGAATAGTTGTTCATAACTCATCTAGATTTTATCGTCTGGATGCTATCAATGGAACCATAGTTTGAATGTCATAAGTACTCTTTGAATACTAATATGTAGAACATTGGATTTTTCAGATTGTGGAATTCATTGCCGTGTTACTAGGAACTGGTGATGAAACTGCTGAGAAGGAACTTGTCAGCTCTGGTGCTATCCAGAGAATTCTAGATCTCTTTTTCGAGTAAGCATTAATTTATTTGATTCTGATAGCATGCATGGATCATCATCAAAATTTGTCGGAAATTCCTGTTGCAGGTATCCCTTCAATAATTCACTACACCATCATGTAGAAAGCATAATAATGTCATGCCTGGATAGCAAAAATACTGTTGTCCTTGATCACCTATTTCATGACTGCAATATGGTCGAGAAATTTCTTCATGCTGACATGGATCCCAGTCTCTCTGCTGATTCAAGTCGGGTAAAGAGAGAAGCTTTCGTACCGGTTATTTTACTTTTTTATCAGTTATATGGTGTTCCTACCATATTTCTCATACATTACCAGATATAGAAACACCTTATAGTATGTAAACTTAATTATTTAGCTTTTGGTCTTGGCAGTTTACAAAACCTGCTGCTGGAAGACGGCCACCTCGGTCTGGTTACATTGGACACATTACACGAATTGCTAACAAGCTTGTCCAATTGGGGAGTTGCAATGAACATATTCAAACATATCTACAGGTTATCCTTCTTTTTTTTCTCCTGATATGAGTTTTATTACTTTATTTTATTCTGGTTTCTGTTCTTCTAATTTTCTTGTTTAACGGACGACATTAGCACTGATCCTGAATTAATATCCTGAACATTGCTGTCATGAAAACTGACTATTCATACATAATTGTGGAAGATGGTTAGTTAAAAAGGAAGATAGATCCAGAAGTTGTTGAATACAAGCAGTTATTGGATTGTATTTTTGAGACTACATCAGGGTGGATTCTGGTCTATGTTGCACAGACAGGGAAAATGATGTCCGTATCCATATGGTGTCTGTACCCATATCTGTGTCTAAATTCTTGCAACATTGGGGCTACATATGTTCCTACTTGAAAATGGTCATATCCTGTATGTGCATCATGTCCATATCTGAATCTGTGACTGTACCCGTGTAACATAGATGATCCTTCTGGTTAAAGTCAATTTATGTAATACCTTTGTTACGGTTGTAAACATCAGATTACCACCAACAAGAAATACCTACTAGTGCTATTCAACTGTGACTTTTTACTTGTGGGGCGAACTTTAAGCTGAGAAATCCTTGTGGAAGATTTGCCAACCTTTTACATCTCGTAGCTTTTTCTCAACTTGATGCATGTTCTTATGATCCAAAGTGCAGTTGGCAAGTAGGAAGGGAGCTACTTTAAGCCTGAGGCGTACAAGATCATGCTTTGGGATACACTCTTAAGTTTCTTTTAACTAGTAATGGGTGTTGGATAACAACTAATGCCGTTTTTTTAGCAGGAAGTGCTTTTATATGAATCATAATATAAGGTAAAGATCCATTTTGAAAACATTTTAACCAAATAGTAATAGTGTAATACTCATTGTTAAATAAGCAAATAAAAGTCTTCATACATTGTTGCTATTTAAATTTTAAATAGGTGGCTACAATTGTGAGACAATACATGTTTCGAAAATGAAGAAGCCTAATAATATTCCACCTGTGGGAGCATTTGATTTTGATGATACTCTTAGAGTCGACATGGTTCTTCTGAAATTTTGTTTGAATGATTTCAGAAGTTGTAGGATAGATATTTGGATAGTGCAATTCTCTGTATCTGTTAATCTGGTTCCAGCTTTGTTTTGCACCAGACTTCAATTTAGTATGCCAGCACAATCATCTCTATCATGTATAGTATTGCTTCCTAATAATGCTTACTAACCATGGATGATAAGTAGATGCATAGAATCCACCAATTCACTTTTAGATGCTTCTGTACTCAGAGGAGTCGTTGAGCTTCATAAAAATCCTTAATTTCCTTTTTTAATTACAAATATTATAATGCAATATGCTTTGATTGTATGACTTGTTGAATGTTTATAACTTGTTGTTGAAAGTTGTTTTTGTGGTTTTAGGAGAATTCTGAGTGGATTAGTTGGCAAACTAATGTTTTACAAGAGCGGAACACAGTGGAAAATGTTTACCGTTGGGCTTGCGGGTATGTATTGTAGCTAAACACCTCTTTCATTGGTTGTAGATGAATTATTTTATGGTAAATGTCGTCTCTATGACTTGCTAAAATCTTCTTAAAGGCAGATAAACACCTCTTCCATTGGTTGTAGATGAATTGTTTAACGGTAAATGTCGTCTCTATGACTTGCTAAAATCTTCTTAAAGGCACAAAGATTCTGTAAGAGATGTTGTTGCTCAATAGTTGTAGTCAATAACAAGCAAATACGTCAAATTTGAACATAAAAATAAACGACATGTTACCGAATTTCTTACCAACTACATCAATTTTTTCAATGGCTTATCGAATTGGTAAGCTTGCTCTACTTATTTCGGATAATTCTAGCTTAAAGTCAGTTTTTCCTTCGTTGTATGCAGTCGTCCAACTTCGTTGCAAGATAGGACAAGGGATAGTGATGATGACGAGATACAGGATAGGGACTATGATGTCACAGCCTTGGCAAATAATCTAAGCCAAGCTTTCAGATACAACACTTATGAAAATGATGATGTGGATGAGGTAAGATCTATGCTTTGTACTTTTGAGAGCTAATGCGTAGCTGACACATTAAGGCTTGTGGTTTTAGCAATTCAGTACCAGTATTGCACTCTCCTGCTGAGTATCTCTATCGACGGGTTCATTAGTTTCCAAGGTTTCAGATCAAAGTATTGGAATATAAAGTTTTGGCACTTCAAAAAGTAAAAAAGAAGTAAAGTTTACTAAATTTTAGATTTTGGACCTAGGAAGTAAACATAATTTCTGCTAGTATATGTTGGTTTTAATGAATAATTGCATTATTTTCATAAAATTATAACATGGTAGTTTCATGATCTAATATGTTATCGTGCTGTATGTGTCTGAGAAATGTGTCTTTAAAGCTTGATGATAAAATTGAAACCAAATCATGAAATGCATTTTCGCTATCATGTTAGAAATTATGTACATTATTGCATCAAAATGAGTATCTAAAAAAAAGCCAAAATTCAACTTTTTCGAATGCATTTACGACATGTGTTAATCAACTGTGGATCTTTACAATTTATAAGTTAATAAGGTGTACCGTGTAGATCTTTCTTAGTTACAATCGGCCATAATGGCAATATATACTAATCCTTATTTACCGGGTTTTTCTTCTTGAACCCCTACCCATTAGCGTGCATATGTGAAGAAATCTTCATATTCAAGATAATCATAAAATTCTTTTGCTTAGACGCCTGTACAATGTTTAACTCTGTATGCCCCTCCCCTCTTCATCTGTTTTTTTTCAATTTTTTTATACGATCTAGCTTATTATTTATCCAGATTTCCACATCTTTTGTTGTTATGTAGGATTTCTATGGTTTATACTGAAAATTAGGTACATGCAAGTATTTCTATGATCTTCTTCCAAACACCGATAGTTTTATGTAGTTCCGGACCAGATTGGCTCAAACCTGATACAATATGCACAATACGTGTTGGTATGAATGTATTAAAACCTTGTTTTTTTTTTATGTGCACTTTCTTCTGACCTCTTTGTCTAGACTCTTTATAGTCCAGGGGACTTGGATGGTTTTTCTTGGTTGCATGAGCTTAAACTGCATACTCAAAAGGGAGTTCTACCTTCCCCACAACTAGCCACCTAGGTTTTTTGGCAACTCTTTCGCATAGCTGCCTTGTCTAGAAATTTGGCACCAAAAGAGGGTTGGTGTCAGGTTCGACAAATGCTCATAAAAACTGCCATGTTATTTGTGGAGCTTTCTTATGCTCCATAGTCCATACCCGACCCCAATGTTGTGGGATAAGGTTTGTTTGGTGATGATTCCCTTGTACCTAAATGCTCATTTACAGATATTTATGATATTCTGTTTGAAGCATATTTTAATCGAGACGTGAGATAATTCTCAATGTTCTTTCTGATCTGTATGCATGCAATCTTTTCTTGGCCAAACAAAACAAACAAGTCTTTATCCTAAATTTTTTGGTCGGCTGTTTGAATCCTTTTCTTACATTCAGCTCTAAGGGGCCGTTTGGTTGCACGAAAGTGTGAAAGTGGAAAAGTGGAGTTTGCATATGCGATGTGTACGCATAAGTTTTGACTTTCAAAATGTTGTTTGGATGGTCGAATTGGAAGTGGAGAAAAAATGTGTTCGGTTGTTTGGATGATGGTTGAAAGTGAAAAAAAGAAGTTCAGTTGTTTGGATGATTGTTGAAAGTGGAGAAAAAATGAGTTCGGTTATTTGGATGGTTGTTGAAAGTGGAGAAAAAAGTTTGTTTGGATAGTTGTTGAAAGTGGATGTTGCTTACCCTCAAATTAAATTTTTTTTCCACACAAAATTGTCATTTAAACCTAAATATTGCAATATAAAATTTATCAAATAATTACTGTTTATTTTAATTGATATATAATTACTGAATGTAAAATTTCTAAAATAAAAACTAAAAATTTCTATGTGAAAAAAAATTGTATTGAAGACAAATTTAATTACTCATAATTTTTTTTAGTTTACTCCAAAATTTAATTTACTCATAAAAAATTTACTTTCCCACTTTCGTGCAACCAAATGCCCAAACTCCTCTTCTTCCTCCCAACTTACTTCAATTTTTCTTGGAGGTGGAAAGGGACATTTTCTCAACTAACATAAAACTGCAAAGGGTCAAATTTAAAAAAAATCACTTTTCCACTCTTGCAACTAAACGTCCGAATTCGGCCTGAGTTCACTGACATAAAACTGCGAACGGTCACTTCAACCGGAAAGTGGAGTTTCAAAACCTCCAACCAAACACTTGAACTCATGGGAATTCGGAGGAGCTGCAAAAAACTGGGGAGTTGAGGCCCACTTTCCTCCAACCAAACACCCCCTTAGGGCATGTCCTCTATAACACTAATAAAAAGCACATCCTTCTTTAAAATTAAAACCTCATTCCATGTTTGTTTATGACTGCTATCTTTTTTTAGACAACTAAAAAAATCTGTTCCAAGCACTAGCCATATCATTTTATGGAAATGAAATTTGAAGACTAATATTTAAATAGACTAATATTTTTCCTTTATGTGTCACCTTTTTCCCATTTATTTTTTTGTAACTTAGGTTGCTTCTGTATGGATCCCTAAAAAACTGTCCTGTCCGAAACCAAACTCTCTAGAGAGTGAAAGGAGGGTAGGGTAAACGCTTAACCAACTGGAACAATTATTGGAGTTGAGAGTTCTTAGTTAAAGGAGGGGCGAGCCTGTCAAACTATAGGTGTCATTAATCCCCCTTTCTTTTTTGAATTAACATTAATGTGGTGGGGGATGAAAGATAAAGCAAGCTGAAGCAGGAGGCTCTATGATCAGAGAAAAGATAGGGCTTGGTTGATCTGTCAGTGGGTTGGAGGGGAACCCGTAGGAAGGGCGATGACCTGCTGAATCAACATCAGAGATCGGCAACATGAACACAAACACACATGAATACAAACTAAATTGTCGAATCAAAAGAGAGCTGGTAACTCAGGTTGACGAAGATTGTCTTTGAGTTCTTCTTTCTTTAAATTCCCTAGAACACATGACCTTATGCTTTTTGTGTGCTTCATTGGTTTGGATAAAAGGTTGAAATTACGTTTATTTATATTTCATTTGTATCCACATTTGAAGCCGAATTCATACCAAGGAAATTTAGTTGAAGTTTCTAGCAAAATTTGTTACCTTCTACTTGTCTGGTTTGGTGTCAAATTCTTGAGGTAGACGAATATGGCCATTTGAACACCTGCTTTAGAACGGAAGTTACTGCCAAATTTGTCAGTGTGGTAAGTTTTTGTTAACTGAGAAATGCGCTAGTTCTTTAGATTCATGGAAGGTTTAATATAATGTGTTGCACTCTTTCCATATTTAATGCTCAATTTAGTTGAGTTGAGGCGTAAGTCCATCTTGAAATTATCTGTTATTTTCTTAGTTGGCTTTTGTTGCTCTTACCTTCCTCATGTTGCATGAGCTTAAACTTTGCGGTCCGTCCAAAAATTTGCTTTCTAGGTTTATGGGAAGTCCTCTTGCTAATAGTCACCTTCATTATTACTTTGGCACCAGCCATTGAGAGTTGGTACTAGATTGACAGGAGGGTTGCAGAAGCTTTGTCAATGTTTTGGAGCTTTCTCGTCTTTTGACCAAATGCTCCACTGCACTGCATTTTTATGTGGACATGTTCATGGATGTCAGTGACGAGGATGATGATTGTGACCAAATTGTCCTTTTCATGAGGATAGTGCCAAGAGTTACCATCTCGCATTATATTGATTCTAGCACCTAGTCAAGGACTCTTGCCTGAGAAGCATATTATGCCCATAAAATTTAGAGTATCTTATTGCTTTCTTCTCCTGTGTAGTGCTTGTTTAGTGTATCATACAGATATAATCTTGTCCTTTTCTCCTTATTTTGACTTGATGAAAATGGTAAGAATCATTCAAACTTGTAGGTTCTTAAACAATTTATATACTTTGCAGGATGTATATTTTGACGATGAATCTGCTGAAGTTGTCATCTCCTCTTTGAGGCTTGGGGATGATCATGGAAGGTAGTCTTTATTTCAGACGCAATTTCTCTATATTTTCCAATTCAAGTCTCAGGTTATTGGTTCTTGTTTCATGATTCAACTTATCTGTCCCGTGAAATGACAGTAGTCTGTTCACAAATTCCAACTGGTTCGCTTTCCAAGAAGACAAAACCGATGAGGAGCCCTTGAGCACTTCTACCCTAGATAAGATGGAAGATATTAACCTAAATGGGACTACTGGCACTGGCAATGTCGAGGAGGTGGTGGTTGGAGTACATGAGTCGAGGGATACTGCAGGTTCATCCAGAACTGACACAGATTTGGTGAATGATGCCTCCAATGTACTAGGGGAAAAACTCACAGATCCAGAGGAGGGAAATACTAATAATGACCTGAGTCTATTTCGGTTCGAGACAGGAGGCAATGAAGATCTTTTCAGTGACCAGCAGTTGCCTGATTGGGTTGGATGGCATGATCCATCAGATATTAAGATGGATAATGATGCGTCTACCGATGTTCTTTCAACAACAGCGGAATCTGCTGTCACGTCTCTGCCAAATGGCCTGAATAGAGTTGATGCTGACCCTGCAAGCACATTGGAGTCTACCGAACCTGTGAAAGCCGAAGGGACTACACCCTCGTTATTTGAAGAGGAAGCAGAGTTTGTTGGTGTTGATTTGGAGGGCTCTAAGAGGAGCACGGCTACTAAACCTGAAGAAATGGATATACCTGGTGAGGACAAGTCTGGGGTGATGGACACTAAACCTGAAGAAATGGATATACCGGATGAGGATAAATCTGGGGTGAAGGAATTCAGCAAGAGCCAATGGAGGGTGGAACTAGAGGCTGGTCTCGCACAGGAATGATCAAAGCTTAGTCTTCCATATAACTGTATCATTAAGAACAGGTGTACATGTACTGTATCATGTTGGGTTGTCTGTCAATCTTCCTCGTCTCCCTCTAGGGAGTGAATGGGTTTGTAGCGTCGTGCCATTTTGGTGGCAATTACGTACATTATTGTAAAACACCATTGATTCTGTCATCAGATTTTGGCTAGATAAGTAATTTTTCGGCTTCAGCTGTTAACCGTTGTCATGTCGACTTTACCAAATACTTGAGCGTCATCGAGTGAGGTTTGTTATTCCTCAAAGATTAATGCTGCAAACTGTTTGCACATAGAACATATTTTTGTATATATAATCAATAGATGTCTGTATGTGCAGTAGTTTAAAGAGTTGAATAGAGGAAAACTGCAGCCGAATTCCACATCAATTGTTGTTATCTTACAATTCTGTTTCATGAATACTCGTGTATATATACACACATGTGCCTTGCACATATTTTATAAGAAAGAGCAAACAACGTTCTTAATTTTTCTTCTTCTCTGCGTAATTACTTAACTATCTATATTAAATTTAATGAACAATTTTAATTAGTAAATCTAGATGAGGGTATTTTTTGAACAAAACTTTCATGGTGTAGTCTATTTTTCTCATTAGATAGTAGTATAGAGTATAGATATGCTATATCAACTTCATCTGTTTGCTGCTTTACTTCAAGACCAGCTGAGTATCATCATGTTCCTGCATATTTCCAGAATTGTTCTATAGTACTAACTTCATTCCAAAATGTAAATGGCAACAAGTCATGAAATGCTCAGTTCTATAAAAACACAGAAACATGCTCGAAATATTTGAGCGCAGGTAATTTCCGGACACCCGTGTGCTCGCCGGATGGGAAGTCAGTACCTTGGTCTTTGAAGGATAATATTATTGATGGCAATTGTGTCAAGTACACCTTAAAAAAGAAGGCATTCTTTTGCAAAGTGTGTGTGTGACATAAAAACTGTCATACTGGCGTTCAGTGTTCTAGAGGTGACTTGACTGTTATTCCGTGATGAGTTTTATTCAAACAAATTGGATGACTTGGCAAGAACTTCGGCTGGTCGAACTTTTAACCATGGTTAGCAGTATGTGAGTGTCGGGATCGGGGGTAATATTGACGGTTTTGGATCGGAATATCGAAATTTTTTAGGTATCGGAAAAATAATTAATAATAAATATTAAAAATAAAAAATATATTTTATACATGTAAGCATATTTTCAGTGTTGTTCATTAGTAGTTTTGAAATTGAATAAAATAATAGTCATCGTTACTTATTATTATACCTATGATAAAAGTTTTCTTCATTTACAAACTTTACTATGCTTTTACACTTATTGATTGTTTTTTTCATTTAATTTTTTCTGTCGAATTGACTGAAAAAAAGATCTTGAACGTCATTATCGATAGCGGTCGGTATGCGATCGGCCTATGCCAAATTGATCGGAGCGGTATGTATCGCTATCGGCCGATACTACAAACTATACTCTTAATTGTTGTTCTCTTCCACGGTGAATCGTTTTATGTTTAAAACACGTACCAAGCTACCTAGTTTGAGTTTTGTAACCCAGGAGACCATGTTCCCTCCGTTTAATTTAAGTTGGGGCCTGTTTGGTTCAGTGAAACTGTCCTGAATCTGCAATTTTTTTGGAAGGTGACTGAACTCCCATGAATTCCCATGTTTGGTTGCCTGAGTGATTTTGGAAGTGAAATGATGGGGTGCAGTTCCTGTCCCCCACTCTTTCATCAGTTTCGACATCTAATTTTTTTTTTTTTGAGGAAACTCTTCTTGGAAGTCTGCAGGGAAGAGAGAGGAAAGGGAGAGAAGTTCATGTCACCGCAGGAAAGGGAGTAAAAACTTCCGACTCGAGTGCGGCGGCTTGGACGGTGCTCCGTCCACCACTCTCCCTCCACCATGTGGGGCCCGCACCGGCTGTTGTGGCTCGCAACTCGAGTGCGGCGGCCTCAGCGGCGCCCCCGCCCACCACTCTCGATCGTTCACGACAGCCCGTCGCCGACGCACGACCTCCCGTCTCCCTCGTCGACAGCTTTACGTACGCTCCATCCCGAAGGTCACCGGCGGCCCGGAGTGGAGCTGCTCCTGGAGATGGACTTCGGCCTCCGCAAGGCTCCTTCTCTGACCAAGAAAAAAATAAGAAAAAAATAGGGAGACAAGGAAGAAGAGGAGGACGGAGGCGACTTTTCTCCGACCAAAGCATGCACTTCTCTCCGGGAATAGAATTGGTTATGGCCCATGGGAATGAGAAAGTGGGAAAGATATATTTTTTATTTTTTTTTACTCGGGAACGAGAGAATTGGTTTTAGTATGACTAGTTTACATTGTACGTGCTTTGCACATAGTTTAATTAACGGGTAAAGTGTATTTAAACTCTCCTTAGAGTTGCCTCGTTCGCAAAATAAGATCTTTTAGAAAACTTAAGCAGTTTGCACCTCCCGTAAAACCGTTTTTGTTCGGAATGCCCCTTTCCGTCAAAATGACGTTAGAACAGCCGTTAGAGCCCATATTTTGGATTAAAAAAAAGTACACTTCCCAAAATACCCCTAATGCTAAGTGGCGGCTGCTCTCTTTCATTCTTTCTATAAGAATGTTTGTTTGAAACATAAAACCTAAGCTTTATATTTTCTATTTTTTGACCGGTTGGTTGGAAGGAAAAATAATATTTAATTTTTTTTTATATTCTTTTTTTTTTTTTTTACTTATTTGCTCTCATTTAATGTATTGAAGCTTTTTCTTACCTACAGATCTCAAATCCAACTGTAAAATTTTTTTTTTATTCCCTTTTTTTTTTACTTATTTGCTCTCATTTAATGTTTGAAGCTTTTTTTACTTATTCCTTTTTTTTTTCTCAAGACGTCCAAATAGAAATTATGGAAGAACAATTTATTTTTAGATTTTTGATACGTTTAGTAATATTTAAGTTATTTGTTTAAGTAATACATGTGATGAAAATAAATTTGTACCAAGATTTGCAATTTCAGGTAGAATTAATAAATAAATAATTACGATAATAGTCATGACTAATAAATTATTAAGTAAGACTATAACGATGATTATAATGATGATTACTAAATTATTAATTAAAATTATTATAATATATAAATTATTAACTATAATTATAATTATGATTAAATTATGATTAATTAATATTATAATAAAATTGTAATTAATAAATTATTAACTACGATTATAATTATTAATTAAGATTATAATTATTATAAAATATTAAATAATATAATATTAGTTACAGTTATCTAGCTCCAAATACGGTTTACAAAATATGCCCTAAGTTAAATGGCTGCATAGTTCAGGACTAACCGGACATTTGTTAAAAGATTTTTTTTTCCAGAAAAAATTTAAGATGAAAACCTACTATTTAGATTTAAACATTTATTTTCGAAAATGACGTCAAGCATGAGAATTCTATCTTTTTAGGAACGGGAGGTTATTTTAATAATCTTTTTAATATTTTGTTTTTTGTTTCCATTTTTTTAGTTCTTATTTCATTTTTTTTTTCATCTTTTTAATAATCTCTAATAAATTATTAAGTAAGACTATAATGATGATTATAATGATGATTACTAAATTATTAATTAAAATTATTATAATATATAAATTAATTAAGATTATAATTATTATAAATATTAAATAATATAATATTAGTTATAGTCATCTAGCTCCAAATACGGTTTAAAAAACATGCCCTAAGTTAAATGGATGGATAGTTCATGACTAATCGGACATTTGTTAAAAGATTTTTTTTTCCAGAAAAAATTTAAGATGAAAACCTACTATTTAGATTATAAACATTTATTTTCGAAAATGACGTCAAGCATGAGAATTGATTTTTGTTTAATAATCTTTTTAATATTTTGTTTTTTGTTTCCATTTTTTTAGTTCTTATTTCATATTTTTTTTTTCATCTTTTTAATAATCTTTTCTAGTTTTTTTAAGAGTGGCTTTTATTTTCAAATTTGTATAGTTTTTGTTTTTGTCTTTTTGTTTTCCACATTTTAATAGTATTTTTTTGTTTTTTATTTGGTATTTTTTTTTCCAGTTTTTCATCATTTCTATTTTTTAAGAATTGATTTTTTTTGTATTTATCAGTTTTATTTTTCCCAAAAATATTTATATATTTGTTAAATAAAAATAATTTATGACAAAATAATTTTAAATAATATTTATCCACTTTTTTGACGGAACTAACCGTTTTTAACAAGTTAATATTAATTAAAATAATTTTAATAAATAATTTTACTAGCAAAGACCATTTTTCCTTTGTTAATATTTATCCACTTTTTAACAAGTATTTTTGCGTAACCGTTTTTAACAAAATAATTTTAGAACTAACCGTTTTTAATAAGTTAATATTAGATATCCCAGGGATAAAATGGTCAAAACAACCCAATTTTAACACCCGTTAACAGAAAAGTTAGCGGAGGGGGTGATTTAAGCATTTTCGTAATCTTTTGGGTTTTTCGGATCAGCGAGTCTTTATTTGTATTTTCGTGACATCTAAGGAGGGTTTAAATGCACTTTACCCTTTAATTAACATATTATAAGGTCAGCAATCGTCTTTTCGTCTTTTCCAAATGACTATTCATGTGTGTGCATTTTTTTACAATGTCAAGTGATTCAAAGTTAGAATTTGGTTCTTTTTTAATTTTCTATTGAGAATAATAACCTTTAAAAATACTAGGGACAGAAAAATTATTACCATTGAGACATGAAGAGTTGTATGGAAAAGAAAACTTCATAGCATACAAATATTATTGTTTTGACTCTTAACATAAATGACATGCAAGTTGACATAATAATATCATGTTCATAAAATACTCTAGGGTATTTTAGGAATTCAAAAGTTTCACCACAAAGTTTTTCTTATTATATAGTACTAGCATATGTGCACATGCCTTACACGTATTTTAACATTTCTTAATTAGTTTAGGAAGACTCTTTAGAAAGACCAAAGGGTAGTCTTCCTAATTACTAAATTGTTCTTATTAAAATTAATGAACTATTTTTAATTAGTATAAGTATGTAAGGATATTTTCGGAATTCAAAAGTTTCACCATCTAAGTTTTCCTATATATAGTAGATAATAGATAATTAATTTTGGCAATTATTTTAATTATGATAATAATAGTAGTTAATTTAATTTGTCTTAATTATTATGATAATAATGGGAATGGAGAAAAGGAAATCTGTTTAGTAATTCTAATTAAATTAATAATGCTAATTAATTTAATTTGTCTTTCATATATTTGATAAATATGATAACTAAATAACTTTTTGGATTGTGATTTTTATTTTAGAAATTTACATCTAACTAATTTTATGTGAATTAATTGTGTGAAAGAAAACTTAGTATTTACTAATTAAATGAGAATTATTGGGAAGCAAAAATGGGGATAACCATACCTATGGTTACCACATTTTTAATTTACACTTTCATGTGGTATCCAAACACATCTAATTGAAATTCGTCACTTGCGATGAGACAAAATCCTACGTATCCAAACATATTTTGGAAAGTAAAATGTATTGAAAATGATCCGTATTATATCATGTGAAAATGTCACTTTCACACTTTCAGACAGCTACCACTTGTTACATTTGAAATCGAGTTTTGCTCTTTCCGTCTGCATTTTGGTCAAAACGTAAAAAAAAAAAAAAAAAAAAAAAAACCTAGTGTGTACCGTTTTCATCAGAAGAGACCCAAAATGGCAAACACTAAATGCTGGAAGCTGCACTAGTTGGCATTTGTTGTTTAAAATGGGGAATGGGCTGGCTAATTTGGTTCCGATTTGGAGCACCAAATGGTGAAAGTCCCAAAATTGCTATTAAGCGCAGCTCCGTTTGACTTTGAGTTTGGCAAAAAGTGGAAACTCTAGGAACAAAAATGCTGAAGGGAGACGAATTTTCTTGAACGCAGTCTACTATTATCATAAGAAATCATTATATTATCAAAACCTATCATTATTTACCAACTATTAATGAATCAATTTTCTCACATACGTAGCATAAGTCAATTTTCGCCAGCTGTCAGAAGTCAATAGATTATGCATGAAAGTAGGACTTTCCGGGAAAGCTAAAATACAATTTTGCATTTTGGCAGGGGTTTATATGCACAGGAACTCACCCATAAGAATCGTTCACACACACGAACGAAAGAAAAGGCGGACGCCGATCTCCAACTTCGAAGAAGAAGAAGAAAGAAGAAGAAGAAGATCCTAAATTTTTCGGTAAATTTTTTATTCATCATCTCTTCTCGATCGTCCCTGTTTGTTTTAATCCTCGACTTTGTGATTTCTCACCATAACTGTAACTTAGGTTTCGATTTCTCCCCATAACTTTGTTTTGCTCTATATAATTTCGGAAAACGAAACCCTAGGTTTAATTTACTTGTACAAAACCCACATACATACTGTTGATAATTCTTTAGAAAATATGATTTCATTCTAATAATCTAGTGCTGATTATTTGTTATTATTATCAGGAGTGTCTGTGTTTACTAAATGCGGCAACGGAGGCCAGCAGAAGCGGCGGAACCGGCACCCGTCGTCGTCGTCGAGAATTCGACTGATGATGAGCGGAAACACGGAAGGTCGACCAGTGTGTGGTTCGCCTTGGTTGTTATCCTCCTCAATGGTTGTTGGGCACTGCACTACTACCAGAACCAGAGCCTTCCTCCGCCTCTGAACGCCGAGCAGGCGGGCAAGCGGGGCTTCGCCGAAGTCGCGGCGCTGGAGCATGTCAAGTATCTCGCGAACCTGGGCCCCCACCCGGTCGGCTCCGATGCCCTCGACCTGGGAGTTCAGGTATATGCTTATCTCATCCTTGCTATACTTTTTAAGATATAAATTTGATATGCTCGATCTCGCCCGTGATCGAGTTCCCATAAGTTGTTTATGAAGTTGTCGTATGGCATTTTTTTTCGATATCAAGGCCGAGGATCGCCACTTTTGTCGAGACAACATCAACCACCGTGCAAATATTATTTTTATCCCCTATCCTTTTTGACAACTTCAATCCGAGTGCGTTACAACGTACCACTCATGCGCATGCCCAAACCCCCTGAGGATGATTTTCTCCCATCTTATCCTCAGTTTGAGTTACCTCATGCTTCCCGTGAATACACTCATTTCATATCCTATGTTTCAACTTTCATGTCACTCGTCCGTCTTAGCATTCTAATTACTAGAGGTTTGTTGCTTCTCTGTGTCGGACTGCATTGTCTTCCGAGGTATTCTAGCATAAGCTTTTTCTAAGTAGATAAAAAAAAACCAAGATTTCTCCCAAACTGACCGCAATCATTGCATGGACACGGATACTAGAGAGTATGGGTCTTAAGTCTTGAAGGGGCGAATACTAGAGGGACACCGGGAGTATGCTGGATACCTACTGCTGATCAAATACGGGCAACTATGTTGCATGGACACGGATACGACACGACACCTATTTTGGTGTGTCGCAGTGTATTTTGGAGTATCCAGGTTGTCTTAGTGTATAGTTTATTTGTGTCATTTTCTTAAGGAGCTTTTCCTTCATCACCTTATTTTCTGCACACTATGCTTAGAAATGTCAGCCAACCTGGATACTCCAAAATACACTGCGACACACCAAAATAGGAGCTTTTCCTTCATCACCTTATTTTTTGCACACTATGCTTAGAAATGTCAGCCAACTCATGATTAGCGGACAAATACTAATTTGCATTATTGTTCTGATTGATGGATCACCAGTTTAGTTCATTGATTAAGTTTTTCTTGATGTTTTCATTACAGTATGTGCTGGCAGAATGTGAAAAGATAAAGAAGTCAGCTCACTGGGAGGTTGATGTACAAGTTGAGCTCTTCCATGCAGAGATTGGTGCCAATCGTCTTGTCAGTGGTCTGTTCAAGGGAAAGACAATGGTCTATGCGGATCTGAAACACGTGGTTTTAAGAATCTTACCTAAGTATCTACCTGAGGCAGAAGAAGATGTGATTCTCATTTCTTCTCATATTGACACAGTTTTCACGACGTATGTTTTCCATATTTCTTTATTTTTATATTAATAAAGTTTCTTCTGCATGAGTCACATGATATAGCAAAAATGGAACTATTCACGGATCATGCTAAGGGGAAAGATCCAACGTATAATAAATGGGGGAAATGGTTCCTTGACAACAAACTTATTTTCATCATATGTTATATGCACATCCACCTTAACTTTTTTTCCAGTCCATGCCTTGTTAGTTGTTACTTGTGTTGTAAAGAGGAAGGTTGTCATCTTTCTTCCCATTTCATTTCTCTTCAAGCTGCGATTGCCAATTTGAACCTTCAACTGTGAGAGATTTATTTCCAACCACATAATAGTTGAACCTACCAGGAGCACTTGATAGTTATGAAAGCTGTGGGTCCCAGTATCGACAAGTTAGGTGCTCCCTGAAAACATTAGAGCTTAGTTGCCAACTGTAAATTGCTGTTTTTGCATCAAGGCGATTAGGCCTTCAGCTTATAATTTTAATCTTTTGTTAAGCATGGCAGGTATACATTGAACTAGATTCAACATCTTAGGATTCCTCAAACGTGCATGTAAAACTTCCTATGTGAAATAGATTTCTTTACGGATTTTCTACCTGATTCTATTTTAATGACTTCTAGATAATGCTCCAAGTATTCTGATGTTATTGAACAAAATTATCCATACACATTATCATCTATACCTTGTTACCCATTGGCCCTATGAAGCGCCATCCTGCTGTGATTATTCTTGAATCCTTTTTCTTCAGTGTCCATTTTTTCTGAATTATGGTAGGCATATTAGTTCCAGGATTACGAATTAAATTTTAACACGGATTACTAAAGTTTATGACTTAAACGAGGAAAATTTCAGCTTTACATTAGCTGTTTTATTTTTATTTTTATAACAATCAAATCCTCGGCCTTTACTTTTCAGAGTGTTGATGGAAAAGTAAAATCTTGTTCAGAAGGCGAACATAACATTTACTAAAATATTCTTATATCATGAACTATTTTAGAATTTGTTGATTCATCAAGTATTTTACAAACTTCCATATTACTTTCAGATGATTACAATAACTATATATTTTTAATGAATATATCTACCTGTATTCATGTTATCATATAATTCTTTCTTTCTTTCTTTTGTGCTTGTGTATGCATACGCTTTCGTTAGTATGTTTCTTGACAGTGGGAAGAACATTTGTTATGTGGAATACATAATATGGATGAGTTAGAAATGGTATGTGTTCCTTGCATACACTTTTACCAAATTTTTAGGTAGTTTAGGGAAAATCATCAATTTCAACTATGTTAAGAATTTTGTATTTGCGGTCATCAAATTGTGGAGAAAGGTTCATGGTAAAGGGAGGAGGGAAAGCAATTCTACCAAAAATGGAGAGAAGTGAGAAATGGATAGAGGAAAGAGTACTAAAGATATACAGGAGTAAGGTTTAAGATTTCTTTATCCCATTGTTGGACTGTATTATATTTTATTCGTTTCTCATGATTAAGGAACCAAGAATGAAACTCAAGCTGGAAACCTCCAAAATTTTTGAAAAGACCAAAACTGAAGCTTTGGAGAAGGACTGAAACCAATGCTGAAACCGACTTTTATTCAAATATCATACAAAGAGCTTGGATTATTGGACTCAGTTGACTGAACTACCTGACACTGCTTCATAGCCAGCCTCCCACCAAGGGGGGGGAGAGAGAGAGAGAGAGAGAGAGAGAGAGAGAAGAGAGAGAGAGAGAGAGAGAGGGGGGGGGGGGAGATTCTGAAGAATTTGAAGATATAGTGTTCACATCCTTTTTTGACTTGTGCTCTACTTTTAGAACTTATTATTGATTTATGAGTCGGTGACTACTTTTTGGTATCTATTTTATTTTCTGGATTTATATCTCTTAACATAAAGTAGCACAGGGATTTTGACTTTTTCTTTCATATTCAGTGAAGAAGTTTGTAGTTCAAATACATTAGTTTGTTGAGTGATTGCTCTAATATGACTGAAATTCTTTGATGCTTTGATTCATACGAATGCATATTGTAACATATGGAGATAAGAAGCGTCATGAATTTAGTCATCATGCATGTAAATTGAAGATGCACTTTCTGTATTCCAAAGAATTTGGCAATTGCTTATTTGAGGTGATCTAACTGAAATAGTGTGAACTTGTGTATGTTTTTATAATGTAGCAACTGCAATACATGTCAAAATACAGCTTCTTCATTCCTTTTTTGTATATATTTATTAATTCTCGTTGATAACGTGTGTGTTCCATTAATCAAGATATGTTGTCTTTTCTTAGGGGAGGTGCTGGGGACTGCAGTTCATGTGTGGCCGTGATGCTAGAGCTAGCTCGAGGAATATCTCAGTGGGCTCATGGATTTAAGAATGGTGTTATTTTTTTATTTAATACTGGAGAGGAGGAGGGCCTAAATGGTGCCCACAGCTTTATAACACAGGTTGGACTTTTTGACTTCTGCTAATTACATCTGAATTTGTCAGCAAGAAAAGTATTATGTCCACTCACTGGGACCTCGTGTATTTAGCAAGTGATGGTGTATATTCATGATCAATTCCTCCAAATAATTTTGGGGGCTCTTTTCAGTATCATTAGTAATTCAGTGTAAGCTTAAATCATGTGGCCATCTAGTCTGGTTGATTAATTACTATGTGTCAATAAGAATAAGAAGTAAGATTCCCTTATTTTTTCATGATAAGCTTTTGAACTGAACAAGGTTGAGTTTTAGGGGATAAGGCAGCTTTCAGGAGGAGGATTGTGTGTACTGTACACTCTTAAAATTCCATCTTTATAGACTCCTTCCTATTCGTATGGCCGTCTACCTTGCTTGATAGGGGAATTGCTGATTAATAATGCATTAAACGGGTTTTAGACATTTGGCATACCAAGCAGGTCTGGATGCACTGACCATTAGCTTAAAATCCCAGCAAATCTAACAGTCTGTTAAAGCTCACTTCAATTCTCTTGTTTGATTCCTGCAAGGTAGCCTAGCTGGATATAGTTCAGCTTGATGCATCACTTCTCTTCTGCAAGGCCTATTATTTGCTTGAATCTACTACTGCGTGCTACAAGATTTTCTGCTTTATGCATGATTTTATAACTAAAATTTTCTAACATTACATTATATGCTACAATATTTTCTCTTTGATTTAGGGATCACCATTAGATTCCTCAGAGAAGTTATTATCCTCCATCGGCTACAAACTATTCAATTATTTTTTCTGTAGCATCTAATGTGATGTTTGTGGTCTAATGTAATGTTTGTGGATTTTAATTGTGATATCAGGCATAAAATTATGTCTTGCTGCTTGTTATAAATTCCTACTGTGGCATGTTTAATCTTATACATAATACCAAAACTTCTGGGCTTTACCGTGGAACTTTCGTGTTCCAAAAGTGCCCTTCTCCAACCTTGTATACCAAAGTATGCTTAAATTGACTAGGGGTAAAACATGTAAATTACACACCTCCCACTAACATAACTACTAACAACTAATAATTACACACTTCCAACTACAATAAATGTCCACCATCTCAAAAATATATTTACTTCAAAATATTTTATACTATTTCAAGATGGGTTGTCATGCAAGTATACATTTAAAAAATGAGGAAAAAACACAGATAAAAGACACGTGCAATGCACGTGCACGACTTCTAGTGGTTTATAATCTCAATATCAGTTACTACTGTTTATATTTCTTGGCTATATATATGTAATAATATTGAAAGTGGATTGCACCCTAGATGCTCCCTTATCCATAACATAAGTCTTTCTTGTTGTTCACTTCATATATATTGCAATTTTTATCGTACAGCATCCATGGAGGAACACTATCAATTTTTTTGTTGATTTGGAGGCTATGGGAATTGGTGGGAAATCTGGCCTATTTCAGGTATTGGTCCCAAAATATGTTGTTCTTTATTATCATATGTTGCTAGGATGAAATGTATTACTTTTGTGGTATCTGATATGCATATTTATTTCCTATGAGAAACTAAAGCCGAAACTGCATTCCTTAACAGACTGGTACAGAGCATTGGGCTATTGAGACTTTTGCCAGAGTAGCAAAATACCCATCTGGTCAGATAGTTGCACAGGTCAGTAGTTCATTTTTTTGCTACTTTTGTGTTCATTTTTGTTTTCTGTATAACTGAACTTTAGTTTTTGATTTTAAAACTATTGTTCATTATTCAAAAGAATATAACTAGAAATGACAAATCCAGTTTCACCACTCCGTTGCAGACTATTTTGCACAGACACGATAATCGATATGGTACAACAGATTGGATATGATTCCAGTCTGTCTCAACAGATTGGAAATCCTTCGATGGCTTCCTTATGAAAACATCCATTTGTATATGGGTATATCTGGGAAGTTCACCACAGTCAATCATTATGTACGCAGTTATAAAACAAAGACTATTAAGACGAGTCGTGTGCGCAAGATGGCAGGCTGTGGTCAAACAAAGCTCCTCACTTCATTGATTTGCGTCCATGTTACTTTAGTTAATTTATTTTATGGTCCTTTCTTATTCTTTATAACGGACCCATCCCGATGGGAGAAGGCTTGGATGATGATGATGATGATGTATGAATGGCATAATACTCTGGTCATGCCAATCAAAATTGTACATAAGAAAGAAAGTACTATGTGATAGACACACAAAGAACTCAAGGCTCAAGCAGATCTTACGCTAATATGAGAACAACTCAGAATTTCCTAACTTCCTAAGATACAAGTCAATATTGTTTGCCAAATGTGAAGCTAGAAGTGGTTCACTTGTAGCAGTCTTCCTTTCTCTACATGATGTTATTTTTCTTACATTGCAAGTTATTTTGCGAGTTTCTTGTTCAATGCAACAGCTTACTTTATATGCTTATAGTTCTGCAGGATCTCTTTCTTTCTGGAATTATCAAGTCAGGAACTGACTTCCAAGTTTATAAAGAAGTTGGTGGTCTTTCTGGGTTAGATTTTGCATTTACAGAAGCTACTGCAGTTTACCATACAAAGGTCTGTACTAAATTTAATTTGAAATGTCTCCTATGTCATTTGGGTTGAAACTACAGCTTAAGAAAGTCAGTTTTCTTTTGATAAAACAATACTGGATAATTTCACTTGGCTTGAAACTAAACTTGGATTATTATTTTTAGTGGTTTTTTTTCCTTATTTTTTATATTTATCCTTGTCTGATTATAAAATGTTCTCTTAGTCATGGGAAAGATGAGGGTCTTTGTGGTATTTGACCACGTCCTCGGATTCAAACATAAATTTGCAAATCATCACCAAAGTCTTACTTTCTCTATAGATCAAAAGATGCATGTGTATGTACTCTTCTGCATGTTTCTCGTCCATCACTTAGGTTGGTAGCATAACTTCTCCCTGGCTAATAGAGGAGGCTTAAAAATAAATAAACAAACAAATAAATAAGTTAATTGAAGAAACTAATCTTCAAACTTTTCTGGTGAGCCACCTCTAGAGGAAACCTATAGGTGAATCCTTGGCTAACAGAGGAGGCATCTTGGGAATGTTGTTCTATTGACCTTTGTAGTAAAATAGCATTTAATACCATGTTCAGCAGGAACATTATGTTCTGGGCACGACTTGCATATGAGAGGTTGCAATCAGTAACCTATGGTTGCTCAAGTATTCTGCTTTCAATCAGTAACGAGCTTTAACAAGAACTGATTTTCCATTAGTTGTAATATGCATGACCAGAAAAGCCGCATGCTTTGAAACTGACAAAGAGATAGAAGTGGATATAATTGTAGTTTGCTTGCTGCTAGATCACTTGTCTAATGCCTAATTGTGCTACGTTGCTTCCGTGCAGAATGACAAATTGAAGCTTCTTAAGCCGGGTTCTCTGCAGCATCTTGGAGAAAATATGCTGGCATTTCTGCTTGAGGCTTCTACATCACCTAACCTTCATAAAAAATTGGCAGTGAAAGCAGAAGGATCAACTGGCATAAGTCAACCCATATTTTTTGATGTTCTGGTATGACTTTTTTTTATTTTATATATTGATGTCATCTTCTGTTTTTTTGGGACAAATGTCAACCGGCTGAAGTTACTTTAGCATAATTTCCATCTCTATTTCACCTGTTATCAACAATTTCATTCTCATAAACATTACTATATGCATGTTCTACACAAACTGTATTTAAGCTGTGGACAATCCTTGCTATATGTCCATATAATTTCAATTCTGATGGTATCACCAAATTCCTTATTGTTGACACCATGGTTCTCAGCATACTAGTAACATGGGTATCTATGTAAGTACTTATCCTTGGAAATGCTTTGGACATAGGAACAGAGTTTCCGTTTACATCATGACATTGTTCTTCAATATTCTTTATGTGATCTTTTTACCTGCGTACCACTTTAAAGATATGATACTATTTACTAACAATTGAAGCAAGAAATTATGAAGGTTCTGTATGACAAAATGATTGGTTACTCACAGGTGTCAATTAGAAAAACCAAATAATGCATTTGACTGTTATATAGTTATTTCTGAGTTTTAAAATTAAATCTGTGTTCAACTAGTTAATACTTTCCTTGAGTTGGGATTTTTGACAAGTTTTATTTTATTTTTTTAAACACAGTTAAGACTGCCGTGCATTAGTTGTTTTTTTTGAGATGTCAACATTGGGAAATGCTCGGGCTCCCATTTAGATGGGATAAGATGATGATGATAGTAATCGTCATCATGATGAAAGTTGGCACATTCCATATATCTTTTGTCACATTTTGTCATTCACAGAGGTTGAAGATATAGTAGATAAAGTTGTCATCTGATTTCAATTTCATGGTGTAAGCTGGGCTGTTCTGCTCAGCCTAATACTAATAGGCCATGGAAACAAGACATACAAAAAAATTTGACCTTATATTTTAATGCCTATAAGATTTTAATTATGCTGGTATATGTCGTTCTCAAACACTTCCAGTAGGTATCTTTGTTTTTTCACAAGGTGGCTGCGTGGTGCTTAATGCACAATTCCGACATATAAACTATAAAATGATCATACAGGTTTGTGGGATAGATTTCTGCAGTTTTTTCAGCAGTTTCTTCTTTTTAAAATTGCAGGGAATGTACATGGTGGTATACTCTCAAAAATTTGCAAGCATGCTTTACAATTCTGTGATATTGCAGTCGCTTCTAATATGGACAACATCTCTGATTATGGGCGGTTATCCTGGGGCAGTTACATTTGGAATATCATGTTTGAGCATAGCACTTATGTGGTTATTTTCCCTAAGCTTTTCGGCTGTAGTGGCATTTGTTCTACCGCTATTCTGTACCTCGCCTATTCCATATATTGCTAATTCATGGTTAGTTTCCGGTTTATTTGGTGCACCTGCGGTTCTTGGGGCACTAGCTGGTCAACACATTGGGTTTCTCCTACTCCAGAAATATTTGAAACACACTCTCTCGAATAGAGAACCCAGTTTGTCTCCCAATATTCAAGAAAATGTAATAAATTGGGAGGCTGAAAGGTGGCTCTACAAAGGTGGTCTTATCCAATGGCTTAGTCTTCTTATTCTTGGCAATTATTTCAAAGTTGGTTCTTCTTATTTGGCACTCGTTTGGCTAGTTTCACCTGCTTTTGCATGTGAGTTCTCTTCTTCCTTTAGACACTTCCATAGTATTAAAGAATTAATATTTATTGCCGTGTTTTGATTTTTTGTAACTCATTTTTTCTAGATGGCCTCATGGAGGCAACATTGTCTCCAATGCGATTACCAAAACAACTAAAACTTGCTACATTAATTCTGGGTTCAGTAGTCCCTGTACTCCTATCTGCTGGTACAATTATCCAGCTGATAGGGCTGCTAACTGGGATTTTAGTTCGAATTGAGAGGTAAAGGTTGATTCTTCTATTATCTTTATGTATATATCTTTTTGCTCAACTTTTTTATTGTTGTAAATAATGGTTATATTGCTATTCGGTAAAACAGTGTTGTGTCACTCCAGTCTCGCAGATCAAGTTTGAGTTTTCTTGAATATGACCTTCGCATCTGTAACCTCTTTTTGTTTGCAGGAATCCGGGCAGCACACATGAATGGCTTGGGAATCTGATGGTTGCTGCATTTGTTGCTGCAGTTGTCTCTCTGACTCTAGTGTACATGCTTTCCTATGTTCATCTTTCAGGTTGATATTTATTTATCGCTTCAGTGATTTATTTTATGCTTTTGATATTATTTGCATACAAAATGATTTCAGTTGAACAATCTGTTTGGAATTACAATTGTAAACTAACTGTGACTAGTCTAGCTACACCTGGGTAAACCAGGGGATGATTTGATCTTGGCATTTTGTGCTCAGCAAACTTGGACAAAGATTGGTTCAAGTCTGCTTGCTAACTTTAAGTTTGCACTATGATGTAGCTTATTTAATTAACATCAATTAATATTGTAATTCAAGGTTGAATCAATTATCATTAGTGAGAAGGTTGCGTATGTGTATTGTGTATGCGTGCTTGTATGCAGAATGAAGCTTAAAGAAGTTTGTGAGGTGTGTGTTTCGCAACACATTTTTAGTTAAATGAACTGGCTTGAGCGAGTTTTCGTAAAATAAACATTAGGTGTATCCTCTTAGGATATTATGTTCTTAATTTAGTTTTTTTTAGTTTGTAAAACATGAACATTATATATGAAAAAAATTGAAATTATCTTTAGAATTTTTCTATATCAATCAAATGAGTTCCATTGCAATGTTCTGAGAATCAGGCCCGGCCAGTTGAACCAGAAAACCTAGGAACCGGCAGGCTGGCTGGTTCTCATATGCCTAAAAACCCTTTATACAGTTGGACTGGGTTTAACCCACTAAACCATTTGAACCGTTCAAACCGGACGAACCGTGCGGTTTGAACATTTGTTAGATTCCAAATGAAGCCCCAATCAAATGATGCCCTATTTTTTTTAATCCCCTTCCCTCTATAGTTGTCATGTAACTTATTTTTTTGTGTAATCTATAAAATTATGTGTATATTTTGAGACCCCATTCTGCCTCGGTACATCTGAACCCTGACCATTACTTGGTTACGATGACGGGTTCGGTTCTTGCTTTCATGAATCCTTGGTTGCATTTAGTTGATTGTCATTTGGTTGATCATGTGGATGCTGTTTCTGGTGAAATATGGCATGGTGTTGTGATTGAAAATGATTTTTATATGATTCTATTTGATACTTTGGCAAAATGGATATGCAATAATTATTTAGCCTATCAAAGCAATGATTTCCTCAACTCTTTATATTGAACATCCCCCTTTTTTCTAGCTGGAAATGTTACTTTTTGTTGATATATTGCAGTGTTGTCAAAGTGCTCTGTGAGGCACCTAAGCAACCGCCTAGGCATTCAAGAGGGCCTAGACCACCTCTAAAGCGGCCCACTTAATCACTGTTATTTTCACCTCAAAATTTTATATTATGTATTGTCATGTGACTATGAAAAGGCATATATGTACACTGATAATATAATTATTATTCATAAACATATTATTTTAGAAACAATTACCAAAAACCTTATGAGCCTCTTTTATAACTTTTATCTACAATGAACATTTAAGGAGGTGGAGGTACTATAAGTTACATCTTGTCCACTCGATACATCCTGATCCGCAACCTGTTCGGCCTCCCATCTTCATTGTTCTGTTTTACTTTGGTGCTACTGTTACTTTAGAAATGTTTTCTTCCTCTTTCTTAATAGTCCTCTACATACGAAGTTGGTTCTACTAATTTAGTTGCTTATGATCTCAAATCCAGAGTTTTTTGTACATTTTTTCTATACACTTTTTTGAATTTGGGCTATAGCCTATAGTTATTTTTATATACTAGTTTTTCTCTTAATTTTGCACTATTTTGATGCAATAATTAGACGTAAATATTATTCTTATTTGTTTAAGCTGTTTGATATTTTTAAAAAAAAATTCATCTACCATAATCCGCTAGTGTTATTGCTCCCACTAGTAATCATTAGTAAGGTCAGCAAATTCAAAAGATCCAGGAGCATGATAAATAAGCCTGGAATCCTATCCTTATGAAGTGACTGTCCGGGCAATGTCCTCCATAAAAGCGGGAACAATGCCAATGGATCCAGGAGCATGGAAAATATGCAAATCCTGCAATCGTACCTGTTGTGGAAAAGTTAGTGGAGGGTGAATGTATAGGCATAATTGACAGGTATATTTTTATGTTTCTGCAACAGGGATACTGCCTTGGTAGAAAAGCGGTCCGCATCATTAGAATGTCCTTCCCACTATACCTAAACTCTAGAGTTGTAGGGAGGTTGTACATTTAGATTATTCTAACATTCCTCCGCAGGTCGAAGGCCCATTTTGGACAGAGAACTGGATTCACACAGCTGTACAATTTTGTAAAATTCCTCTCAGAATGCGTGCCAGAGGGATTGAACCTGGTTCGCCCGGATATTATGTTTAATTCCTATGAAGGGACTCCAAAATTCATGTCGTGTCCGTTCTTGTTATGTCAGACACGCACGGACACTCCAAAAACACTAGGACGCACCAAACAGGTGTCAAATCTGTGTTGTTGTCTCTAAATTCTGTCGTGTCAAATCTGTGTCCATGCAACATAGTTTAAATCCCTACCATTACACAAAAACTGTAGAGTTGTAGTGTTATATATATATATATATATATATATATATATATATATATATATATATATATATATATATTATTCGAAGAAACATAACTGCCTATGTTCTACCTAGTCATTTAGGGGCCTCGGATGCTTTGGACTGCCTAGCTGCTTTGACAACTTTCTTATGTTAGCACTTCTATTATCTCTCTTATAGATTATCTCAGGTACTTGTAAACAGCTTTACTGCCATCCAAAGAACTAGTACTACTGTTGTTGTTCCTGCTGCTTCTGTGTTATAACATTTGTTATTGTTATTATTATGTTATCATTGTGAATACAATTGTTATTGTTATAATTAGTAATCACTGCTATTTGGTTCCTGCTTGTCATTTTTATGCTACTAGTGTACTGCGACTGTTACTACTTCTGTTCCTACTTCTAGTACTGTTATTTTACTTCTATTTTATCGTTGAATAATAAGGTCTTCGTGTAGGTGCAAAAAGATCAATCGTTCTTGCACTTTGTGCGCTATTCAGTCTCACACTTGCTGCAGTATCCACTGGTATTGTGCCCACTTTTACAGAGGACATTGCACGGACAGTTAATGTAAGTTGCTTTCTCTGAACAAACATTGATTTATTTGCTATACTCATCTTTCATAAAGATCATTCAAACTAGAGCAATATAATCTCCTAAAGATTTTGCATTTATGGTGATTAATAATTAAGGAACACATTCAATAGAACCTAGGACATAAGTACTAGGAGGCTAGTACAGTCTCCTTGTGCAAAGTGCAAACAAATCCCTTTCAGACTTAGTCCACAACCCCTACTTTGAATGGATATATTATGCAACAATATTGATTCGATTTTAGTCAACTGTCCCAACTTGGAATGGGTATATTAAGCAACAACGAGTCTGTATCAGCAGAAAAAGGATGTATTATCTTTTTCAAAAGTCTCTTCCTGAATGTAACTTAAACCTCAACTAAGTTGTACTACAATATTGGAAAAAGTGTCGGATCAATTCTAATATGCTCCTTCTTTCCTCAGATATAACATAAATATGGTTGGCAATACCAAATTTGATTCGCAACCTATAATTGAACCACGAGGTTAGAAAAACCAAATGCAAAACAAGTACAAAATGAAGTTGTTGCAACATTCAATTTTAAGAGGTCTATAAGGCCTGCCATGAACTATTCATAAATCTTAGTTCTACAGTGCTGAACAATGTTTTTGTTGTTGTTTAATTTTGGTGCAACTCTACTCAAATAATACTGTTGACATTGAGCTATGTGCTCAAGGATCTGCCCTGTGCTAGAAATATTAGAATCTCTAAGAATGGGATTGAATGTTAAGCTCATATTATTGTCGGTAGGAATACTTGTAAAAAGATCAGATATATTTTGTTTATGCCTTGAAAATTAACTTTGGGGCTGATTCTCACTAACATATTGTTACATGTCAGTTGTGCACATGACATCTAATCGACTCTTGCCATTGCACATTAATTCTTTAGTAGAACGAATGATTTTTTTTTTTTAATCCTCTGTGTCTAGCCTCTTTATAGTTATACTCTAGGAGACTTGGAGGGTGCTCCTTGGTTGCATGAACCTAAACTGCACATCCAAAAGGTAAGGCCTACTTACCTGCTAACTGATCATCTTGTTTTTATGGGATGGCCCTCGGTTGCGCATAAGTACCTTGGTTAGGAAATTGTCTTAGAGGATTTTCAGGTTAAATACTGGTTATAAGAACTTTACTTTGTATGGAGCTTTCTTATGCTCCATAGTTGAGACCATTCTGATGGGGGAAGGCTTGGATGATGATGACGTTGAATGATTTTTTGGTTCCTTATACTCTTAAGAAGTTGGTGCTTTTTCCCATAGAGGAGGTAGTTGTGGGTAAAGAACTTACTGGAGATGATCTTACAGAAACTAATTGGTCGCTTATAATATATAGGCATCTGGGTCAAGATTTAGAGGCCAACAAAAAGTACAAAGACAGTGGAGGAGTTTTGTTGAATACCCCAATCTGCTCACAATAAGAAACACGAGTCCAATTTGATATTTCCACTTTCCAGACATAGGCAATTCCACTATCTCATCTCCCAACCCCGCCATCCACCCAACTAAAACAAAACCGCAAGTGAACAATCATGGGAACAATATGGATCTTGTTGCATGTTTAGAATCTTATCGCAGGTAGAAAAGCACTTTCAAGTGCTAAAAGCATCAAGAAATAATGCCTTGATTCCATGGTGGATTCAAGAACGTCTGTCTGTATTGATTCCATGGTGGATTCAAGAACGTCTGTCTGTATTGATTCCATGGTGGATTCAAGAACGTCTGTATTGGTTAAAGCAGGAAAAGAGGTGTTAACTTGCATGAGGTTGGACCCTGTAAACCATGATTGATTGCTTCATTGTCTTATGACAAAGTACTCGTAACTATAGCATTGCTTCATTTCTGGGATCAGTTCTCACTTCTGATTTAGCAATGACATGTTAAAAGAAAAGCTTAATATTTTCTTGTTGGGATGAGAATCCAAGTATTTTCTTAAACAAGAAATTTGGTTTTAGATTTCATCCCCCCCTTCTTAACTTGTGAGTTTCCGCTCATATATGAAGTTTTCTGCTTCCAGTTCCTATTGCAAAACTTCTCTTGGTTAGTTGCCTTTGGTAGGTCTTCACACACACACACACACACACACACACACACAGAGGCACAAATAAATAAATAAATAAGAAGAATGTCCAGGATTTCAGAGGTTTTACCTTTAGTCCCATGCCCTTTGGTTTGCAGTCATCACAATTGCCTGCACCCCATGTAGATTTCAGAGTTTTTACCTTTTGGATGTCTGAGCTTTTACCTTAGTCCCATGTAGGATTTCACAGTTGCCTTTGGTAGGTCTTCACACACACACACACACACACACACACACACACACACACACACACACAGAGGCACAAATAAATAAATAAATAAGAAGAATGTCCAGGATTTCAGAGGTTTTACCTTTAGTCCCATGCCCTTTGGTTTGCAGTCATCACAATTGCCTGCACCCCATGTAGATTTCAGAGTTTTTACCTTTTGGATGTCTGAGCTTTTACCTTAGTCCCATGTAGGATTTCAGAGTTTGTACTCTTAGATGAGGATGATGATTCTAATCATGGTCTCAAGCATCACGAAGTTGCTGAATTGGAAGCCTAAGTAAAATGGAATGTGATTATGTGAGTCTGTGCATCCTTGATTTATTTCAAAGCAAACGATCAACATTTATGTAATGTGACCAAGTTTACAACTAAACATTTAAATGAGTAGATTGGTTTTGGCATAAAGTTTTTCTTTTGTTATGATTTTAGTTTATTATTTTCCTTTTTAAAATTAGGGACAGTTACTCTACTTTCCACCCTGGTATTCAAACCCAAGACCTCCCCTCCCTAGCAATGGCCTCAACCATTGGGCGGCCCTACCTTTGGTAACCTTATTAGTTGTTTTATCATTTAGTAGATCTTGGATAGGTAAAACAGAACCATCCCCGATTACGTACATATTTTTTCTAGTTTGAAATTATGAATGCTTATCTTCAGTCCTGGTTATAAAGGCATGTGGGTTAAGATCCTGAGGCCAGTCCAATTATTATGCAACTGTAGTATAGCCTGTATGCTTTTGGCTGCTTTTTGTGTTGTCCTTTTCGTCCTCTTTTATGAAAGAAAATGACGTACCAACCCTTCAACATTTCTTTTTTCAAGGCAATAGTTTTAGTTCATAGTGCTACAAATTCATTATTGAAATAGTTCCTGTTCAACAAGTCATTGTGTAGAGCATGTTACAATTGCAAATATTCAGATGCTTAATGCTACAACACTTGTAGGTTGTGCATGTTGTGGAGGCGCCAGGAAGATATGATAAAAACCAAGATCCATTATCATACATTTCTTTGTTCTCTACAACTCCTGGTAAATTGACCGATGAAGCTGAGAATTTGAAGGATGAAGAATTTTCTTGTGGGACGAATAGAAGTGTCGATTTTGTGGCGTTTACCGTAAAATATGGTTGTTTCAGTTTCAAAAATAGTGGATATGGATGGAGTAAGTCGGACATTCCTACAATTCATGTTGAAAGTGATTCAACATCAGGCGTTAGGCAAACACGGGTATTGATCGATACTGCTCATTCTATTCGATGGACACTTGCAATCAATACTGAAGAAATCAGCGACTTCACGTTTGAAGGTAGCACACTTTCTATTTGTTGATCAATTTTCTGTGATTATTTAGTACTATATTATTTAAGATGAGCATATTAGAATAAATATATCATCGTGCTGCTAACCTAAAATGCAAAATTCTGCAAACAGCAAACTCGGAAGAAGTTGTCCCACTGGGTGGGAAGATCCAGGTTGATGGGTGGCATATCATTCAGTTTTCGGGTGGAAAGAGATCACCCACAAAGTTCTACATGAACCTTTCTTGGGTGAACGATACCAAGCATTCATCAGAGAAGGGATATGGGGCAAGAGACGGATCATCTCCCTTGTTGAAACTAAGAACGGACGTGAACAGGATCACACCGCAAACTGCAAGAGTTCTCGAGAAGCTCCCTCCATGGTGTGCTCTCTTCGGCAAATCCACTTCTCCGTATACATTGGCTTTCTTGACCAGCCTCCCGGTTGACTTCTAGATGTGTCCTATTTGATGGTTATTTCATCTGCCGTTATATAGTTCAATGCCTAGTAATGAACATTAGGTTGTTGCTGCAAACTACAGTTGGACATACATTAGATATACATTTGTGTTGAGGAATAGGAATTTCTGGATTCCTAGTGAATAAATTTGTGTACTCGTAGGAATTTCTGGACTTCTAGGGAATAAATTTGTGTACTCATAGGAATTTCTGGACTCCTTGTATATCTCCTCTATGAGGAAGGATTTTCAGTTTTGACAAAGACATGTAATGGTACGACTATGGGTATGTGATGTCATCGTAATTGTTGCAAGGTTTCTAAATGCAGAAATATTTTATCTGTAAGTTGAGTATGCTATTATTTTGAGTGGTATTATATTCTGACTTACTATTTATTGAAGTGTTTGAAGTTGGCTGATGCAATTTTCTTTTATGTAGCCAATGTTAACATCTACTGTGAATACATGCCGGCAGTTCCTTCAATATCTAGTTTGTGTGCAATAGTATATTTAGGAGTAATGGATATGGTTGGTCTGAGTATATTTATATCTATAATATAAAGCACAGTGGGTTTTTTGGTCCGACCCGTGTGCTTTGGTTCAACAATGATGAAAGGACTAAATTGTCCCTCTCTCTATAAGAGAAGAGGAGGTCCCATGTTGGGTGCGGAGCAACCGGTTGTTCCAACGGCACCCCCGCCTCCAGCTCCTCTTGCACCGCCCCTCCCTCCGCCGCCTCTGCTCCATCTTCGTCCACGCCGTGGTCGTCGGCCTCTTCCGCAACCCCTTCGTCGCAAGCAGCCTCCTCCACCGCGCCGCCGACGCCGACCATTCCTTCGCCGCCTCCCTCTTCTCCGCTATGACCAATCCCAACCCCTTCTCCTTCAACACAGCCATCGTCATCTCCGCCGATCCACTCTCCATCTACTCCCAAATGTTCCGCCGCCGCGTCCCTCCCGACTCCCATACCTTCTCTTTCTTGCTCAACACCACCACCGCCGCCGCCGCCGCCAGGTCGCTCCACGCACACGCCCTCCTCGGATTTCGGCCCGACCCCTTCGTGCAGACCGTCCTGCTCACCGCCTACTCCCGACGCGGCTCCGCCGACCACGCCCTGCGGGTGTTCGACGGAATGCCGCACAGGGACGTCGTCTCCTGAACTGCCGTCGTCTCGGGCCTCGCCGCCCTCGGACGCCCCGCGATGGCCCTGCGCGTCATCGCCTCCATGAGGTCCCACGTCGTCCCGAACGCCGCCACCGTGGTCTTTGTCGTGTCCGCCTTCGCCGGGCTCGGGTCCCTGGTGCTGACCCGGTGCCCGCACGCCTTCGTTGAGAAGGCCGGGTTCGGAGGCCGCGTCTCCGTCCGGAACTCCTTGACGTTGGCCCGGTACCTGCATGCCTACGTCGAGAATGCCGGGTTCGTGTCCGTGCCATTATGGCACGGGTTATCCACTAGTCTATACTAATATATAGTCCAAATATTAGTTCACTACTTCACTCCCATTACACAATAAATGTGGATTAATTAGTTTTTGGAAGGGAGGTGAGGTGCTACCTCACGGTGTGGTGGCTATATGTGACCTCTCATGCTATCATCATGCACTTGCACAGTTTTCAGTGCATGATGATAGCATGGGAGGGGGGCTATATGTTATCTCTCATGCTATCATCATGCACTTGCACAGTTTTCAGTGCATGATGATAGCATTGGGGGGGGGGGGGGGGGGGGGTTGACACATAGCCGCCACCCATAGGGCGGCACCTCACCTCCCTTATTCTCTCTCTCTCTCTCTCTCTCTATATATATATATATATTTTTATATATATATATATATATATATATATATATATATATATATATATATATATATATATATATATATTTTGAAGCAATGGGTACTTGTGGCGAGCTCGCCTCCACTGAGGCTCGAACTCCCGACCACTTGGGCCGTATGCATCTCTCTTAACCACTAGGCTAGAGGTCATTTGCCTCTCTCTCTCTCTCTCTCTCTATATATATATATATATATATATATATATATATATATATATATATATATATATATATATATATATATATATATATATATATATATTTGGAATAAGGGTGAATTTATTCCTCGCATAAAGCGGAAAAGGTATTAAAGTACAACATCACAACTTTCCATGCCCCAGAAAACTATTGTGGGGCCATTACAGATACATCGAATTCTATATTATGTAGAATTCCAATGGGGGGGTAGTCAAGCCCTCAAAGATACGTCTGTTCTGCTCCTTCCAGATGTGCCAAACAGACGCAGCAAGGCGGACTCTGGCTCGTCTAGCCCACCCCGGATCCCGACCTCTGTGGTCTCGGATCCAACTGAGAATGCTCCGAATGTCACGGTCCATCCCCACTCCTCCTCTCAGCTGTGCACATTGCTCAGTCCAGATGTGCCAGGACACCGGACAACGAAAGAAGAGATGCTCCATGGATTCATTTTCATCAGTACATAGCACACATTTGGCATCCGGGATCAGCATCCCAAATCGAATGAGTCTATCTCTCGTCATCAATCTTCCCCGGAGGAGGCGATAAGCACAAAGTTGCATTTTCCGTGCAACTCCCTTGCCCCAAATGAAGTCCACCTCCTCAGCCTGGTCGTGGTGGGTCCGAACCAGATCATAGCAGCTACGAAAGCAGAATAGACCTGCACCTCCCCCCGTACCTGGACCGGCCCAGCTCCATGAATCCTCCATCTGGTTAGCGTCAATGGGAATAAGGTGAATGTCAGCTGCCAGCTGACCAGTAAAAGGGTATCCCTCTGGCCTCCAAACTCCGTCTCTAATGATCCGGCTGCATGTGAGGCCCCTTCTTGCTTCCCTGTCCAGCTGTCCTCCCAAAATCTCGAGGAGGGATCTGGAACCCAACCAAGGGTCTAGCCAAAGGTCGGTAGTCGTTCCATCCTTCATACGCCTGCAGATCGCTGTCTGGAGCACCGGTCTACATCTCAGGATGGCCTTGAATGTGAACGAGAAATTGTTGTCAATCCTGCAGGCCCAGAAGTTAGTCCTCCGTAGGTATCTGCTAGCCATCAGTCCGCCCAGAGCGACCACCCCTTGATGAATTTCCATGCCATCTTCACACAAGCTGCCTTCCGAACTGCATGAAGAGGCCTCAACCCCACTCCTCCTTCCTCCCGAGGCCGACATAACTGATCCCATGATATCGCATGAATCCCTCCCCTCCAGATAAAGTTAGCGCAAATAGCCTCCACCTTCCGAATAGTAGCTGTGGGGATCTGGATAGACTGGAGCCAGAACATAGTGATGCCCGCAATGACCGACCGCACCAACTCAATCCGACCCCCAAATGAAAGCCCCGTCGCTTGCCAGCCCTCCACTCTCTTCTGAGCAAAGTCCACCAAGCTATGACAATCCTGCTCTCGGGCATAGTTGACCGTAAGCGGGACCCCCAGGTATTTCACTGGAAGCTCGCCTCTGTCCACACCTAAGGCGAAGGCTCTCTCCTCCTGAAGCGTGCACCAGGAGCTGAAGTAGACTATGCTCTTCTCCCGGTTTAACTGGAGCCCAGAAAGCCGTCCGAACTCCTCCATAATGTCAGAGAGCGCTCTCATTCCCCTCATGGAAGGCTGGAGAAGCACCAATAAATCATCAGCATAAATCAAATGAGATACAGCAGGACTCACCAACTGGAAAAGGGGAACAATCCTCCCGCTATGCACTGCTATATCCATCATACTCGTGAAGTACTCCATCACCAAGGTAAAGAGGTACGGGGAGAGGGGGTCGTCCTGCCTCAACCCCCTGTTGCTACTAAAATAGCCATGTGGCGTGCCCTGAATGAGGACAGAGAAGGTAGGGGAGCAGATGCACTCCCTCACCCTCGCAACCCATCTCTCGTCAAACCCCATGGCAAGCATCAAGTGGCAAAGGAAGTCCCGATTGACCGTGTCATATGCTTTCCGAAGGTCAAGCTTCACACAAGCCTTCATCCCCCCCGGTTTGCTGAACTCCCGCACCATCTCGTGAGCAAGCAGACTGTGCTCCGCTATCGACCGACCCTTGATGAACGCTGCTTGGTTCTGGGACACTAGACCCTGCATAATCCCCTCCATACGCCTGCACATAAGATGAGTGATAATCTTGTAAAGGAAATTACAGCAAGCTATGGGTCGAAAGTCAGCAAGTGATGTCGCTCCTTCCTTCTTAGGAACCAGAGTCAAGAACGTATGGTTCATCTCCTTCAGCAGCCGGCCCGCAACAAAGAACTCCTGGACTGCTGCCAGAACAGGTACCTTAAGCACACCCCAGTGTCGCTTAAAGAACCCCGCGGAGAAACCATCAGGCCCAAGAGCTTTGTCGGAATGAGCCTTCTTCACAATATCTTCCACCTCCTCCATCCTCACCGGTGCCAAAAGTAGACTGTTCCCATGCCGGGACACCAGTCTCTTCGTAACCAGGGCCGGGAACATGCTGGAGTAGTCCGTCTGCTGGTATAAGGCAGTGTAGAATCTAACGGCCTCCTCCTGGATCTCCACCGGGTCACCAACCAGCCGTCCCTCAGCATTTAGAAGTCTGGGGATGCTGTTCCGATGCTGACGGGTGCGGATCACATCATAAAAGAATTTGGTGCATCGGTCTCCATCTCTGAGCCAGGTGCATTTTGCCCTCTGAGCCGCACTGATCTCCTCCTGAAGTCTCATGATGCTAACTTCCTCAATCAGTGTCTTCTCCTTAGCTGCCAGATCCCCATTCATAATGTCAGATTGGAGGGCAACCTGAGTGACCCGCAACTCTTCCTCCTTCTCAGCCAGGGTAGTCCGCGGTCTCGTCTTCACCCACCCCCTGATAGCCCTCTTGAGTTGTTTGAGCTTGTGAACCATGCGAAATTGGGCCGTGCCATCCCGAAAGTGCTGCATCTCTCTCATAACAACCTTCTCATATCCTGGTGAAAGGTACCAGCTGTTGTTGTACCGGAACGGCCTCGTCCGTGAAGCGGGTCTCTCACAAAGGCCCACCCGGATAGGAGAATGATCGCTAGTACCCGCAGCCAGACCTTCCGCCACCGAGTTCGGAAAATACCTGAACCACTCGCTGTTGCCCAAGGCCCGGTCCAGCTGACAAGCAATACGATTCTGAGTAGCCTTGTTGTGCCAGGTCCAAATATGTCCAGTTCGCTCCAGCCCCCGCATACCTGACATCAGAAGGCACCTCTGGAAGTCATATAAAATCGGATCCGGTACTGGCCGGCCCCCAACCTTCTCTTGACGAAGCAACATAGCATTGAAGTCCCCCATGATGAGTAGGGGAAGATGCATGTTGTCCGCCATGCGACCCAAAAGCACAATATCCCCCCACAGAGCCTCCCGGAGTCTTCGATCGTTGTGCCCATAAACAGCTCCCAGGATGAATCTGAATCCACCTTTATTCTCAAAAGTAACACCGATGAGTTGCTCAGACTTGTGAATCTGAACCCCCACCCAACTACCTGTGTTCCACCTAACCCAGATCCTTGCCATACCACAAAGATCTAAGTTATGGATGTGATCCCAGGTTGCCGGAGTCCGACGTGAGAGCATAGCGGCCCCTCGAATCTTCGTCTCTAGCAGAATAGCAATATCACAAGCCTCTCTCCTCAGCACCCCTCTGATCTCCCTCCATCGACCAATGGAACACCCCCCCTAATGTTCCATGCTAGGACCGACATCTAAATAAAAGATGATGGGTCCCCCTGTAACTCCTCTGGATCGACACTCGAGGGAAGTGTCTCATCCGTCTGCTCAAGAACTGCATTAACCATAGAGGAAGGGGCAAGATGAGCCTGAATCCGGCTAAGAGTAAGTGTCCAGTCGGGATTAGGCTCGGTCTGATCATCCGTCTCCCTCATCTGAGGAATATCCTCCAGAGTGGCCGGGGCGTGTCTCTTCCTGCTGGTGTAAACCATAAGTGCTGTAGAGGCCTCCGTCCCCCTCTGACTACTCTCCGCCGCACTCATCCCCCCGGTCATCATAGTCCTCCGAGGCCTGAACGGGACCAGCGCACCCTGCATGCTCTCCTGTCTCGATGTCAAACCTGTCTCCAGTCTCCTACAATCTCCATAACTGTATCGTCCTCCATGTGTCGCACTGGCGCCGTCTCCTCAGGTGAGTGACTAGGGGCCGCCTCCCTCTCATGTGCCTCCGTCTGAACCGTCTCCGGCCGAGATGTCTCTGCCTGGCCCGCCATAGGCCTGGCGTGCTCCATCCCCTTATAGTTGCATGCACTGGTAATGTGCCCAAAGCACTCGCAATGCGAACACATGGGTGGGACCCAATCATACTCCACGGCCTGCGTCATAACCTCTCCAGATGGTACCTGATACTCAAGCATGCTCGGCAGTTCCGAGTCTGCCTTGATCTCCACAAAGACTCTGGCGTACATTATTCTGGATCGGAAAGTAGTGGCCTCGTCTGCCTTGATCGGCTTCCCCACAAGGCTGGCAAGACGCATGAGAAGTGGGATGCTCCAATATTGAACAGGGAATTCTGGGAACCGAATCCAGACATGAATGACATTCAGCACTTCCTTCTCACACCTCAGCTCAGGTGTCCATTCTTTCAGAATAATGAGTCTTCCATCAAACGACCATGGCCCTCCCTGCACAATCCTGGTCACATCTTCCGCCAGACCAAACTTGACATAGTAGAATCCATTCTCCCGGGAGAAGAATTCCATGCTGTCCTTGGGCCTCCAGACTCTCTCCGCGTAGCCCCTGATTTGGCCAAAGAACGGCTTATTCCCTAACACATATAGCACTAAGATGTTCTTCCAGAAATCAGCGACCTTTGCTATTTCCTCAGCGGGGAAGTAAGCCATGTGTCCTCCACCAACCGTCATCGGGGTAACATATTCCATAGACATCGGACTTTTCAACTCCACTGGGGTGCAGACCTCCTTCCATGACCGAGGCCTCTGCTCCACAGATGGGGTCCTGGTTGTGGGACACACAGCAACCGGGTCCTGCCTACCAGTATCGACTGCAACACCCTTCTCCTTCTCCACCGCCGTCGCCTTTGGTCTCCAACCCGGAACAGTTCGCACCATACCTCCCCCACGGCGTCGGTGATCTAGATCGCCGTTCAAGGGACTAGGCCCTTGATTTTCCATCCTCGCCCTTCCCGAAACTTGGGATTGAGCCCCTCTGCGTCCACCAGTCCGCCGTCTCGTCACGGTCTGCCAGCCAGCATCTCCCGAAGTATCTCCTCCGAAACCGAACTCGAAGATGGGTGCTTCACCGGAATGGTCGCCACCTCCTCCACCCGTCTCCCCCCCGTGTGTGGGAACCCCACCGCCGCCGCCCGGACGGGGGCTGCTGCCCGTGATTCCAGCCGTCCCCCCCCCCCGCCTGGGGGGGTCCCGCCGCCGCGCCCCGACCCCCCCCCCCCCCCCCCCGCCTGGGGGAGCCACGCCCCTGCCTCCTGACCCCCCCCCCCTCCGCCTGGGAAAGGCCCGCCGCCGCGCCCGCTGCTGTCTCCCCCCCCCCCCCGCCTGGGAGGGGCCCGCCGCCGCGCCCGCTGCTGTCTCCCGACCCCCCCCCCCCCCCCGCCTGGGGGGGTCCCGCCTCCGCCACCGCCTTTGCCGCGGCCGCCTCCTCCCCCGCCGCCCAGCCGGCGCGGCCCCCTCCCCGCTAGCGGATCGGGGGGGGAGGGGGGGGAGGGGAAGGTGGCAGCCCTGGAAACCTAGGGTTCGCCCGCTCTTGGGTCGCCCGATCGCCTGGCATCGTTTATATATATATATATATATATATATATATAAAAGAAAAGTTAGGTTTCATCGTAAAAGTTTTATTTTCCAAAAATACTCTTACATATATTTACTAATAAAAATGATTCACTAAAGTTAACAGGGGCAGCTAGGTAATTACGAGAGTGTCTTTTAATCTTCCTAAATAGTCTTTTGTCTTACATGCATGTATAAAATAATATATAATAACAAATTTAAAATAATTAAGATATGTCTTTTAGTCTTCCTCAATAGTTTTGATAGAAAACTAGAATAACTATATTAGCTATCTTTTAGTCTTCATAATAGCAATATTCAAAATACGTGCAACGCACGTACATATATACTAGTGTTCATATATACTAAGTTTTGTTTCATTAGTTTATTCCTCTTATATATATATATATATATATATATATATATAGAGAGAGAGAGAGAGAGAGAGAGAGAGAGAGAGAGAGAGATCCCAATCTGTACTCTTTTTGAATAATATTTGAAAAATATTATCGATTGTATACATCTTTTTGACCTTACTACAAATTATATTCTTAAACTACTTCGGGATTTTGAATTAAAGACTATTAGAGATGATGCTAAGTGTGGGGACCGATAGAAAAGAAAGTGTCCAAGGATGCCAAAAGAAAGGGAAAACAAAAAAAGGTAACTTATTTTCTTTTCTATAAAATAAAGATATTTTATGGTGGCAGTTTCCGGAAGGAAAAAAAAACGGAATTTTTTTAATTTTATTAACTTGTATCCTACTTTTTGTCACAGACAAATATTTTAAGAAAGGAGAAAGCGGGTCATCCACTTCCTCGGATCCGAACCAGCCTTCCACCGCCAACAACAACAATAATCCGAATCCGATTAGAACCGGGTTATCGGATCTCAACCAATGGACTATTTATTCGTGAGTGAGTAGTGAGTCTAGTGACGTAGGAAAAGAAAGAAAGGGAAAAAAGAAGAAGAAGGAAATCAAATATTTAGGGTTAGGGTTTCGTTTGTTGGAGAGGAGGAAGAAGATGATCGAGGTGGTGCTGAACGATCGGCTGGGGAAGAAGGTCCGGGTGAAGTGCAACGAGGACGACACGATCGGGGACCTGAAGAAGCTGGTGGCGGCCCAGACGGGGACCCGCGCCGACAAGATCAGGATCCAGAAGTGGTACAACATCTACAAGGACCACATCACCCTCAGGGACTACGAGATCCACGACGGAATGGGCCTGGAGCTCTACTACAATTAGTCACAGAATCACCACCACAACAAAGAAAAGGTTAGGGTTAGGGTTGTTGGACTATGGAATAATTATGCTGTTTGATTGGACTATTAATTAGTTTTATCTATTTAGAATTCTCTGCTTTGATTTTCTTCAATTATTCTCTGCTTTGATTTTCTTCAATTATTCTCTGAATAAACAACGTGCTTGCATTTAATTTGAAGTCACTCATGGAATGGATGAATTAGAATTCTCCCATTCTTTTCTTACCAACAGAAGTAGGAAATCGATATTTGCTAATTGATTCATGATTCCCAAATTCATATTTCCAATTCGCGGATAACAAACATGCCCTTAGTAGTGAGATACATGAATATTGGCAATTATTCGAGTACTGGAATTAATTCGTATTTAGTTTAAGTAGGTTCTGAATATTGCATTTTATTACACGGTTTCTTGGGGTTGGATTTGCAACTTAAAACCGTCCAGTCTTTGTCACGTCTGTAGAGATTAGAATGTAACTTGGCATATTCAAGGGGTTTGCCCTCCCATTGCATATCACGTGGCTCTGTAACTTCCTGGGAGATCTATGTCCTTTGAGCAGGCTCGAAACTATTTTAGATTTCCTGACATATCTCCAAATATGGAGCGGATCACCAAAAAAAAAGATTTAAGATGCTTCAAAAATATAAGAATGTTACGTACCCTTTTTGTGTATCATTTGGTGTGTCCTTAACCTAGGTGCGATGTTTCGATTTTTGATGAGCTGGTCTAAACCCATTTATAGGGTTTTGAGAAAGATGAATTTTTGGTGGAGGGAATGTGTATATGATGTTGTCACCTTGATGCGGGACGAAGACCTAAGGAAATATGATTTGTATGAAATTGAAAAGTTATGAAAATTGGACACGGGAACTTTAAATGAAACGTGCTGATAACGTTGGAGGTGGAGAAGAAGGAGATGAGATGGAGAGATCAACTTTAGGGTTTTGGCATAGCATCATAAACAAACTAAAAATATTTTTTTTATTCTTAAATTCTTCGATTCTTCGATCAATAACTTCTGAACTTACAGATTATTTATAGACTACAAAACAATCGAAAGAAGATAAATAAATATTTAAATACTTATCCATAAGATAAGTCAAGTATGTAAGCAACTTAAGAGAGAAAATTATCCTTATTTAGATTTATCATAACAAATAAACTGAAAAATCTAAATAATAACCAAAAATTTCAACTTGTTGTCCATCATTCTCATCGGCTTTAAAAAATTCACCTCCTAGTGAATCATGTAAACGTGAAATCCAAAAATTATATTTCTGGTGATGCCCTCCAAATCTGTTATGGTTGAGGTCTCTGCTTCCGTATCCTAGTCAGCACAAAGACTTCTGAAAAGATGATGTAATTTCACATTGGTAATATATGTTGTAGAGGTGGAAGAAATTGAATGTCCACTTGGCAAATAACATCAAGCGAATGTTGGTTGCCTTAGTGCGTCCAAAGAAGTAAAATGCTTGTTCCTACGATCAATTATTATTTTCTACAAACAATCGCAATTACTTGTAACAAACATATAATAGAAATCGTTTACGGGTTTTTATTATTTAAACACATTCAAAATATTTAGAAGACTTAATAGGTTTTTCTAATTCATTGGTTTCATCAAATGACCTATTTAATTCTTCTAAAAATGATATATAAAGATCAAAATTTATTAGTGTTTTAAACCCTAGATTTAGACTTGGATTTAACTGGTGACTCCCGTACGACATATTCATTAAGTTATACAAATAATTTTTTAAGGATACAAGATCATCGTTAGCAATAGTTTTGTCTTATTATGGTTAAAAAAATCATCGGACAACTTTTTCATGTCGATATATATATCTTAACCTATGCAACATTGGTTATCACAAATTTGTTGTGAGAAATTTTGTGTAGACATTTTTGTATGGATCTTATGTATAAAATATTTCTAAATCATTGTTTAGCTCTGATATACCAATTTGATGCAGGACGAAGATCTTAAAAATATGATTTATATGAAATTGGAAATTTATGCAAAAATTGGGTACATAAGTTTTAAATGAAACGTGGATAATCAACTACTACAAATTTATCAAAAATAATTTTAATAGAAAGTCACAAATAATAAATAGGAATATCCGATTTGGAATGACGTGTTGATAACGTCGGCGGTGTTGAAGGAGATAAGATAGAGAGATTCACTTTAGGATTTTGGTATCGTACCATACAAACTCAAAATATATTTCTCATTCTTCAATTATTCGATTCATTATTTTTGAGCTTACAGACTATTTGTAGACAACAAAAATCTAAATATGATAAAATAAATATCTGAATACTTATTCATAAGATAAGTCAAATCTATAACTAACTTGAGAGATAAAATTCTCCTAATTTAGATTTATCATAACAAACAAACTAAAATTTTTAAAAGATAATTGAAAATTTCAAGTTGTACACTATCATGTCAAATTCCTACCCAACCCTGACCACCCAAGAGATAAAATTCTTCTTATTTAGATTTATTGTCACGACCCGCACCCGGATATACGGGTACGAATACGTGGGCCACGCCCAGCCTACGCCGCAGTATCGACGGTAGAGCGCTGTCAAGTATACTATACTAACTACAACATCTAATGATCCATAACTAGAAATGTACTCATGTCACATCACGAAAATTAAGGAAGATAAGACAAGAAATAATAACAATATCACTAGAACAACTAGAATCTACAATGATCATAAGACATGAAAATAAAGAAGGAACAACAAGACTAACTAAGGATAACTACCAGGCAACTCACATAGAAGAATAGTGAGATCTACCTCAGCTAGCAACATCATGAAGTCCAAAAACTGAGAGCACAACTACTCCTAAAATTTTGTCAACATATCCGGTCAGGATGGAACGAGTACATATATCTCATAACAGATCTCAAGATAGAATAAAAGCTATAAGACTGTAAATAGAGCATATACAATGAAATCATGGAGTGTACATATATGTATCATGGCATGGTAAGCTGTAGAGCTAGAACAAGAAAGTAGAATTGAATCATGGTATGTACACAAATCAAGGTAAGCCATATATCCAATGTGTGTGAGTAGCAGTTTCAACTTGTGATCGGCTTGGGTACCTGTCAAGAACTGGCCTGGCAAGTCATATGTGCGGTATATGACTCACACTGTTCGGAAATGCGGGATGGATCTGATCACAGGCATACGCTACTACTCCCCTACCCCAACTGGTAGAATGGATCCAAACAGGACACGTCACTGCACGGGATTCTAATGAGAAGGGAGCTAATCTTCTCTAGAATCAGTGACCATATATTGAGCAAGAGCTACAAGGGAGCTTGCACAATGCATCCCAACCTAAGAAGGAGAAACATCTCTCGTCGGGATCCAGGAATACCAATCCGTGAGAACCATGTGTCATGAATAAGCATATCTACACTAAGTACATGAATCATAACAGTTATCATAAATTGGAAAAAAGTTATCAGAGAATGTACTCGCCTGAGATCTGGTGGAATATGTCAACTGAGTCCAAGAACAGTGCCTCGAGGACCTATAGGTGGAATACTGCATCAATATAAGGGTTTGGAAGTAAAATCAAGTCATACCAAGTCAAACTAGGTCAAAGCAAGTCAAACTAGGTCAATCTAAGTCAAGGGTTGACTTACAGTTGACTTTTGGTCAACTGGTCGACTCTGGTCAATTCTAGGTCAAACTTGACTAACGTTGACTAACAGTTGACTTTTTGGTCAACTGGTCAACTTCGGTCCAGTTCCAATCAATTTTAGGCTACGGTTGACTTTCGGTTGACTTTTAGTCAAAATAGTCAACCGTGGTCAACCAAGATCAAAACTAGTCTAACCTAGGTCAAATGTTGACTCTACTTCGACGTTCAGTCAAGTAGTCAACCAAGGTCAACATGGTAAAAGCTAGTCTCTATAAACATCTACAAGGTCAACATATCAATTTCAGTGATTGTGAAATCATCGGAATCGATGGAACTCAAAATACCACAAAAGGAGAAAGATTATAATAATAGGGTAAAAACCTACAGATGTTGTCGGATGGTGAAACAATCATTACCAACGTGTCCAGAATGGTCGAAATAGCTAGAATAGCCTGTCCATAAGTCCAATTTGGACACATGGACAAAAAGGTAATTTCGGGCCAAAATGGTGTCCGTATCGGACCCACTTTGTACCAAAAAACGTGCCGAAATAAAAGTGCACAAAACCTAACAAATTATATGTCCACGAATCCAGAATGACGATACGAACTCAACGGTATATCCGGAATTTGATTTCGTTGACCCGATCTCAAATTGGTCCGTTGACCAGGACATTGAAATTCCGATTTGCACGGAAAAGCGTGTCGGAGCTAATGTCCTCAAAACTCAGCAAATTATATGTCAACGATTCCAGAATGACGATACGAACTCAACGGTACATCCGGAATTGGATTCCGATGAGCCGAACTCAAAATGACACGTTGACTCAGAAAGTGGGACCCGTTTTGCACCGAAATGCGTGCCAGGGCTCACGTTCTCCAAATCAAGCAAATTTTATATGAAAACATGCCAGAACGACGCCACGAGTCTACTGGTGGTGTCAGAAATTGAATCCGGAGTCCCGGGTTCAAAAATAGAATTTTACAAGTGCAACACTAAGAATTCGAACGGCCAACTTTGGCGTCGAATTCGACCGACCTAACAAGCTCAAACTGAAATAAAATCTAAAGGGCGCATGAAGAGGGTTATACCAGCTATGCACCGGAACTGGTAGCGCGCAAAACGGAGCTGCGACGACGAAGATACGAACCCGCGAAGTTGGCGTCGCAAAACTGTCCAAAAACAGTACAAATTAAAACGTCAACTTGGTGGCCGGTTTTGATGTATCAAACGACGAAATTAACGGATGAAATTTGAGAGGGATGAAGGGGTATATTCCGAGATTGAGACGGAGCGATGAAATAGCCGATCCAACGGTCGGATTGTCCAGAAAATCGGCGCGAAGTTGCTGTCCCCGACACGAATTCTGAAACTCGTCCGCGCGCGCGTCGACGGGATTCCGTGCAAAACGCACGAATCGCCTAGACGGCGCGTCCCGGAGGACGTTGGCCGCCACAGGGAGGGTGCGGGGGTGTGCGCCCGGCCTGGGGGGGCTCGCTGGCGTGGGTCGGCCGGCCATGCGGCGGCGGTGGCCGGGACGGCGCGCGGCAAGCCAGCGCACTGTGCTGCGCACTGCTGCCTCGCTGCTGCTGCCAGGGTGTCGCAGCAGCTGCTGCTGCCGTTGTGGCGCGGCGGCGGGGCACGGCGAGCGGCGGCGCACGGTTGAAGTGGTGGAGGTGGTGGTGGTGGTGAAGATGAAGGAAGAGGAGGAGAATAAAGATGATGATGGTGGTGCATGATGAAGAAGAGAAGGATGATGGTGGTGGCGCTCAGCTGCTGTGGGGAGGAGCTGAAGAAGAATGAGAAGAAGTTCGGCATGGGGGAGCTGGGCTCGGCATGGGGGAGTTGTGGTTTGAAACGAGGAAGAGAGAGATGAGTGTAGAAAAAGGAGAGAGAAAGAGGGATATTAAATGAGAGGGAGAGAGAATGTGAGATAGAGATGGGGGGGGTGTTGCTCGTACAACAAGTGGGGAGGGTTTGCTGTGAGGTGTAAAGAGAGAGAGGTGTGGTGTTGTGTACTTAGGAGAGAGATATTATGAGTGTGTGTGTGTATAAATATATAAAGAGGGAGAGAGAGAATAAGAGATATTATTGAGAGAGAAAGAAAGTAGAGAGAGAGAGTAGAGGTCGGCCACATGGGGGGGCTGATTTGTGTGGTATTCTCTTTGTGTGGGAAGTGAGAGAGTAGGAGAGAGAGTTACATTATACCTATATATATGTATATATATAAAAGAGAGGTAGAGATATTTTTATATATAAAAAAAACGTATTTTCAAATAGGAAAAAATGCAGACACATCAGTGGGACGTATGGGCAGTCATGGTAGGGTCCATGCCAAACTGGGTCGGACGTTGGGCCAAGTTTGGACAAAGTCGAAGCCAAGATTTAATTAATTTATAAATTAAACCAATTAAAATTACGGATGGAATGGGAGCACAAGGGGGATCAAATCGGTGGCACGCAAGTGGCGCGTCCATAGTAGGCTCAAAACAGGCCAGGGCCATATATTGGGTCGACTGGATTGGATCGATGTCGGATCCCGAAATTAAATGGGAAATAAATCAGGTTTTACTGTAGATAATTAATTGGCCTAAATTGAACCGAAAGTTGTGCGAAGAAAATGGAGCACAAAATAGAGTGTCTGAGTGGGACGCGAAGGTCATGGGTGAAGAGCGTCTCGAGTAGATCAAACATGACAAGTTGGTTTCGAGAAAATGACTAGTCTAGTGCTCCTAAATTAAAAGTCATGGTAACGCGCATATGATGATAAAAAAAAAGAGTTGGAATTCAATTAATAATTAAATGGTCTAATATTGAACCGAACTTGCGCGAAGCAAAAAGAGCACAAGGAAACGAGTTCAAGTGGGACAGGATATATCAAAATGAAGATAATCTCGTCTACTACAAACTCCAAGAAGGAAGTTTCCAGAGACTGGCATCCCTGATGCTTTAGAATTCCAAATCACGGTAAAGAGCATTAAATTAAATAATAATCAAATAATAATATTTATTCAAAATAATTGATTTATAAAAAAAAAAAAAGCCCTAATTTCAGGGGCTTACATTTATCTAACAAACAAACTAAAAAACTGTAAAAGATAATTGAAAATCCCAACTCTATCGTGATGGAGAACAAGTTGGGATTTTTTGGTTATATTTTACATTTTTCAATTTATTTGTTGTGATAAATCGAGTTGGTTATGGATTTGAATCATCTTATGATTAAATATTTAGAGATTTATTTTATCTTTTTTTGATTTTTTTTTGTAGTATATAAATAGTCTGTAAGTTTTGAAGTTATTGATCGAAGCATCGTAGTACTTCGGAGATAAGAAATCTATTTTGAGTTTATATGGTATAATGCCAAAACCCTAAAGTGATCTCTCTATCTTATTTCCTTCCCTCTATTTTCTCTCCTGCTCTACCTCTGTTTTTACCAATATATCATTCCAAATCGGGTATTTCTAATTATTATTTTTGTCTTTCTATTAAAATTATTTGTGATAGTTGAATGTTCATGTTTCATTCAAGGCTTATGCACCCAATTTTTCATAAATTTTTAATTTCATAAAAATCATATTTCTCGCATCAAATTGGTATCAGAGCTGTATCATGCTTATGATTATTTTTATACGTAGGTAAGACCCATACAAAAATTTCTACACAAATTTTTTCGTAGATGAGCTACTAGTACTTTAAACCATTGATAAATTTTGACCTTTATATATCATCCTTAAAAGAATTACCCCTTAAAAGAATTAATAGTTTGGTCATTTGAATCTGATGAATCCAATGAATTTAAAGAACCTATTATGTCCTTTAAATATTTTGAACTTGTTCCAATAGTTAGGCCCGTGAATAATCGTAATTATTTGTTTGTTACAAATAATCGTAATAATTTGTAGTAGATTATAATTGATTGTACGGACGAACATTTTACTTATTTAGACAAACGGAGACCCACCATTCATAGAAGTACTTGATGTTTAAGCGAGCATTCAATTTCTTCCGCCTCTACAACCGCTATTACCAATGTGGGATTCCATCGTCTTTCCATTAGTCTTTGTGTTGACTACACTACTGAAGCGGAGACCTCCAACATGGCCGATTTGGGGGACATTACTAAGAGAGCATAATTCTTGGATTTCATGCTTACGTGATTCACCATGAGGTGAATTTTTCAAAGCCGAGGAGAATGATGGAGAACAAGTTGGAATTTTCGGTTATCTTTTAGATTTTTCAGTTTGTTAGTTAGGATAAATCTAAATAAGAAATTTTTATCTTTTGAGTTTGTTAGGGATTTGACGTATCTTATGAGTAAGTATGTAGAGATTTATTTTATCTTCTTTTGATTGTTTTGTAGTTTATAAATAGTTTGTAAGTTTAGAAGTTATGAATTGAAGAACTGAAAAAAATGATAAATCTATTTTGAATTTGTATGGTGTGATGTCAAAACCCTAAAATGGATCTCTCTGTCTTATTTCATTCTTCGCCTTCGACGTTGACGCCTAGTGATCCAACGTCACAAACACGTCATTCTAAAATTGAGTATTCCTAATTATTATGTTACATTTCTATTATAATTATTGTAATAAATTTATAGTAGTTAATTGTTCACATTTCATTTAAACATATTTTCTTAATCCCTAGAAACTTATTAGGTGCATTTGAACCCCTGTTCAACCACCAGTTTGACCTTGGTTGAACCTCTAAACCGTGAACCCTTGCCTTCTCTGTTCAATGTCCGGTTCTATTGTCAGAACATTGGATACAGACATGCTGGCATGGGTAAACTTTTTGGCAGCTTGAGGCTTTCTTGATTTTTGTTTATTCTTGGGTTTGTATTTAGTAGCTTATTAATCCACTTGTTCAAATCAAGGTAGTCAAAGGCGCAAGGCGCACGTCCGAACGAAGCGAGACGCAAAAAAATAAAAATTATATATATATATATATATATATATATATATATATATATATATATATATATATATATATATATATCAGATTTACTAATGTAAGTAATAAAACAAACATATTAAATGAAGATTAAAAAACAATATTATGGAGTCTGAACAAAAAAAAGGTATTCTGGAGACTAACAAAAAATGAAGTTAAAAAAACAGTATACAGACTATACGGGTTTAAAAACAATATTCAAAGTAAAAAAAAGTTTAAAAAAATCGTAGAGAAAAAAAAAGTAACAAACAACCGTTCAAAAAAATAGCAGCTAAACAAACAGTCAAAACTCCCCTGCCAGGAGTGCCCTGAGGTCAAGGCACACCTTACCTATTCCAAGACGTCTCGGGAAAGGCGCGCCTTAACAACTGCGCCTCGCCTTGAGTGCCCTGAGGCGCTACCCCTGCGCCTAGGAGCAAGGCGCGCCTGGGGCGCGCCTTTGACTACACTGGTTCAAATTGGTTGAAGAAGCTGCTTAAGAACCAAGTTTAGATAATGTAGGTTCTGCATTTGGATAGATTACTTCTTCTAAAGAATTGTTATCTAGGACTCTAGATCAAGTTCAAAAAACAACAATGAAGTCTTTATCCCAAACTTTTAGTGTAAGTGTTTGAATTCTTTTTTCCCCCTATTCAGCTCTGTTAATGGCTATTCCCGTCCCACTAACAAAGACCATATCCTTCACTACAGCTTTGACCTACCCCTAGTCCTAGAGACTCCTTTAACTCCAATGTTTTCACTCCTTACGGGTGCATCAAATGGTATCTGTTGCACTTGCACATGTTCAAACCACATTAAATGATTCTCTCTTATTGTGCCTCAATTGGTACCACCTCCAACTTCCCTCGATTACACTTATTTCTTATCTCTTACCATATCTTTTACTGTATTGTCACTCATCCAGCTTAGCATTCCCATTCTAGCTACCGCTGATTTTCTGGAGACTAGATCAAGTCTTGAAAGAAATTTTATCCTTGATTTTTTGTTGGATTAATCAAGCATAATAATACTACCTGGAGTTGGGTTATCTTTTAGTATCCTTAAGCTATGATTGGAAAATGTAATCAACTAAGCTTTGTGTCCACATGCTTAAGATCTAGCTTTGTGACCACATGCTTAAGTTCTAGCTTTGTGTCCATATGTTTAAGATCTTGTAATGACTTAATTAACTATACTTTTGATTGTAAAGACTCATTTCATTTGGAGCCCGCCGCTTTTGATTTATTAGGAGACTCGGACACAGATTTTGATTTTGGTCCCCAAGAGGATGCTCCACCTCAATGGATTGCCTTGCTTGCATTGGTATTAGTTTAAAACTTGTGTGTCGTGTTGTCATACCTTATATACAGTGTTGAGCTTGTAGACAACAATTTGGAAGAAAAATTGGGGAATCAAGGTATTTAAGTAATTATGTAGTTTGACATGTAGAAATCTAGGAATTAGGAATCAGTATAAGCTAATATCTGAATTCCAACCAAGAATATAGGAACTACCTGGAAAGCAAACTTTTCGAAGGAATTAGGGAGATTTGATCCAAGTTGAAGAATTGCAATTCCTGGGTGTTTTAAAATGTTTGTTAGCAACGAATTAGCCAAATTCGGAATCGTAATTCCCGTGTGCCAAAATGATGTTGGCAAGAAATTGCTCAATAATCTATATAATTAGTCAAAAACACAAAACAAACGTTCATGGAATCATTCCTTATCACTCTTTGGCTTGATGTATAATACAGTTAAATGCAATCAATTGTATCTCTTACCTCTTCGTATAAATTCTTTGGAATCCAAGAGGGGACTGCCCCCACTACCTCCCTCCCCCACCCCCCTCCAACACCTGCCCAAACACCCCACCCCACCCCCTTTGGCCCGTGGCTCCTGCCTACGGTGCGTGAGTCCCTGTTTCTTCCTACATGCCTACTTTGTCAACTCTTTTACAGAACTTTCTTATACTCCATAGTGACCTCATGGGTGTGGCTGATGATAACGATGGTGAAAAAATGGTGTTTGGAAAGAATTAGTGGATATTAGGCCTTAATTCATTGATTCCTCATCCTAATTCCTCTACCCAAACAATGCCGTAGCGTTTACCTTCAATCAAAGTGTTCATGAAATTCCACTTGTGGCCTTGTTATATGTTGTAAATTGTAATTGAATGTGTGTGGTAGGGTATTTACCATTTGCACGTGTCAGCATTCTGGTGATAGTATTCCAGAACAAGGGGAAAATGCATGACATTTAGGGGGCGTTTGGTTCACTGTAATGTAATCGTAATCGTAATGGAATTGGGTTTGTAATGTAATTGGGTTTGTAATGTAATGGAATTACAATTACATTACCATGTTTGGATGAAACATGTAATTAAACCATGGAATGTAATACCAATTACATTCAAGTGTTTGGTTTAACATGTAATGTAATCGAATAATATTAATTATTTGTGTTATTTTGACAAATATACCCTTAATATTTATATGTATATTTTTTGGCCAAATTTACTACTTTATAATTAATAAAAAAATATCCGATAACCAAATAAAACAAAACATTACATCGTATCACGTAAGAAAGTAGAAAAAATAACAATGATATAAAAGACTTTTCAGATAAAAGTTCAAATAGTTGTAAACCAGAACATTCATATGGTATCATATAACAAATGATCAAAATAATATCCCATCGTATCATGTAACTGAAATATCCAGTAATCAAATAAAATCCACCAAATCCTACGCAAACTCTAAAAGACTTTTCACCCAAATTTCTCTCTCTTCATCGGGAACACTAAAAAATAAGCCGACTTTGCTAGAATCACAACCGATAAGGAAGTGTGCTCTGTGCCTCTCCGCCATGGTAAGTCCAGACAACTTTTTTAGCTCATCATATATTATCTTTTTGTTCTCATTATCCTCTTCTCCCAAAGCCCGACTCAAACGACATGAGGACTCCCGAATCTCACTAGCAATGATACGGGCTGCACTCTGAACCCCTTCAACAAAGATGGTGGCATCATCACGCTTCCTCTTTTGCCTTCTTGAGGTCACGTCAGAGTCAAAAACTGAATTAGAAGGAAGTTGAGAATCATTTGAAGATGCGTTGACAGGAATTTGGGAAGTCTCCATCGTATCATTGACCTCTTGATTCTCCAACTCTTCAACCACATCAGCAGGAGTCTCTGCAAGATTTCCAATGGCTCGATCTTTTCCAAAGATCATGCTCAACTCATCATAGTATTTGATCGGTACGTCTCTGAATTTTTTTGCCTCTGGATGACTCTGAAAATAAACATTAAAATAAGAAGTACATGTGCATATAATGAAATGGAGAGGAATGCAGATAAATAATCTCTTCTATTCTGCCTAAATATTGTAAAATACCTGCAACAGTACATGTGCATATATACTACTAGTTTTTTTACCTCCATTTTTTGGCTATAATGAGATTGCAACAGTAAAATACCTGCCTAAATAATGGAACATGCTAGCAGGGTCACTGGACAATGCATTTTTTTTTATCAAAAACAAAACATGGTCGCCTGGGATACAAACAAAACAAACAATATGCTCCAATTAATCTCAAATTAACATGTAGTTCAGAAGAACCCAGTCAAAACCTTGTTTTCTTCTAGTCACCTCTGTTCTCAAATTAACATGTAGTTCTCAAATTAACATGTAGTTCAGAAAAAATCTATAGTGCTCCTTGCAAAAACCACTTATTAGAAAAAATCAGAAAGGAGAGACTTAAAAGAACACATCATTGCTCCCTTTGACACAAAATAATTCACAATGTAATATACTACATACATCCCTACACATAACCTCAGGTATCTCCAGGTATAAAGTAGTTTTGGCATTGCATCTATGAGGTATCTCCAGGTATAAAGTTAAAAAAAAAAAGAGCATCAGAATTTTGCATCAGAACTTATCAATATCAACTTCAAAACTAGTGACCCAACATCACACTCAATAGTACATTTGTAAGCCAGGAGACCCTTAACAACTAAGAAAAGTCTGAAAGACTCACAGTCAAGCAGAGAGTAGTGAAACATATTTGGCAGGTTCCATGAACATGCAACAGAAGATTCAGAAAAACAGAAAAAATAAAAAAAACAGAATGCATGAAATTATGATAACAATAAATCAAACAATAGATATTATTTACCTTCAGATATGCATCCCAAACGGCATCCTCTGCGGTCACCATTTTTGTCTCGGGGTCCCTTCCAAAACCACTACAATTTGGGCCCGTCAATAAAGCATGGACAATGTTAAAATTCTCTCTTAAAACCCTCATCCGGGATTCGATATGTGGTTTCTTTTGAATACCCGAACCAGGTAGCTTTTGTTCAAGTTTCTCATGGATTTTGGTCAAGCTACCCGCTTTGAGATAAGTGTCGGGCCTGATTTCTCCTTCATTGCGCAACTCTTGAAGAGTCTCAATGAGTTTTACATCTTGTTCCTTAGTCCACTTGAACTTGTTTCTTCCCGGACCCCGATTAGCCATTTTCCTGAAAAGAACATGATTTGTTCAGGAAACTGATACAGAACATGATTCTAAACTGCACAAGGACAATTCTAAACTGCACAACGAAACTGCACAATTTGTTCAGGAAATATACTGGACTGAATTCTAAACTGATACAGAACATGATTTGTTCAGGAAACTGATACAGAACATGATTCTAAACTGCACAAGGACAAATAGCAATGCCAGCAACAAACCATTCTAGAATAATGGCTTGGTTTTGCATCCATAGCATAGCTGAGATGCTTAAGAACTTGACAAATAGCAATGCCAGCAACAAATAGCAATGCCAGCAACAAATAATGGCTTGGTTTTGCATCCATAGCATAATTATATAGGCCATTCTAGAATAATGGCTTGGTTTTGCATCCATAGCATAGCTGAGATGCTTAAGAACTTGACAAATAGCAATGCCAGCAACAAATCAGTCTAGTCTACATTCTCTACACAGACCAATTTGACCAAATGTTCACAGAGGAAATTCCCAGGATCTCTCTCAAATGCATATATATATTTATGATGCATATATATAATCAAATGTGCTCAGAAAGTATTTGTGGGTCTATAATCAAAATTAGCACATGCCAACCACTTGAGCTGATCACAGGACTGATCACAGATGCTAAAAGAACTCAAAATTAGCACATGCCAACCACATTGAAGAATTTCAAAGATGCTAAAAGAACTGATCACAGGAGCAGCTCATAAGATGCTATTTACAATACATGACAGACACAAAAAAACTAATGACATTCAAAGTTTCCATTCAAAGTTCACAGAGATAATAATAAATCTCATTACAAGGAAAAAAAACTCATGACATTCTAAATTGAGTCTTTCATGCGGGTTGTCTATTTGCTATCCAATCATTGTACATTTCTTGTGCTAAATTTGCTCTCCATGTAGTCCATTCATTTGAAGTTTCGATGGTAGTTATAGAATCACCGGCAAAAGGGATATTGTGTTCCACATCTTCAAAGATACCCGTTTCTATTGGATCTAGTTGCATATCATTTTGCAACTCTCTCCTAACAAAGTTGTGTAATAAGCAACATGCCATTATGATTCGAATTTGAGTCTTGACGGGGTAGAACGAAGGACCCCTAAGAATTGCCCAACGACTCTTAAGTACACCAAAACATCTCTCGATCACATTCCTAGCTCTTGAATGCTTCATGTTGAAAAACTCTCTAGGAGTATTGGGTTGGTGGCCTTCCCTCCACTCATTAAGGTGATAACGTGTTCCTCGGTACGGAGCTAAAAATCCCTCACAATTTGCATATCCAGCATCCACAAGGTAATAGTGACCTACATAAGATAATAATTTTTAAAAATCCTTTTTAGAAAAAGGGGAAAAAAAAGTACTTCACAATTAAAAAGTAAATTACCATCATTGCAGTTAAATACAATTTTTCTAAGAAGATGCTACATATTATGTTACAAGGTTATACTTCATACCTTAAAATATTTCCATCTCTCATCATTGCAGTTTTCTGGAATTGGTTCTGGTTTTTTCAACAAGTCTTCTTGCAGGCGTATGATAGAATTCAAAACATTGTTGAAATATTTGCTAACTGTCTCACCCGATCTCTTAAAATGAAATTTAATATTCCGATTCTTCATATCATGTCCTATGATATGCAAAAATATTGCCACTTGCTCATCCACCAATAGATTTTTGGATGCCTTTAAACCGCCATCTCTTTCAACTTTTTCACACAGAACATGAAAAGCACGCCTACTCATCCTTAATTGTTCAACACAATGAGTTTCACTCCTATAAACCAACTCGTTTACTATCTCCCTATTTCTGAAGAAGTTAAGTGCATATTTATGTCTCTCTAAAGACTTTCTTCTAGCATACATCATAGATGTAGAAGCAACAACTTGAAAAAACCAGTTTAGTAAATTGGAAATGTGCAACCAGTGAGTACATATGGCAATCAACTTCTTTCTTTCACTTGAATGAATACGAGCCATTACTGCATGAATACTTCCATATAATCAGTCTTTATGATGAAATATCTACAATCTAAAAACAAATTCATAATATTTCTCACTTGAATGAAGATGGGATAATAACATTCAAATAATATAAACCCGGTGAACCAAACGCCCCCTAAGTATATGAACTTTGATTGTACAAATATTTCATCACAAAAGCCCCCTGATAAATAATATAAGACCCAGTTAAGTTTATGAACTATGATTGTACAAATATTTCATGTTGACATGGGTACGCCACCAAACTTGAGGTATGGGCAATTTGCAGGCAAACAATATTACATCAAAACATGCCAACCACTTGAGCTGATACTTGTTTTCCCAAGTGATCGATCACAAAGCAAATGAGTAAGGGGGCATTTGGTTCACAAAGCAAATCAATTGAACCCAAATTTTCATTAAAAAAAATTCTAGCAAGTAGAACCCAAAATTTCATTAAAAAGAATAATACCTTAAAATTTTCGAGCTCCGGCAGGCGGAGGAGGAGGCGGAGGCTGAGGCAGTGGTGGAGGAGGAGGAGGTGGAGGCAGCGGAGGAGCAGGAGGAGGCGGCGGCACCGGAGGGGGCAGGCGATGGATGCAGCGGAGGAGGAGGAGGAAGAGGAGGAGGAGGCACCGGAGGAGGGGGCGGGCGGTGGAGGCGGCGGGCGGTGGAGGCGGCGGAGGGGGGAGGAGGGAGGAGGAGGAGTGAAGGTTTTTAGATCTAGGTTATAAATTCTCTCTCCTCCAGACCACCGATCGGGTTTTTATGGGTTAAAATTTTTTTAAAGGGTAAAATTGTAATTTAAGATTTGAGGATGTAATGTAATTAGGATTACATAGGTTTTATGATGTAATTGATTTGAATAGGAATAGATGTAATGTAATCAAGTTTGTAATTGCTATTACATTACATCTAGAGAAAAATTATCCAACCAAACATCTTAATTGGGATTACGACGTAATGTCGATTACATTACATTGTCCAACCCGGTGAACCAAACGGGGCCTTAGTTGCTTTATGACCCTTACAAAGGGCTTAGTGGATCAAAAGCTTCTTGTAGTATACTAGTTAGTAGTCGCCCATGCATGGGAACTAGATGGATCTGCATAGCAATTTATAACATATGTTTAGATTGGATAGTTCTGTATTTACGTGTATAAACAGACACTGGAGTGAGTTTGGGGATCTATCTGCAAAAGACTATAGTGAACTCACAGAGGCAGATAGTTTTGCCTGTCTTGCATCTATATGATCTGTGGAAATTCTGAACATGTTGGAAGAGCTACCATGAAGTTCTGATTGCTTTGTGAAGCATGGTAGTCCAGATGTTAATTGCTTTGGGAGATTATGGGACCTGGTCATTGTAAATTTGAGTGTATATATTATCAATTCGTCTGGCTAAAGCCTATTCCTCTTTTTCTTTCTTTCTTTTTTTTTTTTTTTTTTGAACTTTGCTTCTTAGGTTTTTAATAAGTTTTATGAGAGTATATCATCTAAGTTTCACTGATGATGGGTGCGCCACAATGTAATTTGGTAGGAATTAGCTGGTATTAGACCGTAATTTGTTGATTTCTCACCCTAATTCTTCTAGCCAAAACAGTGCCATAATGTTTACCTTCAATCAAAGTGTTCGGGGTAATCAATGGAGGCATTATGATTAAATTTGTGTAGTATAGTATTTACCATTTGTACTTGCCAGTATTCTGGTGCTAGTGGTCCAGAGCAAGGGGAAAATAGCCTAGCTGTTAGTCACTTCAACATATCAAAAGCTTATCTTTGTAGTCATCCAAGACTCGGCTGTGTTAGATACAGGTGGTTCTGCATAAAAATCGTAACACGTGTTCATTTTCTTAGGCTGGATAGTTTGTACTTACACCTATCGACAGTCACTGGAGTGAGTTTGGGATCTATCTGCAAACGACTCACCAAGGCAGACCTGGTTTAGATCTTATATGATCTGTACCTGTTCTTATCATGTTGGTGGCAATCATCATGTTGATTGCTTTGATAATGTGAAAGTCCTAATGTTGGTTGCTTTGAAAGATTATATGCGACCTGCAGGTTTTAAATTTCTGTACATGCTACCAATTCAAATTACTAAATCCTATCCTCCACATAAATGAAATACTCCGATTATGGGACCAGCATCATGAGTTGAGCCGTTTTGTTGAGTTTGTTTTTCATTATGTGGTTCTTGTGCTGTATTTGCTTCTTTTTCTTTCTTATTTGTTATTTTGGTACTTGTTTACATCTCAGGCTCCTAAATTCCAGCCTAGTTACAAAAATTCTTAAATGATGTTTGCTTATTCGACTACTAACCATATTTCCGGTTTATTCACGTGCTTCCAGATTGCTAATGTTGAGGGCAGCCATGGATGTGGATGGGTTTGGTAGAAACTTGGCAATGGTTGCAGGTTTTGTTACTATCACTTGTATGTGACTGTATGTGACATGTAGATAAAGTTTAATCAACTCAAAAACTTTGAATATGAGTCGTGTGTAAACTGAAGTCCAGCTAATATACACACTATTTGCTTGCTGACAACTTTGGAAATAAATGTGTTAATGTTTGTGGTTTTTCTTCTCAACTTTTACTATGACATGCTGCTGTTGCTCTAGCATTGGCGGCTTCTCCCCCCTTCAAGTTGTGTGTCCGTTAATGACATTGAGTAATCTTTAAGGAATCGAACCGTAATGGTTTTGATTTCTGACGAGTGTGCTGTATGTACTCATTCTTCATGGCTACATCTTACTTTGCAACGTTCTTTTATGGTGAAAACTTTTGTTGATAGTCTCTTTCGGATGCAGATATTTATGGTAGGATTGCTTGTGTTGTATGGGAAGATTAGTGTGGTCTTGTCGACAGCTTCAGCAACCTACACAGATGGGGGACCATGTGGCCCACTGCTTGGGCTGTCAAAGTCTCCATTTCCGTCCGAATGTCTGTCTCCTCCTCCCCCCATCCCTAGGAAAAAAAAACATCTATTTTTAGTGTTTGGATGCTAAGAGCATCCACAGTGACAACACTCCAAATCATACTCAAAATTACTTCAAACTATATTTCAAAAATTAATTTTGAAATATTTTCTTCATGTTGGTATATAATGGTATATTTCAAATAAACATTCCAAATTGACCAGTGACAACATTTCATCTTTTTTCACCTTTTTTTTTCTTCATAATTGACAAGTGACAACATTCCAACAAAAAGAATGAAGGAGAAAAGTAAATATGGTGGACCCCAAGTAACTATAGTTCTACTAGTGGACTCTCTAAATTTGGAGAGTCCTTTGGCTTTCTACTATTTTTCAAGTGTGGACAATAGTCCATTATAGTTCTCAAGTGCTACAAAATTTGACCAAAGGTCAAATATAGCACTTGAAAAGAACTCCACTGTAGATGCTCTAAAGGAGTAATGTTCAAGATTTAGTACTAAACTTTAAAAAATTGATGGAAATTGAAATTGACCTTAATGTGTTTTATTTGAAATGTCCGGCGTAACGGGAAACTCGGAAGAAGTTGTCCCACTGGGTGGCTGATGGGTGGCATATCATTCAGTTTTCGGGTGGAAAGAGCTCACACCTAAAGTTCTACATGACTTGGGCGAACGTTACCAAGCATTCATCAGAGAAGGGATATGGGGGGCAAGAGAAGGATTGTCTCCTTTGTTGAAACTTCTCGAGAAGCTCCCTCCATGGTGTGCTCTCTTTTCTTGACCAGCCTCCCGGTTGACTTCTAGATGTGTCCTATTTGATGGTTATTTCATCAAGTTATTGACGTTATACAGTTCAATGTCCAGTAATGAACATAAGGTTGTTGCTGCAAACTACAGTTGGACATACATTAGGTATACATTTGTGTCGAGGAATAGAAATTTCTGGACTCCTAGTGAATAAATTTGTGTACTCATAGGAATTTCTGGACTTCTAGGGAATAAATTTGTGTACTCATAGGAATTTCTGGACTCCTAGGGAATAAATTTCAAGAGTCAACTATGGTTTGCATGACTGACTATTCCGTTCTTCATTTTGAGGGTCACTACATGTAATGGCATGACTATGGGTATGGGATGTCATTGTAATTGTTGCAAGGGTTCTAAATGCAGAAATATTTTATCTGTAAGTAGGGGTGAACATCGGTTTGGTTCAAACCGAACCAAGGAAATGGAAACCGGTCATAAACCGAACCGTCATATCCAGAATCGAACCGAACCGAACCGTTGTAAATGAAAACCAGTCATCAACCGAACCAAAATAAATTGGTTCGATTTTCAGTTCAATCGGTTTATGGGCCTTGGGTTGATGGGCCGGCCTGTTACCAGTATATTCCAGTTTCAATTAGCAGGCCCATATATTCCAGTTTCAATTACCAGGTCCATATATTCCAATTTAATCACAAAATAACCGGACCCATATATTCTAGTTTCAATTACCAGGTCCATATATTCCAGTTTCATCACAAAATTATAGATAAACGACTCCAATTACCAGTCTCATCTGCATATTCCAATTACCAGGCCCATATATTCCAGTTTCATCACAAAATATCATCTATATTTTTCAGTTACACTTACAGCAGGTCCATCCATATGATATAAAACAACAAATTATAAACACTTAGCATTACAACACAGCAAGTTAGCAGAAGCTTTTTTGGCAGTAGATTAGCAACCCTGCAGAAGCATTTTTTGGCCAGCAATTCATTTTTTTTGGCAGTCGCAGAATCTTTTTTTGGCCATCTAAATAGCAACCCTGCATAGTGCATGCAAGAAATAGCAACCCAGAGGGGACATGAAGCTTACAGTGAGTGAGTAAATTCCTCTCCTTTCACGATTTATGTCGAATCCCAATTTTGAACACAACAAGGGGCCAGGGCTATCTATGTCCAGTCCAAAATTTCTCTCCTTCCACGATTTATGCAAGAAATGAACAAATTAATTAGGAAAAAAATTATATTACATCAACAAGTGACTATAATAGGTCAAATGACTCAGATCTAGTAGAAATGAACAAATTAAGTAACTGGAATTACGAAAAAATTAAGTAAATGCAATAAGTAACAAATAATTTAGGAGAATATGGGAACGGCCGGTGATGAATAGCCAACCCCGAGAAATCTTGGTTAGATCTTGAAAATATATGTTAGATTTTCACAGAAATAGGTCAGATCTATGTCAGATCTAGGTAGATCTAGGTCAGATCTAGTTAGATCTAGGTCAGATCGCATCAAGAGAGGAAGAACAAACTCAACAGAGGAGAAAGACTCGAGCTCGAGTCTTCTAAAGAGGCAGAGCAGACTCAACAGAGGAGAAGATGAAGGAATTTGAGCTCCGACGACTGGAAATGGAGGGGAGCGACGAACTTGGGGGGGGGGGGGGGGGGGGGGGGGGGAGGGCGGCTCTCCACTCGTTTCGTCCAAACAGAAAGAAGTCACAGAACAAATGAAAGAGGAGGAAAGAGAAATGTGAGGTTAAGTGAGTTAAATACCTAGGTCATATTTGTAGAGGGTATTTTGGTAACTTCACACTATATAATCGATTTTCAGTTTGGGTTGGGAACCGTTTACCAAACCCGTGACCCGGACCATTAACCGTATATTTTTCTTTTGCAAACCGAGGACCGATCCGTTTCGTCCAAACCCGAACCGTTTCGTTTTTAAACGGGTCGGTTTGGTTCGGGTACGGTTTAAAAACCGAATTTTGCTCACCCGGCCCTATCTGTAAGTTGAGTATGCTATTATTTTGAGTGGCATTATATGCAGAAATACTATTTATTTAAGTGATTGAGGTTGGCTGATGCAATTTTCTTTTATGTAGCCAATGTTAACATCTACTGTGAATACATGCCCTTCAATATCTAGTTTGTGTGCAATAGTATATTAGGAGTAATGGATATGATTGTCGTAGTATATCTATATCTATAGTAATATATAGTCCAACTTAGTTCACTCCTGCCACACAATAAATGTGGATAATTAGTTTTGGAAAAAATATATATATATATATATATATATATATATATATATATATATATATATATATATATATATATATATATACATGAAAGAAGATAATTGTGGCGAACACTCCCACCGGGAATCGGGCCGCATGCATCTCTCTTAACCGCTAGACTAGAGGTCATTTGCTATATATATATAGCATCGACGACCATCCGTCCGCCTGGTCATCGACGACGACCTCGACCGCCTTGTCGAGCCGAGGACCTTACTTGGTCGTCGTCGACGACCTCGACCGCCTCGTCTTGGTCTTCGTCGACCTAGGGTTAGGGTTAGGGTCGACCGCCTCGTCCTCGTCCTCGTCGACCTCGACCATTGTCCTCGTCGACGTGCGGTGGCAGCTGCGTAGGTGGAGGAGGAGCGCGGGTGCGGTGGCAGCTGTGTAGTCGACCGACCTCGACCATGGACGTCGTTGGTGATTTTTTTTTTTCTTTTGTTGCCAACAGGATCCACGAGTGCAGGTCGTATCCTCTGCATAGGTTCGTGAGGGAGGAGCTCGGCGCCGAGTTCCTGACGGCGGAGGAGGTCCGGTCGCCGGGGGAGGAGTTGGACAAGGTGTTTGTTGCAATTTTCCGGGGGAAGGTAGAGTTTGTGTTGGACACGAACATGACAGAAGGGATTGGATCTGGAGAGTAGGATCTGTGTCGGACACTAATTGAGTGGACATAATACAAATATTTTATTGGACACGAAAAAATTATTTTATTGGACAGGATATAAAATTTTAATAAAAATTATTTTCATAAAATATTTTACCAAACAGAATATTTGAAATTTTTATTCCATAAAACTATTTTTTAGATGAAAGTAACCAAACACAAAGTCAGAATTTTTACACTCAGAAAACAACTTTATAACTTACTTTCAAAAAACTGTTTTCTTAAAGAAATTTCAGAAAACAGAGGTATTACTCTGGTAGGAAAAAAAAAAAAAAAAAAAAAAAAAAAAGAGGAAAACGGGTTATCCACTCCCTCGGATCCGACGTGCCTACCACCGGTCCACCGCCAACAACAACAATAATCCGAATTCGATTAGAACCGGGTTATCAGATCTCAACCAATGGACTATTTATTCCTGAGTCGTGACATAGGAAGAGAGGGAAAAAAAGAAGAAGAAGGAAATCGAATATTTAGGGTTAGGGTTTCGTTTGTTGGAGAGGAGGAGGAGGAAGAAGATGATCGAGGTGGTGCTGAACGATCGGCTGGGGAAGAAGGTCCGGGTGAAGTGCAACGAGGACGACACGATCGGGGACCTGAAGAAGCTGGTGGCGGCCCAGACGGGGACCCGCGCCGACAAGATCAGGATCCAGAAGTGGTACAACATCTACAAGGACCACATCACCGTCAGGGACTACGAGATCCACGACGGAATGGGCCTGGAGCTCTACTACAATTAGTCACAGAATCACCACCACAACAAAGAAAAGGTTAGGGTTAGGGTTGTTGGACTATGGAATAATTATGCTGTTTGATTGGACTATTAATTAGTTTGATCTATTTAGAATTCTCTGCTTTGATTTTCTTCAATTATTCTCTGCTTTGATTTTCTTCAATTATTCTCTGAATAAACAACGTGCTTGCATTTAATTTGAAGTCACTCATGGAATGGATGAATTAGAATTCCCCCATTCTTTTCTTACCTACAGAAGTAGGAAATCGATATTTGCTAATTGATTCATGATTCCCAAATTCATATTTCCAATTCGCGGATAACAAACATGCTCTTAGTAGTGAGATACATGAATATTGGCTAAAAGACAAAATCAACAGGAAATATATAACAGGATGTGAGTACATAATATCATAACATGGTGAGAAAATTTACTGAATGTAGAACTGAGTAGGATATATGATGTAATAAAGTAAATATAAAATGTGCCATGAATTATTAGAGCGTTATGTGATCGGCTTGGGAAACCGGACATGCTATCCACTTGGCCCGACAATCACAAGAAAATCACTGGAAATGGTCATGCCGGCCAACCTGGATAACGAGCACAAGTAGGGCTGCAAATGAGCCAAGCCGCTCGCGAGCTGCTCGAAGCTCGGCTCGATAAAAGCTTGTTTGAGCTCGGTTCGTTTACTAAACAAGCTGAGCTAAAGCTTCATTTTTGAGCTCGTTTAATAAACGAGCCAAGCTCAAGCTTAGAAGTACTCGACTTGTTTGAGCTCGCGAGCTAGCTCGTTTGTAAGCTTGCAAGCTGGCTCATTTAGAAGCTCGTTTAAGAGCTCGTTTAGGAGCTTGTTTAGAAGCTCGTTTGTTCTTGTTGAATTCTAATTTTATATATATAGTTATGCATTATATATTTATGTCCTTAATAATTGATATTAAGGAATTTTTTTAATTATTTTTTTTATAAATGAATTGTTAATATTACAGGTACTTGAATTCAAACCTAACTAAATTAAAATCGAGCTCGTTAAGCTTGAAATCAATCTTAATGAGCTTGAAATAAAGTTGAGCGAGCTTAAAATCAAGCTTAACGAGCATGATTATGAGCTTATCGAGCTTGTTTATCAAGCTTGAATCAAGCTTGCTTAGCCAAGCTCGAGCTCAAACAAAGCCAAGCTCAAGCTTAACATAAACATGCTCAAGCTCTAAAATAAAAAAATTATCAAGCTCGAGCTCGAGCTTGAGCTCGATTAATTCTAGTCAAGCCAATCTCAAGCTTACAAAAGCTTGGCTCGGCTTGGCTCGTTTGCAGCCCTAAGCACAAGGAATAAGATCTCACTACACCCTACGTGAAGTGAGGGTGGCGCAAGCACAAGAATATAGTGACAGGGTGGCTTGATCACATAGCCCCTAATAATTTTCCATCGCCGAGTAGTATAATGGATCCGGACATGACACGTCATGACACGGGACTCAAAAGCAGGGGGCCAGCCAACTCCCAAGTCGGTGTCTATATAAGTACAGGAAACAAACATGATGTACCAACATACCAAAAAAATTCAGGAACAATATCTCATGTCATTATCCGACGTATACTAGTCCGTGAACCATCGTGTCGGGAATCAAGTAAGACACTACGACTGAATCAGATATAGCAGATATCAAGACAATGAAAACTATCAGTGAATGTACTCGCCTGTGGTCCTGAGCTGATAAGGTGAACAGATGCTCAGAGTAATCACAGACCTAAAGATGAGATATCATAAGTCAAAACAGGGTTTAATAATGAAAGGAAAACTAATCAAGTCATGATATGCAAGTCTAAGTCAAGCTAGGTCAAACTAGATCATACTGGGCCAAATTAGGTCATACTAGGTCATACTGAGCCAAACTAGAACAAACAAGGTCACAGGAAATCAATCCAAGTCAAACTAGGTCAAACTGGGTCAAAGGTTGACTTACAGTTGACTTTTGGTCAATTGGTCAACTCTAGGTCAAACTAGGCTAATGTTGACAAACTATTGACTTTTGGGTCAACTGGTCAACTCTGGTTGAGTCCGGTCAAGTTCTAGTCACTTTTAGGCTAAGTTTGACTTTCGGTTGACTTTTTTGACTTTTGGTCAAAACGGTCAACCGAGGTCAAAACTAGTCTAAGAGCACTAATCCTAACCATTACCAACCAAGACAATCAATTTCTAACCATATCTTAACACCTTAAACTCATACCTTAGCTTCTAGGTAATTACCCTAACCTTACCTATTACCCTTCATAAAGTATTTCCAATACCTTGTCCCGATACAAAGGCAACCCTTCCTAACCTTGGTAGACTGACCTAGGCTTCTTAGGGTAGCTAGACACTAACCTATCTAGATATTACTAACCAAGAAATCTAGGTATCTAGCCCATCCAGTCCATCTTATCCCCATGTTGGTCATTCTCAACATACCTTAAAGTATCATAAGACACCCTATGGTATCTTGAGATACCACCCTCCTAACAATATCCAACCATACTAGCTCACCCCTCCACACTCCTAGTGTCTTAGAGTATCACACTCACTAGCTCTATTAGGATACTAACCCTCATCTCACTTAGGTAGGATACTAACTTATCTAATACACTCACTAACCTATCTTTCAACACAACCCACACGCACACACAAACTCTCACATATATTCTCACTTTGACACACTCAAACACTCACCTATAGGCTCTAGAATGGGGGTTTTTAGTGGGGTATATAGGGTGAAATTGGGGGGTGAAATGGGGTTCAAAACTAATGGCTAAAAGGGGCTAAATGGGCTCACACTGCTTCCATAAGCTGCTACTGAAAACTGCTACTGCTTGCTGCTGCTGCTTACTGCTTTTCCTGCTTTCCTGCTTTCCTGCTCACTCTCAACTCCACACACACACACCCCCCCCCCCCCCCCCCCCCCTACATATATATATAACACTCAATATAATATATATACATGAATATATATATATATGATACATGAAAATAGACACACACACATCTACCAATACATATATATATTCTCAAATATAAAGAGAGACACACACAACTTATATATATATAAGATACATGAATGAATATGTAAGGACACTCAAGAACAACATTTATAACATCAAAAATCTGAGATTAAAACATGTATTTAATCATTTAAACATAAAGACAAACACAAGTGTGTCCAATATTGGGGGTTTTCTACATGGACACAACAATACATCAAGGATACTCCTAATATCTCCAAATGGACACAAAATGGACATAAATGGAGACACAACCATGGGGGTGATTCCTATGGGTTTAAAACATTCCTAAATGCATGAGAGTTCGATTTAGAGGGTAGATTTTACCTTCCGGGAGGTGAAATCTTAAGGAACTCCTTCCGATACGGCACCGACACGAAGGGATCTCCAAATGGACACGAACCAATGCAAACTCCTCCCAAACTTGGCTAGCACCTCCTCTTGCTTGAGTAGAGAAGAAATGAAGAGATTGGGTGGAAGAATGGATTGATTTGGGGATGAAATCAATGGAGGTTATTCTCAAATTTGGGGAAGAACACAAGAGAGAAATTTGTGGCTAAGAACAAAAAGAGAATGACTCACCCCCTCCCTCTCATGGCCAGCCATATTGGGCTAGGTGTCCCCATTTGGTAAAGTCCAAAATGCCCTCTAATGACTCCTATTGGTTCAACTTAAATTAGGTTTTGGTTTGAGGCTAAATAGTCTAGTTTGAGTCTCTAATCAACCCAACCTAGTCATGAATATTTAGTCTAACCATACTAACTTAAATATTGTCATGTGAGCCATGTCTAACTAATGAATGGGTTCCACTAGAGTCAAAGCTACCCCCGGTCCCCGATACAAGTCGGATTGAGTTGAAATTCGAACCCGACTCAAATAATCCCAAAACAATATCATAAATAATAAAAAAAATTCAAAATTATTCTAAAGTGGAAAATGACCAAAATATCCATGTTCTTGAAAACTGGGGGTGACAAATTCCGGTTGCACCTCCTTTTGAGGGAGCTAGACCACCTGTGGCACAGCACCACGTCCAGCACCAGAGGGATGGAGCTTTTGCGATGGCAGTCGAGGAGACTGACGCTGCAGGTGATGGGTTAGCAGGTTTGTCCTTCTTGTTCTTCCTCCCCACCTTCATGTGTGATTCCATTAGTACCTGCCAGGATATGCTTGTGATATGTTAGATAGCGTAGTTACCCTGATCGAGACTGTGGAATCACGACCAGTAGGATTGTGTAGCATGTTATCTATCGACCTTGATTTGATTGGGGGTTTGACCTAGTAGGGGTACGATCATCTTAATTTCGAGGACGAAATTTTTCAAAGGGGGGTAGACTTGTAACACCCAGTTTTCCAAATGAGGGTAATTTTGAACTTTTGTAATTATAATTATTATTTATTGATATTTATATCACATTATGAATTTTGATGGTTTTTAATCAATTTAAAATTGTTTTAAGTCATGACTTGTGATTTTGATGTGCTGCTAGTGAAACCCGAGAGACTGTCTGACCTAGAGCCTAACCATGTGATTGTGATATTTATTTATTATTTTTAGCCTAGGGGTACTTTGGTCATTTTGACTTATTGGAATTATTTGATTAATTATTGGAATGATGGTTGTTTTTTTGACTTTGACTAGTTGAGACTTTGGAGACTAACCTAGATGTTGACTCTAGCTATGGTGACTTGGTTAGCATGGTGTGACCCTATTCTAACTTAAGTCAACCCAATTTTAGTCATTTAGAACCAAGTTTGAAATAGGAGAATAAGACTAGGTTTAATGACTTGTGACTTAGGAATTTATTTCCATGACTAATGAAACTTGGCCCAAGGCCCATGACTTGAAACCCTAACCCTAACCTAGCCATTAAGTGGCCGGCCAACATTGGGAATTTCCCTATAAAATCTCTTTTCCACTTGTTCTTGCCTCTTTTGTATCATTCCAACTTCTTGAAAGGAAAGGTAATTCCCATCTTCCCTAATTCATAATAAATCCATTTTAATTCCTTTTTGATCCAAATCTTTTGCAATAGATTCTAATCCTCCTCTATTTGATATTCATGGAGAGTAATTTCAGTTTGAGAGCAATTTGGAGGATTTGGCTAGCAACGGGAATCAATCGATTTGGGACTTTTCTTGGTCATTTGCAACATATAGGTAAACCATTCAAATTGCATTTTAATTCTGTTTTCTTTGCATGGTAGCCTAGATCTAGGTGTCCCCTAGCTGTAGTGAAGGTTTGGTGTCAATTGCATTTGATTTCGTGTCCGTATCGGACACGTATCCTAACCTAGAACTAGGTGTTTGATGAAATGCCTCACTCACTGTTTTGTACTGTTTTTGAAATTGTATTTGAATGGATTTGTAGATCTAGGGTTCGTATTTGATTTTGTATCATTGGTGGGTGATTTTGGTGTCGTGTCGTGTCAGTATGTGGACACGAACACGCTGTTGCAGCCGCGAACACACTGTCCTGCTACTCGGGTCGTATTTTGCACTGGACACGACGATTCGACACGCGCCACTTGGCGAGGACCGAAGGGCAGTGACTGATACGAGTCCCCTCGAGTCTTGAGTCGCGTCGTGTCGAGTCGGACACGCTCTAGGGCCCGTACTGGATTTTGCATGCACTGTGTACGTGACACAGGCGGCTCTGACACGGACTTCGTGTCGCGTCCTGGAGTCACGTGGACACGGTGCAGTGTGTCTGTGTCATAGCCCTAGAAGTGGCGAACCTAGGTGCACACCCACGTCATGTCTCGTGTCGTGTGTCGTGTCCTAGACACGAGTGCATGCGTGCACGAGACTGTGTATTCGTGTGTGCACGTGTAGTGTTCGTGTGATGTGGACACGCTGTATCCGGCACTGGGTGACACGAGATGACTCTATGGACACGTGCACATGTGTGTCTTTGATTACCAACCCTTAATTTCGAGTATTGGTTTTATTTTGGATTTCGAATTGGGTTTTCCCCAATTTACTGATGCTAGTTCACTGATATCTGATTTTCTGAGAATTCGAAATTGGTTTTTATTGTTTTCTATTAAATATGTGTGATATAAATTATATATGGCATATAGCCTATGTAGTATAGCCTATGGGTTTCCTAATGTGCAGGCCTATGTGTATATGGAATGTATACACATGAGTTTTGGTGTGATGTTAGTTGTGTGACTTGTGCATGATGTGTGCTTGCTAGGACTGGTTAGGCTTAGTGAGACTTGTTTGGGTTAGGTTTGACCTAGTTGACCTAGTTTGACTAGAGTAGTTTGACTAGAGTTGACCAAATGTTGACTTTAGCCTAGATTGACCCAAACATCATGTAGAATGCATTGTAGCAATTTATTTTACAAATTTGGATATGTTGTGACTTGTACTGTTCTGAATAAGAGTCAGACACCACTCCTCATGCAGTATTTCATTCAGATACTCTGGATATCAGGCGAGTACATTCTCTGATAGTTCTCTCATTTACTTGTTAATTACTGTACTTCAGTTCTAGTTACTCTCTGTTACAACACGTATGGATATTTCTGGATTCATATATGCGACACACATACCATATTGTCTGGCCTCTATTACTGGAATCATTCTGGAATCATTGCTAGTATCATCAGTTTGGCTGGACGCATCTCGATTCTCGTGTCGGATTCTGGATTCACTTGTACTTGCTGGGAGGGGAAATACTTGAGTAAGACATGTAGACATACCCCAAATCTGGAATCATCCAAATGCTGGAATCAAACTGGAATGATAGCCATCTCACACCCGGCCAGGTGTGTGATATGCCAGATTACCTATAGCCGTTTACATGTCGACCTCGGTATTTTAAAAACACACTGTTAGAGTATAGGCTGGGCTCACCTTGGAATCATTGATCACTATGACTGGAATCGTCTCGTACTGGGTTCATCTTGTATTAGATTCATCTTGTACTAGACTTACATTGGAGTTTGCACTTGTCTACATTTACTGTCTGAACTTATACCATGTTACTCTAGTTCAGCTAGATTCTATTTTACAGTCTTTATTGCCATGATTCTTCTCTTGTTTTAGTTATATTACTTTTCTTGTACTTTAACTGTTTCTCTATACCATCACCTGAATATAAACTGTCATGTTCATCAATACAACTGTCTATAACTGCTTTATAGTTCTCTGTCATTTACTTGGATTTTCTAGATGAGATGTGCTCGTTCCTGTCCTGACTGGACCTGTTAAAAATTTTACAGATGATTGTCCTGAGGATACTTGTCCTACTTACTATGGATCAGGAGATTTTTAGCTACCTTTGGCCTCGACACTCAGAGTGATCGGGAGACTAGCTAGTTGACTTGGTTTAGTTTCATGTTTTAGAACTTGAATTGTAAATAAGTTGATATATGTTTTGTTTTGAGATTATTTTGAGATTATTATTATTTAGTAGTTGGTTTTGTTATTATTTAGTCTTAGTTATAAACTTCTGTGTTATCATATCGTGCTTAGACTGTGATTGAGATTTCATTATATCTATACTTGTCCTCCGTTCGGAGTTGAGATTTGACAAATACATTATATAATTGCGTGAGTTGTTGGTTAGATAGTGACCTAGAACAGCGTTCTACCGCTGACACTGCGGTGTAGGCTGGGCGCTGTTACGCACTCGTACCCTCACAGTGGGTGCGGGTCGTGACACGTTTTCAGGAGATGTTATTATATATTTCCTGTTGATTTTGTCTTGTATTTTATTATGATTGTCTCTTATAGAATTTGTCAATTCATATGGAACTGCTGTTAATGTTTTGTACTTGCTCATTTTTCTGACAGGATACCGTTAATATATTACAGATGATTCCGAGGCAGACTGCTCGACCTACTATGAGGTCGAGGTAGATGGAGACTTAGTCCAGGACTGTGACCTGGTAGTTGAGCCACTAGACTTTGCACACCTGGACTAGTATAGCTTAGTTAGGTTTGCCTGGACTGCGATCCAGCTAGTACTTTCAGGCTGTAGTATTTTATATTATATTTTGTGACTCTGTGATTTTATATCTCTGAGCTGTGTTGGATCCTGAACTCATTTCCTGTTTTCACTTCTATCATATTTCCATTCCGTGCTATCTATCTTAGTTTTATCTTGTGATTGAGTTATGCCATATTATATTCCTCCGTGCGGAGATGACAGGTACCCTTATACTGTTTAGTTGTAGTATTTACAGACGACCTATACAGCGTTCTACCGCCGATTCTGCGGCATAGGCTGGACGTAACCACGTACTTGTGCCCCTACCTTGGGTGCGGGTCGTGACACGTTTTTGCGGTGGCCCATGCAGGTTTGTGTCGCAATTAGTGCGATCTCGTAATGGTGCTCGACTTAGAGTACTAATTACGAGCCTGCGATTAGGACATAGGATCTAGGATATGATAGGAGTTACTTAATCACATTTTAGAAAATTTCTGATCTTTTGATTACCATGACAATTCTTTTGCATTTGAATTTAATTGTCCTTCTTTGATATTCCTTATTATGTGCCATATTGATTCCTTGTTTCAATCTATCCTCAGGATGACGATTACTCGCTCTCAGGCAGCAGGACCTAGTGCTATTCCAGAGAGGCCCGATCTGGTAGGACCTCCACCTCCGGCTGCGGGAGCTGCAGTTGAGGGAGCTGCCACCTCAGTTCCTGCCTGAAGGGCGGGAGTAGCAGCGACAGTTCCAGGAGGTCTTCCACCACCAGCTGCGGGACCGTCCATAGTCATTCCTGAGACTCTTCCACCGCCACCTCCGCTACCAACTGGTGCACATCATATGATGGCCCTTCTACAGCAGATGTTGCAGACTCAGAGGGCCCAGGCCGAGGCACAGCAACATCAGGCTGACGCATCTCACCGCCAGACAGAGGTGCTACGGCAGAGCATGGAGAACTCCCACCAGCTGGCGATGGCAGCAGTTGAGAGGGTAGTCTCGGGTACAGTACAGGGTGCCCCAGTTCAGCAGCAGCAGGGTCAGGAGAGGTCCGTCACATGTCTAGATTTCAGGAAGATGAACCCGAGGGACTTCAAGGGTACCGAGGGTATCCTGTGTGCAGATGATTGGTTGGAGGATGTCCAGCGGAGCCTGGAGTTAGCAGAGGTCCCGAAAGGGCTTTGGGTGACGTCTGCGGCGAGTCAGTTTTTCGATATCGCCTTGACTTGGTTTCGCACGGATCCTCGTGCATCGGTGAGGGGTTTGACATGGGAGAACTTCAGGCGGCTCTTTAAGGAGAAGTTCTACCCCGACGTGGCTCTGACAGCTCTGGAGGCCCTGTTCGTCGGATTGGTGCAGGGGAACTCGTCGGTGGACGAGTATGCAGCGGAGTTCTTCCGTTTGAGTAGGTTTGCACCAGATCTGATCCAGAATGAGGGGTATAAGGCCCGCAAGTTTCGGAGGGACCTTATTCATGCGGTTCGCACTCGTACTTCCAGGCGACGCGATGCGACCTTCGAGCAGATACTGATGGAGGCACAAATAGCAGAGGAGGACTTCGGCCTCAAGCCGAAGAGGGGCAGTGATGTTCTCGGAGCGAGCTCTAGTGCGGGGCCGGCGAAGCGCTCTCACTTTCAGCAGAGGTAGTTTCAGCAGCAGCCTCAGTTACAGATTCAGCAGGCACCAGCACGCGCCCACCAGCACCAGGGACAGGGCCAGAGGCAGACTACTCCGTGCGACTTCTGTGGGAAGCCGGGGCACAGTCGGGAGGCCTGTAGGAAGAGGTTGGACGTATGTCTATACTGTGGGGCGTCCGACCACCAGCTAAAGGATTGTCACGTTCGTGGAGTCCGAGGAGGCCAGGACAGACTCAGCAGGCTAGAGGACCAGTAGCTCAGCAGAGAGATCCTCCACTCCAGATCCAGCAGCAGCGCTTCGTACAACACCAGAAGGGAGCACCTGTGGGCAGGGTGTTCGCCTTGACAGTAGAGGAGGCAGAGCCAGTGGGTGATGTTGTGGCAGTTCACGTTCTCCTTGATTCTTTTCCTGCTTTTACCTTGTTTGATTCTGGTGCCACGCACAGTTTTGTGTCTGTTTTCTTTGCTCTAAGACACCATTATTGCTGAGTATCTGGGTAGGACTTGCAAGATATTGACCGGGGGAGGCATTATCTTGGTTAATAATATCTGCAAGGGGCGGAGAGTTACATTGGGAGGCCGAGATTTGAGTGCGTGCTTGCTCGTAATGCCCCTTCTGAGGTACGACATGGTACTCGGAATGGATTAGTTGAGCAGGCATCATGCTAGTATAGATTGTAGAGGAGGTAGGGTTCTGCTTAGGCCGCCGGGAGAGCCAGAGTTTGTGTTTGTCAGGGGAGCAGCTGAGCCGGTAGATGGGTTCTGTGGAGCTTTGCTCTTGGGGCAGACATTGCCGCATCCATTGATAGCTGATTTCATGGATGTCTTTCCCGAGGAGTTGCCTGGGATGCCGCCAGATAGAGACGTTGAGTTCTCTATAGACTTAGTGCCGGGCGCTGAGCCTATTTCACAGCACGTCTATAGGGTCAACAACAGCGAGTTGGCAGAGCTGAAGAAGCAAGTCGACGAGCTGCAGGACAAGGGATTTATCAGCTCCAGTTCATCACCTTGGGGCGCACCAGTTCTGTTTGTACCGAAGAAGGATGGTACGGTACGCATGTGTATCGATTACAGAGCGCTCAACAACCTCACTATCAAGAACAAGTACCCGTTGCCGAGGATTGACGACTTGTTCGTTCAGTTGAGCGGCGCGAGGGTGTTTTCGAAGATAGACCTGAGGTCCGATTATCATCAGCTGAAGGTGAAGCGGGAAGATGTTCCGAAGACGACTTTTCGGACTCGGTACGGCCAGTACGAGTTCACTGTCATGCCATTTGGGTTGATCAATGCCCCAGCAGTGTTCATGAACTTGATGAACAAGGTATTCCATCAGTACCTTGACAAGTTCGTAGTGGTCTTCATAGATGACATCTTGGTCTACTCGAAGACGCCGGAGGAGTACGAGGAGCATATGAGGATTGTGCTCGAGACTCTGAGGAAGGAGCAGTTGTACGGGAAGCTTTCGAAGTGCTAGTTCTTCCTGGACCAGGTCGAGTTCTTGGGTCATGTTGTGACCGAGCACGGGATCTCTGTGGACCAGAAGAAGATTGCAGCAGTGGAGTCTTGGTCTACACCCAGTTCAGTTGCCGAGATTCAAAGCTTTTTGGGTTTGGCTGGCTATTATGGGAAGTTCGTCCAGGACTTCTCGCGGATTGTGGAGCTGATGACTAGACTCACCAGGAAGGACGTGGAGTTCGTCTGGACTGAGGAGTGTCAGGCCGCCTTCGATGAGCTGAAGAGGAGGTTGACATCAGCCCCGATCTTGACATTACCATCTGGGACCGGTGGTTTCTCGATCTACAACGACGCTTCTGGCAGGGGTTTGGGTTGTGTTCTTCAGCAGCACGGGAAGGTGATTACCTATGCATCTAGGCAGTTACGGCCCCATGAGAAGAACTACCCGACTCACGATCTGCAGTTGGCCGTTGTTATCTTTGTCTTGAAGTTGTGGAAACACTACTTGTATGGAGAGCGGGTTGAGATCTTCACTGATCGCAAGAGCTTGAAGTACGTGTTCACTCAGAAGGAGCTGAACATGCGGCAGAGACGGTGGCTCGAGCTGATGAAGGACTTCGATATCATTTTGCAGTACCATCCAGGAAAGGCTAACGTAGTTGCAGATGCCTTGAGCATGTATCCAGTAGCTATGTATCTGACGGCAGATCGTCATCTTTTGGCTGACCTGGACAGTTTAGGTATCGAGGTGATTGTTCCGGACATAGAGGTGCAGTTGTGGGGTTTACAGATTCAGTCTGAGTTGATGGACAGAGTCAGATCAGCACAGTATGATGATGTTGCCCTGAGGAGCATCAGGGAGCAGGTGCGGGCAGGGTTGCTCGACGATTTCTCTATTGCCGAAGATGGGTCGTTGAGGCACGGTGCTAGATTGTGCGTTCCGAGTGGAGAGCTTCGGGAGGAGGTTCTTCAGGAGGCACATCGCTCTCAGTACTCTATGCATCCTGGGGCCAACAGGGTGTACAGAGATCTGAGGGAGCACGTCTGGTGGTACGGCATGAAGCACGAGGTAGCTCAGTTTGAATCGACTATCCCGGTCTGAGATTATGCTCACCGGAACCCCGTGCAATCTCCCGATCTAGAGAGCGGTGAGCATAGTCTCAGACCGGGATAGTCGATTCAAACTGAGCTACCTCGTGCTTCATGCCGTACCACCAGACGTGCTCCCTCAGATCTCTGTACCCCTTGTTGGCCCCAGGATGCATAGAGTACTGAGAGCGATGTGCCTCCTGAAGAATCTCCTCCCGAAGCTCTCCACTCGGAACACACAATCTAGCACCGTGCCTCAACGACCCATCTTCGGCAATAGAGAAATCGTCGAGCAACCCTGCCCGCACCTGCTCCCTGATGCTCCTCAGGGCAACATCATCATACTGTGCTGATCTGCCTCTGTCCATCAACTCAGACTGAATCTGTAAACCCCACAACTGCACCTCTATGTCCGGAACAATCACCTTGATACCTAAACTGTCCAGGTCAGCCAAAAGATGACGATCTGCCGTCAGCTACTGGATACATGCTCAAGGCATCTGCAACTACGTTGGCCTTTCCTGGATGGTACTGCAAAATGATATCGAAGTCCTTCATCAGCTCGAGCCACCGTCTCTGCCGCATGTTCAGCTCCTTCTGAGTGAACACGTACTTCAAGCTCTTGTGATCAGTGAAAATCTCAACCCGCTCTCCATACAAGTAGTGTTTCCACAACTTCAAGGCAAAGATAACAGCGGTCAACTGCAGATCGTGAGTCGGGTAGTTCTTCTCATGGGACCGTAACTGTCTAGATGCATAGGTAATCACCTTCCCGTGCTGTTGAAGAACATAACCCAAACCCCTGCCATAAGCGTCGCTGTAGATCGAGAAACCACCGATCCCAGATGGTAATGTCAAGATCGGGGCTGATGTCAACCTCCTCTTCAGCTCATCGAAGGCGGCCTGACACACTCCTCAGTCCAGACGAACTCCACGTCCTTCCTGGTGAGTCTAGTCATCAGCTCCGCAATCCGCGAGAAGTCCTGGACGAACTTCCGATAATAGCCAGCCAAACCAAGAAAGCTCCGAATCTCGGCAACTGAACTGGGTGTAGACCACGACTCCACTGCTGCAATCTTCTTGTGGTCCACAGAGATCCCGTGCTCGGTCACAACATGACCCAAGAACTCGACCTGGTCCAGGAAGAACTCGCACTTCGAAAGCTTTCCGTACAACTGCTCCTTCCTCAGAGTCTCGAGCACAATCCTCAGATGCTCCTCGTGCTCTTCCGGCGTCTTCGAGTAGACCAAGATGTCATCTATGAAGACCACCACGAACTTGTCAAGGTACTGATGGAATACCTTGTTCATCAAGTTCATGAACACTGCTGGGACGTTGGTCAACCCAAATGGCATGACAGTGAACTCGTACTGGCCGTACCGAGTCCGAAAAGTCGTCTTCGGAACATCTTCCCGCTTCACCTTCAGCTGATGATAACCGGACCTCAGGTCTATCTTCGAAAACACCCTCGTGCCACTCAACTGATCGAACAAGTCGTTAATCCTCGGCAACCGGTACTTGTTCTTGATAGTGAGTTTGTTGAGCGCTCTGTAATCGATACACATGCGTACCGTACCATCCTTCTTCGGTACAAACAGAACTGGTGCGCCCCAAGGTGATGAACTGGATCTGATAAATCCTTTGTCCTGCAGCTCGTCGACTTGCTTCTTCAGCTCTGCCAACTCGCTGTTGTTGACCCTATAGACGTGCTGTGAAATAGGCTCAGCGCCCGACAGCAAGTCTATAGAGAACTCAACGTCTCTATCTGGCGGCATCCCAGGCAACTTCTCGGGAATGACATCCATGAAATCAGCTATCAATGGATGCGGCAATGTCTGCCCCGCCAGCAAAGCTCCACAGAACCCATCTTCCGGCTCAGCTGCTCCCCTGGCAAACACAAACTCTGGCTCTCCCGGCGGCCTAAACAGAACCCTACCTCCTCTACAATCTATACTAGCATGGTGCCTGCTCAACCAATCCATTCCGAGTACCATGTCGTACCTCGGAAGGGGCATTACGAGCAAGCATGCACTCAAATCCTGGCCTCCTAATGTAACTCTCCGTCCCTTGCAGATATTATTAACCAGGATAATGTCTCCCCCGGTCAATATCTTGCAAGTCCTACACAGATACTCAGCAATAATGTTGTGTCTTAGAGCAAAGGAAACAGACACAAAACTGTGAGTGGCACCAGAATCAAACAAGGTAAAAGCAGGGAAAGAATCAAGGAGAACGTGACCTGCCACAACATTACCCACTGGCTCTGCCTCCTCTGCTGTCAAGGCGAACACCCTGCCCACATGTGCTCCCTTCTGGTGCTGTACTAAGCGCTGCTGCTGGGTCTGAAGTGGAGGACCTCTCTGTTGAGCTGCTGGTCCTCTAGCCTGCTGCACTTTGTCCTGGCCTCCTCGGACTCCACGAACGTGGCAATCCTTCAGCTGGTGGTCGGGCGCCCCACAGTATAGACATACGCCCAACCTCTTCCTACAGGCCTCCCGACTGTGCCCCGGCTTCCCGCAGAAGCCGCACGGAGTAGTCTGCCTCTGGCCCTGTCCCTGGTGCTGGTGGGCACGTGCCGGTGCCTGCTGAATCTGTAATGAGGCTGCTGCTGAAACTGCCTCTGCTGAAAGTGAGGGCGCTTCGTCGGCCCCGCACTAGAGCTCGCTCCGAGAACATCGCTGCCCCTCTTCGGCTTGAGGCCGAAGTCCTCCTCTGCGATCTGCGCCTCCATCAGTATCTGCTCGAAGGTCGCATCGCGTCGCCCGGAAGTACGAGTGCGAACCGCATGAATAAGGCCCCTCCGGAACTTGCGGGCCTTATACCTCTCATTCTGGATCAGATCTGGTGCAAAACTACTCAAACGGAAGAACTCCGCTGCATACTCGTCTACCGACGAGTTCCCTTGCACCAATCCGACGAACTGGGCCTCCAGAGCTGTCAGAGCTACGTCGGGGTAGAACTTTTCCTTGAAGAGCCGCCTGAAGTTCTCCTATGTCAAACCCCACACCGATGCACGAGGATCCGTGCGAAACCATGTCAAGGCGATATCGAAAAACTGACTCGCCGCAGACGTCACCCAAAGTCCTTTCGGGACCTCTGCTAACTCCAGGCTCCGCTGGACATCCTCCAACCAGTCATCTGCATACAGGATACCCTCGGTACCTTTGATGTCCCTCGGGTTCATCTTCCTGAAATATAGACATGTGCCGAGCCTCCCCTGACCCTGCTGCTGCTGAACTGGGGCACCCTGAACTGTACCCGAGACTACCCTCTCAACTGCTGCCATCGCCAGCTGGTGGGAGTTCTCCATGCTCTGCCGTAGCACCTCTGTCTGGCGGTAAGATGCGTCAGCCTGATGCTGCTGTGCCTCGGCCTGGGCCCTCTGGGTCTGCAACATCTGTTGTAGAAGGACCATCATCTGCTGTGCATCAGTCGGTAGCGGAGGTGGCGGTGGAAGAGTCTCAGGAATGACTATGGACGGTCCCGCAGCTGAAGGTGGAAGACCTCCTGGAACTGTCGCTGCTACTCCCGCCTGAAGGGCAGGAACTGAGGTGGCAGCTCCCTCAACTGCAGCTCCCGCAGCCGGAGGTGGAGGTCCTACCGGATCGGGCCTCTCTGGAACAGCACTAGGTCCTGCTGCCTGAGAGCGAGTAATCGTCATCCTCAGGATCGATTGAAACAAGGAATCAATATGGCACATGATAAGGAATATCAAAGAAGGACAATTAAATTCAAATGCAAAAGAGTTGTCATGGTAATCAAAAGATCAGAAATTTCCTAAAATGTGATTGAGTAACTCCTATCATATCCTAGATCCTATGTCCTAATCGCAGGCTCGTAATTAGTACTCTAAGTCGAGCACCATTACGAGATCGCACTAATTGCGACACAGACCTGCATGGTCCACCACAAAAACGTGTCACGACCCGCACCCTGAGGAAGGGCACGAGTACGTGGTTACGTCCAGCCTACGCCGCAGAATCGGCGGTAGAACGCTGTATAGGTCGTCTGTAAATACTACAACTAAACAGTATAAGGGTACCTGTCATCTCCGTACGGAGGAATATAATATGGCATAACTCAATCACAAGATAAAACTAAGATAGATAGCACGGAATGGAAATATGATAGAAGTGAAAACAGGAAATGAGTTCAGGATCCAACATAGCTCAGAGATATAAACAACATCACAGAGTCACAAAATATAATATAAAATACTATAGTCTGAAAATACTAGCTAGATCGCAGTCCAGACAAACCTAACTAAGCTATACTAGTCCAGTGTGCAAAGTCTAGTGGCTCAACTACCAGGTCACAGTCCTGGACTAAGTCTCCATCTACCTCGACCCCATTGTAGGTCGAGCAGTCTGCCTCGGAATCATCTGTAATATATCAACGGTATCCTGTCAGAAAAATGAGCAAGTACAAACACTAACAGCAGTTCCATATGAATTGACAAATTCTATAAGAGACAATCATAATGAAATACAAGACAAAATCAACAGGAAATATATAACAGGATGTGAGTACTGAATATCATAACATGGTGAGAAAAGTACTGAATGTAGAACCGAGTAGGATATATGATGTAATAAAGTAAATATAAAATGTAGAACCGAGCGTTATGTGATCCGCCTGGAAAACCGGACAGGCTATCCACTAGGCCCGACAATCACAAAAAAATCACTGGAAAGGGTCATGTCGGCCAACCTGGATAACGAGCACAAGGAATGAGATCTCGTTACACCCTACGTGAAGTGAGGGTGGCGCAAGCACAACAATATAGTGACAGTGTGGCGCAAGCACAACAATATAGTGACAGGGTGGCTTGAGCACATAGCCCCTAATAATTCTCCATCCCCGAGTAGTATAATGGATCCGGACATGACACGTCATGACACGGAACTCAAAAGCAGGGGGCCAACCCACTCCCAAGTCGGTGTCTATATAAGTACAGGAAACAAACATGATGTACCAACATGCCAAGAAAATCCAGGAACATCTCATGTCATGATCCGACTTATACTAGTCCGTGAACCATCGTGTCGGGAATCAAGTAAGACACTACGACTGAATCGGATATAGCAGATATCAAGACAATGAAAACTGTCAGTGAATGTACTCGCCTGTGGTCCTGAGCTGATAAGGTGAACAGATGCTCAGAGTAATCACAGACCTAAAGATGAGATACCATAAGTCAAAACAGGGTTTAATAATGAAAGAGAAAGAAACTAATCAAGTCATGATATGCAAGTCTAAGTCAAACTGGGCCAAACTAGGTCATACTGAGCCAAACTAGAACAAACAGGGTCACAAGAAGTCAATCCAAGTCAAACTATGCTAATGTTGACCAAATGTTGACTTTTGGGTCAACTGTTCAACTCTGGTTGAGTCCGGTCAAGTTCTAGTCACTTTTAGGCTAAGTTTGACTTTGGTTGACTTTTGTTGACTTTTGGTCAAAACGGTCAACCGAGGTCAAAACTAGTCCGAGAGCACTAATCCTAACCATTACCAACCAAGACAATCAATTTCTACCATATCTTAACACCGTAAACTCATACCTTAGCTTCTAGGTAATTACCCTAACCTTACCTATTACCCTTCACAAAGTATTCCCAATACCTTGCCCCGATATATATATATATATATTTTAATATATATATATATATATATATATATATATATATATATATATAGAGAGAGAGAGAGAGAGAGAGAGGAGGGATCCGCATCCTCTCATTTTTGCATCCCCATGCATCCCCTCTTTCACATCTATTGGATCTTGTTTAAGTCATCTAATCTTAACCGTTGAAAAATCAATGGTTAAGATTAGATGACTTCAACAAAGATCCAATGGTTATATAGCAATCACTTTGAATTGAATTTTTAAGATATTCTTCAAGTGCTTTGCAAGGGTAATTCAAATTAACATGACTTGATTTTATCAAAAGATGAAAATGATATATATATATATATATATCAAAAGCTGGAAATGATTATATATATATATATATATATATATATAGGAGGGATCCACATCCCCTCACTTTTGCATCCCCTAAGCATCCCCTCTTTCACATCCGTTGGATCTTGGTTAAGTCATCTAATCTTAACCATTGAAAAATCAACGGTTAAGATTAGATGACTTAAAATAAGATCCAATGGGTGTTATCATGGGAATGCTTGGGGGATGCAAAAGTGAGGGGATGTTGATCCCTCTTCATATATATATATATATATATATATATATATATATATATATATATAATAAAACAAACATATTAAATGAAGATTAAAATAACAATATTATGGAGTCTGAACAAAAGAAGGTATTCTGGAGACCAACAAAAAATGAAGTTAAAAAAACAGTATACAGACTAAACAGGTTTAAAAACAATATTCAAAGTAAAAAGTTAAAAAAAAAACCTAGGGAAAAAAAGAAGTACCAAACAACCGTTCAAAAAAATAGCAGCTAAACAAACAGTCAAAACTCTCCCGCCAGGAGTGCCCTGAGGTCAAGGCTCGCCTTACCTATTACAAGGCGTCTCGGGAAAGGCGCGCCTTAAAATCAGCGCTTCGCCTTGAGTGCCCCGAGGCACTACCCCTGCGCCTAGGAGCAAAGCGCGCCTGGGGTGCGCCTTTGACTACACTGGTTCAAATTGGTTGAAGAAGCTGCTTAAGAACCAAGTTTAGAGAATGTAGGTTCTGCATTTGGATAGATTACTTCTAAAGAATTGTTGTTATCTTGGACTCTAGATCAAGTTCAAAAAACAACAATGAAGTCTTTATCCCAAACTTTTGGTGTCAAAGTGTTTGAATTCTTTTTTCCCCCTATTCAGCTCTGTTAATGGCTATTCCCGTCCCACTAACAAAGACCATATCCTTCACTACAGCTTTGATCTACCCCTAGTCCTAGAAGCTCCTTTAACTCCAATCTTTTCACTCCTTACGGGTGCATCAAATGGTATCTGTTGCACTTGCACATGTTCAAACCACATTAAATGATTCTCTCTTATTGTGCCTCAATTGGTACCACCTCCAACTTCCCTCGATTACACTTATTTCTTATCTCTTACCGTATCTTTTACTGTATTGTCACTCATCCAGCTTAGCATTCCCATTCTAGCTACCACTGATTTTCTGGAGACTAGATCAAGTCTTGAAAGAAATTTTATCCTTGATTTTTTGTTGGATTAATCAAGCATAATGATACTACCTGGAGTTGGGTTATCTTTTAGTATTCTTAAGCTATGATCGGAAAATTTAATCAACTAAGCTTTGTGTCCACATGCTTAAGATCTAGCTTTGTGACCACATGCTTAAGTTCTAGCTTTGTGTCCATATGTTTAAGATCTTGTATGACTTAATTAACTATACTTCTGATTGTAAAGACTCATTTCATTTGGAGCCCGCCGCTTTTGATTTATTAGGAGACTTGGACACAGATTTTGATTTTGGTCCCCAAGAGGATGCTCCACCTCAATGGATTGCCTTGCTTGCATTGGTATTAGTTTAAAACTTGTGTGTCGTGTTGTCATACCTTATATATAGTGTTGAGCTTGTAGACAACAATTTGGAAGAAAAATTGGGGAATCAAGGTATTTAAGTAATTATGTAGTTTGACATGTAGAAATCTAGGAATTAGGAATCAGTATAAGCTAATATCTGAATTCCAACCAAGAATATAGGAACTACCTGGAAAGCAAACTTTTCGAAGGAATTAGGGAGATTTGATCCAAGTTGAAGAAGTGCAATTCCTGGGTGTTTTAAAATGTTTGTTAGCAACGAATTAGCCAAATTCGGAATCGTAATTCCTGTGTGCCAAAATGATGTTGGCAAGAAATTGATCAATAATCTATATAATTAGTCAAAAACACAAGACAAAAGTTCATGGAATCATTCCTTTTTCACTCTTTGTCTTAATGTATAATACAGTTAAATGCAATCAATGTATCTCTTACCTCTACGTGTAAATTCTTTGGAATCCTAGAGGGGACTGCCCCCACTACCTCCCTCCCCTCACCACCACCACCACCGCCCCCCCCCCCCCCCCCCCCCCCCAAAAAAAAAAAAAAAAAAAAAAAAAAAACCCACCAACACCTGCCCAAGCACCCCACCCCCTTTGGCCCGTGCCTCCTGCCTACGGTGCGTGAGTCCCTGTTTCTTCCTACATGCCTACTTTGTTAACTCTTTTACAGAACTTTCTTATACTCCATAGTGACCTCATGGGTGTGGCTGCTGATAACGATGGTGAAAAAATGGTGTTTGGTAGGAATTAGTGGATATTAGGCTTTAATTCATTGATTCCTCATCCTAATTCCTCTACCCAAACAATGCCATGGCGTTTACCTTCAATCAAAGTGTTCATGAAATTCCACTTGTGGCCTTGTTATATGTTGTAAATTGTAATTAAATGTGTGTGGTAGGGTATTTACCATTTGCACGTGCCAGCATTCTGGTGATAGTATTCCAGAACATTTAGTTTTGCTTTATGACCCTTACAAAGGGCTTAGTAGTATATTAGTTAGTAGTCGCCCATACATGGGAACTAGATGGATCTGCATAGCAATTTATAACATATGTTTAGATTGGATAGTTCTGTATTTATGTGTATAAACAGACACTGGAGTGAGTTTGGGGATCTATCTACAAAAGACTATAGTGAACTGACGGAGGCAGATAGTTTTGCCTGTCTTGCATCTATATATTCTGTAGTAATTCTGAACATGTTGGAAGAGCTACCATGAAGTTCTGATTGCTTTGTGAAGCATGGTAGTCCAGATGTTAATTGCTTTGGGAGATTATAGGACCTGGTCATTGTAAATTTGACTATATATTATCAATTTGTCTGGCTAAAGCCTATTCCTCTTCATAAATGTAATATTGATATATGGGATCAGCGGCATTAGTTGAGCGATGTGGATTCTTTTTTCATTGTCTGGTTCTTTAGCTGTGTTTCTTTCTTTTTCTTTTTGAACTTTGCTTCTTAGGTTTTTAATAAGTTTTATGAGTATATCATCTAAGTTTCACTGATGATGGGTGCGCCGGGTGCGCCACAATGTAATTTGGTAGGAATTAGCTGGTATTAGACCGTAATTTGTTGATTTCTCACCCTAATTCCTCTAGCCAAAACAGTGCCATAATGTTTACCTCTTCAATCAAAGTGTTCATGGGGTAAACAATGGAGGCATTATGATTAAACTTGTGTAGGCATTATGATTAAACTTGTGTAGTATAGTATTTACCATTTGTACTTGCCAGTATTCTGGTGCTAGTGGTCCAGAGCAAGGGGAAAATAGCCTAGCTGTTAGTCACTTCAACATATCAAAAGCTTATCTTTGTAGTCATCCAAGACTCGGCTGTGTTAGATATAGGTGGTTCTGCATAAAAATCGTAACACGTGTTCATTTTCTTAGGCTGGATAGTTTGTACTTAAACCTATCGACAGTCACTGGAGTGAGTTTGGGATCTATCTGCAAACGACTCACCAAGGCAGACCTGGTTTAGATCTTATATGATCTGTACCTGTTCTTATCATGTTGGTGTCAATCATCATGTTGATTGCTTTGATAATGTGAAAGTCCTAATGTTGGTTGCTTTGAAAGATTATATGCGACCTGCAGGTTTTAAATTTCTGTACATGCTACCAATTCAAATTACTAAATCCTATCCTCCACATAAATGAAATACTCCGATTATGGGACCAGCATCATGAGTTGAGCCGTTTTGTTGAGTTTGTTTTTCATTATGTGGTTCTTGTGCTGTATTTGCTTCTTTTTCTTTCTTATTTGTTATTTTGGTACTTGTTTACATCTCAGGCTCCTAAATTCCAGCCTAGTTACAAAAATTCTTAAATGATGTTTGCTTATTCGACTACTAACCATATTTCCGGTTTATTCACGTGCTTCCAGATTGCTAATGTTGAGGGCAGCCATGGATGTGGATGGGTTTGGTAGAAAATTGGCAATCGTTGCAGGTTTCGTTACTACCACTTGTATGTGACATGTAGATGAAGTTATATCAACTCAAAACTTTGAATACGAGTCGTGTGTAAATTGAAGTCCAACTTTGGAAATAAATGTGTGTTGATGTATATGTGATTTTTCTTAACTTTTACAATAAAATGCTGCTGTTGCTCTAGCATTGGTGGCTTCTCCTCTCTCCTTCAAGACTTCAAGTTGTGTGTCTGTTAATGACATTGAGTAATCTTTAAGGAATCGACCCGTAGTGGTTTTGATGTCTTATGAGTGTACTGTATGTACTCATTCTTCATGGCTACATCTTACTTTGCAACGTTCTTTTATGGTGAAAACTTTTGTTGGTAGTCTCTTTCGGATGCAGATATTTATGGTAGGACTGCTTGTGTTTGGCCCTCGTCAACTTGTGTTGTATGGGAAGGTTAGTGTGGTCTTGTCGACAGCGTCAGCAACCTACACAGACGGGGGACCATGCCGGAATAACATTAAGATGGCTGGCCCACCGCCTGGGCTGTCGAAAGTGTCAATTTCCCTCCGAATGTCTGTCTTCTCTCTCTACCCTCCTTGTCAACTCTCGCATTACTTTCCGTATTAGAATTAGCTTAGTTTACGTTTTGTTTGCGGAATCATGACGTCATAAAAATTATTATCTATTTTTTTGTGTTCGGATGCTAAAGGAGGAGGGGAAAGAAAAAAAAAAAGAAATAAGCAAATATTTTCAAAAAATTACGACCAAACTATTCATGTTCAAGATATAGGACTAAACTTAAAAAAAAATTGATGGAAATTAAAATTGGCCTTAGTGTGTGTTCTTTTTTTAAATGTCCGGCGTAACGTACGAGATTTTGTACACGCTATGTTGAATGTCAATTGGGTCCACGGCTCCCAATTTTTACACACTCACACCTCCTCCAAGGTTTGATTTGGACACTGTCCATCTAGCCAAAAAAGTTATACCTCTCCTTGCTTACCGAATTCGAGTGGCTCTTGTGGTTACCGAGAAGAGGTAAGACCTCGGCTGGGTGGCGGAAGATCAGTGGATTATTTCTTACATTTATTTGATGGGAGTATCACCGGACATCTCAAAAGAGAGAGAGAGAGAGAGAGAGAGAGAGGATATTTCACATAATTGACAGGACCAGGATCTCATATGAAATAAATAATATTATTCATAAATAGCATACCGAACTATGATCGGCCGCTTAAAATCTTTACTGAAGCCATCATATTAGCAAATAACTGGAAATTGCTGAGAAACCCAATTTCGGGATGGGCTTTTATGAAATGTCCACCCGCTGGATGAGTTTTATGAAATGTCCAGAATTAAGTATTTTCACGTTAAATATTCTAAGATTCTCTTTTAGATGCCACCCGCTGGAAACTGCTATTTTTATAATACCGAAACTACCCCTCCGCGTGAATTGGTCATCTATATGTATTTGAATTCAAAAAACTCAGATCTGGATTGCGATTTTCGTCTTCTTCTTCTTCACGAAAAATCTGAATTCCATTGCTCTCATCTTCAGCAGAGATCGCAAAGATCGTTCGTAGTTCGGTGTGCTTTTCTTCGGTCGAACTCAGATCATCGCTCGTCATCATCATCACCATCATCACCATCTTCATCGACGTCAATTGTGGAGAGAAGATCTTTCTTCTTCTTTTCCATAAGAATTATCATCGCTTTGAAAGAAGAACGAAACTCTTTATTCCTGAAAAAACTAAATTACACGGAGAATGACCATTCTCCTACGTTTTAACACTGGAAATGACCATTCTCCGTGTAAATTAACACGGAGAATGCCATTCTCCGTTTTATTTAAAACGGAGAATGACATTCTCCGTGTTTCTAACACGGAGAATGGCCATTCTCCTGCGTTTTAACACTGAAATGACCATTCTCCGTGCTAAATTACACGGAGAATGACCATTCTCCGTTTTATTTAACACGGAGAATGACCATTCTCCGTGTAAATTAACACAGAGAATGCCATTCTCCGTGTTTCTAACACGGAGAATGGCCATTCTCCTGCGTTTTAACACTGAAATGACCATTCTCCGTGCTAAATTACACGGAGAATGACCATTCTCCGTTTTATTTAACACGGAGAACGACCATTCTCCGTTTTATTTAACACGGATAATGCCATTCTCCTGCGTTTTAACACTGAAATAACCATTCTCCGTGCTAAATTACACGGAGAATGCTATTCTCCGTGCTAAATTATACGGAGAATGCTATTCTCCGTTTTATTTAACACGGAGAATAACATTCTCCGTTTCTAACACGGAGAATGGTCATTCTCCTGTGTTTTAACACTGGAATGACCATTCTCCGTGATAAACTACACGGAGAATGGCATTCTCCGTGTAAATTAAGACGGAGAATAGTCATTCTCCGTGTAATTTAGCACGGAGAATGGTCATTCTCCGTGTAAATTAAGACGGAGAATGCCATTCTCCGTGTTAGTAACACGGAGAATGTCATTCTCCGTGTAAATTAAGACGGAGAATGACATTCTCCGTGTTACTAACACGGAGAATGACCACCCTCATGCGAAATTAACATTTTCGTGTTCTAACACGGAGAATGACCATTCTCCTGCATTTTATGGTCAGCTGAAACTTTGGAGAGCCATAACTTTTGACTGGGAGGTCGAAACGAGGTCCCGTTTGTCGCAAAATGAGCGTATCGTCGAGGAGACTGAAAGTAACCGCTTTACCGTTAGACGGCCTTCCGAAATTTTAGAATCGCAAAAAAAATGATGTTTGGACCTCCGTTTTAGCACTTTTGCCGTTTATCCCGGTCTTTCCGAAATTTTCCGACGAGTTTTTGAAGATTTTTGAGGAGAAAACCTAGATTCGAAAGTGAGCAGCGTATGGAAGAAGATGAAGTATCGAAACGTTTTTTTTAAGAGCAGTTTCGTGGGTGTTTTCAATAAATTAAAAGGAAGGGCAAAATGGTCATTTGGAACCCGCTTTGGATAAGTTTCTCTAATTCTGGGCACGCGATGAAAGTTTTTTTAGTGGTGGGTTTTACATAAAACTTTTTTAGTTTTTGGGCATTTCATAAATCCTACATATAGATATTTATGTTAATGCACCAAAACAATGAGGTATTAGTTCAAGGAGTACTAAAACTATGCTAATGGGAGTGGGACCCCGGGGGTAATGAGAACCTAAAAAAATTGAATCCATGTTTTTTGAAACAAAAATGCTATTTGGCTCTCAAAATATTTGGGTGATGTCATCTTCCATTATGTGACATATAACATGATTGCTGACATAACAGCTGAGATGACAAAATTTAACATTAAAATTAATATTAAAATAACATGATAATTAACATTAAGATTAACCTTAACATTAAAATTAACATTAACATTAATATTAAAATTAATCTTAATATTAAAATTAATATTAACATTAGCATTAATATTAATATTAACATTAACATTAACATTAATTTTTTTTTGGGTAATTAATGTTTTGGGTTAAAATTTGCCATGTCAGCTGTTATGTCAGCTGCCATGTCAGATGCCACATAATGAGAGATGACATCACCCATTTTGGAAGCCAAATAGCATAATTGTTTTTGAAATCTAACGATCCTAATGCCAATAAAAATAGAAAATGAGTACAACTTTTAGAAAAAAAAAAGAGACGTTACCGTTTCTATATATTCACCATTTTGCTACTAGTTGATGTCTTTGTTGAGTAATAGTTCAGGTTGTCGATTCTATGTAATGTAGCTGCAGAGTGTTCGTCTTATCATACTGCAACGCTAGCTTGCAGGTTGTTGGTTCCAATATAGTATGTGGTCAACAGTAAAAAGTTTGAGCTCTCCTCCCAGCTTTCTTCCGAATCTTCTTCATCAAACACTTCACTAGTACATTTTGCTTTTACTCTTTCTTTTCCTTTTCATCTTTCTACTTTCTGTTGTAATGTTTGTTGTCGAACTTATTATTTGTAAGGTTCTGTTCCCTTTCTACGAATTCAGTTTCACTTTCACTGCTGTTGAATTTATTGTACTTTTGATTTCAAGGAAACTCTCATTTCTCACATGCACCTATATTGAATGCTTGCACTGGAAAAGCTTCTGCATGCCCTTAAATTTTAATACCAAGAAAAATCAATATTTTTTTCTCACATCGCAACTTTATTTATTACAAAAATGTTAAGCATGATTATAAATACCTCTAATTCCTTTAAATATTGCTGCCATATATTGATTTCACATAAATATTTACAGTGTGCAGAATATAGTTCAAATATCAGCAAACAAACAGTGGCCAAGGAATTTTTTTTTTTTTCCCTTCCTACTTCTTTCTAGAACAGCAGGTTTAATTGATTTGTGACCGATATTATATTTCAGTACTAGTTCAGCAATGGATATTTTGAGATGTCCGGCGTTACGTGCGGAACTTTTGTACACTCAGGCCAAGAAGAAATAATACGTTTCCATAATTCGATCTGCTGATCCTCCACCATCCAGCAAGGGTCTTATGCCTCTCTTCCCGATAACCACAAGAGTCACTCGAATTCGACTATTAATCTAGCATTATTAGTTAGGGGACGTAATCCTATGTTTGAAGACAAGTTCTCTCAGACGGCAAAGATCCGCAAACCCCGTTTATCTGATAAATGAGCTTTTATATATCAAGTTCTACTAAACTAAGATATATGTCAACTTATCAATCGTGCTTCGTTTATGTATATGTACATATATAATAAAGAACTTTCACGATGGAGTAACTGTTGAGATTAGTTTAAGTGCATGAGCAAATATACAGCAACATGTCAAGAATTAAAGAAAATATATATATAGTACCTCTCTCTAATTGTGAGAGAGAGATGCAACTTTCTTTAACCTTACGACACTCCGAGAGCTTTGCATGTGGATGTTGCTGAACTACATATAATACATATACATGTACACATGCACATATATGTTGGTTAAGAATTTAGATATCAAGAGCAGGGAATCCTTTTCTGGGAGTTGCATGGTTATCCAAGTCGAGTATGAATCAAGGAATTCATTAATTAATTAAAACTAACAATGCAGCGGGCTGGGGTGGGCACCACGCCACTCCCAAAAAAAAAAAAAATCTCCTTTTTTTTCTCTTATGATTTTTTGTAATTTTTTTTAATATTGATTAGTACACACCTAGTCTATCCTAGCCTAGTCCAGTCCACCCCAATTTAACTTTCTGGTTCCGCCCTTGCAGTACTAAGTTCTAACTATGAAAAACCAAATATTAGCCATTAGTATGCATATACCTTGACTAGTATATAGTACATGTTGTACTTGTCATTGTCGTAGATATTGTTGGTGTTTTGTCTTAGAGAACTTGAAAGATAGTCTCACATTGCCTAGGTCAAATGGATTGTATCGCTATATAAAGTTTTGCTTGTGTTGAGAGAATCACATGAGGTGTGGAGAGACACATGGGTGTCATGTGGAAAAAAATTTTAGTAGAAAGAAGGCTAACCCAATAGAGAAGTATTAATATTTTTTGTCATACTCATGGAATTATTTCCGTATGGAGCTAAGTTCCGAAGGGGCTTAGCGACTCGGGCTCGGACGGGCTCAAGGGCGCAAAGTGGCGATTTGTTGGCGCACTTAGCATCGACGCGAGTCGCATGCGCAGGAGCCGCGGGACTGCGCATCTGTGCTGCGCAGGAGTCGCGAGGCTGCGCGTCTGTGCTACTGCACAGGCACGCGGGCTGCAAGGCTGCGCGTCTGTGCTGCTGCTCAGCTACGCGCAAGCACGGGGGCTGACGGGCTGAGTGGGCGGCACAAGCGGTTCATGATGTGGTTGATTATAAGATTTGAGCGGTTATGGAAAGATTGAGTCAATTAATCAGATCCATCTTTTGTGGGATTTGAATTTAATTCATTCAAATCTTTCCATTATTCGCTCCTATTTTTTCGCAATCAATTACGGCCAGAATTTGGATTAGGGTTTCGACCCTTCTCTATAAATACTATTTTCGTGCCTTCATTGAGGACTCACTCTGAAATATAGAGACGAAGAGAGCTCCGTCGCCGCTGTCATTGGAGTCCATTGGAGTCTATTGGAGTTCTTCGTGTATGAGAAATGAGGTGACAACGAGCGTTCCAGAAGTTCTTTTGAACTTGCTGGTTCCTGGGAGCAGATCGCAATAGGGTGAATCTTTCTTTGAGCAACGGTGATCTTAATCACCCCAACAAAATTGTCTTCATCAACTCCGATTCTCACAAAGAGACCGTGACTTCCACTTGCGTTCTCACAAAGATACCGAGTCATCAACCTCGTATCTCACATAGAGAACCAGTATTCATCTCTCTTTAAGAGATCGAGATTTTCATCTAACGATCTGTTTCGGAAATAACATATATTGAGTACATAGATGAGGAGCATTAGATATATAATTAGAGGAATCAAATTACATTTGCAACTCTTTTTTTAGAATAATGCTATTTGTTTCTTCAAATTATCCATGCTTACGAGACAGCTGACATGACATGTTGATGTGACAGCTGATATGACAAAAATTAAAATTAAAATTAAAATTAAATTAAAATTAAAATCAAAATTAAAATTAAAATAAATATGAATATTAATTTTAAAATTAAAATTAACATTAACATTCACGTTAACATTAACATTAAAATTAATATTAACATTAGCAATAATATTAATATTAATATTAATATTATTAATATTAATATTAATATTAATATTAATATTATCATTAACATGATTTTTTTTGGATAATTAACTTTTTGGATTAAAATTTGTCATGTCATATATTATGTCATATGACCCATAATATTATATATCCTCTCATTGGAAGTTTTGAATTTTTCTTATGGCTTAGTTTGGTTTGAGATTAAATATTGTTGATGCAATATTTGTTATAGCATTTATATTAATTATAACAGTACTATACTTGTTTCATTATTGATGATGTTACTTTATACAACAAAAACTAAAACAATTATTTCGACTGTGCACTTCTCGTAGAGGAATAATATAGTTGGATTATGCATTGGAGCAAATCGTGACATTACGAATTTTGTTTCTCAAAAAAAAAAGTGTAAAGTTTTGTTTTTTTAACAATGAACATGCAATATTATTTAAAGGAGAAATTGCCGAGAAATTCATGTGGACTGACTAAACCGAGAGAGTGATAAAATATCATGTGAGCGAGTGAGGAGCCGCGGCGGAGGAAAAGGCGCGTTTTACTGCCCCCGGAACCAAGTCATTTTTAAAGACAATAAAAAACAACCGGAAATATCGGACGCAGCTGATGTCACTCACCATTGATGTTCAAAGTCTTAGTGGGAATTAATTAAATTAATTACATTGTGTTGTTCGGTCTATGACAATTTTTTTTTTTTTTTTTTTTTGCTTTTTAACTACGTGTGCATTCTCCAACAGGCACTGAAAACCAAGGTGTACAATCCCACTTGGTTCCACCGTTGTAGACCATTTTTGACAATTTTCATAGTCCTCTACTTAGCCTCGTTTGATTCAAGGATTCAAAAAATTCGGAAAATAAATTTACTGATTTTTTCTAACAAAGGAAAGATGTTTTTCCTTATTACGTCCAAAGGAACATATTTTAAGAAATTGCAGATAGAGAAATAGAGAAAGAGAACTTCAATTTAGTCGGCGGGACCAGAGAGACCGCCAACTGAGATGGCGGATGCAATGAAGCCGCCAGTTTAGTTAACGGATTTTGCCAAAACCACGACCACTCTCTCCTATATAAACTCACCTCTCCCCTCTCCCTTCTCCATAATCACAGCAATCCAGCCAACATAACCTGTTTCGCTTCCCCCAAACATTCTTCTCTTATCGGACATCAGGTAAGCATTCATTTCTCTATTTTTTAGATTCTTATATTTTTAGTTTATATATGTTATGTATTAATAATTAATTTTACTTGCAGATGGCTAACGAAAATGATGGTCGTATTTCCGATGGACCGACTACGAAGTTGATTAAGAAGCAACGTGAAAATCATATATCTGATAAAATATTTGGCAGGAAGGTAATTTATTTTACCACAATATATTTAATAAATAATATACAATTATGCTATTTGGCTCCCAAATTTTTTTGGGTGATATCATCTTCCATTACGTAGCATCTAACATGGCAGCTGACATGTCATATTTTAACCCAAAAAATTAATTATCCAAATTTTTTGTATTGTTAATGTTAATGCTAATGCTAATTGCTCATTTTAGTTTAATGTTAATATTAATTTTAATATTAATGTTAATGTTAATTAATCTTAATATTCATGTTAATTTGATATTAATTTTAATTCTAATATTTATTTTAATGTTAATGCTAATTTTAAATTAATGTTAATATTAATTTTAATGTTAATGTTAAAGTTAATATTAATGTTCATGTTAATATTAATATTAAATTTAATATTAAATCTTAATGTTTAATTTTGATGTCAACTGTCATGTCACTAGCCATGTCATATGCCACATAATGGGAGATGATATCACCCAAATTTTTTGGGAGCCAAATAACATTTTTGAATAATATATTAGCTCGATTGTCTAGCTTTTACTATATTGTCTTATATCATTTATTAGTTAGTTAAATTGCGTAAATGTTGAGGACACACAAAAAAAAAATGCTGTTCTTTTCTTATTGGCGCAAGGCACCACAAATCGAGTACGCCTGAGAGATCCTGCGCTGAGGATCCCCGAGTACAAAAAGAATTCTGGGAAATGAGACGATGGAGATCGAGCGGCAGTTCCTCCTTTACTCCGTTGACACTCCGATTACAAAAGTGGAAGAAAACCTAAAAAAATTGCCAACTCTCGGCTCACTGGCAAGAAGGGCAGCAATTTGGCTCTTGAAATGCTCTCCGTTCTGTCTGTCTTTGTAGAGGGGGACGCCCTCTATTTATAGTCGTTTGGCACTGAAACGACTGTTATGCGCCCACAGGTGAAAAATATACTGATTTCACTGTGGGCGCATAACACCCCTTTGGACGCATAGGGTGTAGGCACATGGACTCTGGATGATCGTGGGGTTGGCATGGAGACTGACGTGGCCGCATACTTCGGTGCACGATTGCTCGTGGAGACTGACATGGCCGCATGCTTCAGTGCACGATTGATCGTCGAGTTTGACTGAGTCATAGGGATCTGCTGCCTTGGGCGCATAGTGTGGGAGTAAGTTTATGCGCCCACACTTGGGTGCATGTTTGATCTGCATGAAAACAATATGGGCGCATAGACCCTCTTCGATCATGTGGGCGCATAGCTCCTCATCGATCATGTGGGCGCATAGCCCCTCTTCGACCATGTGGACGCATAGACTCCTTTTGGTTATGTGGACGCATAGCCCCCTTTTGGTTATGTGGGCACATAGCTTCTTTTATCTTCTTCATGTGGGATATATAGTCTTGTATTTTTCATGCTTCTACAAGACCCCCTTCAAAGTTTTTGAGACTCGAACGAGTGTCGAAATATTTGAAAGAAGCATGGAAAAAACTGTTTCTACCAGCTTTATGGGCACATGATAGGAACGACCCCTTTGGACGCATAGGTGTCTGCCAGGCTGTCAAATGTGGCTGTTGAGATTTCCTTGGAACTCTGAAACGGTAGACTCGTTTTGGAACGAAATTTGAAAAGGTTCGCTCTTGATATTTTATGCGTAGTCTGTATCAGCAAATAGCATACGCATAATCTGCAAAAGACTGTCTCTACGTAGGTGCATAGATCTGTGCGGGCGCATAGAACATGTGGGTGCATAGGCCATGTGGGCGCATAACTCCCCGTTCGTGCCTACAAATAGGTCTTGAAGAGAGAGAAAGCTCATTCTCTCTTATTTTTTCTTAGAATTTTCAAAGAGCTTTTTCCTTTACTCTCTTTCGAGCAATTATGTCTCCCAAGGCAGTTTCGACTCCCAAGAAGTCTGCGAAGGGCAAAAAGGCTGCATTAGCTAGTTCTCCTCCTTTGGTAGTGTCACGCCCCGATCCGGAAAATCGCTCGTCCTCGCTAGATTTTACCCGAATCAGCGTCCTCGCTAGGGAGTGATGCCGCACGAGCCTGGAGTTATGCTCGTGCAAGGGAAGATAACGGTTCACATAGTATTTATCTCAATTTGATAACATAAGCAGCGGAAGGGAACCAAAGTATAAAATAAGAATCTCTTTTATTAATATTGAACTGAAAGTTACAAAGGCTCCGAATAGCCCAACATATATGTCAATTGGCTACAACGCTCATGATCTCTCTAGCTCACAAAGGATTACATTGTTCCATACATCATGCCTCTTTATAGTCACCAAGTAGTCTTTGGCCGAACATCTCCATGTCGCAAGTCCGAGCGCCTATGCGGAATCTCCTCTTGAACGTCAAGGACTCCATGCCTCGATCACTTCGATACGGGTTGCTAGCCCAGTATCCAAAGGATCCCAAACTTACAGATATCATAGCTTATCACAGCACTGGACGGTCGCAATCCGTCCGAATGATGTGCACCATAAATACCACACATAATTCTCTCCTAGGCCGAACGGTCCCGGTGCCCCGATCGTAACCGTCCGAGGAAAGTCGCACCCGTGCACGGGCCAGCCGAGTCCATTGACCATGCAATACGCGCCATAGCAAACACACATAACATTCCAACCAAATCCTCCGTTGCATAAACATAGTCTCGTTCCATAAACGGTTTCCCGTGCCATAAATATATTCGCGTCTCATAACATAATCTACCATCCATATGGGGAGCTCCGTCGGCGTTATACCCCAACACATCCATATTGATGCACGACACCCAACGGCTTAGTCGTCTCGTACTCATATTCAGCGCGTACCATTCGTAAGTTATTTTTATAGCCCAATTCTGTAGTTACTCAGTCATTTCATAGCTTCCGTGCACGAAGGCACGCTCAGCGCCGTAATCAATGTTTTACGCCTAGTGTTCAATATTCTCGGAGCCGTGCACATGATGCACATCTGATATTATCTTTCAATGTTCTAGCATCACCGCCCTACCGCGACTCGTACACTTGATGCACATCGCTTCAATTGTTCGATTGTTCAATGTTCTACCTTAATGTTCAACACATACTTAGACCTTTCGTCGTCGAGCCACGCTCGCTAACTCGATAACATCTTACGCATACAATGACATATTTTATTAGACGTAAAGGAATAGGAAGAGAGATTCAAGAACCCGCCCACCTTAAGTCGATACGCCTTGCCGTTTTGCCGAGTTGAAGCGGCTCACTTCCATAACTTGGTCGCATAGCTAACTCTCGGACTTAGCCATTCCTTTGAACTACTCAGTTGATTTGGCCTATCGTGCCCATGCCACAATCCGTTGCAAGGCCACAATTTGGTTTCGCGGACACTTCATTGCATAAGGCAAAATGCCGACCTTTTATCGTCCAGCGTAAAAGCATAGCCTGCACACCAGATCAACTAAAGTCAGCACTTGCTTAAACGGGACTTATCCTTTGCATCGATTCGATTCATAGATTCCAACCGACTCAAAGCTTACCTTTGGCCAACGTAACTCTTGTATCGATTCGCATCGATACTTCATCGGGTCAACGCAACTCTTCGAGTCAACGACTCATCGTAATGCACCGAGCGGAGCGGGGCATTACATAATATACCACTCAAAACAAGGTTCGTCCTCGAACCGAAACCAACACTTAAGCCAAGTGCCTCGCTAGATTGTTTCACAATCTCGTGCTATTATCGCTGGAATCATACAACTTAGTTTGGATCATACACATATTTTAGGCGTCCCACCAATATATGCATTTTAGCCAAGCTCAGTTGTAGGATATCGGGACAAGCTAACGCTCCACTTAAATCCTCAAGCACCAACTATTCCGTACTCGACTTAGTCAAATCTTAGTGCCTATTCTCAAATACTTCTCGTATGCAGTATCCTATAACATGCGATCATCTTCCAACATCTTGCACATAACTTAACTCGAAACTATTAGTTCGATCTCATAAGTTTCTCGCCGGCCACCTAACACTCGTATTGCATCGAGTCATTGCGCATCCGATCACAACAATTCTCTGCAACGCCTATTCGTCCAACCGTTTGTCTATCTCTCACATAACTCAAGTCTTTCATCCAATCATTCATAACATTTGGCCTTAACGACATGGACTAAGTCAACATGTCACAAATTTCTTTGTCTATAATCCGTACTAAGTCTCGCACACAACTATTCCAACACGACCCACATTCTCGAACTGCCTACGCATCGCGTCTGGGGCTACCCCCGCTAGGTAACTTATCCAGACATCGTACTTAATCTCTCCCGACACAAGAGGTCAACTTGAGTCTACGATGCTCAAAGGCAACAATCTTTCCGACCCAAGGTCTCTTACGATACGCCTATCTCCGATACTCGACTGAGTACGAATCCTTTACTCAATCTTTGATTCAATCCCGACTACTTCGTTTCGTAATATAGATAGCGCGCTCAACACACGTAGCCGAACCGTTACTCAACCCAATCTATGACACAACTCTTAGGGTCGTTCTACTATCCGTCGCTCTCGCACATTACAGAATTCTTGCAATCGCCTTTCTGCATCGCTATGCTAAGCTCGTTCCTCGACATCTATTCGATCATTGACCAACCATGTCTACTTACGCACTCGTTCGATCGATCATAACTTTTCTCACCATATCGATCTAGTCGAAGGCTACTCCCTAACTTCCGAAACACGATACTTGCTCGCTTAGACTTATCCTCGACATGTACTACATCATTTCTCCTCCTCGATAAAATTTCTTACGCGACTTCTTTAGGGTCATCCTATGGGACTTCGACATTCACTTGATTTGGCGGTCAAGTCTTCTAGGGTCATCTGCCCCGAAACTACGCTCGATAATTGAAGATCATCAACGAGGGACAGTTACAACGAACCATGCTATATCCTATTACGGAGCCAAATCAATTCACGACACTTCCTATGGGACTTTACCCAATCCGACATACTTTACAAATCCGCAATTTATCTATCCCCCGCGTAACTGATGCACCGTTAACTATTCGAATCACTTATGCACATTGTATGTCGTTACTACTCGAATCACTCATATATTACCGTCGACTATCCTTGCCAGTCATATGACATCTACTCGCCTCAAGTCTGAGTTTACCTATCCGTGATCATAGCTCGGCACATTCCGTACTCATCAAAACCATCCTCGAACAACTTTCGTATCAAACCACAAGTCAAATCCGATTTTGCCACGCCTTGCAAGTTCGATCATCCCCACTGGATGAATCACCATACCAGCGCTCACGCAGAATGATCGCCCTAATTTGGCGTGACGCATGTGCGATACTGGAGTTGCACTCGCATAAGACAAGAATGTCAACATAGTGGTTATCCACGAATCAATCCAGACACTTTCGATTTCATCCGAGTAACATCCGTCCACTCTTAAATTTTTCAAAGCACTCCTACTATTATCATCTCAATTGCCATAACTTAACTTGCATCTTATTCATCCAACAACAATGCTCAACATAATTTTTATTCATTCGATCAGAGTATCTCCGAGTTATTGCATATCGTCTTTGATACGCCTCAATACCATCGTCGACATGCATAACTTGAACATCTTCCTTTCTCATAAGTTCAAACTCGTTGCAATCATTGTTATTCTCCAAACTCGAATATGAATCAAGTCTCACGTACCAAAATCTATTTCGTTGTAACTAGCTACCATCATCGAGACACGATTTCTAATTCATATATTCATTCTCATATCCCTAGCTCGCCCTTCCAATCATGCTACCAACTCATCGTGCTAACCCAAATTCGTTCGCACGATTTCCCCGTACCTACTCAATTCATTCCAAATGGTTTTCGTACCGACTTAACTCAACTCGACCGAGTCGACTATTTCCTCGACGTAATATTTCTTTTGCTATGCTCTGTCTACCGTTCGACTTATACTTAACGAACTCTCGTCCGACGTATCCTCCGTGGATATGACTTCGTACATAATCGTTCGACTCACTTCATCAAGGCATACTCGCATCGACTTCTCTCAAGTCATTCCCACTCAAGTCTCGGTACTACTTCGTCCGTTGAGGACAAACATATCTCAACAACATAATCATCTCGACAAAAACTATCATAAGTCTCCAAACGGCTTAACATAGCTATCGCTAAGTGGTATTCCATATACCACTCAGGATCGAGCCTATCGTTATCGATACAATACATCACCACACTGTTCGCACAAGTGGTATTACATATACCACTCGAAATTGAGTCATTACTCGACATCACATTCCGTATAGGTCCGACATCTATTTTTCAATCAACTATCCCGTATGGCGATCTTTCCGATCCCAGCTCTAGCGTTCTTCTTACTCGAGTAGGCACAACAACTGAACTAACATGATAGTCGTTCGCTCAAGTTTAACATACATTCGATCTAACCGTACCATGGCGATCATATCGATCACACCCACAACATTCGCTTATTCAAAGCTCAATGCGACACACGGCCAACATAAACGTTTGCCAACTCAACTCGACTTAGCGACCAACCCGATTCGTACTATCGCATCCGCGATCTTCCAATCTCACTCGTTGCAACTCGTATAACAACTCATTCTCGATACTTAAGGTCTTTACTCAATCTTGCGCAACATATCGCTATCCATCCGCATAGCCATACAACACGCATCATACCATATTGACTCGTTGCACCGATACAACGAACGATTCACGACTTGCTGCACTCCGTGCAACCAACAACACATAATAGTTCGCATAGCAACATAACACGCATCACCTCACATATCGATCCGTTACACTTCGTGCAACCAACAACACATATCTCCTTGCACTTCGTACGACCAACAACACAACTTCTCGCGTTTCGTGCGATCAACAATACGTATATCATTGCACTTCGTGCAACCAACATCACCATATTCGTTGCACTTCGTACGACCAACATTCCATAACTCGTTGCACTTCGTATAGCCAATATTTCATAATTTTGTTGCACTTTGTGCAACCGACATTCTCCGATGGCACTCGGAGATAACGTGATAGTCACGACATACTTATGGCGGACGTACTCACTTAATATAGACTTATTATATGGAACATCTAATGTAGCGTCGAGCAGATCCATGAGCCAAGCGGTTGCGAAAATAACTTAGAGTCAACTGAATTCGATAGCGAAGCAACTGAGGGTCAAAGAGATTCATGCACGATCCAGAGGATGGAACCTGGCTCTGATACCAACTTGTCACTCTCCGATCCGGGAAATCGCTCATCCTCGCTAGATTTTATCCGAATCAGCGTCCTCGCTAGGGCGTGATGCCGCACGAGCCTGGAGTTGTGCTCGTGCAAGGCAAGATAACGGTTCACATAGTGTTTATCTTAATTTGATAACATAAGCAGCGGAAGGAAACCAAAGTATAACATAAGAATCTTTTTTATTAATATTGAACTGAAAGTTACAAAGGCTCCGAATAGCCCAACATATATGCCAATTGGCTACAACGCTCATGATCTCTCTAGCTCACAAGGGATTACATTGTTCCATACATCATGCCACTTTATAGCCACCAAGTAGTCTTCGGCCGAACATTACCATGTCGCAAGTCCGAACGCCTATGCGAAAGCTCCTCTTGAATGCCAAGGACTCCATGCCTCGGCACGCCCAAGTCAAGCTCCGTCCCGAGCCGATCATAACCTGAGCCTGCACATAAACTAGTGGGGGATTAGTGCTTTCGTCCTCGCTTCGCACTGATCAAGACCCGCTCGTACCCAAACCAAACACTTAATCATTTAGTGAAACATGCATCATTATTTGGTGATCTTTCTACTTAGCCTTAGGGTTAGTTCCATAGCAATCCTTATATATAGCAACGTATCATAATGTGTCCCATACCGTGTTCCTGCAGCAGATACAGTTAGACATAATCTGAACATAACATAGTGATCGTGCACATCTTCGTTCCTCTTTGCCTAGCCTGCCATGATTAGAACTTACATAAGCAATCATACGATTCACGCAACCAACCAATCATAACCGTAAACATATGCATAAGGGTGGCAGGCCCTGCGCCTGCACCCACCTCTCATCTCAGCCCACCGGCCCTAACTATATGAAGGTCACGGTGTTTCGTACCGTAATGGACTTGGCATCTCTTATGTGTAAGCCTACGATCACTTCGATACGGGTTGCTAGCCCAGTATCCGAAGGATCCCAAACTTACGGATATCATAGCTTATCACAGCACTAGACGGTCGCAATCCGTCCGAATGATGTGCACCATAAATACCACACATAATTCCCTTCTAGGCCGAACGGTCCCGGTGCCCCGGTCGTAACCGTCCGAGGGAAGCCGCACCCGTGCACGGGCCATCCGAGTCTATTGACCATGCAATACGCGTCATAGCAAACACACATAACATTCCAACTAAATCCTCCGTTGCAAAAACATAGTCTCGTTCCATAAACGGTTTCCCGTGCCATAAACATATTCGCGTCTCATAACATAATCCACCATCCATATGGGGAGCTCCGTCGGCGTTATGCTCCAACACATCCATATTGATGCACGACACCCAACGGCTTAGTCATCTCATACTCATATTCAGCGCGTACCATTCGTAAGTTATTCTCATAGCCTAATTTCGTAGTTACTCTGTCATTTCATAGCTTTCGTGCACGAAGGCACGCTCAGCGCCGTAATCAATGTTCTACGGCTAGTGTTCAATGTTCTCGGAGTCGTGCACATGATGCACATCTCATATTGTCTTTCAATGTTCTAGCATCACCGCCCTACCGCGACTCGTACACTTGATGTACGTCGCTTCAATTGTTCGATTGTTCAAGGTTCTACCTTAATGTTCAACACATACTTAGACCTTTCGTCGCCGAGCCACGCTCGCTAACTCGATAACATCTTACGCATACAATGACATATTTTATTAGACGTAAAGGAATAGGGAGAGAGTGTCAAGAACCCGCCCACCTTAAGTCGATACGCCTTACCGTTTTGCCGAGTTGAAGCGGTTCGCTTCCATAACTTGGTCGCATAGCTAACTCTCGGACTTAGCCATTTTTTTGAACTGCTCGGTTGATTTGGCCTATCGTGCCCATGCTACAATCCGTTGCAAGGCCACAATTTGGTTTCGCGGACACTTTATTGCATAAGGCAAAATGCCGACCTCTTATCATCCAGCGTAAAAGCATAGCCTGCACACCAGATCAACTAAAGTCAGTACTTGCTTAAACGTGACTTATCCTTTGCATCAATTCGATTCATAGATTCCAACCGACTCAAATCTTACCTTTGGCCAACGTAACTCTTGCATCGATTCGCATTGATACTTCATCGGGTCAACGTAACTCTGTGAGTCAACGACTCATCGTAATACACCGAGCGGAGCGGGGCATTACAGGTAGCGTCTCATATGGTTCAGGACCCCATCCTGGGTGAGGCGACGTCTCAAAAAAATAAAGTCTCGAGCGTTAATTTATGACCCTCGGACTTTTCTCTCCTTGGACGCATAACCATCGATATGCGCCCAAAGCAAAACACTTCTTTTTATGAGCAGTCTTATGTGCTCACAGATGCATGCGCCCACGCACTTTGTTGTGTTATGCGCCTATGCACTCGGTTGTGTCATGCGCCCGCACACTTCCTGTTATGCGCCCACACAGAACATGTGCATATGCGCCCACACAGAACTTGTGCTTATGCGCACACAGGCCCTTTGGGCGCATAACATCAGGGCGTATAGACTTTTTCAGTACTTAGCTTTTTTTTCCTGTAGATTCTAAGTCTGATTTTTTTCTTATGTCTTCGCAGTCGATATGGTTGTCCCGGCTCTTGGTGGGATTCCTCTTGGCTCTGCCCGCCATGCTGTGGATTCAAGCCTTGTCACCGTAATGGTCAAACATACTCATGTGAAGATCAGCCATGACCAGCCTTCGGTGCGGGTGATCGCTATGCTTGAGCAGGACAAAATATTCTTGAAGCAGATGATGAATGATGATAAGTTCACACTCGGAGGGGCGCAGAGCTTTAAGAGACCGTACTTCTTGTTTGGTGACAGCCTGGGATTTGAGGACGACGAGACAATATATCTAGAAGATCCACTGGTAGTCAGATTAAATAACCAAAGGATATGGTTACCATCGATGAAGCGTCAATATCCTCTGTCAGTATTTACTGATCTAGCTGTGCGGAGGCAAATGAAATGGGACCTGACCCCTGAACTGCATGGGGTCATTTCTGGCAGGATCTAATTCAACTCTGGTGACTGGAAGAAGGACACTTTCAAGTGTGTCAAGGGCTCCACGTCCTACTCCATGAGGGGGCTGCATCCTGGGGCCATAATAAACGGTCCCGACTGATCTTCACCCTTATGCTGCTGAGACTCTCTCCAACCTGATGCTGTCAAAGAAGGAGTCGTATCCGGAAGGGAAGCTGCAGATGGAAGGTTGGAGATACTCTGTCCCGTTCTGAAGCGACCTTACTGAATGGGTGCTCTCGACTTACGAGGCCACCCTAAAAGCTACCAGCTTTTTTTATGCCGTTAGAGCCACCCAATATGGCATAAAGGTTAACTGGCCTATATTTATCTCATTGGTGGAGCTATACAACTATCACACATGTACCTTCTTCACTCCGGGTGGGGAGATGGGTCTGGCTCTTCACGAGATGCAGACAATATCAAAACTTTCCTGGGTGACCGACCCGTACGAAGAATACGTCCCCTGTGATGAGGAGCTCCTGGATTTGGAGAGAGAGAGAGAACTCCGAGATGATAGAGGTGTACAAAGAATTACGCTGTCACCTCTTCATTTGTCACCAGGTCACAAAGAAGGGTAACTGAGGGGTCCCTTTCCCATACGAGAGCCTGGACCAACTACATCTTCATCAGAGAAGGAGGAGACGGCCCAGTCCCTTTTTCAACTCATAAGCCCTCGACGAAATCTGAGATAGAGCAATTGATGACAGATCACGGGACAGTAGACACTGAAGATAGTGATGATATCGAGAGAAACTTTTCGGTTTATCATTTCTTCAGGCATGCCGAGTTCAAGCTGTCGGAAAAGGCTGTGCTAGCCGCTTTTCTGATGACATGGCTCCACGATTGTGTAGTCCCTGATGGTTCAGGGTCTATTGAAAGAATAAGCCGGGGTATGATACTTCTGGCTGTATAGCTGGCATTTGGATGCCAGCTTGCCCTGCCTCCTGCGATGGTCTGTGCCATCCAACGAGGATTGCGACACTTCGTTGTTAACGCGGTGACACCCGATGGCAGAAAGGATTTTGTCAGGACTAAATTTTCCTTCTATTATCTGATGGGATGGCTGGTGCTGCATTGTCCCATATTAATGAATGGCGGGCTGATGGCAGACTCTTTGACAGGAGATGCCTTTCTTCAAAGATTCAAAGATGCAGATTAGACCGTCACAGGGGTTCCTGTTTGCACGAAGGCTTTGAGTTTCCTGCAGAATTATGAATTCTTCAGAGTATCGCCTCCGTCTGGTAGTAGCCGTACAGGAGACACTCTAGTAGATAAGGGAGCACTCACTACTAGTATTCCTATTGGGGCGTTCCATCGGCTCCAGTCTATCAGGCCTTCCCATCTGGTGCTTAGGAATAGAAATCACACTTTCCTGGAACCTTAACTGTCGAGTCACTTTGTACGGCAGTTCGGCTACAACCAGCTTCTTTTAGGCAACCCCAGCCCTCATCTACAGTCGATAGAAAGCCTGATCGACGGGGCACGTGCATGGGGCTACTACAACGCTGGATGTTCGGGGGCAATTTTTACCATGCCAGAAGATAAGCCTGAAACCCACATGCTCTTTGCTGCTGCCAAGTTCTATATTCAGGTCAATACCCTTTATTCTCGGTATAACCGTGAGCAGAGTTTAATATCGGAGACTAGGCTTGCCCCCACTCTTGCTGATATAGGACGAGTGCGCGCAATGGAGGGTCACAAAAAAGAAGGCGCTGCACCCTCAGCTGTGCCGGTTGCAGTGCCACATCAGAGAGTCGCTCTTGAGAAGCCTGTTTTTGCAGCACCTCAGAGAGAGGATACTAAAGAACCTCTTTATGATATTCCTCACAAGAGGAAAGCTTCCACTGAACTGGTTCTACGGTCCAAAAGGAAGAAGTTTGTTGTCTCCCGAGGGAGAAAGAAGGTCACAGATGTGAGCGTCGGCTCGCCTCCTCCCAGAAGATCTTCCCGGCAGACCGAGAAGGGTGGAACGGCGTTGAGGGCCATTACCATTCGAGAGGTAGATCCCTTTCTAGACTCCATAGCCGTTTTGGTCAAACCGTTAGAAGCTTTCTCACCATTGCGTTTGTCCTTTGCGCAGGACGTTGAAGTCACGACCGTGGCAGGTGCTTCTTCGTCTGAAGAGGTAGACATAACAACAGTGTCTCCTGCTCGTCCTCAGTTGATGGATGAAGGTGGTTCTTCTTTAGTTGTAAGGCTTGGGCAAAGGGATGATTAGGGCGAAGGCCCAGACCATGATGGCGATCAGAAAGCCAGTCCCTCCTATGACATTTCTTTGGGAGATATATCTGCGATAGGAGCTACGATGAAGGACTTGGATGAAAATTAAGTCCAATCAGCTCACCCTCCTCTAGGTATGTCATTCCTGCACTTTTCTTCAGATGAGATTTTTTGACTTCAATTTTGCGTACAACTTGTGAGGCTGACTTCCATCATATATTCCCTTGTAGACAAGGAGAAGGAACAAAGCACAGAGGTTGCTCCAGATACCGGAACTAGATAGGAAGCTGCCCTTAGTTCTCCCAGTAAACCGGCATCAGTTACTGAAGAAGTTCTTGATCGGCCTGTTGAGGCGGCTATTATTAAATCTGCTTCGGGTCTAGCTGGGACCGTGGAAGGAAAGCAGCCTGATGCTGCTTTGGCTGTTGTTGACAGTGAGCGACCTGGGTCTGCTCTTATTTCCCCCGTTCCAGTTGATGCTGAGCCGGCAGGAGGTATGAACGTACAACTCCTTCTTTAAGTAAGTTTTTTTTGTTACTGATATGTATATCACTTTATTTGTCAGGTTCAGCTTCCTCCCAAGTAGCTCTTCCTGGGACAGAAGATCCTCATCAAGATTCATCTCCAACGACATCTTCTGAAGATGATGAGATGGCTCAGGAAGTCATAAGGGCTTTCTACTCTGTTTTGAAAGTAAAGCTTCCTGGAGTTTTGAACCGAACGCCGCCTTCGGGCCTGTGAAGGCTGTCGCTGAATGCCAGGTGACAGCTCTTGAAAGCATTGCTGGCTATAAAGAGCGAGCTAATGCTTTAAGGAAGGTCATGGCTGACCTGAAAAATCAAGTGGCCAAACTCCGAGAGGTCAGTCAGCGAAGTCCAACATCATCGTTTCTTGAGGAGGACATGGCTCTGATTGCGGCTATTGAGGAGAAGAAAGCTACTTTCTAGGTGAGGAAGGAGGCGCTGGCTAAAGAGATCAGCGAGCTGGCTGATCAGTATAAACAGTTTGATGCTGTCGGTAAGGCTCGTATTGCCTCAAAGAATAAGCTGGTCATCCAGATCGCTGAGAAGTATAATCAGATTGCACAGCTTCGTGAAAAGATTGCTCAGCTTGAGGCTGACTTGCGAACAATCACATCTGAACAGGAAGACTACATGGTTCAGGCTGCTGCGACTGCCACAACTTCTGACCAATTGAAGGCTCAGCTGGTGAAGTTGGAAGAGGAGCAATGAAACCGATTTCTTTCGAGGGTGAAGCTGCTCGGCAGGAAGAAGCACATCGTCGTGCCACTGTCAAATCTCAAGCTGAAATCAAGGCTCTGAGGGATAACATCAATCGATTGTGTATCCCTGAAGTCTTTTGTTTGTAACTGTCTGTTTTAGCCGTCAAGACTCTTATATCTTTTTCTTTTCTCCGTCTTTTGATAGATGTTTTTAATAAAAAATCTTTTGGCTTTCAAAATTCATGACTGAAGCTTGTGAAATATGAAAACTAGAGGTAATGTGGACGTATCAAGGATATTTCTGGTGGGTATTCCGCTGGAGAATTTGATGTGGACTTATTATCCGTTTTATATTCAAGGTTCTTAAATATAGATAATAAGTTGAAAGAAGCTGCTAATAGAGGTAATATGGACATAATAGCAGAGAATGTTATATATCTGACCAGAGGTAATATGGACGTGAACGGATATATAACATTAGGTAGGAGTGGATAATTCAGAGGTAATATGGACGTAATTATCTTTGATGAATGTTTTGCTCAGAGGTTATATGGACGTGGCAAAATATTTCTTAATTATCTTACTGGTGAAATAATTATCGAAAAACAGTTCAGAGGTAATATGGACGTGACTTGTTTTCGTCAGACCAAGTTTGGGTAGAGTCCAAAATGGAGATAATTCTACTGGGAAATCTTTTTAAAGGACCTATTATCCATGGCGTATTCAAGATTCTTGAAATACGGATAATAGTTGGATAATTTTTTTGAAACACATAAACATTGTACTGTATATTTACATGACAGAAACAAGCTATATGTGAACGCTGTTCATGAAGGTTACACATAATATTTCTTTAGGAACTTGCCGTTGATCGGTATCATGAGCAAGTCACCATCAGGCTTGGTTAGTCGATACGCACCGTTAGAATACACTGATTCTATAACGAAAGGACCTTCCCATTTAGGCTAGAATTTTTTTTGTCTTGTGCATCATGACCATTG